>CAOKZL010001651.1:0-597124 GCA_948472985.1 Iguana delicatissima
AATATGCAGTGGGGATAGGCTGCTGAGCAGACCTCAATCCTGCCTCAAGTCCATTGTCTAACACGTTTGCTGTTCCCCTTCAAGAAATGCCCCCACACTGTGGGCATGAGACAGATCATCACATGACCAGTGGGCAAAAAGAGATGGAAGTTTGTTCAAGGTCCAAAGTTTCTGGATTCTGCATGAATGGGTTATGTTACTGAACCAAGGGTAGCAAGTCTGTCATTAAATATATATAAGTCATGAGTCGAGTTGAAGTCAGTGTGTCATTTATTGTCAAGTCTAAGTCAAGTCACTGAAGTGACTTGGGTTCGACTTGAATCTGAGTCAATAGACTTGAGTCTACATCACTGCTAAAATGTTAGCTCCGGGATGTTGCACGGCCAGCTGTAGCATAGCTATGCCTGTGCTATGCCATATGACACTACTATGTTATACAGGATTCTACCCTTCATATTGTTTATTGAACATGAAAAGAATGCCATTTGCCTCCAACACAGCTCTCATAGCCTGAAGATAAGCTTTTATTTAGCGGGCACAGTACTGCAAATAATGCTTTTAAATCCAGAACCTCTTTATAGGCACAGATTGACTCATGTTGATGTACAATATGACTTTTAACTGTGTCTTTCAAACCAGTAACCTGGGGCATCTGCAGAACTGTTTGTGATGTGTCATAAGAGTAGTGCCACTGCACATTGGGAATAATAGTAAGCAACACGTTTTTGGACTGCAGCCATTATTTTAAACACTATTTGGTTCTTTTCTCAGCATTCTCTCTCTCTCCCTCTCTCCCCTTTGGTTGTCTAAATGTATTTTTCTCTCATTGCACAAATTAGCTTCATCACTTGCCTGTGCTCTGTGGGCTGGACTGAAGGTCACAGCATGACACAGCACTTGATGAATATTGGAGAAAAAAAGGTCTCTTTGCATACACAATCTCCAATGCAGCCTTTCACTTGAATAAGAAGTGAGGAATCAGATTTTATGAAAACAGAAAATTTATTACTGCATTCAGTCTTGATCTTACTAGTCTGTGTTACAATTTAGTGATCCTTATCTGACTTTTTTGCTTTTTCTTTTACAGTGCTGAATATAGCCCCAGACATGCTTCTAAAGACAGAACAGTAATTAAACACAAGCAGAATAGAAGAGTAATTGAACACAAGCAGTTTTACTTGGACACTTAAACACTCTGATTGTAATAATTACTCTGTGAGCTTTGATCAGGTCAGGGGTGTGAAATGGATCAATGATACTGATGTGGTTGACTTTGCTTAGACAAGAACATTTAGGTCGGCAATAAACAGAATTTTGCTGTGCACTTTCATCACTTCTCAAAATGCTCAAAAGACAGGTAACCTGCATCCATAAATATAAGTCCACCGCTAGCAGTGGGACGGTGAATCCTATTGTCTGAATTTTAAAGGAACTATCCAGGGTACTAAATCCTCTTTCCCAAAATAAGTCCAACACTTTGGATAGGTCCTTTAAAGCTTGAACTAAAACCTTGAGCAGATTCACTATCCCACTGATATTGAAGCCGCATTTTTAGATTTTTTTAAATCTTTAGATTTGACCATTCTCAATGGAAGCACACCTTCTGAAAAGATGTGACAAGGTGCTTTAATCTCATCCTGCCCAGGGAGCTGTACATAAATTGTAAGTAGCAGCTGTAGGAATAAGGTTAACAAATGCCACATTTTTCATCTTCAGTTCTGTTTAGTTATCCCAATAGTCACTTGCATAACAGTGTTGCACAATGCCATTCTTTTGCAGCATTGTGGTTGGCAAAATGGAATGTTTCCCAGATTGTTTGTTATAGTTTATGTGCTGAGGCTATGCAAGGCACTGCAAAACAGAAGCAAAAACAACCTGATAAAACCCAGAGCCATAAAAAGAAGTTTATCTAGAAAAGAAAATGTCACAAGAAGGTTGTACACACTCATAACCTCAAGAAATGAAGAACCTACCTGATCCAAACAATTGTTCCGTAAATAGCGCAGGGCTTGTTGTATGCCCTGTGGCAGAGGTTGCCCTGTTCTTTGCACATGGACTATTAAAGGCACACCAAAGATGTTCTTATCCTTGTAATCTGGAACTTTCATCCTCTTCATGAATTTTGGTACAGCCCTGAAATATTAACAGCATAACAATAACAACAACAACTGGATCTATATCTTTATAATGTCCACATAAACTCATCTTCCTTTAGTTGTATAGTCAAATGAAAAGATACATCAGGCAGGTGAGGCATATTCCATATCTGCTTTTGGCTTTCTTTCTTTTAAACAGCAGCCACACAGAGGTGGGGATTGAAATCAGGGCTGAACCCCACAGTATGTGAGTATGTTAAACTCCTCCTGTCTTATATTTCTTGGTTCCTACACAAAGAAGTTTTCTCAACATGTTGTCCAAACCCAGGATGGTGCTGTGGAACTCACGTCCTGCTTGTTGCTTTCCTATAAACCACTAGTTCCTTTTTGTGTGAACAAAATGCTGGACCAGACAGACTTCTGTACTGATTCAGGAAGGTTGTCATGTTATTACAATGAGAGCTGTTGGTGCTGCTATGACATTCTCTCTAGGACCATAATGTATGTGGCAAATCCTATTGTTAATCCCAATGAAAGTAGGACCACTGAATCAATGATAACATGGTCAGTCAACCCTTTTGTAAATTCCGTTGATTCAACTTGTATTTTAACAACAGGATTCAGGACTTAAATCCCTCTCTCCACAGTTTCAGTTCCAGTCAACCCACAATCACAATTGCTATATCTTTTCTAAAACAGGAATGTGAAATGGAACCACACATTTATTATGTACTTAAGTTACTTTTTTTGAGTTCAAGATGTTCTATGTATCATTGAGATTAGACCAGTGGTTCTCAACCTGTGGGTCCCCAGATGTTTGTGGACTTCAGCTCCCAGAAGCCCCAGCCACTATGGTCAATGCTCAGGGCTTCTGGGAGCTGAAGTCCACAAACATCTGGGGACCCACAGGTTGAGAACCACTGGATTAGACCATCGTAAAATACAGCCCATGAGCCATGTGCATCCCCAAGGTTGTATTTCAGAATCCCCTGTCCTCCCAGAGCCTCTTCTGGGCAAAACCCTTTAAAAAAACAGACAAACAAAACAAGGTCCCCACAACTACTGGCGGTGTCCAAGGGAAGCAGTTTCTGAATGGGATAGGACCACCCCACCCACTCCTATAAATAGAAGTCAAATCTGGAAAGAATCATATAGTCGTTGCATTTTGATAGTATTCTAGGATTGTTTTTAGTTCTAGGCCTGCTATGGTCTGTGGTAGGTGCTGGTGGTGAAAATTTGGTCCCCAATCCAGCTTCAACACCCAATCAAACTCCAACCTAGTGCATTTACAATCTCCAGGTCAGGACTGCATGTTTGCCCTATCAAACTGAATGCAGTTCACCAGACATATATTATGGTCTCTTTATTTCTGCACTGTCAGGCAGGCAGCAAGACCAGGTGGCTTTATCACATCACAAACAGCTTATTCTAAATGGCTGGTGGCCTTCATTTGGCACAAGCAAGGGCAGATTCAGAAGGACTAAACAGCAAGGTTGGATTTGATCAAGGTGGAGCAGGTGAATGAAAAGGTTAACTAACAACAAGTAGTTTTCCTTTCTAAAGAAGGGGTCCTTTTACACTACACAATTACAGTGCTGTGATTCCACTTGGATAGCTCCAGTAATGTTTTATGGAATCCTGAGATTTGCACTTTAGGGAGTGTTACTTAGAATTCTCTGTCAGAAAGCTACCGTGCCTCACCAAACTGCAAATCCCAGGCTCCCACAGGATGTTTCCATGACAGTTAATGCTTAATCATAGTTCTATAACTGTGTAGTGTGACAGGGCCCAGGGATACATAGAAACTTTGCATTTTGCACATGCTATGCTCTCATTAATAAATTGCCACAAGCTATCAAAGATATTTGTTGTACAAGGGTGCATTCTCCATAACATAGCTTTCAGCTAGCTCAGCCCAACACACATCCTTAACAAATGCTTGACAATTTGAAGTACAATAAATAATATCAGAAGATTAAACCTTAAAACATGCAGAGGTAATTTTCTCAGCATTGCTTATTGTATCTGTTATCCGAAATGGCATGACTCATCATTATTATTCATTTATAGAATTACAGGAAGGGAACATCACATGCCAAATTCATCTTATGTGAAGCTCAGAGGCTATATTATGGAAACATTCTTGGTCCTACTCTGATTGAGTGCTTTTAATTTTTTTTAGTAAAGAAATGTGGGCAAAGGAGGTGGGTCCAGCAGGCACCTCTTTGTGAGAAGAAAACACAAGTGTAGCATGGAAGACTTTTTGTGCGCTTCTTTGAGATGAAATGACAACTGTGATCTAAATAAATTGTGCTGTCTGAAAAGACACGGAGTGAAGAGTCTCAACAGGTTCAGGGCAACTTGAAGCTCTACTCAGAATATGGGACTCCTTAAGTGGGTCGGTAGAAGAGTTAAATCTCTTCCTGTCATACAGGATAATAGGGTTGAGTTCCACAGCAGAGAGCTCCTTTTTGCTTTGAAAAGGAACTGTAGTTCAATTTCTAGAGAGCTTGCTAGAAATTTGTTAAAGATGAATTCGTTACCCTTAGTTCATTTTTAGGACAATTTCAAAGATTATTATTTTAATCATTGTAACTTAAATACACTTGCTGGTCCTAAGAGCAGACTGGCTGAATCAATGGAACTTATGCAATTGCTGACTTACCAAATGGTCCATTTGTTTAAAGGGTCTATACTAGTTGTGACTGGAAATGGAATAGTTGCTTGTCTCTTTAAGAACAATATTAAAGAGATGAATCACTATTATTCTTTCATGTTAGTTTACTTCATTATTTTTGAGGGACAATTTTTAAAGCAATTTTAAGTGGTTTTTACATTTTAAAAGTAATTTGGTATTAATGTTTTTCTAAATAATTTTGACATTTTTTCCATAAAACAATTCATATTAATGAATTAGTTTTCATTTTAACATTAATGTGCTACCATCAAACTAATGCTTCCAAGCTCTGGCTCAGTAGGAGAGCACATGTTTAACCTGCAGAAAATCCCAAACTTAATCCTTGTCATCTCTAGTTTTGAAAAGGGAGATTGGGAGGATCTCTGTCTGAGTGTCCGGAATGTCAATGCCAGTCAGAGCAGAGCAGGTAGTCCAGGGCTAGGTGGGAAGATAGTCTGACTCAGGGGAGATGAGAGACTTCTATGGCAGTGGGGTGGTAAATCTATTCTAGAAGTTTAAAGGATCTAAAATGATTGTGGACCTATTTGAAAGGGGAGTGGAGAGCTCAGCACCTTGAATATCTCTTACCAATTTGAATGAAAAACTATGGTAGATGCACTGCCCAGCTAACATTGGGACTCTTTGCCCATATAGCCTATGATTGTCTCATTGGCAAATAGGTGTCCTTCCTTCCTAAGCAAATGATATCAACCATCACCCCCTACAGCAGTGGTTCTCAATCTGTGGGTCCCCAGATGTTTGTGGACTTCAGCTCCCAGAAGCCCTGAGCATTGACCATAGTGGCTGGGGCTTCTGGGAGCTGAAGTCCATGAACATCTGGGGCCCCACAGGTTGAGAACCACTGCCCTACAGGACTTGACCTACCATTAGGAAAATGAGTTAGCTGCCTTTGCTGGTGGAACTACCTGAGTAGAAGGAGTTATCCAAGGTACAGAACCATATCACACACACCAATAGGACTGACCTTGATAGACAATAATAGGGCTGTCATACTTTGGCCATATTGTGGGAAGACATGACTAACTAGAAAAGACAATAATGTTTGGTAAGGTAGAAGGCAGTAGGAAAAGAGGAAGACCTCATTACAGATGGATATAATCAATCAAGGAAGCCATGTCTCTGAATCTGCAAAACATGGGCAGGGTGGTTGATGATAAGGTGACTTAGAGGTCTCTCATTTGTATGGTTGCCATAAGTTGAAGTTTACTTGATGGCAGTTAACAAAAACAGTTGTTCATTCTGAGTCCTATGGTCATTCCTGTCCTTCTGAATACAAGTGCCAGAGACTTGCTTCCTACTCGCCTGGGCTGCTTTATTGTCTCACCTAGTTTCTTTTCCTTGTGCCACAGACAGGATCACTGGGAAAGGCCTCTCACAGAACAAACAGAAAGAATGGCAGTCAACAGATCTGTGACTGTACAATTAAAAGAAAATGGTGATGATGAATAAAGTAAGAAAGTCCAGGATGCACATTTACTTTAGTAGGCGCTGGCTATACATTGTTAAGATAATGCATATTGGCACTGGCATTACACTGCAACGTTACCTGTTGGGGCAGGTAATCTTGGGGTTCTCAAACAGAGCATCGGAGGCCAGCTTGGACAGAGAGGATGCTGAGCAATGGAGCGTGCCATGTCTTTGGCCCAGTGTTAGGTACAAATCTGCAAGACTGATGCCAGAGAATATGGTGCTCTTTATGAGGGAGGTGGAGTGCCTCAGGATGATGGCAACATTCACCAGTCAACCTTCCAAGCTAATTAATGTTACAAGCAGTATCCCGGTAGCACTGGTTTAAGCCAAGCCAAGGCCAACCTCCACATATGTGAGACATAGCCACCATTGTGCACTTTTAATTCAGTGCTTCACTTTTTACTCCTTTCTCTTCCTTTTTAATTGAACTGGATGGGTTACTCCCCCCCCCCCACATTATAGTACATTTTCTCCATGGGTAATACCTAACACAACTCCCTAGACATTACAAAACCATTACATTTATTTAAAGAAGGTTTGCTTAAAATTTTGCCTGTATTTATTCCACTTCACTTTTATAATTATTACTTTTATTACTACTGCAGGCAGGCATCTCCTGGTGGTGCATGGAGTCAGACTTCCTGAATTATATTTCCTGCTGTGTAACTGTAGACTAAAATGTTACAGCTTTGCTTTGATTGCCTTTGGCTGCAAAATAAGAGTAATCATTCCTAAAACTCTCACATGGGCTACTTAGATGTAAGTTAATGCCATAAAGTACTTAGCCAGAGTATGTTATAATGTTAACTGATGCCAAGGATGAATTTTGTTTGTGGAATCTGAAACTCAGCCTATGTTGTATAATCTATACCACCATGGCTAGAAAACTGAAAATCAAAAGTCTGTGGCCAAGCTTTTTAATAAAGTGACCATGTCTCTTGGAGCATAATATATATATGGAGTATGGACTTAATTATGACTAATGACACTACCTTTAACATGTCACTTTTTAGTACAACTAGTTTTTCAGAAATAACAATGACTGAGAGCTACGCTTTTTTTTTAAATACACTCTCATTATTGTTAAAATATTGTTTTTAGAGGACATTTTGGGACGAGGGTCAAAATATGCTTCAGAATAGCCACAAATGTGCTCTACTTGACATGGAGGCCATTTTCACCATGTTTAGAGGCCCTTCAAAGATAAAAAAAAAACAATTTTGGATATTTTTTTGCCCCCAAATGCTCCAAAATGTCCATTAGAAGGTATGGGGTACATGGTCATCACATTTTGCACCCTCTTGGGCCAATGCAGGGGGTGTTTGGATGACAATGTTTAATTTTTTTTTTTTTTTTGGTGGGATGTGGCCCTCCAAGGCTTCCTGGGGGATAAATAATAAATAAAAAATTCGTTTGTTTTTATTAAATGCTTTTGTCTGTTCTTATCTGCTGTATATTATTTCAGGTGCCCTAGCTTGCTGGGAGAAGATAAACAACTATTTCAATAAATAAATAAAATAATAAATAATAGAAATGAGTAATTATTTGTGTTTTTTTTTTAAATAATGTTCCAACTCCAATATATGCTGTTGAAAACACTGAACCTAAATTCAATTACTAGTCCCAGCTAGAGCAGACCTATTGAATCAATGGGGTTTGCATTATTATTATTTATTATTTGGTAATTGGTTTAATTGATCTACTCTAGTTGAGACTAAGAATTGGATTTAAGCCTCCAGTTCCACATAATGAAGAAGAAGAAAATGCAGAAGTATTATGTGGATGAAGAAAACAACACCAATTACAGCAAGGAAAATGTTCCTAATTAGTACTGTAGACAATCAATTCTGGATTCCACAAAAAATACCCGTTTACAGTGTTTTTTGCTGGATGACAGACTTGTATGGTTCATAGTACTCTCATCTGCTTCTTTGATATGTCCCAGGAAGATCCATCTGCATACTAGTACGTATCCATAACAAGAATTTAGTCGGACTGTTTGTTGTTATTTTACCCAGTGTCCTCTATGATCTCTTCACATCCCACACTCTTTTTGATCTTACAGGAAGACAGGCAATCTAAGCTAAGCTAGAAAACCTAAATCTAAGATAGCTCCCACAGCAATATTCAGTTTAAAAACCTATGCAAGTTAGACAGGTTTCATATTTTATAATACAGAAATTGTATTTCTGCAAACTAGTACCAGTTTTACCACTGCTCCATACAAGGTAAACGCGAGGCCCCATATATGATACAGAGTAACTCCCAGACCTTAAACACTCCAGTGGTAGATCATAACACTGAAAGGTAGAGCAACGCCACAATTTTGTACAATTTTCAGACAGCAAAATCTTCCTTTTGGGAAAATATCTCAACAAGGACTCTTGGGCTATAACTTCATTACCTATGACTCAAATGGGCATTTTAAAACTTGCAACTTTGGAAACATATAAGGAATTTTCATCAGACAAGAAAAATGGCTTTCCTTTAATGTACTTGACTTTTTGAAAATTTGAACTCTCTGAAAGACATATTAATGCATATTTGAGTGGGTGAAAACATGAATAAATGATAGTTCAAATTAAATGCATAAAATGTAAATTGTTGTGACATAGTAATTCTTCATCACATTTTCCTGAATAATGACTGTATTATACCTTCAACTTACTATATTTTCCCCGCCAAATTTCACATTGATAGAGTAAGTTGCCTTGCTTTTATGATGAATAGATCTTCCATGCTTTACAACTAGAGAATGTTAAATATTAAGATGCTTTAACTTCTGGAGTACTTACCATGTCCAGCCATGCTTGTTTGACATGGAATATTTTTCCATGATAGCAGTAAGACGAAGCAGGGAAAATTTTTGTAGTAGATTTAACTGAGCAGCTGACTGACTACTAATTTGGAGTGATCCTATGGTATGGCTCAGTTGATGAGAGATCTGGAAACTATGCCAACGTAACCGCCTTTAGATAAACAAAATAAAAAACAGTCAAACAAAAAGCCAAATGATGGTGCCAGGTTTGATGCTTATAAAATGTCCCCACATGTATACAAGTTTTCCTTTTGCTGTTCCTCACACCATTATAAATTCATAAGGATTCCACAAAGTGCTGCCAACATTTCAGTAATGTAATAAGAATCCATGCAAGATTTCTGCATGACTGAGGGGTGTTACAGCTATTCCTCAAGGCATTCAGACATCTTACAGTCCATAAAATTCATGCCCCTGTAAATCCCATTCACTTCTATGGCACCTATGCATGACTAAGAAGTATAATTGCAGCCACAGTGTACAATTCATAATCCTGCTTTGCTGATACAAATCCTTCCGGCAAATGGTAGAAGGTCTAATATCTGTGAAACAATTCTTCAAATAGTTTGTGAGGATGAAACAACTTCTATTTAAGGCAATTTTTTTCCCTACTAAGATGCTTTCTATTCACAGCCTGAAAAAGTTACTGTTTTGTACTACAACTTCTAGAATCCCCCAGTTTTCTGGGTGTTGTACTCCAAAATAGTTTCATTTCCAAGCTCACTGGCTGTACTATAGTTAACACTATTGTTTGCGCTACTGTAGGTACAAAAGTTTTCAATGGGAATATTGAACAGCTCAGAATTAAACCTAAATTGGAAATTAAAATTAATGCCAATGTTGAACCACCATGTGCCTATTGTGTAACAGTAACACCAACTCCCCTCCTAAATAACTATATATTGTTTCCTACTCTGGAACAGGATTTTTCAAACCAATCTCCAATTAAAGTAATAGAAATGCTACAAACCTGTTCGGCCTGGTGAGAGATGCTCCAACACCAGAGTCTCTTCTGTCCCTGACACCAGGAGCTTCTGATTCAATTAGAGATGTCCCATCTCTGTCCATATCACTAGGTGTTGTCCGGCCATCAGATACAGAGTTCTGTTCAAAGTCGAATGGACTCTTAGCTGGTGATGTCAAAGAGCTGCAGTCATCACCAGATAAAACATTGTTTTTCAATTCTGGCAATATATTTTTTGACCAGTCGTCTACAGATTCTTGAAGCCCATTGACCTGTTGCAAAATGGCATCCAGATGAGGAAAAAGGTTTTCTCGTTCTAAGTCTAGAAGGTCTCCAGTGCTGGCATACAAGTGAGAACCTGGAACATTGTCATAAATGCTAATTCGGCTCTCCTTTGGGCAGGAAGCAAGTGGGCTGGGCTCTTTGGTTGCTGAACCTGCCTTGTTGTTTAATGAAATGCCACCTATCCTCCAGTTCACACTATTGCTACTGTCTGTAGGGGATAGGCTTTCAATTGAAAGTGCCTTTGGAAATGTTCCGGGTTTGTGGTCTTTAGGAATATGAACCACTAGGTTCTCTTGGGAATGAAATTCATTTCTATGGTTTTGATCCATCACTTGCCTGAGTGCTACTCCTGCAAGAACATCCAGATCCTCCAAGTACATTCCACTTCGTTTATTGGTTTCATGATATTTGCGCTCCTTTAAGGAAGGAGTGCTTATGCCACTACTGTTCATCTCTGTCTGGCTGCTCTCGCTGCTAGATTTAGCAGATAAAGAAGAGCCTTGTATGACTGTATCTTGTGTTCCTACATTTTGTAGATCTTCATCTCTTATTTGCAAACACTGGAAATCCTTTAGGGCTTTTGGCTCATGCTGAAGAATGGGTCTACTTATTACTAAGCCACGAGTCCTCCCTGTGCCTTTTAATTTTCCGTGGGTACCCTTGCTTTTAAGTGTCTCCATGCGCTTTAGAAAAGTTTTAGCTCTGGTTCGCATTGGCTTCTCATTCCTGAGGTTTGTAGAGTCATCTGGAAGCTGGGAAGGGGTACTGCCAACTGAACTGGAGTCATGAGCATTTTCCACACAGTATTGTCCTGATCCATCCAATGTCTCCCTGAGAAGGCTGCTGACTACAGACTGACTCCTGTGATCACTTCCACCACTGCTCTCACTGTGAATAGAGGAGACCTCAGGCTCACTCAGATCAGTAAGCACGCTTTCACTGCTGGTGGTGATCTTCATTTTAGTGTCCCCTGAGGAGCCATGTTTGCCTGACTGATGAATTAAGGCGTCAATGTCTTCTACCCGAGACCATCTTCGGCTTGTCCTTTGAAAGGTCCATTTGTTACTAATGGCACAAAGATCTTCTTCATCGGAGTCCTCACCCTAAAAACAAAAAAAGGCCTATGTAACTAGGTGGAGATAAATGAAATGTGTATCCCTTCCAAGTAATACAGTTCAAAGTTAAACATTTTGGCTGGTAATGTTCTTATCTCTGTAATATAGTGGAATACAGCCTTTCCTTGCTTAAAAATTCCAGTACAGACTCTGTAAAGCAGAACTAAAAAAGAGCTTATTTGTCACAAAGTCAATATCCTTCAATATCCAATAGACCCATCTACAGTGTATTTTCTCTTGCCTAGGAGGTTCACAAGGAAAAGCCTCATGAGCATTTGCTTAATAAGTACTGGGGGGAATAAAATGAAACTGATGAAACAACCATTATGTAACATACTACAAATTTTAACTGAATGACACTATCACATGAGGTCAAGTGACATGATGTTTTCACATGTAAGGTATTAGGAAATTAGCAGGGTGTTCCAGTTAGTTCTAACTCTGAAAATTAGAAAAGTCAAATGTTATTTGAAAACTTATAACACCATTACATTAGCCAAAGAGAAGGAATAAACCTGATGCCATATATATATATACACATACATACATACATACATATACACACACATACACACACACACTAATCCAGATGTGGTTGTAGGCAACTCACAGTGTTCCAATATACTATGATGAGGAAAGATAGAAGCTGCAGTCCAGAAACTTCTGGCAGGTCACAGGTTGTCTATCTTGATTTACTTAGAAATGTTGACAACCAGCAAGACTGAAGGCTAATCCAAATGGGTCAAACTGTGAGATATGATGTTATTTATTCCTGTATGTTTTCTCCAATATAAAAAAGAAACATTTTGCTAATCAGACAATGTTTCAGACTTTTAAACTTTCCTTCCTGACTTTTAAATTTCTACACAAAAGGCATTTTTAAAAGGAGCAGTATTAAATTCTACCTTTTGTGTATCGTTTGTGGGCATGCTTGTGGTGTGGTTTGTGGTGGTGTTTGGGGGTGTGTACAATCCCCTTGTCTCCTCCTCATTTGGTTCCCAGATGCATCTCCTGTCTTCTTTTTTTCTCTGCAATGCCCTTACAATGTTTAATCCTTATTTTTTTTTACACCTTTAGAACAAAAGCACTGAAATTCAGTAAAAGAAAGTAAAATTAAAGTAAAAGAAAGTAAAATTAAAGCTTTTGCTTTAATTAAAGAGCAGAGGTGTGATCCTCCTCTTGTTGCTCTCCCATCTCACAGAAGGGTGGATGGAAGAGTGAGGCCAACCCTGCACATCCCTCCTCCGCCAGCCCTGCTGGGTTTTTCATCCTTCAACTCCTCCCCTTCTCTCCCCAGCCATCCTGCTGTTAGGTAGGGGCAAGCCCTCCTTTCAATGCCAGCCTCATGTGGGCAATACCTCTTTCTTCCAGCAATACTGCCCTTCTATCCACACCTGGAACTCCCCACTCTTGGACTCCCAACCACAGCTGTGGCTGCTCAGTTGAGTGATGGAGAAGCCAATGGGGAAACATCTTCAAGGCTGGCTTTGCTCTCTCAGCCACTCTTCCTGAGAGCAGGAAAGGGGCAGGGGAAACCACCTCCCTTACCTAAAATATAGAATAAACTGGCCTTTCATTCACTAAACTTCTGAAACACTTCAGTACTTTAGTTTTAAATAATAACTTAAAAATAGCAAGGGGGAACTGTGAAACTGATCCAGGAAAAGCATCTATGGATAAAATGTGGAGGGTGCAAGGAGATTAGGCATGCCTGCACCCACTGTCACAACCCATGTCGTAATGTGCCACATTTAAAATTTGGATTAGGAAGCATCAAGAACTATTAAGAAGAAATATTAAATGGTATGACACAAACCAGCACAAACAACTAGTCTGGATGAACCCTCAGAGATAATTTTCTATACTTAGCTATGTTATTGCTTTTTAAAAGAAAAATAAAACTTGACTTGAAAACACAGTTCCCTTTGGTGGAGGTGAATGCCAGGAAAATGAATAATTGCAGTTCTATTTTAATGGGTTTCTCCCCATTTTTCCCTCACTAAGGCTATGATCCCCACAGCTGCAGAAGACAGCTGGTCCAACTGCAGCTGTGTCTGCATGAACAACCTATGGGCACTTCCCCCCTGCAGATTACTATAAGGCAGGAATGGGAATCATGTGACCCTCCAGATGTTGTTGGACTGCAAGTTGCAGAGCCACGCCAAATGTGGCCAAAGATGATGAATGCTGGAGCTGTAGTCCAGCAGCATCTGGAGGCTTTCCCACCTTCTACGTGAGGATTCTAGGTGAGCATTCCCACCTTCTCTGCAAGGGAACTTTATTACGAACGGAGTTTAATGGCTGGAGCTAACAGTCGGATTACGCAGAAGAAAAAACAAACTTTGCCACTGATTTAAAACTGATTATATTTTGTCTTTTTTCCACTCCCAAAATGCCTCACACAGATTCCCTTAGATTCATACCTTTCATTCTTGATTGGCCTTTAGCAAAAGGCTATTGTTCAGCTTATGTGGCTGCTGTTTTTCTAAGATATTGAACAAGATCCTTTAGGATACAGCTTTGCCAAGTTTCCTAACCAAGTTTAGAGAGCTTAAAGTTCCAGGCCTTGCCAACAATTAAGTCAGATAGCAGTCAGTGCTGTGCAATTTTAGATTCTAGTTTTAATGGCTTTATGCAGGGGGCTTCTCTAAACAGTAACCCTTATTAATTTACTTCCATTAAAATTTGGTAACTCAACTTTATTGCATCTAGGGGCTGTCCTGCCCATTCTTCAAAGCAGGGCTTTGGATATCTGCCTGTAGCAGTTACTACCTGAAGAGACATTTTCCAGTCCTGTATTTACGAATTTTGCCTAAATACTCTAAAACAGTGGTTCTCAACCTGTGGGTCCCCAGATGTTTGTGGACTTCAGCTCCCAGAAGCCCCAGCCACTATGGTCAATGCTCAGGGCTTCTGGGAGCTGAAGTCCAAAAACATCTGGGGACCCACAGGTTGAGAACCACTGCTCTGAAGGCTTCCGTCTGATCTTGGAACCTGATCTTGGAAGCAGGGTCAGCTCTAGTTAATATTTGGAAGGGAGTCTGCCAAAGAATACCAAGTGCTGCAGGCTATATTTCAGTGGAAGGAACTGGCAAAACCACCTCTGAATATTTCTTGCCTAAGAAAACCCTATGAAATTAATGGGGTCACCATAAGAAAACAGGCAACTTGAAGGCACACATACTTATGCAGTTACCTGCAAGTCAGATGCCCACCTGTCTGTAACTGACTTCTAAGGCTACCACCAAGGTAGAACTATGTGATTGTAGAACTGAACATTAAGTGGGGAAGAAAAGGTTCCTAGTAGCATGAGGGTGAGGAGAAACAGCACATCACCTGCCTCTCATGTTGGAGACTATAAGTATCAGCAGTGCGTAATCACGTGTTACCACTGCGATCTGGTCTGGCCTTTGGTGAACCAAAGATATCATTTTTGATATAATAATTCGGCCTTCTGCCACCAGCCAAGTGTTTGTGAGGCCCCGCCGAACAAGCGCGAAGCTAGGCATGGATGATACTTGTTGCTTCTCCAGATATTGCCAGATCCCCTTCAGGGGGAGACCTCCCGAAACACACACTTCAATTTCAAATGCACAGTAAAACAAAAGGACTCTCTGCCTGAGAGAACACCCTGGCGAGCTAGGCACTTAATGGTCAAGCTAGCTGCATCTACAAAGTGGCCATATTATTGTCAAATCGGCATATAATTCAATCGTGCAAATTCTGACCTTTCGGAGGCTTTGTCTCCAGCCCAAACCTTATTGTTCTCACCAGAGACCAGTCTAGCCTGTGGTCGTTCCTTTCGCTATAAAAATCCCCCGTCCTGAGAGCTCTTTGGAACTCTTGTCGGACCTTGCTGAAATTACTTGAACCAAGTGGACTTTGCTGGACCTGGCTGAACTCCACTGGAACTCTTGCTGAATCACTAACTGAAATCACTTGAAGCTCCCATGGGATCTTCTTCCTCGCCTCGCTGCCGCTTGGTCCAGCAGATTCCCCCCGGTCTCCATGCCAGGTTTCCTCCTCTTCAATTGGTGTCTCCAGGACTTCAGACAGGTGGCATATTGCCCATTCCCCAAATTCTCTTTCTTTCTTTTCTAGTTAGGAGTGTGTTTGTGTTTTTATTATTTTGTGTTTAATAAAAACTGTTAGTATTTTGAAACTGCTTGACTCCTCACTGACCTGAACCCGTATACATAGGATAAAAGATCCTGCTGCGTTGCCCTGCCTCTCATTAGCCAAGAGAGCGCTCCAACTAATTTCCCCATCTTTGCTAGGTTTGTTTGGTATTTGGGCGCCCCTCTGGGACCCCCAATTTACAGGGTAACACATGTTTCTAACTTTTACAACTCCCTCCATCTAGAAACATCTTATATCATCTACACTCTTTACATTCAAGACTTCTATGCTATTTACAGATTTCTTTGTCTGTGCCTCCTCAAATATACTGTAAGCTTGAGAGCAGGATTGCTTTCTTTGGCTCATTTCGCATGATGTTTCTTAACCGAAAGGGCCGCTTTTGGAGGAGCGGTCTGCATGATGCACTCACATTTACGTGACGCTCAAGAGCGTGATGTGAACCGCTAACGGATTTTCTTATTTTCGGCTTCAAACTGAAAATACCATGAGGTCGCGTAACGCTCAGGAGCCTGGAGCGCACTTACCTGGAGCGCGCTTCCTGCCTCAGCGCTAGCCTTCAACTCCCAGGCTGCACTGTGGTATGAAGAGGCGGGGCGTGGGTGGGGCACTCATCTGACCAGCAAGCAGCTGTGGCGATGAAGCAGCAGGGATGTGAGAGCCTCTCGCAAGAGGCTGCTCGTGCGATCCCTGTGCTCCAGCACTGTGAACAGGTAAGTTGCACAAAGGGCCTTTGTCTTTGACATTATCTTCTTTTGAGGGTAAATACAGCATTTCAACAGCTCATCCAAATGTGGCATGTGTGAATGTAGAGTTGTGTATTATGCTTGTGATTGTGCTTATGTCTGGGCTTTATATTGCCTATGGATTTATGTGCACACTCTTAGTGTTGATTTTAAATAAAAATAATACAAAGCTGAAAGAAAGAATACCACTCAGAAAATTTCTATAGTTTGCCTCAAGATGAAGAGAACAGAATCAGAGATTACATAGAGCAAAAGCACTATCGAGTACAATGGTATTTACTTTTGTTATATATGATGGCTCTGTAAATATCACTATGAAAAAGAAGCATAAATATTTATATAGAGCCTCCAGGACCTTTGCTACTTTACAGTAACACAATCAAAATAATAAAAGGCAAGTTGCTATCTATATGAATATATAGTTGGTCCTCCACATTTGCTAGGGTTAGGGGCACAGGACCCTTGCAAAAGTGGAAAAATCACAAATATCAAAATGGGTGTGTTTGCAGGAAGGGGGCTGAGGGATGGTGGGGAAGTGGGCACCCCAGGTCTGAACCAGATCAGGTAAAAGAGAGGGAAAAGGTATAGGTTGGCATGATGGTCCTATATTTCCTCTCTCTTGTCCATCATCTTCCTTGGATGTCGGGGGGAACTGGGAGAGGGTTTGTGGTGATGAGAAATCGGGTTGTGAGCCGTTCTTAGCTGGCCAGGCAGTGGCTGGTGAAGGAGGAGGAGGAGGACCAGAGGTGGGTTTTTAAAGGGCTGCGCTGCCTGACTGGAGCTGCCAAGAGGGATTGTTCCCCTGGAAAAGAAGTGCCTGAGGTGGGGGCCGGGGGGCAGGGGTTGAAGAAACTCACAAATAATCAAATCTGTGAAAGTCAAACTCGCAAATGTGGAGGGCCGACTGTACATTCTAAAATTTGAAAAGAGGGGGTAGCAGAGGAAGGTTTACTTAGTATTCACTGAGAATTCCTATCTAGTAAATAAGAAGTCAGATGCAAGTCAGATGTAAAATAAAAATAGGGTTTCATTGTTTACTCTGTCTATGCTGTGAGCCCATCTTCTCAACTTATCTGTCAGACAAGGTGACCAGGAAGTTAAACGATGCCTTAGTCTTCTTAACCTTCTCTTCTTGCCCTTCCTGTTATTTTCAGCTGGGGAAAGGTTGACAGAAAGCTCCCAGCCTTGGTGTCTGAAATGGCACTGCTTCTTTTTCCTTAGACACCTGTGCTCTAATAACTTTGTCAGGTTTTCAGGGAGAGGAAGATGGAGGAAACAGTCTTTGGTAAGTGATGGGACAACCAGACAGAGAGAGTTAAGGCTTATGCCAGTACATTTGATTTTATAAGTTATACTGATCAGAGAGTTTGGTTGGGAAGGTTGGTTTGTAGCACTGTGGAAAAAAAAGAGTCATTTTTATTTAAAAATAAAAAAATTGGACTTTTAAAGTATAATTATAATGGAAAAAAGAAAAAGGAAAAGAGAAGTATATATGACATTAATAAATGCCAAATATTTACATAGACAGCCATCATGGTGTAATGGTTTGAGCACTGGACTACAACCCTGGAGACCTGGGTTTGGTTCCCCACTTGCCCATGGAAACCCACAGGGGGACCCTGAGTGTATCACGCACACTCAGCCCCAGAAAAACCTGTGATAGATTCACTTTAGGATTGCTGTAATTTGGAAATGACTTGAAGGCACATAGCAACAACAACAACTACATATACACTAATACAAGCTGACCATACTTCAAAAAATACATTTTCTTGAAGTTGGTGTCTACAAAATACACATTCATGTGTAGCTAAAGCAGTAAGATCTTCTGACAATTGAATAATGATGAATGCTTATCTTTCCAATCTTGGAGTGTAAGTCTTTTAGAAACTGTAAAGGCATATAGGATCATCAGCTAGATTCCTCATCACAAGAGTAAAATTTAAAAGAACACACACCTACAAATACTAAAGCTTTTTTTTAATAAATACCAAATTAATATGTTGTAATACCTTCAACCAGAATGGGGTAACCACTGAACACATTTACATCATATGCCACAAGAAAGCATTATCAGTGTTATATCACTAATACTGAACTGGAGTAGACAACGTCTTTCAAAAAGACATAATGATGTCCAATATACTTGAAATATCAGTTGTTGCTGGATCTGACATTATTTTAGACCTAAAAAGAGCTTAAGTATTGAAGTTAGAGCAGTTTTCCACTGGTTAATTTGCACAGGACAATCTAACTCCTTATTCCACTCAGTTTTAACTTCGTTTACGTTCAGACCAATTCCACACGAGACTGTTATAGCGCTGTGATTCCACTTTCAACATCCTATGGAATCCTGGGGTTTGCAGTTTAGAGATGGGCCTGCTGACCCCTCCCTAAACTGCAAACCCCAGGGTTCCATAGGATGTTGCAAGTGGAATCACAGCGCTATAAAGTCTCGTGCAGAAATGGCCTCAGTTTAGTGCTTTCCAACAAGCTATATTTCTTCCTATCTGTTTCTCCGAGGCTAATGGTCCATATAAAGACCACTCTAAAGTGTTGCAATTGTAAGTATTGCCAATAGCGTACCCATCAGTAACTGATAATTAGACTGCAATATTGAGAATGGCAGAAATTCTTGGTTTGGATCTGTCAGCTAATCCAAAACACAAAATTCTACAGTCATTTCTTCCACAAAAAGGGCTGAGTCAGGAGACATGCCTTATGATACAGTCTCAAACATGGAAAATCACATCCACCATATGAAATAGAATTCTTTCTTTATATTTAATAGCCTCCAGCCACTTAGGAAAACAGGCCTGAAATATCAATTGCTGCTTGAAGCAGCTGGGGAAAAAAAAGGGAAGGGTTATGGTTTTGTTTCAAGTAAGGCCAGGTTCATTCACTTCTAGAAAGGATGTTGGATCATTTTAGGTTCACATGAGAAGATGGCATGCCAGTCCTTCTTGCCCAACTTCCTACCCAGCTGGTTATGACTTCTATAGAACTACTAAAAAAAAAATAAAAAAAAACATTTTGAGAGAGAAGAGATGCACACAATATTTCTAAAAGCAATGGTTTGCACTCTATGTTTGTACTGATTAGAAAGTGCTCCTGGGACAGGCGTTCCTTGTAAATAAAATGTTGCTGGCGCTGTTACAAAATGTTCCATATCAAATGACATTTTCTGCATTCCTTCTTGAAAATCCTTAAGCCTACAATAATGCCTGTGTTACACAAGGAGGTTGTAAACACGACAAGCTTTATTTTCATAAGTCAGCAGACACACACACACAAATGAAAAATGCTTGGGGTTTTTTATGTGGCAGGGAATCACACCCTATAGCTACACCACACAACAATAGACAATAGTTAGAGTAGTACCATGTTAACCAGGGAACATGTAAGCGCTTGTATTTTGAAAACAGCCTCACTTCTGGGAGTGGGTCTCTTACTATAGAGTCTCTTTATGATCTGTATTTACGTAATAGAATCCAAACCTCCAACCATGTTCTTTATTAAGCTAAAGACATCAGGCAGGAGAATGTGTGGAAAGATACGCATCACAATCATAATATGATATTTGACCTCCATCTCAAGTCAAAGATTTCTCTTGAACACAATGCTGTTACACTATATGTACTAAAACTCTTGGGTAAACTTTCATTTGACAGTCAATTCAAGACGATGAACTGTGCCAATCCTTTTCTCCTTTCCTCTCATAATATGACATCAAACACCTGTACCACTTACATTAAAGCAGCTACCATAAAACACTCCTGAATATACAATGAACTACAGTAAGTCTTCACATGCTATTTGAAGTTCAGTGCTTAAAAATGAGATCCATTCTAGCTAAAATTTCAGGAGATAACAGAAAGCTCTGGCTCACACAAAGTGCAAACATTTCTGAAATCCATGTTTACTTGCCTTTTTCCTTTGGAAGTTCACATCGAGTTTCATTGAGGCACACTTATTCAATGTGTTCAAACGTCTACAAGCAAAGGAAGATCCAAAGATTAGAATCTCATTAATTAATTTAACTGGCTCTATACCAGTGGTTCTCAACCTGTGGGTCCCCAGATGTTTGTGGACTTCAGCTCCCAGAAGCCCCAGCCACTATGGTCAATGCTCAGGGCTTCTGGGAGCTGAAGTCTAGAAACATCTGGGGACCCACAGGTTGAGAACCACTGCTCTATACAATTATGGCTTTTGTTCATTTGTATGGATGGAATTTAAATAACATTTGTAAAGCAAAAATAATGAGGGGATTTTGCAACACAAATTCCCATACATGGGACTGCTATGGGAATCCATTTCCAGCCATGCAGCTTATTCAGCAGTTGGGCTGAAGGCTTGACAGATGGATAACCAATAACTTAATCAGAAATGGTCTTTCATATAAGGCAAACCACACCACTTTATAAGCTCTGCTCTCCAAATGTGATAAACTGATGGACATTGTACAAAATCCTAACATTACAAAGAAAGTGAAATAAACAATGACGCACAACCGTGCCATTAATTTCTCCATTTAAAAAGCACCAATAAGCTTGAACAAATGTGCTCAGATTTTATTGGGACCTAACAATGGCTTAAAAGCCCCCATCTGTGATTGCACTTGTTGGCTCTTTAACTAAACTCAAATTTGGAGAAAGATGACTATTTTAGGATGACTGATATGAAAAACACTGCTCTTTCCTCCTACTGTCATTCCTGGATAAAAAGTTATATAGGTTTTGGAAATACTAAACTTCTTGAAAACACACACTCATTCTTACTGAAGGCAGTGTGCATAGCTCACAGACAATTAGATCTCTGTCAAGACATACCACCCTTTGACACTCTCAAAAAAAGCACTGTTATCTTTTTCCATCCTCAGTTCTGTAAAGCCAAAGCAGAAGAATTCTTCTCTCTTTCAAGAGCGCCAAGGTATGCAGAACTCTGAATCATATATTAGAACTCCTCTTGCCGGAGTGGGGGAAACAATCCTACTTTGTGGACTATAAAAAAGAGGACCCTTGAAGTTGTGGTCTAGAAAAGTAACATTTTGAAGATCTGCTTTAAATTCCCTAAACTGTATCCATTTATCAGATAACTGATCTCACCAAGATCCACACATGAAAAATGACAACAGTTTCCTGTCTACATTTTGTTCTAATGTGTAGATATTAAAAGGCAACCATTCCTTGAAGACACAAGGTTACATTTTATTGGAGTCAGTGACAAAACTCCAGCTTACTGATTTAGCTGTCCACATTTTAAGCTAGATAGATGATGACATATCTTCTGGGGCCCTTCCAATATTTTGAAACACATTGTGCCAATGAAACAAAAGGATTAATGGTTGTCTTTATGTCTCTAGAGTTTCCAATTAGATACAGCCCGCCTGGAATTCTCACACCCTCTTGATGTGCCAATAGGAGAAGACAGAGTCTCCATCTGCTTACATCTGTCAATGGAATGAGAGTCAAAGACTAGACAAGAATAATTTGGAGACTAGAAATAATAGTCAAGGCCAATTTGAACAAAATGAGGGCAAGCTACTTATGTGTTATATGTTTTGAATTCAGAAATCTGTTTTTCCCTTTTAATACATGTTATACATGGGGTGGTATCCTGTTGGAATTTTAGGCACATGTTAAGTTCCCTTACTCACGCAATTGAACTTTTTTGGCCATGGTGTAACATCTGTTTGCAGTTCACAGTTGCATAAGTGGAGTTTTAAAATCATATACAGTTGGTTGTGAAATATTGGTATTCAGCAAAAGGATGGTGTAGTGATAAGGATGGTGGGAAATTCAGGATAAATAAAAGAAGGCCACAGATAAGATAGTTAAATTCTAGAATTTACTTTGATAGGATGATCAGCAGCTTAGACAATTTTGATTTCATCAGTTTAATTTATACCACACCTTATTGCCAAAAAAGCCACTCAAGTTGCCCAACAAGACTAAAATGAAGAATTAAAAACAATATCTTTATTAACATGTATAACATAAAACCAAAACAATTTAAAGCGCAATTAAAATTGCAGCATGAAAGAGTGAGCACTGAAGCAGTTAAATCCCCTTCAACAACAAACCAGCTCACAACAGACCATCTTAAATCCCAATGGCCAACTTGCAGTAGGACGTATTGATCCAAGTTGCTGTTTGTTTGTAGCTTGCCAAAAGAAAATGCAATTTTGCCTGTTTGCAGCCATTCATAACTATCATTTTTGGTACATGTTGTGTTTTTTTCCAGTTTGGAGGCATTTAATAATCCAAAGACCCAAAAGAGTGTCCACGGAGTTTAGTGCTACTACATAAAATCATAGAGGAGGGCAAAGGGTCAGCTGTTTGGACAGACTGTCTAGAACACATTGTCCCTTCAAAACACTGTGTCCAGTTGGTGATATCACATGATTCATACTAAATATAATAGTACTGCTGAGTAAAAACTCTTGTAACTGGGTGGCCTTCTGGGTGGCCCTTTGCCTTATTTCCCTGTTATTTTCTGGCACCTTAAAATTGGTCCAAATCATAATGCCCTATGACTCCAGCCTGCAGCTGTCATTGAGCAGCTGCAAAGGAAATCCAGGCCAGGGCATGCAAGGGTCAGAGGCAGTAAATGCAACAATACAGGAGGCTTCCTACATCACTGCAGTTCAGCAGCCATTAGGTTTCCTTCCCATCAAGGCACATCAATGATCTTTGTGAAAGTCTCTTGGCCATTAGGCTTTTGAAATGGTTTGACTTTTTAAAAAGGGGCGCAAAAATGCAGCATCTGGACAGAACTCATTCACACAACCAAGAAGCTCCATAAGAACATAACATGAGCTTGTTGAAATGAGAAAAGGGTTGACAATTAGAACTTCACAATTTTCTTGCTTTTAAGCAAGACCATATTTCAAACAGTGTCTCAAACAGATAAGTCTACTAGATTCACCATTCCTTTTTTATTTGAGCTACCATAGAGTAACAGCTAATCACACTATGTGGTGGTGGAGAATATCTGCTTGTCTTCATTACTAGTTCCTCGGTCTAGAAAAGGCAAACAATTAAAAGGGTTTCTCAAATAGAACGCTGTATGAAAGAAATAAATCCTGCACAACAGGCATGTTTGTGTTTGGATACGGAAGACTTAGGTTCAGATTCCTGCCCATCCATGAACATAGGAACATAGCAACCTGCCTTGTGATGAATTAGGCCATTGGTTCATCTAGCCCAGTACATGGTTGTTCAAGTTTTTAGGCAAGATTATCTATTAGATCCACCAGGAGAGCCTTAGCAATCTCCCATCCCAGTACTAACCAGGACCAACCTACTCAGTTTCTAAAATCTAGTGAGACTGGATTTGCATTCAGGGTGGTATGGTAAGCCTAACTTATCTTAGGCTAGATCTGAGTCACAGTTAAACTTCTGTAACTTACGAAGAGGAAGGATCTGCTTTCCACATGAGAAACAGCAGTTATGAAAGGGTAAGAATAAGTACTGAAAGCATGTGTAGCAGATAAGTACTAAAGAAGGAGACTAGGCTCCACGTGCTTGTGGATGGTCCAAGTTTATTCTTTAAAAAGCCCAAT
Source organism: Iguana delicatissima (assembly GCA_948472985.1). NCBI lineage: Eukaryota > Metazoa > Chordata > Lepidosauria > Squamata > Iguanidae > Iguana > Iguana delicatissima. The sequence continues at coordinate 23,894 of CAOKZL010001651.1, forward strand.
GTTTTTCAACCTGTTCATAAATTCATTGGCCTTCTTCAGGGGCTATACTATTCCTATAACAAATCATACACATGCCAAATGTATATGGTATGCATATGATTTGTTATATGAATAGTATATTTCACCATGAGAACTTGTAAGTATTATATAATTTTATATATGTGTGTTGTTCCTTGTTACAAGATTGTAAAATTTATACACACACACACATATATGTTTTTAATATAGCCCCCAAAGCTTGAGAATGATGCAGAAGATTCTTATAACATATTACTTTGGGGTGGGGATGGTAACAAGAGCATAACAGGATTCCTTTTGCAAAATAATACATTGGTGATATCATTACAATTTCTAGTATAATGCTTATCTTTCCTAAAATGCTGCTCTTGGGTTGGTCATTTGGAGGGATTTGGGCCATTTTTTAATATATATTTTTTAAAAGTAGCACATTAGCACACACTAATAATATGTCACTTTCCTAATAATTGACTAGATTTAAAACTAGCAAGTTCTGATCATGGAGGATGAGGGAAGGCAGGGCGTTACTCACTGGCACTGAGTCCCCCATCACACCCTCCACACTTATTTGAGGATAAAGTCGTAAGTGGGGAGCCTGCCAAATGAAAGGAGACCATGTGGTTTCAGTATTCCATTGGGACTCAAGGAAACCAGGGACTGAATCCTCACTTGACTTTGGAAACCCACTGACCTTGGGCCAGTCACACTCTCTCAGTACCTCCTCTGAGTAAATTTTGCCAAAAAATAAAAGGGTTGCCATAAGCCAGAGCTGACTTGAAGCACATAACAACAAAAAAATTAATAAGGTTCAACATATGCTGTGAAGGGCTAAAATATTATGAAGAGTATAAAAATAGTAGTGTCAAAAAGGAGAAACACTTTACCTACAAAGAGGTTCTACAAGATCCTTGTCAAGAAAATCATGGTCTCTCTTTACAGCAGCAATGTCAATAGGAAACTGGGAATCTACAAGAGAAGAAACACTGCTTAACGAAGTGGAAAAAGTTATTTCCTGCCTAGAGACTCTGGATGTACTTCCAGACTAAAATGCAAACACAATCAGAATTTTCCCGACTAATATTAATTCAGATAATATAGTTTCCCTTTTTAAACTAGAATGAATGGTTAAGAACTGTCAACCAAACGAATGCCAACATGTCATATTCTGAATACAAAAGGGCACCAGAAGGGTCATTTTTCAATCTATAAAGACTTGCTGTTCATTATTCCAACAGCCATATGGCTATCTGCCCTGCAATGACATCTTTGAATGCTTTCTTGTTGTCTTTAAACAAATAAGGTAGGCACTGATGCTATATCAAACCTTGCCCGATATATGATAAATACATGAAACAGCTTGAATGGGTAGGCCATTTATTTATCATTATTTTATTGCATTCACTCCCTGGTTTCCCTGATATATTAAAGAGAACCAGAGCAGCTAACAATAAAAACACACTGTTACCATCACAAATGTTACATAGTGTTTTTAAATTGTTTAGAAATACTATAAGGCCTCCTTTTTCACCAACTATATGAAACAAAAGGGCTTCTGAGACAATAACATTGTCATATTATAAACAGAGGTTGGCATTTGTGACAGAGGGCCAAATTAGACAAAATGCCATTCATGCAATTAGCAACTATATGAACAGTAGGCATGAGGGCTGATTTGGAAAAGGACTCTGCTAATGGTGGGGAAGAGAAGTGTTTTAAGACCTTATATCCCTTATCTCCAAATCCAGATTAGGATCCTGTGTTTGAAGCAAAGCCTCCACTCGTGAAAGTGGGAGCCTTTCTTCCTATGCAAACTGCAGATAACACCTCTGTCAAACTGGTTTGGAACTGCAGCAAACATACCCTCCTCTCTGTATCACGATCCCAATCCAAATGACTCCCAATGTTTGTCCTATTTATTTTTAAAAAGTCACTCACATAACTGTGAATTGCATGGATGAAATTTTGTCCCTAACCTTCTTTGGTTAAGGATCCAGGTGTCTTTCTTATTTCTTCTATAAACTCAATTCATTTTTTTCTGGAAGATTCTAAGCTTTTCAAATCCCTCTCCTAATATGTAAATTCCAATAAACCCAAAATACTGGGCATTCCAACAGGAATTGCTTGCAACTACTCATTCCTGCATGACAAATCCTCTTCCCCCAAGTTATTGGGAAGGTTTCAGCTAAGCTCAGAGGGAAGAGAACCTGAGAAGAGTGGTAGATGATACTTTGCTAATTAAAAAAAAATCCACTGGTGCTGTGAGCCTTAGCTCCACTACACTACTGTTCAATGGCTCATATGGGAGAAAGCAGATTTTCAAATATACCAAGGGATTTAGGGCTTATAGGTAATAAACTAGCATTCTGAATTGGGCTAGGAAACTGACTGGTAGAACAACCAATGGAGATTTTTAAAATTTCATTTCAGTTCAATTTTGATCAGAATTTACCAAAATTTACAACATATGAATGTGGGAGAAAAGAAAACTGGCAGATTTGTCAATTCCCTAGGGAGAGAATTTCATTTCACTTTTGATCAGAATCTGGATGTAGCCATACAAATGCTCCGTTTTCTAGAAAAATGGATGCACAAGACAAAGCTATGCAGCGCTACTCCTCACTACAGCAGTTACTTCTTAATTCAATAAGGAAGAGTCCAGAAGCAGCCCAAACTGCAAAGCTGATATTTAAGATCTCTAGCCCTTCACTGCATTTTGCTCTGGGTACTTTGGAAGATGGGAAATGACTGTACACTGCTGAAGCCAGGGCCAGAACAAGATATGTTGCTGCCAGAGGCAGATATGATGGTGTCTTTCTTCATCTGATTTCATTTTAAAAAGCTGAGAACATTAGCAGTGAATTAGCAGTGAATAGTCTCTCATTGGGCCAGACAGGAGCAAGCTAGGCCAAGAGGGGCACGGAACAGATTGCTCTATTTGCTTTCCCCTTCAGTTGTCTACTGCCTGAAGTTGCCTAGGGTCAACCCTAGCTGAACTACTGAAGCTACCACAACACCCTTCTTTGCAACCGACCCCCGCACAATGCATTAAATGAGGAGCAAGTACTAGCCTGTCCCCAAAACATACCTTCATACAGTTGGGCATATTGTGGGAATCCAGCAGCTCGCAACCATTCACAGGCTTCCTTTGCTTCAATTTCTGAAAGGTAAGAAAAAGCACAATGCATTCAAGTCTCGTTTTATCCCTTTGGGTTTTCTTACTTGTGTGTGTGCAGGCAAACTTGAGTGGAAAATAGAGACTGATTTCATTTCTCTGCATAACTTGATACTAAATTCACTTCTCATTTCAAAAAGTCTGGCCAAGGTGCCTTGTACCTGTTTTGTAATTGTCTGCACATTGATTCACATTAATAATGTCACAATTTCAGCAACGGGGTGTGTGGTAGGCAGACACTTTGCTTGCTAACATTACACAACTTCTCTATGATAGTCAAGAAAGCCAAATGTTACTTCGGCAGAATTTTGATCATTAGCATAGCTTTCATGGAGTCTCTGTCAGGTCACTGAATGTTACTTGGTTCAACTTTGCTTAAGAAGATGACAGTTTCCTCTTGCCTGCCACCAAAAGAGTGAGTTCATGACCGATATGACAGTCTTAACAAAAATGTGCGTCTGAAGGGCTACACATATGACTGATGAAAGAACATAGGTCTGTTAAAAAAGTGCTGTGGCAAACACACACACACACACACACACATACACATACAGAGAGAGAGAGAGAGAGAGAGAGGGAGAGAGTTTCAGATGTGCTTTTTATGGCAGAATTTATACAGAAATAGGTATACAACAGATGTTATAGAATGGGGTGTGAATCATACAGTTCTCCAGATGTTGTTGGACTATACCTCACAGCAGAGCTAGCTAGCATAGCCAACGATGAAGAATGTTAGGTGCTGCAGTTGTACAACATCTGGAGGCCCACATGATTCCTATTCCAATTTCAGAGCACTATCAATAATGAACAATGTCTACAAATTCCAGTGATTTGCACTTTTATGAGTATCTAAAAAAGTGTAGAAAATAAAATATCCATATATAGATACATACACACACACACAGACACACACGCACACATACATACACACATATATATGGATATAAACACAAACACACACTCATATGTATACGGGCTGAGGTAAAAATGTACCATGCAGTTCTCATCCAGGGAAACATCTTTAAATGCCCCATACAGAATTTTCTTGACGAAAACAAGACAAAACAAAAAACTTGAGGTGAAAATATATGCCAAGAAGTCTACTGATTTGTGTCATGGGATGATCCCCAAAGTTAACACAGTGAGGTGAAAAGTCCCATATGCTTTTACAACAACAGATTAAGGGGAAGAAAGATAAATGCCCTGCTTGAGCTTTGTTTTTCTAAGTGATGTAGGCTCAAGTTGATTGATTCAGACTCAAGTCGGACTGAAGTCACTTCAATGACTCTACTTGGACTCAACTCAGCAATAAATGACGCACTGACTTGACTCAACTCATGACTTGTATATTTTTAGTGACTGACTTGCTGCACTTGATTCAGTAACACAGCATGTTCATCCAGAAAACTTATGACTTTGAACAACACTTCCATCTCTTTTTGCCTACTGGTTGTATGACAACCTGTCTCAAGTCCAAAGCATAGGTGCCTTTCTCAGAGGGGAGCAGCAAGCAGGTTAGGCAACGGAGTTGAGGCAGGGTTGAGCTCTCCTCAGCAGCTGGTCCCTGCTTTATATTGGAGGAGCCTTCTAAAAATTTTCCTAAGAGCAGAAGTCAAGACTCGCTCCCAGACTGCAGAGTGCATTTCTCAGAGTGAATAACAAATGTGTTAGGCAATGGGCTTGAGGAGGAAGTAGCCTTTCTTCTAAAGCTTTTGAAGCTCCAGTAATGGCAAGTAAGAAGAATCCCATTCCCCACTTCCAAAAAAACCTCCAGCTTCAGAAATGGGAAGTTAAGAAGGATCTTATTTCCCACTTCAGAAGTGTAGACTTTTTTATACCCATTGACACAAAAGCTTCCAGCTGTTGGAAGGGGGAATAAGAAGGATGCAATTCCTCACTTCCAAAGCTGTAGATGGCAAACTCGCAAATGTGTACTTGGTACTTGACTTGAAAGTATCAAGGAGGACCTGAGACTCGATTTGAGACTTGAAGGTAGAAACATGAGACTTGACTTGAGACTTGGAGTAAAAGAATTAAATACATCTCTACTTGGGATACACAGAAATTTGGTTAGGAATAGTACAACCTCCGAGCTTCATCATGGCCCAATGTTTTCTTTATAGCCCCTGTTTTAATTTTGTAAGCCACCTTGAGATTCTGGTTTAAAAGTTGGAATAGTGGCATTGGTGGTGGTCCTGCTGCCATTGAAGACAATGCCAATGGTGATGATGATAACAATCATGTACAGGATTTGACAGAAAGATAAAATATGTATCACTCCATGTTAAAGCCAAGTTTAGGAAATAAAAGAATTGCTATCCACCTCTTGAAGTGCCAGCAGTTATATCTACTATTGATGACATTTATGTTCCATGTTTGCTGTGGACCTTACTGTTCCACTGTCAACCACTTAAGTGTTTTTATTCTATTTTATTCTGTTCTATTCTATTTGTATCACACCTTCTTCCCAATATGAGATCCAAGGAAGCTCACAATACAGGTTAGAGCCAAATACAGTTAAAAAGTTAAAAAGCAATTAAATAAACAACTGTATTAAAAAGATGAATTTAAAACAGTTAACAGGCAGTTAAATTGTAAATACAATGACAAAAATACAACCACCCCAAATTAAAAGACCTTCTGCAAGTTAAGCCATCTATAAAGCACTCCAGCTATGTAAGTATCCATTGCATTTGATTCTGCTTTTGACGAAGTATGCCCAGAAATCTACATCTTGTTTCGCACACCCATGTATGCCCCATGCCCCAGTTGCTAGAGAATAAGATTAACTAGATTATAAGCTTGCAGGTAAGGCCATGTCCTCTTTAACTATCCTTGTGGCAGACAATTTTCTTGTAAGTAATAAATGAAGAAGGAACTGGCAAAACTACCTTTGAGTATTCCTTACTTAAGAAAATTCTATGAAATTCATGGGCTCGCCATAAGTCAACAGGCGACCTGAAAGTGTACACACACTCACAATAAATGAATTTCTACAGGAGATGAAAACACTTGTCTCATTTTCTTCAGATGTTGATGATAGTATTTTACCATGAAGATACTCACATATCCACTCCCAGTAATTATTATAGAAGCATCTGTGCTAGCAGGGCTTGAGTATGGTGTTGTGGAACTAAAAATCAGTGGATTAGTCAATGGTAAGTGAACCCCGTCCTCCTTGCATTGATAAATAATCTGCAATCTGTAAATGATTCTCTGGTGTTGTCAGGTTGCTGTGTAAAAAAAATTCCAAGAAAGGAGAAAGGTATCTGAAGGTGGAGTGGTGCACAGCATCCTAAAAGTTGTTTGACAGATTGAGACTGCCTCCCCAGCAATAATGAGGTGAAATGAGGTAGTTTTTACAGGGAGATGTGATTGAGCAGAACGGATCTGCCCCACTTTATTGTCATGTGCCTTCAAGTCTTTTCCGACTTATAATGACATGAAGGTGAACCTTTCAGAAGGTTTTCTTGGTGAGATTTGTTCAGAAGCTGTCTGTGCTTGCCTTCATCTGACGTCAAGAGAGTGTGACTTGCCCAAAGTCACCCTCTGCCTCAGTAGGGTTTCAAATCCTGGCGTTCCCACCCAATGCTCAAAGCACACCACCATGCTGGCTTTCTTGCCTCATTTATGTTGCTAATATAAAATTATTTTTTCTGTCAACAAACCAATGTTTCCTTAGCAGGCACCAGCACAAGGACTGGACTCCGTAGACAGCTCATGAGAAGGTCATTGGAACTTCTCTCTGAGTGCTGCTGAAACAATGCATGTGTAGTGGAAAAAGTTGACTATCTGTACTCCTATATTTAAAAAAAAATCATAGAGAAGCATCTCGATGGTGACATCTAAGTGGATATGTAGGTTTAGTGTGTTGCATTGTGTGCACTCTTGATAATGAGATTTTTGAGATATGGAATGCATTAAAATGATTTGTCATCCTGCTGTAAAATTATTGCTGAAGCTAAAACAGTGATTAGAAGAAAGCAGCTTTTCTCTTTGTTCTATGATAGTTAGTGAAATTTAATGATAGACACAAGAGTCCAATAAAAGTACCAATTTGGTTTCGTCATACTGGGGGAAAAACTTTCCTGATATGTGACTCACAGGCTGCTCAGCCCAGCATGAAAGGTATAGGCAAACATTCAACCCATCCATTGCCTCTAGTTCCTTTGTAAATGGGAAGAGAACTAGATAGGGAGGCAGGAAAAACAGTTTACAGCTATAGAAGTTCTGTTGAACTCTGTCCACTGCTACTGCAACTTTAGACTTTGGCCATTTCTGCACTACACTGTTAGAGTGCCATTATTCAATTTTCAACACCCTATGGAATCCTGGTGTTTGCAGTTTAGGGAGGGGCTTTTAGAATTCTCAGCCAGAGAGCTCTTTGGCCTCAGTAAACTACAAACCCCAGAATTCCACAGGATGTTCAAAGTGGAATGATAGCACTGTAACAGTGTAGGGCAGAAATGGTCTTTTACAGGTAGAAAAGAAACAGGCATGGCCCTAAATAAAATACTGAGCCAGAAGAAACCACAGAATGCAATTCCTTAGCACTCCTTCTACCTTCTTATTCATTCAGGTTCATATTATTTGCTAACCCAAGATAGCTGAGTAAACTGTAGCCCAACAATGCAAAATTGTTAGCATAATAAAAAAACCAAAACAAAACAGAATCTAAATGAGAACTGAGACTCAAGCACTCCAAAAGCAAGAGGAAAAACACAGAAAAGGCCTCCCAGCTGAGAAGATCTGCCATTCTAATCAAGCCACCATCATGGCTCTTAAAAGCATCCTTCAACTGAAATTGGTTCCCTTGGATACCTTCTGATTATGGAGATTTCTCAACTAAGCCTGCAGTTCTGGAAGTACAGATTTATGAGCCAAACTGTTAAAGGCAAATATACATGTGCATGTCCTGGGTGTTATTAAATTAAAAAAATAGTAAAAATTAAAATAAAATACACACCAAAGGGCAAATAACACTATAAAAATATTCCACAAACTGGTAGACTAGAACAAAGAGTCTGTTTTTCCACAATACATTTTTGTGTAAATCATTCTTCTCCTAGCCAGTATTCTTCAAAAGTTTTGGGTTACAATTCTCATAATCCCTGGTCAATAGGATGAATGATCCTTTAGCCAGGGGACGGTGGGATTTGTAGTGCCATATATCAGATGCTGCCAGGTTGGGGGAAGCTGGTGTAGAGCTTACTTGCCATACCCGTTTCAGAAAATTCCACTCTCAGAATCACTAAGATGTATGCTGGGGTGGAAAAAAAATAAAGCCATGGACTCCCTCAACTGGCTTTTGTGGTTAAAGGAGGGGTGTTAACTGCCTTTTGCAGAAGCCTCCATGTGTGGCAAATCACTTTTTTAAAAGCTTGTAGCTTCTACCTTCCCTGTTCAACATCAAAAATTATCCTGAAATTACATTTTTAGGCCAGAAGTGGGATTTTGGCCATTTCTTTTGCTGTTGTTGCTTAGCATTTTTGGCAGCCCATGTGGCCCTAGAGTGTCCCACAGGCAGACAGTTGACCCCCAGGCCTGTAGCAGTTGGCTGCCCTGGCTGGTCTATGGGCAAGGATTAGTTCTTTTGAAATAGATGTGTGGTGCCATACACTTGAGGCACGTTATAACTGTGATGATAATCATCATCACCACCACTACCACTAATCATCAATGAAGTTAAAAGACAAATTTTCCCTTTAAGGGATTCATTCTCTCAAAGATTACATGGTAATAAGTACAAGTGATGAAAACAGCACACACAATAAACAACATTAAATGACATTAGGGTAGCAGCAGATTAAAACATTAGTGGAACAAAAACCATAAAACCATAAAGCTCTGTTACTCCTTTCAACCTAATTCCAAAGAATGTATTTCTGTGCTAAACCAGTGACTGGCAGCTGTAAGGACTGGATGAGGGCAAACAAACTGAAGCTTAATCCAGAAAAGACAGGGGTGTTTCTGGTTAGTCTTACAGCAGATCGAGGAACAGGGAGTCAGCCTGTGTTACATGGGGTTACACTCTCCCTGAAAACACAGGTTCGCAGTTTGAGGGTACTCCTGGATTAATCTCTGAGCCTGGAAGCCCAGGTTTCAGCAGTGATAAGGCATGCTTTTGCACAGGTAAAGTTAGTGCACCAACTGTGCCTGTTCCTGGAGAATTGGATCAAGCCATGGTGATACATGCTTGGGTTACATCTTGTTTGGACCACCATAATGTGCTCTTCGTGAGGTTACTTTTGAAATATGCTCAGAAACTACAACTGGCCCGAAGAGCTGCAGGAAGGTTGTGAACTGGGGCTGGCTGCATGGAGCACACAACTCCCTTCTTGCAACAGCAACACTGGCTGTCAGTCCATTTTCAGACACAACTCAAAGTGCTGATTTTTTACCTATAAAGCCCTGTACAGCTTGGGTCCAGGTTATTTGAAGGACTGTATCTCTCTTTATGAGCCCAGTAGAACTCTAAAATCCCCTGGAGAGGCATTTTTCTCTGTCCCACTATCCTCTCAGGTCTGTTTGATGGGAACAAGGGAGAGCCTTCTCAGTGGCTGCTCCCAGACTTTGGAACTCCCTCCTTTGAGAGGCCAGGATGGCCCCACAATTGCTTTCCTTTTAATGGCAGGTTAACATATTTTTGTGCCATCAGGCTTTTAGGAATTGACCTGTTGCTGGCTCTTGATGCTTAAAATTGGTACAGTTTTTAAATATGTTTTAATATACTAAATATTGTTAACTTGTAACATTTTAAATTGTTTGTTAATCTATAACTTGTTTAATTGTTTCTTAAATTTTATATTTATATTTTCATGAAGGTCTCAATTTGTACTGTTCTAATGTTGTTAGCTGCCTTGAGTTGCACTTGTCAGGAGAAAGGCAAGACATAAACAAATGCAATAATAATAATAAAATAATCCATAAAAAGCAGACTGGAATAAAATATTGTTAAAACAGTTTTAAGTATTATGAAAACAAAAAGGGGAATCTTATAAAATCTGACAACAATAACAATGATAATAAAAGATTTTTGTGGGTATCAAAGACATATGTAAGTTACACGGCTCCAAAAAGCTTGTCAGCATAATAGAAATGCTGTTACACTGGGCTTCCTCAGCGTTCATCAGACAAATATCTCATTTTAGATCACATATTTTCAATTCTCCTCAAAAGGACTCAGAATATTTTCTAAATTATGCAATCAAGTTTATTGTAATCAAGAGGCATGCTGATGACACTGTGTTGATTTTGTGCAGTACTGTGAATTATTAAAGTTATTATCATTCTCTTCCTTTGTGGCCATTAAATCAACAAAATAAATCACCAGAGTCTCAGTTTAACAGGATATGTGAAATAATAACTCTGCCATTTGTCTTCTGTCCTAAAGAATTTCACATGTTGTTTCCAGTGGTATCACGGTAAATTGTGAAGTAGAGGCACTCATCATAATAGTTCCCACAGCCATGACTGTGATAAGAGAAAAAAAATAAATGCTAGAAACTGTTGATTTATATCTGTATGTTAGTATACAAAGAAATTTCTGTATTAGTTCTAGTATAAAAGGCCATAAAGGAATCCAGTATTTCCTCTGAAATCGACTGGAGGAAGAAATTTCTAGCACAAGCTCTCATGAACTCAGTCCACTCCACCAGATAATGAAGTGAAATAGCTTATGCTAGAAATTTACTCTTAGTCTTAAAGGTGCTACTGGATTTCTTTATTTCTTTTTATATTTATGTTTGTGAGCCTGTGAGCACACGCATTTTCACATGTATGCACACACAATTTATTCAAAAGATTAACATGTTATAGGCCCTTTTTGCATGCAACTTCGAATGCGAAATGGCCACAAGAGTGACGCGGAATCGGGAAGATGGTTCTGCAAGACGTCCTCATGATTGTGCAGTGCTCCCATAGTGATCCCACAGCAATCGTGCATTATATCATTTTCGGGGTTTTCCTGAAAATGATGCACGATTGCGCATTCTCCCACATTCTTCCCACACTTACTTGGCATGCAGAACCTCAGGAAGTGTGAAAGCTGCGCTTCCTCCCCAGCGCAGCCTGGGAAAGTACCCAGCTGCGCTGTGGAAAGAAGGGGGGGGAACTATCATGCTTCCTTCTGTCCAGCACAGAGCTGGTGCAGAGGGAAGCACAGGGGACACGATTCCCTCTTGCAAGAGGCTTTTTCTGCGATCCCCATGTGATGGCACCATGAACAAGCTAACATGCGAAAAGGGCCATAGTTGTGTTGAGATCCAAGATTGTATGAGAAAGGGACACTGAGAAACTCAACATGTTTACAGACAGCACAAGAACATGAGATACATATTTTTGTGGAGTTCGTTCCCCTAGCATCAGAGTGTGGTTGTTGTGCCTTTAAGCTGTTTCTGACTTATGGCATCTCTAAAGTGAACCTATCATGGAATTCTCTAGGCAAGATTTGTTCAGAAAGAGCTTGTCATTGCCTTCCTCTGAGGCTGAGAGAGTGCAATTTGTCTAAGATCACTCAGTGGATTTCCATGGTTGAATGGGCATTCAAACTCTAGTTTCTTGGAGTCCAACACTGGAATCCCCAATGTGTACTACAACATCTTGTGAAGTTGGGCTGGTGGGTATACACAACAGGGCTTTCTCTGTAGCAGTGCCTTGATTGTGGACCTCCTCACCCAAGCAAGTTAGGCTGGCTCCCTTTTCCTTTAAACTTCTGGTAGGCAGCCGAAACAGTGCTGTTCCACTTGGCATTCAGTGTTGGAAATGGCTGTTTTAATTGTTTCAAAACTGGATTCTAGGATTGTTTTAGACTGCTTTAAGAAATTTTCAAAGAGTATTTTAAAGTGTTTAAAAATGTTTTTATCTTTGTATTTTGTCAATTGGATTTTATTTGTTCATCACCTCAGGAGCCCTTGTTAAACATTTTAAATAAACAAATACTGGAATCACTACAGTATGCTGTGTCTCAGAGAACCAGGCACAAATACTTTGCCACGAAGTTAACATCTCCACCAGAAGCCCATAATCTCTAAGGTAATGGCTTTTAATTATCTATTCAAGGCCAAGCAACACCAAATTACTATCCATTAATAACAGAGACAGCCAGAACTTGGAAGCAATGCATTAACAGTAGCAATTTCAGTACATGAAAAGGATTCCTTTTCTTCTTTTTAATGATAATTACTAGTAATGTGGTTTTGTTTTGTGTAATGAGTACCTCTCCATGATCTTTTTTGAAGGAAAAAAAAAGTTTTCTTGAGACATTTTAAGGGATATTTTTAAATTTAAGCCATTGTCTTGCATTTTTACCCGGACTCCCCTTCCCAGAACTAAATTGTGAAGAATAATGCAGTGAGTCACTAAGAAAACTTTTTGTGGCATTTGATGATAGTGAGGACTGGATGGGGAGTTGGCTTTGCTAGGGGTTACATAAGAAGTTACTTTTAGAAACTAACTTTTCAGTCTGCAGTTACAGCTGACAACAACGTATTTGTTTCTGGGAAAATCAATTTCTCTCCAGCTACTGAGAGAATTACAGCTAACGTAAGAGGGTGGAGCGAGACGATTGTTCTTGTCCTCCCAGTTACATAAGGAGCTAAGATCAGACTAAAGTCCTATCTAATGCAACACTCTGTTTCCATGGGGTGTAGTCAGTTGCCTAAGGAAAGCAGGACATGAGTGCAACCATATCCTCTATCTCATGCTTCCTGGCAATTGATATACAGAGGCATACTCCCTCTGGCACTGGAGGTGATGTGTAGCCATCCTGACTAGTAGCCATTGGTTACCCCCTTTTCTACATGTTTACCCAATCCTCTTTTCAGACCTGCCAAACTGCAGGCATAACTACATCCTGTGGTAGTAAATTCTACAGTTTAACTATATGCTGTGTTAAAAAAAGGGCTTCCTTTTATCTGTCTTGAATCTTGAATCTTCCACCATTTACCTTTGGTGGATGATCTTGGGTTCTAATATTATGAGAAACTTCCTATCTACTTTCCCCATAATCTGCATAATTTTATACACCACTGTCATGTCTCTTCCTGCTCACCTTTTTTTCTAAGATGCACCAATAGCTCATAGGGCAATTGCTCCAGAGTGTTTTCAGCATTTTTTGCTGTTCTTTTCTGTACTTTTCCCAGGCCTACAAAATCCTTTTGTAGGTACACTGACCAGACCTTCACACAATGTTCCAAATGTCCAATGTCCAAAATGTCCAGTGTCTACCAATGTCCAAAATGAAATTCCCCTTTTTTATAGCAGCTACATTCTAGGTTGACATTTTCATTGAGCGAAGTATCACAATCCCTAGATCCCTTTCTTGGTCAGTCTCAGGCAGCTTAGATCCCAGCAGTATACCTCTTTTATTTTTATTGATTCCTTTTTAATTCTAATTTGTATAAATCAAATAACTCAAATATATAAACAAATACGATGTTAGGTTTTTTTTGACCCAATCTGCATTACTTTACATTTGCGTTCACTGAATTACATTTTCTACTTTACTGCTCCCTCTCCCTGTTTAGTGAAATGTTTTTGGAGCTTTTCATAATCCCATTTTTTTCTCACTACTTCATGTAATTTAGTGATGATACCAACAACTGTGAGCACTTCATTATTCATCCCTAAATAATTTTTGAATGATAAACAGCACCAGTCCCATTACAGATTCCTGAGGGACCATACTGTTCATATCTCATAAAAGCTGACCATTTATCCCTACTCTTTGCTTCCTATTGATGCAAGCTGCTTGCTGATTCAGGTTCCAATTTGCTAGATGTAAGCCCCAAAGACATTATCAAACAGAAAAGCAGAAAGATCTGTGCAATATAGAATGTGTATGTGCTATAGACAGCATAGTTCCAGGCAGAAATCCCTACTCAGTTTGCAAACAAAGATATGAACAGACTTGACTGATAAACTCATAGCTGGTGCTGTGATAGCCAATGCAGTCAGCTGGCTGATGTAATATGATGGAAGGCAGCCAAAAGCCAAGATATAACAATACTCGGTTTGTTTATGTTGTGTCCAAGAACCTGGTTGGAGGACACTGATTGACGTAAATGGGCTTTACCAGAGATCTCTTATCTCATTGGATCGGATAGGACAGCTGATAGGCTTGGTGGAGGCTAAAATAAGCCAAGAGAAGATACAAGTCAGACTGCTCTGCAGTCTCAGCCCAGGGAGAAAGTGCCAGCAGCCTCCAAGCTATGCTGTTCCCAGCTGACCCAGACATGCTGATGCAAATAGATGTTGATGGTAAGACACACAGCTAGGCTACACTAAATAGATATATTTAGATAATTGTAATGGGTGCCTGTTATGAACAATTATTGTAATGGGTGCCTGTTATGAACAATTATAGATATGTAATGGAGGCTGCCAGATACAGCAATGCTCAAGGATATTACCTTCAAAGTCTGTGTGTTCACAGATCTCTGTTTAGATAAATACAGCTCCTCAACAGATTAGATGGTATTTCTTAATAGATAAATAGCTAAGATGATCCTCTATGTGTTAACTATAGAGAACTCTGCTGGGAGAGATGAAGAGATATAATTTTTAGGAGATTGCACAAGAATACAGGTGTTACAATGGGATGAAAACAATTGAAATTATTTCTTTTATTTATATCCCACCTGTTTCCCAATATGGGACTCCAGGTGGCTTCCAGCAAAGGTGACAACAAAAATACAGCTAAAAACAATTAACAATCAAAATGTGAAAATATTAAATGAGCTAGCCTTTTAAAGACAGAAGTGATTTAAAAATAAAAAAACATTTCAAACATAGTAATGATGATAAAAGCACAATATTCCAAATCAAAAAACCTTCTGTAATTACCAGATAACAGTTGAAAACTTGCCAAAATAAAAAAGATCTCATACCCTCAATATTTCTTAGATGAAAACTGGGACACATATGGCCAATCAACATTAGAATGCCATCAAGATTGCCAGAGTTATTAATGAGGAAGCACGCATGAGCTAGAACAGGCTGCAGCAGTTTGCTTTTGCTGGAATCTCTCCATCCTTTTGAGTTTACTGAGTACAAGCTACTTTTGCATTTTGAATTCAGACTGCAGACTGAAGTAATCTGAGGACAAAAAGGGAAAGTGGGAGCAAGAGAGAGAAGCTGGGACATTTTAAAAGCAACTGAAAAAAGTGAGATTATAGATGATGAATTGGAACTGTCCCTGCAAAATTGGTACAGTTGCAGGGTAGGAAGTCTTTGCCTGCTAACAGAAAGATAGCAGAGTGGAGCCCAACACAGCCTCCTGTGGGAGGGAACTCCACATTTTAGGAGCAGCCACTGAGAAAGTGTTCTCATGTGTTCTCACTAAATATGACTGTGATGATAGTGGAACTGAGAAAAGGCCCTTCTGTAAGGATCTTAAAACTCAGGTAGGTTCATATGCATGGAAGAATGAAATAAATGAAGGTTTACCTCTCCAGCAAATAGACACCAGCATGCTCTCCTGATTCCTTTTAGCCACTGATATTAAGGGTATAGCTTTGCACTCACAATACATTTTCCCTTTGAATTCAGTGCACAGTTATGTTTAATTCTTATCAGAGACCGTAGGTAAAGTCTCTCTCTCTCTCTCTTTTACAATATGTAATAATATAATGAGCATGCAATGACTTTGAAACTTTCTCCTTTAAGAAGCAGGGTCACCACATCAAACATTTGCAGTTAGCTCTTTTTGTTATACGTTGCACTCACAACATTTGTAACGCTAATGATCACTGCCAGAATGCTACCTCATCATTAGGAGGTCAGCACATAAAGTACCAGCCATATTCAGATTAGACACAGAGGTAGCTACAGTATCAGACCTGCAACATGGAATTTAATTCATGTCTTCCCTCATATGCTCATTAGTGGAAATGTACTTTAAATCACATGTCATAAGTCTGATACTTACTGCCTCCAAGTTAGTGGCTGCTGAATTTCTTCCTTTAGGGGAAATCAAGGTAAGCCATGGACATAAATATCTTAGCATTAATGACATTCATTTTTGCAACACATTCCACTGTACTACACACTGAATAGAATGAGAACTGAGAGAATATTTTGCTTTCAAAAAATTTCAGCAGATCTTCAGGAACACTAAAAAAACAGAATAGAATCCGAGGGAAACATACTAAGAACTAGAAGAACTAGACAATAGCACTTGTCTGAGATTACACATTTCCTTTATTATACTTTGTTCTAAAAAAAATCATATTTTGAAGCTTCAAGTTATAGTAATTCACCTTTCTCAAATATGGTGCAAATGATGAATATCATAATCAATGGTTATGCTCTACTTGCGGTATTCTGAATTCTCTAATTTTTAACTGCTTGAGAGAAGGAAGGGGGCAATCCATTAAATCTTTTCCAAAGTAGTATTGTGAATGGAGCATGATGACCCCAAAGAATCTGCCCATGAGTAGAATGCTACAATAATAAAATACAGCCAGCTCTCCATATCTATAGGTGCTGCGCCCACATATTCAACCAGCCACCAATCCAAAAAGCAAACTTTGATTTCACTGCATACTGAGCACTATGCTGATGTGTAGACATACCTTACTGTAGTCTCCCACCATTTCACAGTTCCTCAGGCTCTCTCCAGCACTTGTTTGAGTTGTTCAGCATTTGATATAAGGGACACAATTTTAAGATGCTATTGTATATAATGGGACTTGGACATCCACGTATTTTGGTATCCATAAGGTGGTAGTAGTCCTAGAACCAAACCTCAGTGGATATTGAGAGCTCACTGTTTGGCTAGTTGAACACACTGAAGGCACAAGGCATTCTGTCAACAGTAGAAATGTGTTGTTGTGTGTCTACAGGTCATTTCTGACATATAAATGTATTTTATTGTTGATATGATCGTTGACTAATCAATAAACATTGATGATGATGACTTATGACGACCCTAAAGCAACCCTATCATGGGGATTTCTTAGCAAGATTTGTTCAGAGGGTGTTTTATTTTGCCTTCCTCTGAGGCTGACAGAATGTGACTTGCCCAAAGCCATCCAGTGGGGCTTTCATGGCTGAGTGAGGGTTTGAACCCTGGTCGTCAGGATTGTAGTCCAATACTCAAACCACTTTGCCAAATTGGCTCTCACAACAGAGTGTATAGCTAAGGATTAATAAGCAACCTGGACGTGACAGCCTGAGGTACAGCATCAGAACATTAACCTACAAATAGCTGTTAATCCTCAGGAAATTATCTGTGGCAAGATTATTAAAGCTATTATAAATGTGGTAAAGGAAGCAGGCATGGAAGAATGGACAGGATATGGCCATTACAATTTCTTCTAGGTTCCTAGAATGTAAGAGATGACAGTATTGGCAAATACAAGGCAGCTCTTTCTAGAAAAATCTGTCTGTACTAATTCAGCAAGATTCCTGGAATCATTTCTCAAAAATGATGTTAACATTTCTCCTAATTTAGGGACTTAGGAACAATGCCAAGCATACCACATTCCTTCTTTTCACTGTTCTGGTATAAGGGAAAGCTGCATAAAATGAATTAAAGTGAATTAAAACTACCATGGATGACAGTGGCTAGATTCTGTTTCTTATGCCATGCAGTATACACTGCAGAAGGAAAAAGTAAACAAACAAAAAGAGCACATCTCTACAAAGAGAAAAATGTAATCTATTTAAGAACAAAGAACTTGATTTTTTTTTAGAGAAAACATATACTAACATTAACTACAGTATGCCCTTGGTATCTGCTAGAGTTTGGTTTGAGCTCCCCCCACCATGGATACCAAAATTCATGGATGCTCAAGTCCCATTATATACAATGGTGTAGTAAAAAGACATCCCTTGTATAAAATCATAAAATCAAAGTTTGCTTTTTGGATTTTTTTTTCTGGAATATTTTCAAGTTGTGGTTGTTGAATCCATGGATACAGAATCTGTGGATATGGAGGGCAGACTGTACCGAAATCATGGCAGGCCCTAGTTAATAGTTAAGTAAGACAAAGGTTTTGGTTTACGGTTCAATCTCATGTTCTCTTGGTATATATCTAAAATGGCAGGTGGTTGAACACTGTTAAATTCAGTAAGAAAACTAATGGATCCCCAGTGTGTTTAAAACATTCAAATTATAGCAAGCTCATAAGATAAGTAGGCCTAAATGCATTAAAGACAACAGATCCCATCTGATCTGGGAAGCTAAGCAGAGTCAGCCCTGGATCAGAGACTGCCAAGGAATACCAGGTACTGTAGGCTATATTTCAGAGGAAGGAACTGGCAAAACTTTGTATTCCTTGCCTAAGTATTCCTTGCCTAAGAAAACCCTATGAAATTCATGGGGTCACCATAAGTTGACAGGCGACTTGAAGGCACATGCCCACACAAACACACACATAAAAAAAGGACAAAGATGCTAGCAATCCAGGTGTGGTTGTGTGTTGAAGGGGTTGTCTGATGAAATGTCACATGAGGACAAGAGCCTGACTGAGGAGACTTTTGTCTCTGAAAAGATATGTTTCACTCCTCTTTTTCCAAGAGGAAAGTAGAAGAAGAGGTATACTGAAGAGGCAAGTAGCAGCAGACAAGAAAGGTTAGGTAATGTTGAGAGAAATAAAGGAATTACCACTAAGAGCCACTGTTCCTCTCCTCTTGATCTCTAAAAGATTTATTGTTTTTAATTGCCAGCAAGTCAGCTTCAACTTATATTGTGTGCCTTCAAGTTGTTTCTGACTTATATGACTGATCACAGGGTTTTCTTGGCAAGATTTGTTCGGTGTGTGTGTGTGTTTCTCTTTGGCCCTTTCCACACGGGGTAAAAAAACGGCTTAGGGCGACCTCATCCGGAGGTCGTCCACACCGTGGAGTGCGCTAGAGCGGTTTGAATAGTGGAGGTTCCACACCTCAAACCGCGCTAGCGCGGCCGCAAGGGGTGGCGCAGCGCGTTTTTTAAAAACCACATTTTATGTGGTTTTTACGAAACGCGAGCGTGCTAACCCGTTGCAGCGCCCCGTGTGAAACTGCAGGGACGTGCTAGCGCGTCCCTGCAGAGCTGCCTGGGGGCGGGCTTCCGGCTGGCGCGCTGCCCTGATTGGCGGAGCGCCGCCGGAAGTCGCCGGCCGCCATTTTGGGCGCCGCCGAACGCTGCCGAAACTCGCCAGCGTGTGGAGCGGCGAACGCGCGCTCCCCGCAGGGACGGAGCAACCCGTTTTCAGGTAAGATCCGTCCCTGAGTGCGCTGCCCCGTTCCCCCGTCCCCCGTGTGGAAAGGGCCTTTGTTTTCCTCTGAGACTGCGAGAGTGTGATGTGCCCAAGGTCATGCAGCGGATTTCCATGGCTGAGTGGGGATTTGAAACCTGCTCCCCATAGTCACTGTTCAGTGCTCAGATCGCTACATGATGCTGGCTCTCAGCTTCAACTTATGGCAAACTTATGAATGTAAAATCTCCAACACATCCTGTCATCAACAACCCTGCTTAATTTCTGCAAAATTCTTGAAAACAAACCATATGTAAGCAGAGAACTAAATAATGGCTAATTCACTGAGCTAGATGTTAGACATAGCTATATGGCTATGAATTATAGGACTACCTGTTGAGTACCCTAATTGATTTTCAGCCTAAAACATAGGCATGGACACCATGCAGTTCTCAATCTAGTATCAGGGGGAGTTCATTTCAATGGAACAGTAACTATTTTTAAGGCTTTAGTTCAATTATTAAATGTGCTTCCCGAGGTACTGAACCAATTTAGGGCAAAGGGTATGTACACCTTTATCTGACAATAACTGATTGATTGAGTGGTTTAGTAAAGGAAAAATAGCCTGTTTTATTCCCTTCACAGACTTTCAAATATCTGTTGAGGTTCACTGGACCATAGATGAAAAGAGGCAGAGAAGAGCCATCTTCTTGTAATTGCTACAAAAAAAGACAAAAGAGAAATACATTAATATTAAGCTGGCTTTTAAAATGAAAGCTCGTAATATCAAGGAGGATAAGTCGGTTTCATCACTGGCTAAAATGTGCCTGATTGTGCACCTACGCAATTAAATGGTATTCCAAACCAGTCACTTGAGTCAAGATTGATTTTTGGATGCACAAATTAGTATGAAATGATGCTTTTATTTTAGTGAGGCAGCAAATCATGTGTCATTAGAGTTTGGCAGCAAATTCATTTTTAAGTAGTACTTCTGCTACATCACAAAAAATAACTATGGCTAGAATGAAGCTGTGTACTTTTGACGAATCTTGGGGGTTTATGTATTTTTTGACTTTTTATGTGAGTTTACTTGATAAAACTATTTTTGTCCTGTGCCATAAATATCCCTTCTGTTAATTCTGTACAAATCTGAATAACAAACTGTTGACCCTTATGGAAACTACCGTATTTTCTATTCTTGGCATTCTGTTTCACTCTGCTTGTTTCTTACATAGCAAGATTTTCTGAAAAATCAAGATCTGCTTACTTTATTGAGCTGACAGAACAATGAAGCCCACCATGGGCCTTAATATGTAATGAGTAGTGTTGTTCTAGGAAGAGAAATAACAATAAGACTACTGGACAGAGCTTGGAAGTTACTTTGGAGAAATATAATTCCCAGAATTGTCCAGAATGACCACTTGGGTGGAGGGGGTGGGACAAAAACTACAGGACAAAATGTCCTACTGTGAGAAAAATCATGTGACCTAACAGTCAATTAAAAATCACTAAATTACTATAAACTACCAGTTAGCGAAGATGTCTTAAAGCTTGCTTGAGTGGGAAAAGCTACTTAAAAAGCATTTTCTAAATGCAGTTGCTAAAAACCCAAGTAGCATCATGCTAAGCTGGGCTATAGCAGATGTTCCACTGTAGAAAATGACCCAATAAAAATACCATAGCTCTTCTTGCCAGAACTCTTAATTTCATTTTGTTTCAATAAGCCTGACAGGGATGATTTAGGCATTCTCACTGGAAAGAAGAAAGATTTCGTGTTCTAAGGTGAACGTGAAGCCAAGGTATCCTAATATTTGGGATGACTTCCAGTTGGTGGACAGAGGGTTTTTTTTCTCTAAAAAAAATCAGATGACCAGATGAAGAAGCTGGAAGAGAAGACAATGAGGAGAGAAAGAAGCCATTAAAAAAGCTTCAAGAAAGACCTGAACAAAGATGGACCTGGGTAGATCAATGCAAATTTGTGGTACAGCTAGATAATTTTATATTCCAGTCTGAGTGGACTCTAATCTCATAAGAAAGGAGAGGATTATGTAGATAACAATGTGCACTACCTCACTTTATTTCAAATGTGCTAAGGCAGTATTGTTTGACCAGGGGCCTTCCTGCTTATTCTGTTCAGGCCCCCACCAAATATATCTGGCCTATAGCTCTCCTGTGATGGCATCACTGGTGGGAACTGGGCTCAAAGCAATTGTTGGGTGGGGGAAGTTCTCTAGAATTCCAGGGCTCAACACACCACCAACAGTACTTGAACTACAAAGCCCTTCTTACCCCTCAGTCAGTCACTGTTCTTAGAAGGTTATAGGCTAAAACTGGGGAGAGCCAAGAGCTTGTAGATTATGTTAAGGGCCTACCTTTCCTTCTACAATTTGAGAACTGTGGCACACATGGCTGGGAAATAAATGAAGGAAGACACAAAATAGAGCAGACCAAAAATACATATGAGCATAGAATCTGTGAGCTGTAATAGCCAATGCTGGATCACCTTACATAAGAAACCCAAAGGCTTGACAAGAAAGAGTCACTTGCTGACTCCACACCTTAAAAAGAATGATGCAGACAACCTAGTCACCTGCTAATTAGGGTGTGTGAATGAGCTTCTTGTGAGAAAACGATTGAAAAGATACTCCTTTTAGAGGCTTGGAAAGCATCAGGTACCATGTTTCCTTCAATAACACCCACAGGGCTTCTTCAAAAAATGAAGGGTAATGTTGTGCACAATCTTCTTGCCCAGAAAATCAGTTGTTGCTCTATTTTCATCCAAATGATGCATGGTATGATTCCAAACTAAGGTCTTAGGTTAACATGATAAACAGTTCTGCAAACCACAGTCTCTATAATGAGGTCTCTCTCCCTACTTGCCAATCTTCATAGTTACTTCATATATTTTTTTCTTCTAAAACTATCCACAAAAACAAAAACACAAAATACCAAACATTTCTCATAACGGATACATAATGCCAGATCCAATGGAATTAATGTGGGCTCCTGTAATTACAAAGAAATTATTATAATTCAGTTAAAAGGTCTTTTTTTAAAATGTAATTGTTACATTTAATTCCAGGAATAAGCACACACACACACACTAAGGTAGGAATTGTGGGTCCTGTGTTTCTCTATGCAAAATATACTTCCATATTTCAGTGTTTTTTTGGGTGATCCACTTGCCCACCTCCTTCACTCTTCTTATCTGTATTCTTCTTTTAATGTTTCTTCCCATTACTTATTCTTAGTTATTTATACAGAAATTGTCACATTTCTCCCCTCCAAATGTGAAAAGGGACATAACATGACAATAGCATGCCCTCCAACATTTCAGAGACAAAAACTGGGATACATGCACCCAAGCAATGTCAGATTGTGTCTACGTTGGCAGAATAGATTAATGAGGATGAACACATAGGCTAGGAGAGGCTGCAGCCATTTGCTGTTGCCTGAGCTTACTGGGAAGGACAGGCTTCCACTCCCTTCTCTCCTTACCCCTCTGCTGAGTTAATTTTGTGCAAATTACTTTTGCACTTTGAACTCAGTAACTGAAGTAAGCTGAGGGCAAAGGAGAAAGTGGAAGGAGCAGAGAGAAACTGGCACAGTTTTAAAGCACCTGAGAAACTGGGGTGGCAAAGAGTTAATTGGGACCACCCCTATCAAATTGGGACATTTAGAAGTTATGTAACAGCTCACCATTAAAATACAATTCCCACACTAAGGCCCTTTTTGCACCTTACCTGGTGCCACTGGTGTCGCGCAGGGATTGTGTGAAAAGCCTTCTCCGGGAGGGAATTGCATCCCCTGCACTTCCCTCTACACCAACTCCATGCTGGATGGAAGGAAGCGCAATAGCTCTGCCCCTTCCTTCCGTAGCGCAGCCGGGTACTTTCCCAGGCTGCACTGGGGAGGAAGCGTAATGGCCACGCTTCCTGATGTTCCAAATGCAAGGTATGTGCGGGAGTGATGTGGGTGGGATGCACACTCATGCATCATTTTCAGCAAAGAGCTGAAAATGAAAATGACATACAGTGTGATTGCTGCGTGATTGCTACGGGAGCAATGTGCGATCGCAAGGATGGCTCCCGCATCGCTCCCATGGCCATTTCGTATGGGAAATGGTGTGTGAAAAGGGCCTAAAAAAAGTACCAAACACAGAGAGGAACAGAGCACAAAGCTGAAATTAACAAAGAATACTATAAACTGAGGAATAACAGAACCAAATACTTGTTTAAAAACCGATTTTTTCATTTTGCTGGTAGAACAGAGATAGTGAAGAAGTTGACTTGACTCCTTACAGCAGAGAGGCTCACATGCAAGGTTCTACCTGAAGGAACACCTTCCTGTGAGGATTGTACTCAGAAACAAACTGGCAGCCAATGCAAACTGTCACAAACTCTCATACCCAGACAAACCCACGACAGGATCACCTCAGGTTCACCAAAAGTGGAAATGACTTGAAGGCACACAACAACAAGCTCTGTGCATAGCATATTACAGCAGCCTGAGATGTAACTAATGCATGTAGTGCCCACAGTTTGGCAATGTTGCTATGTTGGATTACAACTCCCAGGATCCTTCAGTAAGCACAAACACCAGCTATGACAGCTGGGAGGATTCTGAAAGTTTTAGTCCCAAAATTAGTTTTCTCAAGCTTTGTGTAGGACAGGGATGGGCAACCACACCATGTCTGTAGGACTAGGGTCAAGAATAAGCTCAGCTGGTAGTGCAGCCCTGTTCAGAACAATCTGACATCCAACCCTTGGTCTCTCAATCAATAGCACCCCTCTCTAATCCAGATATAATTTCACCCTCCTTATTGACTCCAAACATTGATTCAAAATCAGCAGAGCCTTTCCACAATAAATGGAAGGAAGATATAAGTTAGCACACAGACAAAACCCTTTCCCCTATACCGGGATGATTTCTCCCAGTGGTTTGAGGTAGATATTGAAACACAAACCTTTGAGGCATGGGTGGGCAAAGAAAAAACAAAACAAGTTGAACAGCAGTACCAAGCATTCCTCACAATTTTTCATGCTGTCTATGGTTCGTGGAAATTGCAGTCCAACATCTGGAGGGCCACAGTTTGCCCACTTCTGTTTAAAGCTAGGAGAGGTAAGCCAGATAGTTAAAAAGGTTGCCTGTCTCCCTCTCCCCTGTTAGAAACTAAGGATCCAGACAAAATAGTGAAAGCAAAGAAGGAGAGCCTTTTTGATCTTTGCGTGATTCCTAGGTGGCTATTCATATAAGTATAAAGAAGGGTCAATTTGCACAGCTGGTGTTAACATCCTGCTTTCGGAAGGCAAACTGAAGGAAACATAAACCACTGTAGTATTTTGTGATTTTCAAATACTTCAAATTCCTAAGAATTATCTCAACACCATTTGGAATGTATCAATGGGTTCCAATGCTTAAGTCAGGGATATGGAATGTCTAACCCTCCAGATGTTGTAGGAGTGCAGCTTCCATGGTTCTTAGCCAGGAAGGTGAGTGTGATCACAAGAGCTGAAGCCAAATATTTGGGTGACTCCACTTAAGATGTGTATGAGCCCAGGAGAGATGGTATGAGGAACTCTGTGCATGCTAGAAAACTCTCCATTGTTCAGCTATGCTGAAAAGTCGTTATTGGCTTGAAAGGATTTGTGATCACTTTAGTAAAATGGTTTACTTTGATCTTGCGTATAATGCTCTTCTCTTTGTAGATCAAAGCAAATCACTGCAACACTAACCATCTTTGGATCACCTTAATTGCTAGTAACATTGTTTAGGAAACCAAATGAACGTGGAGCTGAGGAGAACAAAGGCAACTGGACAACAGAATACAAAGCAATAAGACAGAGTATCGGCCTTCAAATCTGGAGTCTTACTTAAAGTGGAAGAGTTGGCTGGGCTACAATCAATAAGACCAGCATATGACAGCAGGGAAGGGAGAGAAGGTAATCTTGGCCAAATGACCAAGGAAGAAAAGAAGGGTGGAAAGATGAGGAGCAATCTAGCAGACTTGTGTATAACCCTGAGGCAATATAGAAACTCACATGACCAGTACATAGGGCAGAGCTGAACAGAATATAGTAAGAAAGGGTATCTGAATAGGAAAACCCATCTAATACTGAGTGCAGCTTCTCAGAGCCTCAGGCCAAATCTTTGTTACTATCTGCCACTTGACCTTTACCCAAGAATGCCAATGATTAAACCCTGGACTTTCTGCATGCAAACGTGCACTACAGTTGAGCTATGCCCTCACCTCAATATTGTAACTACCATCAAGTTGTGCATGTCAATACAAACCTACATACCT
This sequence comes from Iguana delicatissima, assembly GCA_948472985.1. Classification (NCBI taxonomy): domain Eukaryota; kingdom Metazoa; phylum Chordata; class Lepidosauria; order Squamata; family Iguanidae; genus Iguana; species Iguana delicatissima. Next base: position 49,569 of record CAOKZL010001651.1, read on the forward strand.
TTTAATAAATTTGATTATGGAATTGCAACTGATAAATCTGATAGTAAGTAGGGTTGCTAGGTAGTCAGCATCTCATATCTTGAAATTTCAGGGACAAAACCTGAGACCAGGAGGCGTCTTTTCACACAACAAAGTTACAACATTTTGATACCACTTCAATGGTCATGGCTCTATCCTAGGAAATCCTAGGATCTATAGCTTCCTCAGATCTTAAGAATTTTCTGCCAGAGATCTCTAGTTCCTTCCCAAACTACAAATCCTAGCATTCCATAAGTGATGGCTGTTAAATTGGTATCAAACTATGAAGTCTAAAAGGAGACTGTGTGATGTCACAGTAGTGTGGCAGACAAAGATTGAGGACAGCTTACTGTTGAAACAGGCATCATATTGGCCTAGTAACATTTGAATAATCAGGTAATATGGCAACTAAGATGTGTGTGTGTGTGTGGAGGAAACCATAGCACTTTTCAACAGCAAGGTAGGCAGCAAAATGTACCCAAAAGTTGCTGCCATTCCTGCTAAAGCTCACATCACATATGACCTTACATGCAGCACACATAACACTTGGGAAGTTCTTCCAGGCCTTACACTGATGCTCAGGTATGTGAAATGTATTCTGCCAGCACTCCATGAGCATTTCCCCACCTGGGCCCTGCACTGCTTTTTCTTCTTAGGCAACAAGAAGAGACATGAGACATAAAATTGATGTTCTACTCCTTGTCTTGCTCCAAGTAGCACAAGGGGCCCAGGTGCATCCATCAAGTGTCTGCCTTTTACCCTCCCTTTGCTTCTGGCTTCTCCTCAACATTGCTTAGGCCTGGTTATGGAACAGAGATGGGTTTTATCTCCTTGGTCTTGGCCAGGAACTAGATGGGGACTGCCTCCATGTTGATTCTCCAGGACCTCTCAATATTGTCAATAATGGGTCAGGACTTGGAGTTATCATTTTATAGTGGCCCCAGTCCTTCTGGAGGGGTGGTCTCAGAAGGTGCTGCTGGGGGTTTCTTGTTTGATACTCTCACCACTGGTCTGTGGTATCCCTAAAGGTTCTCTTTTGTCCACCATATTGTTTTAACATATACATGAAACTGCTGGGAGAGGCTGTCCAGCAATTTGTAGTTCATTGTCACTAGCATGCCAGTGATGCTCAACTCTTTCTCATTTTACCATCTCACTCCAAGAAAGCTGTTTCACTATTAAACCAGTGGAACTATGGAACTCCTTCCTGAGTCCTGTTGACCTGTCTGGTCTCTTTTTGCCAGCAGGCAAAGACCTTGCTATTTACTCCAGTCTTTAATTGGGTTGAGACAGAAGTTGGTAAAATAGGTGTGCTGCTTATGTAAGGTGTGTTTTATCTATTTGTAACTGTTTAACATTAATGTCTTAAATTTTTTAACTGGATCGATGTTTTAAATGGTTTTTAAACTTTTAAATCAAACATTGTTTTAGCTATTTAACACACACTGTAAGCTGCTTTGGGTCCCATTTTGGGAGACAGGTGAGATACAAATCAAATTATTTAATTAATTATTGGTGCACTGATGTTGCACAAGAACAACAAATATATACAAACACATTTGCAGTGAGCCAGAGACTTCAGGTGCCCTCCAGGATTGAGTATGTACATTTCCCAGGTTTTAAAGCTACCTCATAAACAAAAATCATAATTCCTTCTCCTTCAGTACCACTTTTCTTAAGATTTGTCTCCCTGTCTGGAGAGCCAGAGAAGCACAGTGATTTCATGAGGCTTCAGGCAGCACCCCAAGGCTAGGTAACCAAACAGTAAGGAACCCATGGCTACAAAGATAAAATGTGAGTGTAGCAATATCAATACAAACCACAAGATCTATATATGGGTGGGTGTATGTACCAATATTAGAATAACTAATAATTTAGAAATTTCCTCAAACTACAAGGTGAACCGTTCTGAAGAAAAGTCAGTTTCTACCATTCAGTAATAATTATCTCCCAATTCAGTCCCACCCAACCCCACTCCCATGGAAACCCTGATTCTTAGTGAGTAAACACATACCCAAATCTTAAACTTTTGAAATATAACAAAGACTTTAAGGAAAACAAGTATGAGGAGGGACATAATTTCCCCAAATTCAGATTATCTTAAGCATGTAAATACTTTCAAGGGGATTTTGGAAAATCTCATTTGGTTTGACTTTCTTTGTTCTAGCTTTTCTAACTGGAAATTGCGATACGTCAGCTTTTAATGTCGTTAGAACCACAGTTGATACATGTTTGCTTAGAAATAAGTTCCACTGTGTTTCAAGTAAATGTACACAGTATTGCAGTCCACTCTTAGTTACTAATTTCTAGATGATTTTTGAAATATTTATGAATGATGTAGAGGGATTATATTGTTCCAGCAACATAAACATGAGAATGATTATATATAGCTTCCTGTTTTGATAAACCAACAACAACACAGCTTATTTCATCTGCCAAGGAGGGCTCTGGTTTTATGTTTCTTGAAGTAAAGAAACACAAGTCCCCTTAGGCCTCTTCTTAGCAATTTGTTTTTCAGACTAAGCTGACAGATCATTGGGGGAAGCAAAAAGATGGAAGTCTTGCTTCTGTGAGAACACGCATACATATCATGCTGTGAGGACAGCTGAAAACAATGCCACAAAAACATCTCAAAGGTACATAACACATGAGTTTCTGGGATATAATCTTAAAGATTAGTTTTTAAACAGTCCCAACCATTTTAGTGAAATCACTCCAATGTAAACTTAAGTGAGCTCTTTAGAGCTAAAGGTGGAGACGTGTGCTCTGTTGTATAGGGTTATCAAACATAATCCTACAAAATCTGATGTTTTTCAGGGCAGTGTTGCTGCAAAGCTTAAAGGAGTACAATAAATGGCTGCTAGCTGAGAAAATTAATCATTGGAAAGTTTCCTTGGCTCACCATGTTCATCCATTTTTTAAACTCTCCTATAAAAGCTGCTTATAATATTTTACGTAGCCAGGTAAATTCCCATGCCAGCATACTCATTAAAACAATCTGTTTGTCAGAATTTGTTTGTACAACTGCTTAGATGAGGAGACCAAAATTCAGTTAAGCAGGCAATCTCTGTTCTATTTGTAAGGTTCATCCATCCGGACAATACATTTTCGAGGTATATCTCTTTGGACACCACTCGGGAGGAGGAGAAGGATCCATAACTCAGTGTGAAGGCACACAGTTGGCATTCACTTGGCTTTAGGTTTTAGCCCTGGTATCTTCCATTAAAGGTTCTCAAGTCATAGAAAATATCTCTGCTGGAGAACATTGAAAATTGGTGCAAATCAGAGTACATAATACAATGGCTATTCAGCAATAAGCACAACTGGAGAAACCAAGTGGTTGAATTCAGGTGGACTCCAGGCATTATGTCAATTATCTGACTGAAAGTGACATGTCTAGTTCCTTAGGTATCAACAACAGCTCCCCATGTCCCAAGACTCTATATAAGGCATGTAGAGGTTTAACCTAAAGCTGGCTGGTGGTCCCTCCAAGCTCTGGGGAATCTTTCTGCCCAAAAAAAGGAGTGGTGGAAAAAATAAGACTTAGTGCTTGGGAGGGCAGGTGTTGCTATGCCCTTTCTGAAGGAAGGTGGAAAGGATCTGGAAATGCCCCTTGATGATAGAAATTTTTTTTCCAGAGGCACTGCAGGGGAAAAAAAAAGATGGTAGCTTCCAAAGTCTGATAAATAGAAGAGGAAACAAAGGTTAAAAACATTTAAATCATTTAATTAGCTGTGAGCTTATTAAATATCTCCATATCATCCAAATAACCATTTATCAGCCTTGCTTTTTGGGAAAGATCTTGCCTTAGCCTTATTCTTTATTTAATTTTGCAGGGAGCTATGTAAAGGCAGCATCTTTATTATTCTAGGGCATTCGCATATTGTTGTATGAACATGGACACAAAATGCCTGTATTCTACTACTATACTTCATAAATCAAGTACTGCTGGGTATTTCAAGTTGGAGATATTCCATAGTGGGCACAAGTATTTACTCTCCATGGTAATTCTACTAAAAAGCCTCAGTTAGAAGATAATTCCATCCAGCTCATTAGCACATTCTGTTCCAGAACCTGTGACAACTGGTGACTCCCATGTGAGTGGGACAGTGACTGGGTTTTTAGTCTGAACCTTAAAAGGAGGTATCCAAGGTGCTGAAACTTTTTGAGGAATAAGGTGCAGCATTTTGCATAGCTCCATTAAAGTTCAGATTAAACCCAGCAAGACTCATCATGTCACTGATGTGAAAGACATCATGGACCACTGCCCAGAACCTGAGGAAGGTTGATTAGATAGTAACAATGGTGTGAAAGTATGTGTTCCTTGCAAGTTCATTTCAACAGTGAAATACTGGATTGCATGGCCTTCGCTTCAGGATTGTCTGGCTATGGCTACAGTTATATCCAAAGGGCAGTGTGTTCGTTCCTTCTGATAATTACCCCATACTCAGGATCTCAGATGTTCAAGCAAAGCAGAACAGTGCACTGACCTTGGGCCAGCCAACCTAACGTTGATATGAGTATAAAGAAAAGATAGAAAGCCATGTACTTCACTTTACAGGGGGAGGAAAAGGAAGAAGAGAATGATTTTTTTCTATTTCATGCTACATTATTCTATGTCATACCATTCCTGCTGCTGACAAAAGAGATCTGGATGGAGAAACTAGCTTCTTCATGCAGATCACTCTTTCCTCAACTAAGATGCTTAAGTGTATCCCAGTAGTATGCTGTTTCAGTAAATTAGTTATGTTAAAATGGGGAAGGGAGAAAAAGGATGAACTAAAGGAGGCAAAGATTTCTTTGGGTATGCTGGATGGTGCTTCTTTGGGATCTAGTGTGGAACAGTTAATTTGCTGCTTGAAGGAACAGTTAAGGAGCATCATTTTACTCATTCCCAATTTGTATTAGTTGTAAAGACGGACAAATATTATAAAACACCATCTGTTTCCAGTGATCTCTTCTTTCAAAGGAAGTCAAACTCAGATAATTAACTGTTACAGTATAATAAACATAGTGAACTGTAAGAACCCTATTGGAGTTAAAAGAAGTATTTCTTTTTAAGGAATACATTTACAAAGTGAACCAGAAAGTGGAAAAAGCAAAATTTGTAGGAGCTTTTAGCTCTCATATATGTAGAGACAACTTTTATGAGATGGCTTTGCTTGTGGTCTGCATTTCATACCAAAAGTTAAATGAAAGATTACATATGGTTTATCATGTTATATTTAAAAATGGTATTTTAATGGAAAAGAGTGGATTAGGAATGCATGAAATACTAAAAAAGTAACCACAAAAAGCATTAAGGAATTCACTGAGCAGCCAAATGATATATATGATAAATAATACATATATACATATTGCAAATACAGCCAACATAGATATGACTTCAAAGTTGCTTTGAAGAAAGTTATATACGAGAATGTAACAGCCTTTACCAAATGTTAAACTCTGACCCCTTTCTTTAAAAAATGCCTAATAAATATGCAGACTTCTATACAATAACTCTGTTTACTGATCAAGCAGTACCATATAGATTGTCGAGGAAGGCCATATCTTGAATACCCAGTTCCTTCAAAGCCAGTCTTTCCTACAGTTTACAAAGAGGAAAAAAAAAAGCTCCAGACTAATATTTTCCTCCTTTTTTTTACAGTTTCTCCTTCGTACTGTTTGATGTGATGTACTTTAGAAATAGTGCCATGTGATTCTCCTGTTTTGTAGCTTGGCAATAATCTTCAAAATACCACACACTGTTTGTTTTAAACATCATTGTCCCATCTCCCCACTTGTACTTTCCATGGCAATTAATAGTAAACTCAAAGAACAGAGCACTCTTACCCATACTGCCTGGAGTGGAGTGTAATCCAAAACAGCTGAAGTGCATCAGAATGGGGAAAGCTGGACTTGGAGAACATGAAGACAGTCTTTGCCACCCCAGGATTACAAAATATTTGTGGGCTAGTTGCAGTTAATTATTGGCTAGTTTACATTTGTAATGACAGTTGTAGCTTTCCATTTAAGAGCAGCAGTAATATATGAAAGGGAAACAAAGCATTATAATCAACACCATTTTCCTGAAGAAACAAATAGGTTTTTAAAGTTTTGTTTCAGTACTGTGATGATTCTTTCCTTCTTTCTTTCTTTCTTTCTTTCTTTCTTTCTTTCTTTCTTTCTTATTATTTTGCCATTTCAAAGCTTGGATAACCACAAGTGAGGGAGAAGCAAGGGAATGCTCCATCATTTGACTTTCCCCTACATTTCTGCCCTTCTAAACTATCTGTGCAATGTGCCCTGTAGCCTAGTTCTGGTTTGTGGTTTTAGAAGAACTGGATTAAAAATGGAAAATAAAAAAAGAAGACCTTTCCCCCTCTTTTTGGCCTCAGAATACAGAAAGAATCCATCTAATTAGCAAATACAAATGCATGTATCACACAGTGCCTATTCATTCATTCATCATTGAAAAAATGCTGCAATCTCATTCAGTGACGTCAAAGACAGGTTCTAAGGAAATAGCTGATATACAGCAAATATTTGGCTCAATATATGACAAAGACAGTCAAGTCAAGAGTCCTGTAAGATGGCAAGAAAAACTTTCAAAGCATGTACATTTCTAAAGCAGACTGATATCAGCACTGGGGAGATTATATTAGTCCGATATCTTCAACACCCTAGAATAAAGTTACTCTACTGTTCTGGTTGTCAGTTCTAAAAGCCTAGATGTAACTACTTAATTTTTTTTGTTAAACATGACATTGCCATATACTTCATTTTAGACTAGAGCATGGAAAAGTTAATTTCTGGATGACAGTACCTGGAAGCCTCCAGCCAGCATGATCACTTGCCATGCCAGCTTATAGATTCTGGCATCTGTAATCCAAAGAAGTAACTTTACCAAGGTCTATGTCTTAATCTTAAGCACTCTTTGTAGCATTCTGCAAAATTATCCCAAGTTCTATATCTATAAGACAGCATAATGTGCTCTCCTCAGTAAATCCTGACATAGCAGACTTACGGATCTTGGAAAACAAGACAACAGTGGACAGCGTGATACACTGCACTAACATACAACCACTTAGTTCAACAATAGAAGTACGATTAGAGATCCAGGAAAGCCCTTTAAATGAAAAAGTAGAAAGGGGAGCAGGAGAAAGAAAATCCCAGAAGATTGAAAAGAAAAGCACTGATTAATGGCTATGCTAGATCTGTGTGACTATCAAGGATAACACATAAAGGTCCCAAGAGGTTTTGTTAAAAACAAAGCAAAACAGGGCATTGGAGATACTGGGCAGGATCTCATTTACTCTCCTCCAGCTATTACAATTTAAAATTTGAAGAATATCAATATGATGCTGCTGCTCTTTCCCTAATTTACCCTTGTCGTGAACAACAGAGCACCACTCCCCCGTGTAAATGACATCAATCAGCAGGGAGTTCTGTAAAATGCATAAAACAGTCATCTTCCAAACCCTACTAGAAGATAAATGATTCCAGACATTGGACTGCAGCCATTTTCCCACACATGCTACAATGTTTTGTCATCCATATTGGGCCATAATGTTGACGCGTGTGTGTGCTTAAAAAAAAGAAAGAAAGAAAGAAAGAAAGAAAGAAAGAAAGAAAGAAAGAGAAGAGAAGAGAAGAGAAGAAAAGGAGTTTATAGCTAAAGCTTTCACTTTTATCCAAGTACAGACAGCATGTTGATTACTATAGCAAAAGTGTGGTTGCTACACAAATTGTAATAGAGTTGTTAGATGGCAAATTACACAAGTATTAGGGTCCTGCACAGAGCAATGATTAGTACCTCCTGCTTGCCATTATCTCTACTCAAAGCCATTAGAAATTGAGTAGCTTGTACCAATTAGGAACTAGTGAATGCATTGGGAAACAGTTCTTAAAATTCAGGTTTCATAGCTTCATGAATGGAAATATAAAAATAACTCAACTTTAAAAGTATGTTGGAAGAAAGGACACAGTTATTTTAAATCATTAAAACATACATAAAATATAGAAATATCAGGTCTTCAGAAAGATGGATGAATGCAACTTTTAACAGTATTCCTGTATCAGATAAAATAATAGATTACTTCTTCCCAAAACGTACTGGTTATATCTTTCTCAATGATCATGTTATGAGTAATATCATAAGGAACAATCCCATGTCTTATTATCTATGCTGTTTCTTTCTTTTCTCTTATGACAAAGGATAAAGAAAAAAAGTCTCAAGACTTTATATTCTAGCCAGTAAGCGCTCAAATAGAAATATCATTTTCCTCCACGAAACAAGCACTAATGACATCTTCTCTTCCTTTTACACATACACCAGGCATACTTCTTTTCTCTTTGAGAAGGGAGCTTTCAAGTAAGATAATCAAACTCACCCTACATTATGGGCATTTTAAAAGTGTTTTGCATCTTCTTTCTAGTTAGCAACTCCACAAGAACCTCAGTTGCATGTTTAACCTGTATGTAAAATCTTTCAAAAAGATAAGCAGAGGCTTCCTTCCTTTCTAAATCAAAGAGCACTTCAAATGGCATTAGTTTTAGTAGAAACAATATATAATTACTAGAGGAAATAAACTTACTTTGTGTACAAGTATCCTAAAGCTCCGCAGTTCCTGAAACAAAATCTCTTTCCTTACTTCATTTTCTGCTTAGTGAGGAGAACTGTGCAGAATCTGACAGATGGTTTCACTCTGCCACTGAGCATTTCCTCTTGGTTATCTCTGCCAGCTAATATTTCCAAGAAGCTGTCGACAGGGCTGTGCTCTACATCATTTCTGGTCTGATCAATGCCCTGCCTGACTTTAGGTTGGTTTCTAGTCCCGCCTCCAGTTCTTAAAGAAATGAAAAGACACAGCTGGGTCCTCTGTAAACCATTTCTCTTACCACTAGCTGCACAGGGTAAATCAAGCAATTATGCCATGAAAAGACCTGCTACCTCACTTGAAACTTGGAAAACAATTACTCATCTTAATGAGGTGAGCATGAAAGTCAACCATGTAGTCAAATCAATAACACTGAGGAGTAATGACAAGAGGGCTACAACCTTCAAGCTTGAAGAGCTCGGTCAATGCTACACAGCACTTCCCTTTGTACATTCTAAGCGTTTTATATCCAGCTGCCCTGAAAGAAACATATATTCTCACTGCTATGGGTCAACATGCAGATGACACCAATTGTATTTCTCATTTCAGACTGGGGAAGTTGCAGAAGCCCAGTGGCAATTTTTGTGAATAAGACGAAACTTAATCCAGGCAAGACAGCTGGGAGTTTGGATGAGCTGAAAACTGGCACACAATCTGTACTGGCAGCTAGTGCCTATCTTGCAGGGAGGAGGAAGACTTGTTTATATCCTGCCTTTTCCCCAAGACTAGAACTCAAGCAGCTCACAAAAAACTAAAACAACTGCAGATTAAAATACATATAGGGAAAAACTTAATTGAAGTTGTGAATTAAATTACAATTTAACTAAATTATCTACAGCGTTAAAATCCCTTAAAGCAAATTATTAAAAAAGGGAAAAATAAATAAAAATACCGCAGCACACCAGTAAAAGCTGCATGCTCATAAACAGTTCTGAAAAATTCAGAACAAAATAAATGTCTTGACTAGATGAAAGAAGGATAAAAAGAAGGGAGCCAGTCTAACCAGGGAGCAGCTGCCAAATGGAGCAGAGCCTGGAAACAGCTGCCAAGAAGTTCTCCTATGCTGTTTCCACTAGAAGTGCCTGTAAGGGGGAACAGGATCAAGAGAAGGGGCTCCTCTGAAGATCTCTTTTCTCAGACAAGCTCAAATGGGAAGACAGAGTCCTTCAAACAGTCTGGTCCAAAGCTGTGTAGGATTTCTTAGATCCCAAATCTGGAAGTCCAGATAGCAGCAATTATGGAAGCCCTTCCTCCCAGTTTTGTCTTATATATGCCAATAGTGTCTGTTTTTCTGATGGAGAAATCAGAACATGTCATTCATGTTAGGTACCACTGGCTTAGTTTGTTTAGCACATCACATAACACAGGTCTGCGAGTCCAGTTCCAAACAGACCCTCTGCATGTGTTACTGTATGTAGTACATGGTAATAGATCATGGGACAGGTGCCGCAGCAAAGAGAGGAGGGAGAGAGGAAGTGGATCCCAATCAGGTTTGATAATCTTTGTACTCACTGCACCAATCTGCATCAATATACACCAATTTTTAACAGTTATGAAATGCTGAGAGTAACCGTGCTACTATTAACTCTGTATAAATTTGGTAACAATTAGTTTTTATTTGCTTAAATTATGTATCATTTTACAAAGTGGATTTCATTTCCAGAGTTCTCCATGGACAGACAATTCTTTCAGCTGTTTTGCAAGCTAACTTGAGTCCTAGACTGGGAGAAAATCAGGACACAAAGAAGAAGAAGAGGAAAGAGGAGGAGGAAAGGAAGCGAGGGGAGGAGGAGACTGATATCCAAATACTAACAGTGTGGCAAGCTTTAGAAATCCACATTGAAAATGATCTATCTCTGATTTCTGTGGCATCCCTCAAACACATTTTTCAAACTTCTTTTTGATTGCTCCCTCTTTGGAAAGCATGCATGGTACCTTGTCCATTTTATGGATACCCATAACTTTTAAGGATACAAGTAAGGAAATGCAACTTGTTAACCAGTTCTAAACAAGGATATAATACTCAGGTCAGCATTTCATTTAGCACATTGGTTTCTTGCATAATAACTTTTTTAATGAAACAAAATTGTATCTCTGTCCAACATTTTGACAATAACTAAAAAGAAACAAGCCAGAGAGAGAGAGGGAGAGACCTCAACAACAGTCCAAGGTACGTGTGGGCAAATAGACACTGTTTTTGAAAGCAAAGTATATGTATTTTAAAATAGTATAATTGATTACTGTAAAGTCCAATCTGAATCAAAAAAAGTTTCCAAAGAGTGCTTTGTCTAAATTAGGAATCATTTTATGAAGTGGTTTTCATACAAACAAATGCTTTATGGACACACAACTGCAAGGTTATCTTTCTCAAACCGTGCAGGTTCTTTCTTTACTTAAAGATGGTGGGCAGCCATCGTAATCAATAGAAGACGGGCAAGTGGCAGTTACTATAGTCTGGAACTCTACTGTCAGGTTGCCAACCTGAAATCATTTATTCTTCTGCTTGCAAGTATTAAGTCTTCATTTCTCAGGTGGTATGAAAATCAGCAAAACCTTCTTGGAAATCCAAAGTGGTAATTTTTCGACATGTGAACACTTATGGGCTTTCTGAGTTACATTTCAGTGGATTTGGCACCATCTGAAATAATCAGTCTTTATGTCATCTGTCTTCCCAATGTTCTTACAATTCCCATCATACAAAAAACGAACAGAGGTTGAGGGTAATATGCCTTAAATCAATACTTTTTCAAGTTTGCACTCTCCAGATGAGCTACAGATGGATTACAAAGCCCATAATTGCATAGCTAGTTTTATGAAACTTATACGAGTTGTAATCAAACATATCTCGATATGATGACATCCAAAGCTATACCTTGTTAGGATCAGTTCTGGCCCCTTTCTTAGGTTTAAGGCATGAGCTGCAGTGGTAAAAGCTCAACTTCTTTACAAGTCAGAAGTAAATGCATTCTAATGGAGTTGTTAAGGATTCCCTCCCACTCTGCACCGCTTGCTTCCCTTAATATGACTTGGCAGATGTAGCAAAAGGAAGTCAACACCATGGGATTAACTGTCTTTTTACAAGCCAACAGCGAGCAGGTAAAATAACCCAAGATCCTTCCTGCCTTCCAGGAGCTCTAGTGAAAAACAATTACTATTATACAGCTTGCAGTTTTATGCATTGAGAGCAGTGTGATTCTGAGAAATTAATGCTCCATCCGTTGTAAGATATAGCTCTCCTGCTGAGGCCCACATCTGAGCAGTCCATGCCTCAGGTTTTAAGTGCAACAGCTAAAATGGTTCTCCAAGGGGATTTGATGCTTAATCTACAGCAATAGCTCGACAGCAGAGAAATATCTGCTCAGAACCTATAAAGGAGGATGATTCCAAGCCTATTGCCAGTTTCAGAAGTACAGCAAACATATTTTATATGCTTCCACAGTACCACTTTTGCCAAGAACTACAAAAATTGCTAAGGATGGCTATACTGAGGATTCCAAGTGAACTTGCAGACACATTTTTTGAAGACACTGTAGAATGTAAAAGGCAGTTTGATACAAAATATCTCACTGTGAAACTCCCTACATGCTTCTTAGGGGAATAGACAGTTTCCACCTACAGCATAGTTCAAGAGCAATGAGCTAGGCTTATTAGAGACAATCTCAGAGCAGCTTCATCAGGAATGGCTGAAGGCATCCATGTCAGTGGGGCAGTCAACCCACTCTGGACTTTGCTATGAACTTTAAAGGAGCTGTCCAAAGTGATAAACGTATTCTGAGGATTCACTATCCCGCTGACACAGAAGCCACTAGCCATCACTATGCTACAGCACTTCCTAGGACTGTACCCCTTTAGAAAGGCTCATATATCTCAATAGCCTCTCATGTAAAATAAAATAGAGAACCAGTTTGTCAGAGAAAGGTTGGCAGACTTTTGCATCTCTCCAAGACACGTTTGGAGAAGAATGGAATGATTTGGCTGAAGTAATTTTATTGGTGAATTTGTAGAATTTCAAGTTAACAGATTACAAATTAGTTTATTCTAGACGAGACCATCTAAGATAGGTTTACACTTGAACATTAAGAAAACAAAAATAATGACTACAGATGATTTACATAACTTTAGACAGTGAAGATACTGAAGTAGTTCGATAGCTCAGTCATTAAGCAGAATGCAGATGCAATCAAGAAGTCATAAGAAAACTAGGACTTGGAACGGCAGCTATGAAATAACTTGACTAGATCCTGTGGTGTAAAAATATCTCCTTGAATACTGAAGTTAGGATTGTCTGTGCCATTGTATTTCCAATTTCTATGCATTGATATGAAAGCAAAGCATTTGAAATGTGGTGCCGTAGAAGAGTTCTGTGGGTACCATGGACTGCTAAAAAGATAAACGAATAGTTCATACGGCAAATCAGGCCTGAACTCTCACTATGAGCCAGGATGACTAAATGGAGGCTATTGTATTTTGGCCCTATCATGACACAGTGTGACTCACCGGAAAAGACTATAATGCTTGGCAAAGTGGCAGCAGGAAAAGAGAAAGGCCACATTACAGGTGGATTGATTAAATCAAGGAAGCCACATCCCTGAATTATAAGATCTGAGCAGAGCTGTCAGTGACTGAGATTTTAGGAGGTCTGTCAAGGGGGGAGGCAATGGGGAGGGAGCAGAGAGCAGCTGGGACATTTTAAAAGCAACTGAACATGCTGGATGACAGAGAATTAATCAGGACCATTCCTGGCAAACTGGCACAGTTGGAAGCTATGCCTCTTGCCTCTTGGATATGATAGGACTAGTATTTATGGTGGGCCTTTTCACTTTAGCCTTGCACCAACTCAGTTTTTTTCCCTTTTGCCTTGCCTACATTTTTGAAGTGATGCTCACTGCTGACATGTGGTCCTCTGAAAGCCTCAAGAGAATGCAGCCCATGGACAAATACATATATTGTTGTTATTACAGTTCATCCATCCATTAAAATATTTGAGCCAAGAATCTCAGGGCAGTGTACAACAATATGAGTTAAAACAGTTTTAAACAATTTAAAACAGTCAGAATACTTTCCCTAGAATGAAAGTATATTTGATACTTAAAGCAGTTTAAAATTAGTTAAAAGTGTTTCAAACCATTTCAAACTACACGCATGTGCAGCTTTGGAAATAATTAATTAGGACCCAAAGACTTTATTAAAAGTGCTGTTTTTACTTGTGCCGACATGACAGCGATGTTGCCATCAGGCCACTATCAGTTCTGCTAGGAAGCTCTTCATCAGGCTTCCTCCTCTATCAAACTGCCGCCTAACAATAGGTGCAGCAGGTGTAGAAAAGATAAGCAGTGGTTCTTCCTTCGCCCTGCTGTTTGAGTACAATATGGATCTCAGTCATGCAACTAAGGCCATTTCCACACTAGCCCCTTATAGTGCTGTTATTCCACTTTCAACATCTTATGGAATCCTGGGGTTTGTAGTTTAGGGAGAGGCCCTTGAGGCCCCTCCCTAAAGTGCAAACCCCAGGATTCCATAGGATGTTGAAAGTGGCATAATAGCACTATAACGGGCTAGTGTGGAAATGGCCTAAGAATCAGTGCCAGAATTTGCTTCTCCCCGCTCCTCATCTCTCCCAATCTCTTTTCCTTTTTTTGTTGTGACTTTTAGATTCCAAAAGCTTGCAAAAATCTATAGTAGTACAGATCCTGATTTATAGATTATGAAGTAGAGCTTAGAAGTGATGTTTCTTTTCAAAGTATTCTTGGTAATGCTACAAGAAAAAACAGGGGGAAAGCAATTTGTTGCCAAAAGTAAGCTCCTCGTATTATTCCACTTTCGACATCCTATGGTATCCCTGGTGTTTGCAGTTTAGGGAGGGGAATTCTCAGCCAGAGAGCTCTTTGGCCTCAGTAAACTACAAACCCCAAAATTCCATGGGATGGTGAATGTGGAATAATAGCAGTATAACAGTGTGGAGCAGAAATGGCCTAAGAAACAACTAACCTCTTTTATATTTGATGCAATGATTTGTGGGGAAAATCTAACTTTAAGTGTCCTACTCCTAGAAATGTTCAAGATAGCCAGGTTAGTCTGTTCAACCTAAAGAGGAAGAAGAGGGAGAAAAATCTAGTAGCATCTTTAAGACTAACTGATTTATTTAGCATGAGCTGTCATGGATTTCAGACAGGCAGTGTAGTTTAGTGATTTCGCGGTTGTACTAGGACTCGAGAGATCAGGGTTTGAATCCCCACTCAGCCATGAAAACCCATTTGATGGCCTTGGCGAAATCATACTCTTTCAGCCTCAGAGGAAGGCAATTGCAAACCCCTTCTGAACAAATCTAGCCAGGAAAACTTTTGGATCTCCAGAGGTCAGAAACAACTTGAAGGGACACAACAAGAACAATAAATATGGATTTGAATCCTTTTCTTCAGATGCACGGCAGTTCATATTAAAGTAAATCAGTCTTTAAAGGTGCTGCTAGATCCCTTCCTCCTCCCTTTTCTGTTTATCAGTCCTAGAAAGGAGGACAATACTTGATCCACACAGCAGTCAGGTAATGGAAGAAGTAATGGACATCTTCCCTTTGGTACAGCTGAAGACCAGAGGGAGCGTTCTGCAAAAGTGTGTTAAACTAGACTATAGACTTTTCACCAAACCAGAAGAGACAGAAGCTTAAAGTTCAAAAGAAACTCAGCTTTCTTGATCAGCAAAAAAACAGGCAAAGAAAATTATGTGATCTATATTAACTGAAATATACACTGAATATCTGCAACCACACCTGAATGGTTGCTTCAAAACTTACTGAAGGTTAAACAAAGATGTCTACAGTTCCACATGTTCTCCACTAGAGGCCATATAGAGCTTGTTTTCTTTTTCAGCCAGGATTTTTCAGAATGAAACAGGAGAAGGATGATGTTTTTAAACCACAAAAATCCAAACAGTTTCATAAAAATTAAATCGTAACAAGATGGCACTAAGCCAATTGTTTATGTGTTAATAAGTGTCTGATTTATTTATACTGCAGCACACTCCCACCTTTAAAGAAACAGAGACAAAGGAAGAATGTATTCTATTATTCTGAGGTTGTAAAACAGATTCTCCATCATGTAAGCATTAGCTATTAAATTACTATTCGTATCATATAACTTCATGATGAAGAAAATAAAGCTTGAAGTACAGTGGGCAGAATTTAGTACTCTGTTGACCAGGAAAAGATAGAAGGCCAGATTTCTGGACTGATAATAGAAGGGGCTAATCCATAGATTGTTATCCGCCAGCCAATCATGGAAACGAATACACATTGTTATTTTCAGATATCATCGTCACTCCACCAACACCAACAGCAGCATTTATATAGCACCATCAATGTATGTAACCCTGTACAAAAATAAAACAATAAAACAGACAGATCTGCCCTCTTCATCCTAAGATACATTGCATATCTCTCCCCCCAGTCTCATGCCTTCTTTGGGATCACCTAAACTTCCCACTAGAGTTGGGCAGGGAAGATGCTGAGGAAAACCAGTCCCATCCAGCTTCATTGACAGATCCCCTGCCCACTTTTGTGCTCAGTTCCCAGGCAACCCATTATTCAGGGAGGGGGCTGTATGTTATAACTCAACCTGTGGAGCCTAAGCAATCTGCCACTGAAGAAATGCCTCTGGCTTCCCTCCTCAAATCTGAGCAGCTATTGGTAAACTTAGCTGACGAAGAACTTCATAAACCTCTATCTCAGCCAAAATTGGAGGACATTGAGGAGATACACCCACGCACTGCAGCATATCAACAGGAACAGGAGCAGTATCAAGGCAGAGAAAGCCTCTTGAAGAAGATTACATGAGAAATGCTGACCAACTAACCATCTGATGTCTCAAGGTAAAGCAGCTATAAATCTTGTGGCTCACAACTGTCTGTTCTACCAGGCTTTCTGTACTTTTCATGCTTGTGGATTTATTTAATCTTGACCAACTTGTTTTTTTACCTCTTTGTCTTTCCCTCCTGGGTTAGGTTATTGTGATTGCTGGCTTTGTGTAGCAGATTCTAGAAGACTTGAGATGTTGCTATTGCACCTCCCTGCACAGCTTCCCCTATTATAGCCTGCTTCCCCAGCACCTCCTGCTTTGAATCACAAGACGTTGTGGAGTAGTGTGTTGGGCCCTCAAGCAACAAGTGACACCACTGGATGTCATGGCACATTATTAAAAATAACTCCCCCAAACAGCTGAGAGACTAAAAGAGCTGTGTGCTGTTGGTGAAAAATAGTGCAAAGAACCTGAGAACCACAAAGAATCACACATATTCACTGTAGACTTCTTTGGTTGTTAGAATCATTATGAAGAATCAAGCAAAGTTCAATTTAGGAGAGTGTGTGTATGTATGTGTGTGTGTGTGTGTGTGTGTGTGTGTGTGTGTGTATATAAATATATTATTTTTAATAATGTGCCATGACATCCAGTGGTGTCACTTGTTGCTTGAGGGCCCAACACACTACTCCACAATGTCTTGTGACTCAAATCAGGAGGTGCTGGGGAAGCAGGCCATAATCATATGTGTGTGTGTGTGTGTGTGTGTGTCAACCTCTTTTAACTCCCAAAGCATTTTAGATTGTGGAAACTTTGGAAAAACAAGCACTAACATTTATTTGGGAGGGACAACACAAAATGCTTTGTGACAGAATGGAATAATCAAATAAATAAAAGTTGTGATATATAGGCTATGATCTATCAAACTGTAAATTTGTGCTCAAGGGTTTGATAACTATGTGTAGTATTACACTTAATTCAAGCTTAGAGTCTTAACATGTATATTATTTGCATTTAGGTGTAGAGACACAAAAAAAACCTGATTTAGCCTTTTGGCTAGCTTTTGTTTAGCTTCTTCTTTGCTGATTCCTTATCCACTGGCTGAAATATTTAGGCCAGCCACCTTCACACCCATGGCCCCTTAATGGAGACCCTCATCGGGTATGACAGGCACATAGGCCTGGCTTTCCTGCAAACCACATCCAATCCTATGCCAGACCACCAAAAGTTGTGACATAATGTGTTATCACCTTACCAATAATACAAGAATAATAGAATCATAGAGCTGGAAGAGAGCACAGGGGCCATCCAGTCCAATCCCCTGCCATGCAGGAATCCACATCCAAGCACTCCCAACAGATGGCCATCCAGCCTCTCCTTAAAAACCTCCAAAGAAGGAGACTCCACCACATTCCAAGGCAGCATATTCCACTGCCAGACAGCTCTGACTGTCAAGAAGTTCTTCTTGAGGTTCAGATGGAATCTCCTTTCCTGCAGCTTGAATCCATTGTTCTTTGTCCTAGTCTCTGGAGCAGCAGAAAACAAGCCCGCTCCCTCCTCGACATGACATCCCTTCAAATATTTAAACATGGCAATCATGTCCCTTCTTAACCTTCTCTTCTGCAGACTTAACATACCCAGATCCCTAAGCTGGTCCTTATAGGTCATGGCTTCTAGACCCTTCACCATTTTGGTTGCCCTCCTCTGGTCATGCTCCAGCTTGTCAATATCCTTTTTGAAATGAGGTACCCAGAACTGGACACAGTGTTCCAGATGAAGTCTAACTGAAGCAGAAGAGAGTGGTACCATTACCTTCCTTGATCTAGACACCATACTCCTATTGATGCAATCAAGAATCATATTGGCTTTCTTGGCTGCCAGATCACATTGCTGACCATATCAGTTTGTGGTCCACCAAAACTCCTAGATCCCTTTCACACATACTGTTATCCAGCCACGTGTTCCCCCATCCCATATTTGTACATTCCATTTTTTCTGCCTAAGTGTAGGACTTTACATTTCTCTCTGTTGAAATTAATTTTGTTAGCTTTGGCCCAGTGCTCCAGTCTGTCAAGGTCATTTTGAATTTTGATCCTGTCCTCTGGGGTATTAGCAACCCCTCCTAATTTAGTGTCATCTATAAATTTGATCAGCATGCCCTCCAGTCCTTCATCCATTGATGAAGATGTTGAATAGCACTGGGCCCAGGACAGAACCCTGTGGCACCCCTCTAGTCACTTCTCTCCAGGATTAAAAGCGCCATTAGTGAGCACCCTTTGGGTTTGGCTAATCAACCAATTACAAATCCACCTAACAGTAGCCCTGTCCAGCCTGCATTTTACTAGCTTCTTTGCAAGAATGTCATGGGGAACTTTGTCAAATGCCGTACTGAAATCAAGATATGCTACGTCCACAGCATTCCCTTCATCTCTCAAGCTTGTAACTCTATCATAAAAAGAGATAAGATTAACAAGAGTGGTTGGATGGGATAAGAAAAAGCTTAGCTGAAGCCTCAGTCAGCAGGAGCTGTGTTTGTCTACACCCCTGCCAAACCTGAGTGAAGTCTCCAACTTTCGTAGTGAGTAACCTGTTTCTGAGATACCAAGCCCAATGTAATTGGCTGGTTTTCTCACCAGTGATGGTACACACCATAACTGCTGGAATGCCTGGGAAGGGCAAAGCTAGGCAGCCATATCCCAACGTGATACTGTGCCTCCATTCCCCCTCCCTGCTGCAGGTTGCAACTTGGTCTTCCAGGTAAATCTGGGGCCATTTCTTTTTGGCAATCTCAATTCATGTGCTGGGCTGTTACATAATTCAAGAGCAGCAGAGGGCGAAATGTTAATGTAACTGCCTCTGTTGCTGTCTTTCTCATGGTTACCCACAACAATGTACTTTTTCTCTGCCTCAGCTCACCTGAAATGGGCCTATAATAGCAACTGGTGATTCTCACCAATGAAATATTTCACCAGTTGTGGTTCAAGCTGAAGGCTTATCTTCAACTTAACTTGTGCCTGTTAATTAACACAGTGCACTGAGTTGAAAGAACCAAATAAAGTCTTCTAATTCAGCTGTATTAACTTACAAGTGTTAGAGTAGAATGCAGTAAAAAAAAAATTAACGGAAATACTTTTTAAAAGCCTAAACAATTTCTAAAAATTTCTTAGAATGAAATTGTAATTTCTAAATGGAATCCCAAAGATATATGCTGTCAAGCATGCTCATTCTCTTCTTCAAGATAGTGTGGGATACCAATGTACCAAAGGCGAGAGGGAAGCATTTTTCACTGTCAGAGCTGTAGACTAACAGTGCAATCTTAAATCAACAAGTGGTCCACAAACTGACTAAGCCAACATTAGGCCAAGTAAACCTGTGCTGTATCCAAAACTCAGTCCTTCCATTATAGGCATGGCTCTGACAGACACAATAGGACTAAGGAGCTTCAATATACAAGACCTTCCATTGGTTTTTCATGTGTTGGAAATAACATAGGCCAGCCCTAACCTTGGCCTAACTTTTGGCCTAACTTTGCATTTAGATGTGGAATAACATGGCTCGTCCCCCACACCACCCCTACTCCTTCCCCTTTTTGGCTTTTCAGCTGGCTGATCTCTGAGCTCAGCCAGCACATGGTGTTTAGGCTGGCATAAAGGAAGTTCAACCAACCTAAGGCCAGTTCAGCTGACACAAGTACCACGGGCTTCATCCTACCTACTTTAGCTGCCTGTTTTTGAGTTAGGATTGCGCTGTGAATGTGTTTCTTTAAAATTAGCCCAAATGTTTAGAAAATCAGAAAGCAAAATTCTATTTCAACAAAATACATTTTATATCAGTTGCAGTTTCTAAATTCATCTTATGCTTTTGAGGTCATCCCACCAATCTGAATGTATGAGGTAATCAATTCCAGAGATTTTGATCATGACAGATGGAATACCACATCAATGTGAGGAGAATTATCATGCTTCTCATTGTGCCAAGAAAATGAAAACACCATGCAACACAAAGACTTGATCTCAAAATGCATCACAGAAGGCATGCAACATATTTACCAGCCATGCCATCACCTCTGCCTTCTTCACACAAATTTTATGCCAACTTGACAGTCATGGTACATTCTCAAGATGGCACTGAGCTTGAAACATAATGCTTTAGGAGATCATGAAAAAAATAACAGTCAGAGAAAATGTGCAATAAACTACGAAACTTTTAGCAGTGAAGCTTAGTATATACTAACAATATATTAAACAACCATTTGGATTTCCTAGAGATGATCTTTCTGTTCATATATTTAAAAATCTTGGACATTCTGTTATATAGAAAAGACGTGTTTGAAATATTGGAATTCCTGCTCAGATGACATGAATCACCAACTGTATATATGGATTGAAGTTGGCAATCTTATCAGGCCTCACTTGGCAGTAAGTCTACATGAAATCAGTGGCACTTTCTTCTGAGTCAACATGTGCGTAAGTGATCTCTAAAGAAGCTGAGCTTGCTTTTCAAAGATCTAGTGCATTATCTTTTATGACACTGTAGCGTATCACAAATATTTGAATTTAGGGGCTGAGCGTGAGCACAGGTGTTCAGGTACTATGTAATTCAATTAAAAATCTTTAAAAGGAAGCTATTTTTCTGTTGCTAAAGAAGTTACACTTAACAGGCTTATCGCAATTAGGCAGCTTGGAAAATTGGTGTGCACTTAGAAGTCTGCTGCCAGAAATATAATGAGAGGCAAGTACTTCTGTCCTTGTGTGTCCCACAGCTGTTGTGACTTTTTCCATTTGGGAGGAAAAACAGTTGCCTCAAGCATTTCAGAAACATGCAGGCTCACAGAAAATGTTCATTAGTATTGGATATGAATTTTCAGTTATTGGAAGCAGATGGTTAATCCACATGACAAAGGAGTCTTAAATGAAATTCACTGAAGACCACAGAAAATAATAACACAAGCAAAGACCCATTAACACTCTATGGCCATGTTTAAAATCTATGCATGCACAGCCTGGATTAGATACTCTAAATAGCGCCAGTCAGCTATTTGATCAGAAGGGAAAGGTGCCTAATTTGGGTCTTGGGTTCTGTTCAGATGTTCATCCATATTTTGAATATCTAACTGGGTGTGCAGATGTGCAGCTCCAACTGCTGGATTAAACAAGAAAATGGCCTATCTAGCAGACATTTGCTTCTGTGACTGTCCATCCATCCAGGGATTCATGCAGAACAGTCTGCTCTGTATACAAGGCATCACGCAAAGTATCTAAAAGATGGAACTTGCTCTCCCTGTATTGAAAGGAGAAACTACAGAAATAAATCAAATTGTATATGATTGGTATATACTGATTCTATTTACTGTTATACACTCAGATACATATCTGAGCAATCATTCTAGAATTGAGATGGAAGAAACATCTTGTGCAATTGTCCAATGGGGAGAGAAAGGGAATTTCACGGAAGAACTCGGAAGAAGGATGGGTCACAAATATATTAATAATAATTTACACAGTCTTGGTTTTCTTTAAGCCAAGGTCAGAATCATGTGGCCCTACAGATGTTTTTGAACAGCAAATCCCAGCAGCCTTGGTTAGTATGGCCAATGCTGAGGAATGCTGGAAGTTGCAGTTCTACAATAGCTGGGGAGCTGATTAATCATAGAATCATTGAATAATAGAGTTGGAAGGGGCCTCATGGGCCATCAAGTCCAACTCCCTGCTCAGTGCAGGATCTCCAGCTGAAACATCCCCAGCAGGTGGCTGTCTGACCTCTTTTTAAAGATGCCTAAAGGAGGAGACCCTACTACCACTCTAGGCGATTGGTTCCACTGCCAAAATACTCTTACTGTCAAGAAGTTCCTCCTGCTGTACAATTATATTCTACTCTCCTGTAACTTAAAAGCATTAGACCTGGCCCTACCTTCTGGGGCTGCAGAGAACAGGCCTGCCTCCTCTTCTCTGTGACAGCCGCTGAGGTATTTAAAGCATGCAATCATGTCACCGCTCAGTCTTCTCTTCACTAAGCTGAACAAGCCCAGATCTTTCAGCTTGGTGAATCTCACCCATTCCTTAAGCACACACTCACAGGCCATTTCAGTTCCTTGAGTCACAATCTGTTACAGTAAACAGTTCAGAAATTGCAGCCCAAGGAAAAACAGGTTTTGCCCGCTGCTCTGCCTAAGTACCACTGAAGTGCCAAGGAACAAATGGGAAAAAAACACATGCAAGTTTGCAACAATGATTCATTATTCTCTTCTAATTCCTTTTAAAACTCAGAGCTGAAAATAACACAATGCTTCCCAACTCATCCAAAAACCAACCACAATAGTATTATTAAGGACATTGTATTTTTTTGTTGAACAATCCACAACCAGCCCTTCTGGAGTTACTAAACAATGCCAGGGTGGCCTCACTTGATGATCCAAGGTTCCTCACTGTGTTGTGATTTACATAAGCATCCACTTGACATGTTGAAACATGGTGCTGTTATAGCTCTGACACTTCTTACTATATAGAAACAGCATTACTTATCCTATCCTGGAACTGAATTTCAAGGAATTCTTGTGATCAAGCAACAGTTCCATTACGGCAACCCTGTGTCTTATCCCACTGCCATACAATGCAGCATTGTATATATAGCACTTTGAATCTGATAATGCCTGGGCCCCATTCAAGGCAATCAGATTTTTTAAATGGAGCTCCTCTGGTAAGGAGCCAGTGTCTCTGAGTCAAAATTTGTAAACATATTTTTAGCACTTTTTATACATGAAGGTTCATGGTTTCATTGCTTATTTAAATTGGTCTGATGTTTTGTGATCAAGAAAGCGATTCACATAGCTATATCAGAGTCTGAAAATTTGTCTCAAAACTTCAAGGACTGCTATGAGTAGTTTCATTCCCTTGAAATCTGCATGTATAATATTGCATTTCAGTTTGCTCTTTTTAATTTAACTCTATAACTTACCAAATTTATCAGTATTTCCATCTTATATAATTTAACACCTCTCTTCAAAGGCACTGGAGAACTTCCTAGGGAAACATTCAGTGGACTTCAAAAACATTGGTGACCATCCTGGCATAACAGGTGGGTCAGGTCTCTCTTTTACTTGTCTGCTAGTTTCACATGTATTCATCTGTAAGTCTGTTCTGTTCTATTTTGGCACCCATCTGAGATTTATGCTTTAAAAATGCATGAACATACACATTGCTTTTGAATGTATTCTCCCCACATTTTGTTCACATTGGACCCTACAATAACAAGCTACTTTTGACAGGGGTGGTGGTGGTGGTGGAGATTTTTATGGGTGACCGCTAGGGGGCTGAGAGGGAGTCTCCTGCTCTTTCACCTCTCCTGCTCTAGAGTAATTTGAAGCAACTGTTGCTCGTCTATTTTTTATGAACTTCTCTTTGTTCACTTCTGAACCACTCTTGCTGCCTTTCAAGATCCTTCTATTTTGTACTATTTTTGTCAAAATAAATCATCTTATGCAGGTATTTAACCTGTTCATTAGCAGGCTGCTGGTGGGAGTCCATATAATGGCTGTATCCTGGCCTGCTTCTACTCACTGAGTCTTCAGGATCATTCTTGGCTCCTGCTGAGGTGTGATATGGTTATTTTGTTTAGTAATAGAGAATATGAGGAAAATTTCAGCAAGTACTTCTTGCACACCTTACTGCAGGAGTTTAGAAGCTTACATCTGATGCAATTCTTTCTTCTTCGAAACTGGTAAAAGTATAAGAGCCCTAATGCTGAAAGAAAGAAAGGGGCTGATGGGCCCCTCCTGAAACTGCAAACCCCAGGATTCCATAGGATGTTGAAAGTGGAATAATAGTGCTATAACAGTCTAGTGTGGAAATGGCTTTAGATATGCTCCTGCCACCCTCCCATTCTCAGTGGGTCACTAAGGTATGAAGAGAGAGCTACTGTGCCACTTGACTCTTGGTCATACCTAAGCATACACTGCAAATCTATTCACACATGCATTCACACATACATACATTCTAGGGCTGGTACAACTGTATGAAGGAAAAACTCCAAAATTCTCAGGTAGGTTTTTTCTTCTGTGCTGGTGCAGTATCATACTAGCGAATGCAATGAGATGGAATTGGTATCGTGAGAGTCACAAAAGCTTTTCAGGTCTTTCCAGTGATTGAAGTATTTTGGACTTGCGCTTATTTTTAAAAAATCAGCTTTGTATCTGTTAAAGCAGCTTAACAATTTTGATTCCCTTCTCTTGAGGTCTAAATAAACAGTTTGCATTCCATTGTACTGGTGAAGTACGTGAAGGAAGAAGTTGTACAGACCTGCTTGTTGACAGAGATGTGGCTTGGCTTGTGGTGCAATTTTGTATTGCCTACTGTTAGACCTACTATTATGAAAGAGCCTTCACACATTGCATATGTTGACATTAAAAACAAATATGGTCTTTTTCAAATAAATTTGAATTGTCAGGGTGTCTTGGATGATGAATGTAGCCACACTACACAATTATACCAGTTTGGTACTGCTTTAGCTCTCATTGCTTTATCCTTCTGTTTGGTAAGATGCTCTAAATTCTCTGCTAGGGAACTCTAGTGTGATAGCTCAGTGGAGTGCACTAAAGAGTTATAGAAAACACTTTTATGTACCTCATCAAACTACAAACTCCAGGATTCCACAGGACAGAACCATGCTAATTAAAATACTATCAAACAGCTACAATTGAATGGTGTAGACACAGGTATATGTACCATATCTCTGAAAGAATACAACAGTCCTTTTGATGCCTCACACCATAGTGAACCTCATGCTCTCTTATATACATAATGTTCTTCTATCCACTGTTCTCAGTTTTGTTTTTTATTTATTAATTAAAATATTAATTTTAATATTAATTAAAATATTAATTAAAATCCTGCCTTCTGTCTAAAGATCTCAGAGCAGCATACAATAAAACCACACAATCAGTTTAGAATACTGTAATTAGTGGACACCCAATACAGTTAGAATGGTGGGAACAGAGCTGGCAACGTACACAGAAATTTACCGCTGCCCAAAATTTAAAAGAAAATTACTACAAACTATTTCATAGATGGTACATGATACCAGAAAAACTAAAGACAATTTATAAGACAGGTACAGGTCAATGTTGGAAATGTCAAGAGAACTTTGGTACAGTATTTCATATGTGGTGGTTATGTCCTAGAGCACAAAAATATTGGAAAGAAATACATAAGAAAATGAGTTCAATTTTGAAGATTCAATTCGCGATGACATCCGAATTTTACTTGCTAAACATGACACATACACTAGATAGAACACCAGCCAAGAGACATTGGAGAATTATATTGTACATGGTGACGACGGCCCGCATTGAATATGCACGATTTTGGAAAAATGAAACTACACCCACAATGGAACAGTTGTGGGCAGCTTTCATGGAAAACAGAAATGCGGATATACTTACACAAAGATTAAAAGGGAAATCAGATGAGGACATTATAATAAAGAGTGGAAGATTGTCACAGATTTGAGTTGGGGGTAGACAGAGGATAATACATTTTTCATGATAACAATTATTATACAGTTAACAGTTAATGAAATACCATGTAACAAGTAAAGTAGAGATATATAGCAGGAACTAACAAATTATAGATTATTAACATTTTATTGCAATACGAGACAGAACAAATAGAGGGAATATTAATAATTGTAATCCAGAAAGGAAAGGAAGAAGGAAAAACATTACATGTAAACATTGCAGAAATTATTGTTTGTTTTATCTGTTGAAATTTGAATAAAATTGTTTTAAAAAAAAGAATACTGTAATCAGTAAGCACGATTTTAGAGGGTTAAAAACATATTAAACGATATAACAAGTTAAAAGCAGACAGATTAAAATGTGAATGAAAATTTGTGGTAAAATCTCTTACTTGTATTGTAATTCACAAAAAAATTTAACAGAAGAGTCCTGCCTCATTTTTGTCATTTGTGATATTCTTGTAGCTGTGATGCAAAATGATCTATACAATGACATGATATCTTTTCAAACTGGGGTAAACGAGCTGGAAAACTGGCATGTATAGAGCATGCAAGAACTGCCTGCCCATTTCTATAGAAAGATCTGTGGTTAATAACCAATTGCACATACCAGCAATTGCCAGGTGCACTCAGATAGTGTTCCTAATGTTTCATTGTCCTTTTTCTTGTCCTTCCTTAATTGAATATTCCCCACTTTTAAAAGGCTGAGATATGATAGAAACACAAAATCCTACAGGATTTAGAGCAGATGCTATTTTTTTAAGCTTCTTATTTGAAAATAATTGACTTCTGAATTTGCTTTCTTTCCCTCTCAACATCCAAAGTAAGTACAGTTAAGTAATTTTACTTAACTCTGGACTTCATGGTGTTACAGCCTCCCCATTCCCAAGTTTAGATTGTAATGTGTATTTTACCACATATTTTAAAATGTGGCCCATCAGTCCTAAACACGATATTTTGGGGATTCCTCCTGTGGAGTGCTGCCTTAGAGATCTATCCCAAAGTTCTGAACTGACGGTTCTGCTAAAAAAGACCTCAGATTCCCATGTCATTGGTTTTCCAAAAGGCAGCACTAATCTAATCTATCTATTTCAATAAACTGTTTTAACAATATTTTGAAGGTAATAGTAAATCACAGTTGTGCATGTAAAATCCTCTTACAAGCTAAAAGATAAACTCAGACTATTTTGAACAACAAGAATAGGAGATGTAGAGGCTTATAAGTTGATATACTTTGATCAGGAAATTCCCTTATCATGTTCTAATATCTAGCAATGGATGCTACACCTGATATGAAGAAGATTCTCCAGAAACATTCATAATTGTCTAGAATAATCTCTCCTGTGTGAATGGGAGGACACATGTAGCAGGCCATGATAGCTGCCTGAAGAGATAAAGTAGCATGTAGATTTCATGCATCTACAATAAAGATCATCATTAATGTGGCTCTGGTTCAGAAAAGATGTGCAGTAATATCTCATTAATCTTGAAAGTCACATGTAGACTGGCCTTAGTTTCTATTCACTATGCATACTTTATGTGATGGTCAAATAGCAGAAAGCAAGGTAAAGGACAATAAACACCACATCTGTTTTTCTTTTTTTTACTTGTGTTTGTCTAATGAAGACTGTTCTTAAATTTTGTGATAACTAACATTAAGGGAATTTATGTTTGAAAGAATATAATTGGCAGTAGTGCTGTTCATATTCTCAGGACTGCCAAAAGAGAAAGGTAAGCTTGTGGCTGTAAAACAAAGAAGGGACTCTGTGGGATAAATAAAAGGAAACAACTTGGACGGCCAGATGGAGAGAAAGCTGCTCTGAAGAATCTCTCCAAATCCAGCTACAGTGTTAAGCTGACTTGTATTCTCATACTAATAAAAAGGTTTTGGCTTCTGTTAAACATAACCAAATGGAGGCTGCCTGGCAGAATTCTTGGAAAAGATTCCAAGATCCGTCATACTCAAGTGGCTGATTATGTACGTGTTAAGTAGCCATTTTGTTCCCATGGATCATGGAACAGAACAAATGAATAGATTACTTTATTGGACAAACTGGCTCTGGTTCTGACTGTAATTGGCTCTTCTTGGCCTGTCGTAATGCATAGTTCGGGTTATATTCAAAATAACATATTTATCAAGGAACAAATGTATTACATATTTCATCTGGGTTTAAATAAAGCAAGCATTAGAAAAATATTGACAGTGATCTGAAAACAATGAAGCACTGCTTTTTCAGTGGAGTTCTGAATTCTTGGCAGGATACAGCCAATGAAAGAACTGACAGATATAAAAAGTTACCGACAAAACAGAGATAAGCTTACAGTGTTTTCCCTAAATGTTTCAGTTTCTGCCTTCCACATTATCTTGAACCTTAAACTTCAAAGTAGTACCAATAGCCAAGTTGATAGTTTTAAGAATATAGAAACTGATCATATTTCCCAAGGAGGTGACATCTACCATAAAAGAACATAGGAAGATCTGTGTTGAATCAGAGCAAAGGGTGTTTCTACACTGGCCATCCTGTTGCATGTTGGAAGTCCACAAGCAAGACCTGAGGCCAACAGACCTCTCCTAATTATGTCCGTCAGCAACTGCTACTGATAGGCACACTGCCTCTTTAGGGGGAGATAATACATGGCCAGTGTAGGATAGTGGTTTGAGTATTGAATTAGGACTTCCAAAGACCAAGCTTCCCCGCTTGGTCAAGGGAACCCACTAGCTGACTCACTAGCTGATCATAGGCCATTTCTGCACTACACTGTTATAGTGCCATTATCGCACTTTCAACATCCTATGGAATCTTGGAGTTTGCAGTTTAGAGAGGGTCATTCAGAATTCTCAGCCTGAGAGCTTTTTGGCCTCAGTAAACTACAAACTCCAGAATTCCACAGGAAAGTGGAAGATCTGAGCCTCAGAGACAGATGATGGCAAACTCTCCCTGAACAAATCTTACCAAAAAACCCCAGGTTTGTCATAGATTAGCTATAAGTTGGAAATGAAGTTGGAAACAAATGACAGAACAACAACAATAACACACAGCCACAACATGGGCAGCATGGTTGGAAAAATGGTCAATCCTGAGCACCTCCAACTTTTTCCTCTTAAGTGTTTCATGATCTTACTTTGTTAGTCTAAATCAACTGCTCCTTCCAACTCTAACAGACTAACTGAATGAGTATGAGTTACATGTATTTTAACTCATGTTTCAACTCTGCTTTCTCAGAGTTCTAGACCAATACTTGAACCACAACACCATTCTTATTTGCAATAAATCTAGTTCTGGCAATAAAGACTACCTGTTACTAATGGTGCTACCTGCTATTGACACCTGCATGGTAACTTTATTTACTGATGGGAACATGTTAAAATCCCTCAAAAACCCTCTTCTAAACCACTCCCACTGCTCTTCTTGCATTCTGTTCTTGGTTTTAAGGTTTTTAAGTTTTGCATTTTGATATGTTTGTTAATATTTTCTGAGCCACTGTGAGAGAACCAAGGGCTAGACAGTGGGATAAAAGTCCTAGAATATATTAAATAGTAATAAAATTTAAGTCATATGCAGAGAAAGATGTGCTGTTAGTGAAAAGGGCAATAGATGGAATAATTTAACTAGGTGGACAGACTGCTTTTGGTTTTTTTCTACTGGTCATGGGAAAAATGATGTGTGAAGAGAAAACCACTGGGATACATTAAACTCCTAGCTAATGTTCTCAACCCTGTATTCTGGGAAGGGAATGACATTCCGCAATAATTGAATCATGCAGGGTTGTACTCAGCAATACCCTTAGGTGATTATGTTCAGAACAGAAGCTCTCTGAATGTCATTTGGTAAATGAAAATAGAGCTGGATACCAGTAATAAACCAGTGCTCTCAAGCTATAGATTTTTTTAAGTGTAATTTAATTAAAAATATACAGTTTGTGCTTTCTGCCTATGAAAGGGGGCAGCACTGATGCAAAAATGATTGACTCTGAAGCCTAGGCAACAAAATGGAATTTAGATTTTACCAGAAAATTATATACTGATCCAATTTTCTTACTATATCCAAGTGAGGTCCATTTATCTTTCTGCCTAGAATTGATTCTCCAGGATAAAGTCTTGGCTACCTTAGTATAAACCAAGAAAAAGTTGATGGAAGAATTCCCTCCTCTTTCTGCCTTTCTTGAGGCAAAAAAGAAAAAAAACATTTTTTTAAAAAGAAAACTTAAGCTGAAGTGCAGAGAAGATAAAAGAAAAACTTTGTTAAATAAGGCCAAAGGTCTGTTACCCCTTCTTTTCAGTGGCCAATCAGATGCTATTAGAAATCACACGAGCAGAGTTCATACAGGTATTTTAAATGCACCTCTAGTATCACCACATGATGTTCTTGCAGTGTTGCTAGGATTCTAGTAGAGCTCAACAGAGCTTGTATAAATTACTTGTTTTGGACTACAAAATACTCTCCAACATTTCACAATGGCAACCAGGACATTTGAGGCCAAGAAACTTAATAGTGTGGGCAAGATGGCAGAACTTATTAATGGGGAAGAACACATAAGCTACGAGAGACTGCAGTAGTTTGGTTTGCTTTGCTTTAGTCAACAGGAAAAGGGAAGATTCCACCCCCTTCTCCTGTCTTGCTGAGTTAATAGAGTGCAAACTATATGTGCACTTTGAATTCACTTTGCAGTAATTAAAGTGAGCTCATAACAAAGGAGGAAGAGAAGAGAGAAACTGGGACATTTTAAAAGCATCTGAAAAAGTGGAGCAACAGAGAATTAATCAGAATTGTCATTGCCTAATTGGGATAATTGGAGGGTATGTTACAATGTCCAGTATCCCCTAGCCAGCATGGTCAGCACCATGGTGAATTTAATTCTGGTTGCTTTCCATAGGCTGATTTAAAACTTGGAGGAGAATGTGAGCATAAGGATAAAGAAAGGAGGAAAAAGCAAAGCAGATGTATGTAGGAAAAGGATGTATCATAAAATAATAAAAAGTTTCATAGTGCAGGTGAATGCTAAAGATGGGCCTCAAGACAGGAAAGGCTGCCTATTGGTCATAATTCATCTTTAGATATCAATCATAATGATGACAAGTCAATAAAAGCTTTACAAGCCTATCTATTCCCACATACCTACGTTAGACATTTATAGTGAAAAAGAAAAGTATAAAACAACTAGTCCTCTATGATTTGAGGAGGTAAAAAAGAAAGCTCCTGCTTATTTTTTAGATAACAACTTCTAGAATCACACAACTTCTAGAATCACACAGCATGACCAATGGCCATGGTCGCTTTGAGATGCTGGCAGCTGCAATCCAAAAAAGTAACTTTTCCACAGCCTGAATGAAAGGTTGAACTGATCTAAAACAGGAAATAATGATTCTTTGACATTTCAGTGCTGTGTCTGGGAAAGTTGGAGTAGGCACGCTATAAAGATATAGACTTTACATATATATGTGTGTGTGTGCATGTATAAAACCTTCAGTAAGCAACACATCTGTATCAGCTGCAAAATTTACCTTGTTGGTAATTCTGTTTTAGAATTTAGAAATATTAAATGGTTGTTTTCAGTGAGACTAGAAACGGATGAAATTTCCTTTGTGTGAGAGGCCACACTTCTCTGCCAGATTGGAAACAGTAACCTGCTTAATGGATTTATATTTTAGAATATTAATAATTACTTTTCCATTAAAATACAAGAATTTAATAGTGACCAATAACACAGCAAAGAGATGAGATGAAACAGAATGAGCGCCTCCTCCATTTTTTTAAAATCAGAATTATTATTAGCTATTATTAACAGAACTTTTAACTTCTCTGAATTAGGATGAAATCTCATGCATACCTATCTGGGAGTGGGTCCATCTAAACTCCATGGGATTTATTTCTGAATAAACAGCTCTAGGATTCCACTATTAAACATATTTCACAGAAAACTGGTGATATTCCAAAGAGAATAAGATTGTTAGGATTGGAAGTTGAGTATATGAATTATTTTTCATTATATTAACCATAAATATCTTATGTTGAATCATGTTATTTTTATCCCACTGTTCTTTTAAAGACTTCTTAGTCATTTTACAGGGTGCATTCTGGGAAAATGAATCTGAATGAAAACTATTGCCATCAATTTGAATCTGGTAAAGTCAAGGTCAACAACTCAGTATCAATTATTCTTTTCTTTTCCTCTGCTGATTACCTGCATCACTATTTATTAAACAACAGTTCTGCCATAATTAAAAAATGACAAGGCAACAATAACTTCTAGTATCTTTTCTTCATGATGAATGTGAGACATTAAAAGAAGACTGGGCACCTGGCATATAGATTTAAATGGTGCTAAATTCACCCTGATTAGCTGGGTGATGGATATTCACGTGAGAGAACCAACATAAGAAGAGGTTTTTCAAGACTGCTTTAGAATGGGGTAATTGGCATGGGCAGCTTTGACAAATCATATGCTTCTCCAAATGACACAACTCATTAACAAAAGAGTCAACAACACAGAATTAATTTACATTCACCACTAATATTAGAATGACAGTTTTTGGGAAGAAGGCAGTTCTTAAGGTGGGAAAAAAAAGACTAAGATCTGGGTCTCAATTTGGTTCAGTTAGATTTCCCTTAGCTGTATTTCACAGCTCCAGTAGATACAGAGGTAAGGCGTTACATTCACTTTATTTAAATTATTTATAATATAATTCTGAAACTTACATGGCACGGCATAGGATCAACCACTCTTCTATATCATGTTAAAAAAAATCCCTTATGGGCTAAATAATGTTAGATAGCTACATAATGGCTTTCAGTGTAATTTTGGGGTGAAACCAGATGTGAAATGGTACATGTCTTGGAGCTGTGTGATTGGTACTTTTCCTTTTCTTCTTTTTTAAAGAGATGGGCGAGAATTATGTTTGTTTTTTAGTTGCACATTTCATAGTAAAAGAATATTACATGTCGGAGAAAAGAGAAACTGGCAGATTTGCCCTTCTAGGCAAGAGGCTTCTTTTAGTCCTTTGCTCTTAAATGTCTGGATTTGAATCTATAAATACCTTTTCTGCTGCTGAATTAGGGCTCCTACCTCTTTTATCCAGCAGGCTTCGTGGCAGGCAGATACTCCATCATCTTCTCCACACTGGGAATAGATCTGTCTATTGAGTTTGGCCATGGCAGATGGTGGGAATTTGTTTGGTTCATTTAAAAAAAAAAGAACATGCTAAAAAATTCCCACTAATTCATAAATAATATGGAATGAACTTGAAATACATACATACATACATACTAAATGTGAGAGAAAGTGATGGCGATTTGCCCATCCATTTGGACAGGAAATGCAATGAAAGTGAAAGGGCATTTAAACATTTCTCTGCTCAGCACCTTCAAAATTTCTAATTGCACACAGCACCTTCAGAGCTATTTCATTGGGGAATAACTGCTGAGGGAATTAACCTGCCTTTTGCCATATCATGGACTCAGATTAGAACAACGTTTTTCAGATATGGTGATTGTTTATATTTGGCCAATATAAGTGAGAGAGGGCTATTGTAGATATAAGACTATTTGTTCGTTTTATATATGACTATGGGATCATGCACCTTTTTCCTTTCTGGCTCCCTCCACAAAAGTCTTAATCATGCTCAGGGTTTGCACCAATATTTATCTTAGCTATAGCTAATGCTAAGAGCTAATGTGGTGTAGTGGTTTAAGCATTGTCCTATGACCCTGAAGACGAGGGTATGATTCCCCGCTCGGGCATGGAAAGCCACTGGGTGACCTTGGGCCTATCACACACTCTCAGCCCCAGAAAGTCCTGTGATAGTTTTGCCTTATGGTTGCTATAAGTCAGAAACAATTGGAAGGAACACAACAGCAAGGTGTTTAAGGAAACAATTGCATATGCAGCTATCTGAGATTAAGTGCCATTTTATCCAATGAGACTGAATTTATGCATGGTTTTAAGGAGTAAACTTGATTAGGATTGCACAAGTTAAGTTTGTTTCCTATGGGTACGTGTGTACATGTGCCTTCCAGTTGCCTGTCAACTTATGGGTATGTCAGGAATAAAAATCTTGAAGTGCAAAATATATGAGATCACAGATTGGAATTGTGTGGCCACAGGGAGGGTGTATATGGGCCTGGAAGGTCCAGTGTGATCCCTCTGTGTCCACAGCATATTCAATTATTTTGCCTCTCAAAAGTTTTTCCATCCTCCAAACCTCTCACTTTCCTCCGGTAAAAAATGTCTTAAAATGAAAATGTTGCCCCTTCAACAGAAAACACAAAAGAAACCCACAGAGCCCCAAAAGGCAATAGGGTGATAAGAAGTCACTTCTAGTTGCTCAAATGGTAATCATAGCAGTGTAGCCCTCTGGACTCCAGAGGAGCCTGAAATGATGCAGCAACACTGTCTGAGATCATGCTCACTTCTGGTTTAAATAGTAAAACCGTATAAACATGCTTACAGGGACAGCAATAAAACAATAATTCAAGCAAATTTGTTACAAATGAAAATTAATGTGATCAGACCATTGTATCAGTGGATTTATGCCTTTTGTGATTCAAAAAAAGAAGATGGATTTCCTAGTAATATAAATATAAATGTAATATGATAAGCAAAGGTTTACATATCTTATGCCATCAGAATGACATTAATAGCAAGTTATCTCCTCAGACAAATGGCAACAGGAGCAGGAACATCAGTGTTGCTTTCTCTTTGGGGAGAAAACGATAAGGTCAGAAAATAGCTCCAACAGAGGTGTGAGGAATCAGACTTCAGCAGAGGCTTAGAGAATCAGTATACAGCTAGCAGCAGGTTTTGCCTGCTGGAAATGCAGCTACTGTAGGTCAGTTTCTAATGTTCAGTGACAGTGCCTCAAGAGTGCACTTTGCTGAACTTAGATCACAACAGGTTTTTTTTTTTTTTTGGCAGTGTAATTTGTTCTGTCTCAGCTACATTGCTGATTACTATACCTGGAATGATATCTGACTTATCTGTAACTAAGTTGCATCATGTGCCATGTCCTTGCTTTCTTGAAATGTAAGCGAGCTGTTGCCACATTACAGCATGCAATCTTCCTAAGTCATATGGCCACCAGCCACTTCTTCAAAATAAGAAAATGCAAATGGTGTCAGGATTTGTCTGGCAGAACCCTAAAAGAATCAAAGTTACATTTGAGGTGAACTCACTGGTGCAATCCAATGGGAGTAAATTTTAGTTAATACAGCTTCTGATACATGTACCCACTTTCTATCTTTTAAAGAGGGAGCCTTATGAGCTGCTGTTGAAGATAGGAATGCAAGAAGGTAAGTTTGCCATAAAAAGCATTTTGTTTGTGATAGAATTAACTCTTTAATTTTGTAAAGGTGCCTTCTCCTTTTCCTTCCGCCATTGATTGATAATCACATACCTATTCTGCATCTACTTCTCCAGCTGACCAGTTTTGTTGGAGCCCTTGTCAGGAATTAAACATGTACTGGAATTCTCAACTAGAGGATCAATTCTGATTTTGTGCAGAAATCTCCATAACCCCTACCCCTGAGCCCATTCACCAGTTTACACAATGAACTTTGTTGTGAACCATCAGATGACTCTCTCTGTTTGGAAACAAATTTCCATGTAATTTTCTCCTGACTTTTCTTTTAAATAGATGAAAGGTAGGGCAAAAGAGACTTAGCCTCTCCCCCTCTCATTACAGAATTTTCCCTGATAAGTTACTATTCCACTCACTGAAGAAAAAGCACAATGGAGCAGTTGAATTTGATGAGAAAAAAAACATCCGGAAGGGAAAGAGCTAAGAAATTCTTCCCATCTTCCACTGTTCAATGTAAGACTCAAATTGCATGTTACATCAAACACACAAGTTTTTAAAGCATGCCTGGAAATGGCTACTCTGTTCTGAAGAAGAAGAAAAAAGCCACAGTTTCTCAGCAAAGATCAAGAAACCCCCAGACTGTAGTATTGCCATCTGAAACTGTACTTTGCAGCAGGTAGCAGATTTGATGAACAGCTTTAGCCAGAAAAATAGCATGAAAGAAGAGGTTAAGCCCTCTTCTCCCCTACAGCAGTCTTCACCTCTATAAGATCATTCTTGTCATTCCATTTTCAGTAGAAATAAAATGGTGTTCTCCAAGTATGCTTTTAATCCTCATGCACTGGCAGGGAGATGTTTGTTGGATGACTTGTGGGGTGTTTTCTGACCCCATTGAGAATGCCAACATATTGAGGGTTAGGGTCAGGGTTATGGATTTAATCAAGGTTAATTGAACAGTTACTGGCATCAGGAAACACAGGGGCATTTGTTGGAAAGCACTAAAGTTAGGTTTTGGTGGAACAAAGAGTCAGATTGTTCTGTGAATATTAACCAATGAAAAATGGTCCTAGCTTCAATATCTAAAACTTCTTCAGACCTAAAACTATGTTTGGTTCAGCAAAGATTGATGTTTTGGGTCTACTGAAATTGTTGTGCTTTTTAAAGAAATAAACTGTCTGTTCCCACTCAATGTTACAATGTAATGCAGATAGTCATTCTTTGTGGCATATGGTGTGGGCTTGTTCAGCAGTTACTCCTTTGTGGTTGGCTGTGTTATATTTATTTTGTATTAGAAAAATCTTTGGTATTTGTAAATGTATATGATGTTCTAAATTATATTCTCATGAAATGTACTTTAACATTGTTGGATCCTGCATGCTTTTACTGTTGCCTTACTGTTGCCTAAGGACAACGTTAATTTCACAAAAAAAAAGTCAACCTATGCTTCATAGATTACAGAAAAGCTTTTGAGGGTAAACCATAATTTCTCATGATCCACACAATCAAAGATTTTCCTGCATTTTATAAAGCATAGGTTGATAAGAAATGGGAGTGCCACAGCATCTGATTATCCTAATGTGTAACTTCTACTCTGTATTAGAGGACAAAATATGGAGAAACAGAATGTTTTCCGTTGGCAAGGGGGTGAGACAAGGCTGCATTTTATCAGCCTATCTGTTTAATTTATATACAGAACATACCATATTGAAAGGATTAGAGGATGCAGGTGATAAAAATGGGGGAAGGAACATCAGCAATTTAAGATATGTAGATGAGACCATATTACTTGCAGAAAATAGCAAAGCCTTAGAATTGCAGTCATCCCTTCACATTCACTAGGGGCACAGGACCCCAGTGAAAGTGGGAAAACCATCAACAACTCTAGGCCCTCCCAAACCATATTTAACACACAAAAAAAAGTATGATCACCATATTCAACCCACCATGGATTCCCTTGAGACATCAGGGTTCCTTCACAAGGCAGAAGTTAGTGGCTGGTGGGGCTTACTGCCACCTCCACTGCTGCCCCACACCATTTTTAATAGTGACTTATAAGCCTCATTTGCATTTTCTCAGTCTCACTTTTTTTATTATTATTACACCTTATATTACAAAAACAGATTAACATTCAAATCACACACATTATTTTCCAAAACCATCTTTTTATACTCCTTCCAATCCCCGTCTAAAATCTTCCATTGTTCCTTCATTCTTCCATCTGGTTACCACCCATCACACTCGTATCATCCACTTTTGCATACTTTCTTCTTTTATTTACACCCTTCTACTTCCTTCTCTGATCTTATTAACCATCTATTTTCATTAATGTCTGTCGTATTGCCTATATCACAGTCTAATCCATATTTTCTTCCCCGCACCCTCCTCCCACCACTCCCCCCAATGGCTTAGCAGAGGTTTAATTAATTCTTCTCATATAAAAAAATCTTCATTCAGAATGTGGGATATGGATTTGATTACATTATTGATTTCACCGTACTCCATATCCTCTTTAAGTTTTATAAGCAATAGTTCCCACCCTGATTTCCACCCCCCTTCCTTCCCATAAACTTTAATCTTCTTTCCCTCAAAATATCGAACAATAAATTTTCAGCCAGGTATTTATTGACTTTGTTTATATTCCAAATTGTTTTATCTTTCCATCTTAATGCTAATACAGCTTGTGCTGCTTTTAATATATTTATAACCGCTTTTTCCTCATTATTTTTCAGCCCCTTATCCTTTAAATATAATGTTATACAATTCTCCCTATTCAGTTGTATATCCTTACCTATTATTCTATAAATCTCAATTTTAACCTTATCCCAAAATTTTTGAACAAAGGGACATTCCCACCACATATGTATATATATGCCTTTAGCCCTGCAACCTCATTTTCTCAGTCTCACAAAGCTTGCAGTCCCTATTAAAAGTGGCATAGGGAGGCAGCAGTGGTAACAGCAAATAATCCATGAATGATCAAGTCCACAAAAGTGAAACCTGCAAATGTAGAGGTCTGACTGTATTACTAATGAAAATTAAGGAAAGCACAAAAACAGTTAGAGCTGAATATTAAGAAGACAAAAAATAATGACAACAGATGCTTTACCTAACTTCAAAGTGGGCAATGTAGACACTGAAGTAATTAAAGATTTCTTATATCTTGGCTCAGTCATTAACCAAACTGGAGATTATAGTCAAGAAATCAGAAAAAGACTAAGACTTGAAAAGGCAGTAATAAAGGACTAGATAACATGCTCAAGTATAAAGACAAGAGTATTAAATACTACAGTCAGATTCATCCAGGCCATATTATTTCTGATTTCTATGTATGGTTGTGAAAGCTGGACAGTAAGCAAGCTGACAGCAAGAAAATCAATTCATTTGAAATGTGGTGCTGGAGACGGGTTCTACAGATAGTACAGACTGCTAAAATGACAAATTAATGAGTCTCATAACAAATCAATTGAACTCTCACTAGAAATGTAGGTGACTAAACTGAGACTGTTATACTTAGGCTGTATGATGAGAGGATGTGACTCACTGGAAAAGATGATGCTTGGTAAAGTGAAAGGCAGTAGGAAGGGAAAGGAGAGCACACTATAAGCGAATGGATTCAATCAAGGAAGCAACAGCCATGAGTTTGCAAGACCTAAGCAGAACAGCTCAGCTCAGCTCAGCTCAGCTCACGGGGCTCTTGGAAGTGTCTCATGTATTGTCACTGTTGTGTGGCTTCAATTAGCATTCTTGATTTTTTTTTCTAGCTTTTTTCCTTGGTCTTCACATTTTTATTCCTGAGTAAAGCATGTCTTGGAGCTGATATTTTTGCATTCATGATTCAGAAGGGGACCTTACATCTTTTATCACCCGTTTGCCCTTTTGCTGGACAACCTGAAATAATTTCAGAGAAAATACAGCATGGAAAGAATACTCACAGTCATGTTTTAATCCGCTTTAGTGAAAGTGATGTGGAAAATAGAAAGTGATGCAGATTAAACATAAAGAGATTTTCACCACTGCATTTCAGGAGATGGCTACCTGTCTGCTTGAAGTTTACTGATCTTTTTCACGCTTCCTTATTGTGTGGTTTGTTTATAGCAGAGCTTTCCAAACTTTTCATGTTAGTGATACACTTTTTAGACATGCATCATTTCTCAACACAGTAATTCCATTTTACTAGCAAACTGGAGGTTAAACTAACCCTTTATAAGAGATACAGACACATACATAAATTGTAATAACAAAATGTATGGGGACACAACATACCTCATTAAAACCTTTCATATATTTTTAAAAATATATGATTTATAAATAATAGCATACATTTCCAAGATTGTAGGTAACACACCTACACACTTCAGGTGACACACTAACATGTTGCAGCACACCGTTTGGAAAGCCCTGGTTTACAGAGTAGATATGTTCCATTGTTCTTCACCAGAGACATAGTGAGCACAGCATGTTCCCAATACACATTTCATTGTGTATTCCATTTCTGTCAACCTATGCTTCATATCAGCTAAAGCAAGTACATACACTAAAGTTTTTTCCATGTGTTTTTACTAGTTCTTCTTGTCTCCCTCCCCCCTTTTTTTTTACAAGCAGCTGTCTCGGAATCAAATATACTCCAGCAAGCCATCTTTAGAAAACTAGATGCAGAGCAGCTTCTCTTCATTGCTGAAAAATTTAATGAAGTTCCTAACCTGTGAGGCATACACTATATGCCTTTCATTTGTGTTAAATCCTTTAAGATGAAGAATGAACTGTGCTGCACAGGAACTGCTTTTCTGTCCTTTTATGTACAAATACAACTATGGACATTTTACTAAATTGGTCTGTTGATTGCAATAATGATGATTATAAGAACAGATGGAAACACAAGGTGAACAAATAAAGGCTGCAGTCCTATGTCCAGGAAAGTCTCATTTGAGTAAAAGGAATTTACATCTAGATAGGTGTGATTGCACTAGAGTTCTTGTTACTCTTCATTTGCTTACTATGGGGTCAGTGGTGGCAAATGGCTTCTATGTTAGTGAAATGATAAAACCACTCCAGGTTTTAGTCTGATCTTTAAAAATACTATCCAAAATGCTGAGCTTCACTCCAAATTAGTTTCAGAAATTTGAATAGCTCCTTTAATACTAAAACTGGAATCTTGCATAGATTCACTACTCCTTGAACATAGACGTAAGCAGCGACGACTTCTGTGAGTAGCTGTGCACCTAATAAAATGAAACAGATAATTATTAAAGCTGCTGATCTATTTGTAGGAATTAAAAACTGCTCTTCATGGAACCATAATTCAAGTAATATGATACACTATCTACATAAAGTTCTTAACCTGAGATATGCAGTACCTGCTATCTAATCCTTTTGTATGAACATCTTAATAACTAGAAA
This sequence comes from Iguana delicatissima, assembly GCA_948472985.1. NCBI lineage: Eukaryota > Metazoa > Chordata > Lepidosauria > Squamata > Iguanidae > Iguana > Iguana delicatissima. Next base: position 90,221 of record CAOKZL010001651.1, read on the forward strand.
GTTTATACAAAGACTTGGAATTGAAGCCATATTTCTCTGAAGAGCCTTTCCATTGATGGAAAGGATTGAAATCTAGGTACAGGTTGCTAAAAGTCGTTGTTAAGGCAGAAGACTCTACTAGAGGAAGTTAACTAACAATTTCCCTTCCTTCTTCAGTTCCATACAGCACCTCACAGTGTCTGAAAGAATCCTCCAATGTATACAATATATTTTCAGAAGCGCAAGGCAACAAAGCAGGGAGAAAGAATGAGTAAATATTGCCTCTCTTCCCTTCCGCTGTCAGGATATGTCCTGCAAGCAAAACTACACTGAAGAGATGCTTTTACCAGAGGAAAATTCATCAGAAGGCTGCTATTGCATTAGCCAGTTTGTTGTGTAGCCATGTTGGAACTCAGTTTTGGACCAAATTTAATTCTACTTAGAGTAGATCCAATGAAATAAATGGGAAAAGTTCACTAAAGGGTCTTAAGCCCCACTGATTTCAACAAGTCTGCTCTAAACATGACTCAAATCAAGGTTCATCACTTCTTGTGAGTTCATTACAAGTGCTTTTTTGTTTTTGTATATACTAGGCGTGCAAACGAGTGGGAAATTACATTGAGTTCAGAACACATTACATCACCAGTTAAGCATCTAACAAGAAGCAAATATCACTGCAAATCTATTTTTCATTTTCCAATGAATGTTTAAAACAGCTGAGCTACTTTTGAACTGAAACTACATGTCAGCATACAGCAGCTGTTTGATATTAAGTTTAAGTATCTAGTGGCAAAGCACTTGGTTTTCTGAAGATAATTCAAACTTGTTAAAAATTTCCAGCTGCTTTTTAGGCAGTGGGAAATAACCTTTTTGGCATGCAGTGTTTGCTAACTTATTGTAAAAGTTTATGTTCACTTGTTCAAAATACCTCTTTAAGATGATTACTTTAAAAAAAACGACACTTTGTTTGGGAATAGCTGGTGAATGATAGATTTCACTGAATTTCAGCTTCAGTGCCAAGGTTTATGTTAGTCATAATTTGCTGTATGTTCATAAATAGAAAAACTGAACGTAATATTTCTAATTTTAGAATAGCTTGTATTCAAACCAAAAGAACCTATTTTTGCTGCTAACATTATAATACATATTTATGGATATTAACGAAGTTAAGCATTCCCCAGTCCCTGTTCAATAAGAAGTCTAGGGCAAGGGGTACCACTATTTCTTTTGAATAAGAGGGCACTGGAGATTTATGATGTTTAGCTATAAAAACCAGCAAAGTATAGTGGTTTGAGGGTTGGACTAAGGCTGAAGAAGACCAGAGTTCTAACCCCCACTGGGCCATGGAAAACCACTAGGTGACCTTCGGCAACCCACAGTCTCCCATCTAAAGAGGAAGGTCATGACAAACCACTTTTAAATAAATCTTCAAGGAAAAACCTATGATAGAGCTGCCATAAGTGGGAAGTCACCTGAAGGCACTTAACAACAACAACACATTCACAAAAAGAATACTTTGGAGACACAGTGACTCCTAAAATAGGTAACACAATCACTAATCGGGATGGGTAATGGATTAGGTCTAGGACTGGGCAGCCCAGGTTTAAGTGTTAATGGTCAACAGGTATCACGAAGAAGTGAAATAGGACAGGAATTCTGAACTATCTAAGTACCTGCAAAATGACCAAGGAGTACCACATCCATGATTGACAGTTCTTACTTGCCCGTCTTCATTAAAACATTTTTTTGATAATGTCAAGGTAATTTATGGAACCTTTGTGAAAAATTATCCTTCTGAGGGGAAAACTCATGGACTTGGAATTTATCATGCTAGTAAGCAATTAACAGATGAAGTTGCTTCCATGACAGCAAATAAAAATAGGTTACTCTTGCTACAAAGATGATGGCTTCTCTGTACTTATCTTAGCAGTGAATATATGGTAAAATGCTAAACATGAATATGCCAAAGTACGATGTGTGGGCATGCTCTGCTGTAGCTTCCCACCATTTCACATATCTTCAGGCTCTCTCTGGCACTCATTTGTTCACTATTTTATATAAGGGACACCTTTTTACTACACCATGGAATATAATGGGGCTTGAGTATCCATGGATTTTGGTATTCCCGCGGGGTCCTGGAATTAAATCTGAGTGGACACTGAGGGCCCACTATATGGTAAAATGTGGACGATATTATTTTAGAAAATAAATCAATATTTTTAGATGACTCTTTCAGTATTGAAAATAAGCTTTCTTAAATACTAGGCAATAATGTGATAATGACAGATGCACTAGAAGAAGTATATCTGTAGATTATCTTAAAACCAAAAGCTATAACTCACTAGCTTTTGGTTTTAAGATAATCTACAAGATATCTACTTATGTCACTTATATGTATTTTTGGCCCCTTATTAGTTTAGTTGTAGTCTAGTTTAATTTATTGTTAGTTTTGATATTAGAGTTTCTTTGTCTGTTTACTTAATGTTTGTCTTTTTAATCCCCTTTGTGTTGTTTTATATATTAAATACATGTTAATAAAAATATTTTTTAAAAAAGAAAATAAGCACTCGGTGGTGTGTAATAATCTCAGATCTTCTGAAGTCAATTTCTGGAAGCAACATCAACAGGTCCTCAGAATGTGATACCCTCTTAGGCCCTTTTTGCACTTTACCTTGATAGCATGACGAACTAGAGCCCTCATGATATTGCCAATATCACAAGAGGCCCAGTAGAGAGCCCCTTGCAGTCTGCACATGGTAGGGCATTCGCGAAAGAGCACCAGTCCCCGCCTGGTGCCTTGTGCACATGTCAGCGTCCTGGGCCATGCCCAGGTCCCGCCCTGTCCCCACCCCACCGCCCTTGATTGGTCGGTGGTTTTTCTTTTTCTTTTTATGTTTCATTGACTATCATGCTAATATTAGCACGCTAGATGCTGCCAACAGGCTGTTTCATCCTATGTTGGTAACGTGCTAACGATAGCGCTGGGTTTAAAAAACCCCCACAGTCGGCCGGACCCCAGGGGCTGCTGTCGTCTCGAGTGTGAGTGGCGACGCAGCCCCAGGGTGGCCTCTCACGGCGACGTGTTGTGCAGTGTTCCCTGCTGCAATGGGGGCAGTGGCCAGCCTGCTGCTGGGCGGAGCGTCCCTTGGGAGTTGCTGAGTGAGGGACAGGCAGCAGGGACTGCCCACACCCCGCCCACTCCTGGGTCCTTCCCAGAAGCACACCGGATGACGGATCCGCAGGCCCTCTGGTCGCGCGACCAGTGCGTGAAAGGGAGGTTAGAAAACGCGCTATCAGCACTATCCGTGGCCGTGATAGGATCTGATTCGCCAGAACGTCATGAGGTACGGCAGCTCGTGAAGGGGGGAGGGAGCGTGCCCAAAATGCTTTAAAAACACCATGCGAAAAGGGCCTTAAATGGTTTATATAGCGTTACCATTAGGATAATCAAATAAAAATATCACTCTTGTGTTACTTATCAGTAGTTCAGTAAACACAATTTTCAGTTTGAAATTGGCTGTCTTCCTGCTTTTACTAAATTAAATATGTCAGACCTTGCCACAGAATGCAATAAGTTCAGCAATAATATAAACAGAAACCAGGTACAAATATCCCATGTTATTTACATAACAAGCTTTTTATCTCCTCTTATTTCTTTTTTCTTTATTCTACCATCTTCTGTCTCTTTTCTTCCACTTTGATCCTAATGTGGGGTAATGTATGGGAAGACAGGAAATGTGGAAAGGCATGAGTGAGTCACTGGAGCTGCTGTGTGTTATAGTTTTGACACTGGAAATGGAAATACATACATTTTAAATAAATGCTTTTTAACTGATGAGTAATAGTATCCTCTGAAACCACAAATTTGCATAGTTATCCTAGTCACAGTATTCTTCTTGAGAGTTTGATCCTAGTAAAACTCCTGGTCTGCAGCAATCAAATGACTATTTGTACTTCAACAGATAGGTTGTCACTGTGAACTGGTCTTCTCTGTATCAGCATTTTGTCACCTCGACCCACCAGTTTGTAACTGAGTTTGTCCCAGTCCCTGGTTATTCAGCTCATGAGACAGAGGTCATTTCCGCACTAGACTGTTATAGCACTATTATTCCACCTGCAACATCCTATGGCCAGAGACTTGTGGCTTTAAAAAGGAGATAATTCCTGCTGATGTCAGCTCATCCTTGCCCTACGTACATGATCAAATTATCACCACTGTTCCTCTATATTTTCTATATGGAGTCTATCTCAAATATTAGCTATACAGATTGGCATCAGCTCTTTGCTCCTGACCATGGATTGGACTTAAAACTATTCAAATGCCTATTGTAGGAATGGGCCAAGTGAATCCTCAGCAAGGATTCAAGATTTGTGAATCCGAATCCCCACGCCAAACTATCTTTTGAATCCAACAAATAGTTTGTTTTTAAAAATTGGCACCTCTGGGGCTCACCAAAGGCCTAATTGGCTGGTGGGTCCCTGGGTGTGCGGAAATCATGGCATAAAGCCGTGCACGCACACTGGAGGCTGCCTGTGCCCGCTGGGCTGTCTGTCCCTGCGGCTACCTCCCTCTGCAAGGTAATAATCTCTATTCTTTTGACTTGAGACTGGAGAGTAGAGATTGGGAATTATTGAGACTGGACTAGAGACTTGATTTGAAAGTCCCTTGCAGGACTCGAGACTGGACTTGAGGGTAGAGAATTGAGACTGAACTAGAGGCTGGCCTTTTTTTTTTTTTAAGTGCCTTGCTGCAGGACTTGAGACTTGACTTGATGGTAGAGAATTGACACTGGATTAGAGGCTGGCTTTTTTTTTTTAAGTGCCTTGTTGCGGAACTTTGACTTGAGACTGCAGGGTACAGAATTGAAACTGAACTAGAGGCATTTTTTTTAAGTGCCTTCCTTGTTGCAGGACTTGAGACTTGACATATTTTGCTTCAAAAACACTTTTCAGTAAGTGCTTTCTTTCTCTTGCTTTTTAAAAAAAGGATTCAAAAGATTCGAGATTCATGAGATTCGTGGATTCCCAGAACCTTTCAGGGATTTGGATCTGGATTTGGAAAATTCTGGATTTGTCCCATCTCTATTCTATTGTATACCACTGAACTATGGCCTTGTCCTTCAGATTTTGTCTCCTAGAGATTTTTTTTTTGCTTGTTTAATATAGATAAAATGTTTCTGAGGGGGAAATCTACAGGTTAGACCATAGTTCAGTAGTAGAGCATAGGCTTTGCAATAAATAGTTTCAAGTCCAAATGCTTAGGAGAAATAGCTGCTACCAATCAGTGTAGTTAGTACTGAGATAGATGGGCTAACAGATTGATTCCCCTTCCTATTTTGTTATGTGCTAAGTTTGATACGTGACAGGCTGAAGGATGGAGACTGGATATCTGAAACACTGCCTTCTGTTATATGATCCTCTCCTAAATCTTAGATCCTCAGTGGAGGCCCTGTTGCATGTTGCACCACTCCAAAAGGTGGAACAGCTGACATGGGTTGCCATGTTGTAGCAACCCAATTGTGGAACTCAGGCCATTTCCGCAGTACACTGTTATGGTGCTATTATTACACTTTCAACATCCTGTGGAATTCTGGGGTTTGTAGTTTACTGAAGCCGAAGGGCTCTCTGGCTAAGAATTTTAAATGCCCCTCTCTAAACTGTAAATCCTAGGATTCCATAGGATGTTGAAAGTGGAATAACAGAACTATAATAGTGTAGCCTGGAAATGGCTTACTCTTAAGGGAGGCCAGCCCAGCTCCTTCCCTTCTGAGTTTCTTGTACGCTGCAAATACTGTGTCATGCTATTTCATTTGTCCTTTCTTTCTTAAAATTAAGGGTGGCCGTTCTAGCTGTTTTAAAGCTATTTTTACCTTTGCGAATTGTCTGTGGTTTTAGAAGAGTTTCAGATGTTTTTAAAAAATTGTTTTAGAGATGATTTAAATTATTTTATTCATTATATGCTGCTTGAGGGACCTGGTGGATTGAGAGGTGATAAACAAATGCCATAAACAGACAAACAAACAAACAAACAAACAAACAAACAAACAAACAAACAAACCCATCCTATTGTCAGGATCTAGTACTCAAAGAAAGCTCCTCCCCTAGTGTTAATTCAGAAATAATCCTGTTCTGTTACCAGAATAAACAATACAGCTGCTTACATCTCAGCAACTAGAACAATGCATTGCATTGAAATAACTTTTCATTATTATTCCTAGAAGAGGAAGATCACTTCATTAAAAAAAGTCATGCTGCCAACTGTAATTTTTATTTTACAAGCAGCACAGTTTAAAAAAAACACCAGAGGATTTTAGTGTCAAGAATAGTTTATGTATTACCCCAGACGATAACTCCGATGAACTGGGTATAAAATTATTAGACAATCTAAAAATTTAGAAAAAAATCTTTCAGCAAATAACTCTACCATTATTGAACTGTGAGTTGAGCTCATAATACTCAATTCAGCTAAATCCCCCGAACAAGAACAAAACCCCTGCATAGCACGCAAGATGACTGAAAGCAGAAACATCTAAAAATGGTTGCATTCAAAGGGGGTTTAAAATGTCACAGGAAATGTCTTTGCATCAGAGTGGATAATGTTATGAATACTTCATTCTTTCTCAAACAGATGGAACACTGTGGGCATTGCATGAACTGCATGTACAAGTGCAAAGGGGGCTTGAGTCACTCTTATTTCTCCGTTTGCTTGATGATAGGGATTTCTTTACTGATGAAGTCAGGCCAAGTTGGTAATGCAGATATATGGATGATGAGGCCTTGTTTCACAGCCATCAGGGGATCTTTTAAGGATGGGCTGTACCTTACTGGTAGAAGATACATTTTGCATGCAAAGATTTCAGATTCACTTCCCATCCTCCCTGGACTGGAAAGGACTCTTGTTCTTCTATCTGATTCAACAGTCCTAAGATCAATAGCATCTGAATCTGTGTAGGTCAACTTTCAATGTTCAGGTGACCAAAATATTGAAAACCAAAATATTTCAATGTGTCTTCATTGTCTGTATCTTCCTTTTTAGCTTAAGAAGATCGTACCACATATGTGAGCTAGAATCTGTGGTAAACAGTCGTTGTGTACGTGCTGGTTCTTCTTACTGTTGCTGTTAACTGCCATCAAGTTGACTTCTACTTAAAATAATGCCATGAATCAGAGACCTCTATGTCACCCTATTGTCAACAGGTCTGCTCAGGCCTTGTGGACTCAGGGAAGTCTTTTCTTGATAGAGTATCTGTAATGCAGTCTTCCTCTTTTCTTACTGCCTTCTACCTTCCAAGCATTATTGTCTTTCCTACTGAGTCAAGTCTTCTCATAATATGGCCAAAGCACAACAGTCTCAATATAATCATATTGGCTTCTAGGGAGAGTTCAGCTTTGGTTTGCTCTAGCACCCATTCGTTTGTCTTTTTAGCAGTCCTTGGTATCCACAGAACTCTTCTCCAACAACACATTCTAAAGCAGTTGATTTTCTTCCTATCAGTTTTCTTCACTGTCCAGCATTCACAACCATATATAGAAATTGGAAATACCATGGCATGGACCATCCTAATTTTAGTATTTAATGATGTATCTTTCTACTTGAGGATCTTGCCTAGTTTCTTCATAGCTGCCCTTCTAAGTCCTAGTCTTCTTCTGATTTCTTGACTGCAGTCCCTGTTCTGCTTAGAGATTCAGCCAGAGAATGGAAAATTTTGAACAGTTTCAATGCCTTCATCATCCACTTTAAGGTTATGTAAATAATCTGTGGTCATTATTTTTGTTTTCTAAATGTTCAATTGCAAACCTACTTTTGCTTTTTCTTCCTTGAGTTTCTTAATTTCTGAGGTGAGAGGTTCTAGAACAGTGGTTCTCAACCTGTGGGTCCCCAGATGTTCGTGGACTTCAGCTCCCTGAAGCCCCAGCCACTATGGTCAATGCTCAGGGCTTCTGGGAGCTGAAGTCCACAAACATCTGGGGACCCACAGGTTGAGAACCACTGTTCTAGAACAACTGTGGGTAACTCAGGCAGATATCAATTTTCACTTTCATTGGCTGCACGGCTACATTTTCAGTAAAAATCAGTCCAAAATATGGCCTGGAAGTAACACCTCTGGCCACTTTTGGTCTGGTATTGGGAGCTGATTTTTTTAAAATGTAGCTTTTATGGAAGAAGAGTTTTGGGGAATTTGTTATTGCATGTTACATTTTTGGACTTTTTTGTTGTCATTATGCATTAAGCATACAAATGCTCAAACATACTACTCTCTTCATTTACTAATTCATATTTGGAGGCGCGAGGCACTGTTTCAGATTTCAACTTGATATGGCACTTGGTATGCAAAACCAGAGTAAGGTGGCCTGAACTAGGAAATGTGGCTGTGATTACAGGAGTTGTAGTTCAAAAAGAAACTTTTCCAACCTCAGGAGGGCATTCTGACATAAATCAAATTAGTATACACACACTGATTCTATTAGAGTGGACCCACTGATTTGTTCTAATCACTCTGCCACACTAGCTTTCAACTTATGGTTACATTTAAATACAGCCATCTCAAAGGGATAGTAATATTAATTTGTTCCAGCAAAAAAGCCTTACAGATATATTTTTTATAGTGTAAGTTTTTATGGACTATGGACCACGTCATTGAAGAATGTTTCTCTGATATGGAATATTGTCTCTTATTGCAGCATACTCGTAGCCTGTGTGTAGTCCAATGTTGTCCATGGAGAATATTGGCCAGCTCTGTCACAGTATGAATGCTTTTGGTATGAATAAGCCAAGTTGTATCATATCCTCAGAGATCTAAGGCATCTATGGCCTCAGGGCAGGTTTCATAAAGCATAAAGGCAACTACTGAAAGCTCACAACCATGTATTTGTTTCTCACCTCACCAGCTCTGACTTTTCAGTATTCTTCAATTACCCTCTAGATATATTTTCAGGAAGTCAAACAAAAGTCTTTGAAGCTGTAAATAACCAGTTGCTGCATGGCTATTATTTAATGTGATACTTTTTAACAATCAATCCCTTCTCCAAAATACCTTATGAATACCATTCTGCTTTGAAATCAGCATTGTCCCTTGTGAGCTTGAGATGGAGTCTTATGCAGGATTAACACGTCTAACTGTACCACATAACAGACAGAATTAATTTCTGTGAAAAAAAATACTATTTTATTCTGTACTGAACGCTACAACATCTAATGTGACAACAACGAAAAATGCAATGTTAAGCAGTCGCACTACACTGGATACATCACACTGACCAATTATTTTGTTTTCCCTTCCTAATTCTAACAGGGAGGAGGAGGAAGGGGTAGAAGTTGCAGAGAGAATCACATGACAAGACTTATGGTAGCACCACTCAGAAGAGCATGAGATTCATTAGGTTTGTGTGTGTGTGTGTGTGTGTGTGTGTGTGTGTAAAGAATGGATTGACTAGTAAGAATTAAAAGGTTGTAATAGACTATATAAGAGGGAAAAAAAATGCAAGAAGCAATGAAAAGGTGTGATTTTATATATTTGTTTTGTTTTGAAAATAAAAAAAATAAAATAAAAAAATGGGGAAAAAAAAGATCTTCAGCTGCAGCTTCCTTTCAGCTTTAAAGTCGTTTGGAGCTTTGTCTGAATTGCCTTTGATCACTACAGTAACCGTTATATTGATCGTGCTCCTTTACTTTGCTCCCATAAATGGGTTCAGAAACAGGACACTAGTTTGTACAGTTGAGCTGTCCGGACTGGTCTTTTAACATAGCACCCTTCAAAGAATGATGTGGAGATGGTGTTCATTTACAACAGAAGGAGCTGGCCAAGAATACTGGTCCCATGCTGCCTTCTGCATGGAAGGGCAGATTGCTTAAAAAGGATCATTGTTGGTTTATTTTCCAAATCTGTCCTTATACTTCTTCCTCAGTCTACAGGGACTGCTGGATTTTTCTCCCTGTTTCTTGCACTATGATATAGAGTGCTTGCATCTGTTGACCTCAAATTGCTATTGTTCTCTATTAAAATTAAACTGCAGTTGCACTGAACCAGGCAAATTTGATTGGAGGATTCTGGGGATTGTAATTCAAAAATGGAACTTTTCCAAATGCTGCATTAAACTGTGGAACATGAAACTGGTGATTTAAAGGTGATTTTGCAGCTTCAATGTTGCTGCTGCTGCTGTTGTTGTTGTGTGCTTTCAAGTCATTTCTGACTTATGGTGACCCTAAGGCAAACCTATCACGAAGTTTTCTGAGGTTGAGAGTGTGTGTACCCAAGGTCACCCAGTAAGTTTCCCAGGCTGAGTGTGGAATCAAACCCTGGTGTCCAAGGTCATAGTCCAATGCTCAAAGTATTAGACCATGCTGGCTGTCTAGAGAGCTTCAATGTATTTGGTTTGTGTGTGTGTGTGGCTTTCTTCCTTTGTGTTTCCTCATTCTCTTTTTTTATCAAATTCTCTAACTCAGTATTCCAGGAAGGTCTTCTTCCTGATCTTCTAAAATATGAGGGCTGTTTAAAGTTATCTAGTAGGATAAAAGAAAGGCAATTTCCTCAAGTTCAGCAGTTACAATTCTGTGGCTGAGCCCATTAAGTTTACAGCCCAAGCGAAGCTTAAATTTCCTTTAAATTCCCCATTTGAAAACAATAAAATGCAAACATGTCTAATTCGGCTGGGTCATGCTCAAAATTAATTGGTTTGCTAATGCCATGCTGTTATTTGAATGTTAACTCAAACACAATCTGCGTTATATGGGGAGAAAGGAGTTAGATATACTCACTGATCTCAGCTATCTATGACAGACAAAATGACATTTTGTACTTTCTCCAGGCTCCTGTATTAAACAGACCAATTCTGTAAACAGACCCCAATGGAAAAGCTATAACACACTCTTGGAGTGAGTCACGCACATTCCTTTCAAGTGTGTGATAATGCTTATCCCAGGAGACATGCTCATTTTCTCTTCAGTAGTTTCAAACTTTGGTTGGCAGAAAAAAAATTTAATGACAATAGGAATACAGTATTGTAAAATCTGTATTAGAATATCTGACTATGATTTTGACTCAGTGTATATTGTTATGAATACATCTAACTATAATAAATGGCTATGTTGTTGAAAAGTGAGAACCAGGACCAGTAATGAGAGAGGAGATTTTCCATTTAATCCTCTCTTTTGCCATGTTATGAAGTAACAGTGTTTAGATCCAAAGCAGGTTCAGTGGACAAGGTATTTGTAACTTCTTCCTAAAAATACAGTTTATGGTTTCTTATATATGCAGTATTCTTGCAGCAAGTAACACTAACTTCAGCGGTTCTTCTTTCCAAGTAACAGTGGATAGATTCCCTCAGTTGAGCAGAAGAAATCTCACTGAATCCAGCTGGAGCCTACTTTCTAGTAAATATATGCAGAATTAGGATGTTTAAAAAGTCAACTAATAGGAACTATTCAAGCGCTACATAATAGATATATAAATAGAATACATGTCAAATAGAATACCTGGCTGAGCAGTAAGGTCAAGAAAAGTAATTCATTAGGGAAAAAAGTATTAAAAAACATAGATTTGCACTAATACAGAGAATGGAAAAGAATATAAACTCTGTAGAATTAAATATCTTATGAAGGAAGCTCTGAAGAAATTTGAGTTTCATAGGGTGAGAAATAGTTACAGCAGCAAAAAACAAAAGAAATGGGAAAAATGTAAAAGCAAATCCAGATAGGAATGATAAGGTAGCTAAAGATGCAGGATTTTTAAAAGACATTATTTAAACATGTTGGATAAACATGCCAGGCGAGGGAATGTGCTAACTCCAACTGCTCCATCATTATTTTTTATCACTCTTCTCCATGATATTGATGGAGGTTCTTCACAGGAACTGCAATCCAGAGAAATCAGGACTCTGAATAATATGCAAAGCTTCCAGAGTCAGCAGTGGCTCTGGTTCAGACTGACACCCTAGATATGTATGAGAGTATCCTTAATGATAATAGGAGAAGGGGCTAGCATGCCTCCTCTCCTCATTTGTTTGTTCAGTACATTTAAGTAATGCCTTGACGCAGCTGTTGCTGTAAAGAACTCACTTAAAGGTCTTGTTCACACATGACTTAAGCTGCATGGAACTTCTGTGTGTTGTGGAACTGGGACACTGTTTGCTCTGTTGCCCGGTCTCTCAAGTACTTGTGCATTAGATGCCATACCGAAATTAAGAATTCCACCTTTTTGTGTTGCTAGTTGCAAGTTTGATGAGAGAGAACATTTTGCTGAATATCTAAACAGTTTCCAAACTATACCTGCTTTTCATTCCAAATCATGGATAAGGTGCAGTTTTGAGAGGACTTTGCAAAAGCCAAGTCAGGGATGGGAAACATGTGGCCCTCCAGGTGCCAGACTGTTGTTATAGCCAGCATAACTAAAGGTGAGGAGAACAGCAGATCAGTGACATCTGGTCAGACATGCATTCCCCCTCCCTGACCAAACTGGATCTGAGGAAAGATCCTTTTACCTATATTTTGAAAGATCTATCCCAACCCATGGGAGGATAGGATTATGGCAGAGGAAGCACTATTGCCAGTTATGTCGACTGGGTGGGTAGGTAGTCAGATCAGGAGCTCTCTAAGAACAGCTGCACAGATCATCTTCCCTCAGCTGTACTTTGGATTATTTCAGGAACTATTGCCCCAGATGCTTAAAAATGCTGCCTTACAATAGCTCAGACCATTGATGCATCTGGCTTCAAGATCTATCTATAGTGCCTGACAACAGTCTGCAAAGGTTTCATACAGAATCATTCCCCAGCCTTCCATGAAAATTATGAAGATTGAAACTGGAATCTTTTTAATACAAGCATATATTCTATCATTACATCTTTGGGATGTCACACACACTTCCTTGTAGCATATACGACTGAGACAAAAAACTGATTTTCAGTCCTATTTTGATACTCTAACCCAGGATTTCCCAACTTGATGCTTTCTAGAAGAAACTTGCCATCATGCCATCTAGCTTGCTCAGTAGTAAGTGATGCTTAGAGTCCTAGTTCAAATAGTTCTCCCATCCTCTTCAAACTGCTCTTTACATTCAAAAGGCTACTTGGGGATTTTGCAGAATAACTTTTAAATGGAGAAGTACCTTCATTGTACATGTACCATTTCTCCTAGTTTTCCTAAGTTCTTGCATCAAATCTGTAACGTTCTTTTTGTTTTTATATACAAATTTAAAGGGGATGGGGCATTATATATATACACACACACACATCCAGACATCCTTCAGAATTACATACGTCATACTTGTTTGAAATACAAGGTCTAGAGTGGATGCATACCAAACCCAACTCCTGTGTCCAATCATTTTCACTGCTATTTTGTCATGCACAAGACAATTTAACTCACACTGTTCTTCATCACACAGATGGATGAATTATCCTGAGTCTGTGTCTACATGTGCCTGTTGATTTATGACAACACCATGAATTTTATAGCATTTTCTTAGACAAGGAGTACTCAGAGTTGGTTTTGCCAGTTCCTTCCTCTGAAATATAGCCCACAGCACCTGCTATTCCCTGGCAGTCTCCCATCCAAGTACTAACCAGGGCTAATGCTGCTTAGATTTCAGGAGCAGATGGGGTCTGGTGCCTTCAGAGCATTTAGGCTTACCTCTCATTTAAATCCCAACAGATCCTCCAGAAAGATGGGCTCCCCCTCCTGCATGTGTCCTTGAATTTTGACCCCATAGTCTTTTCACCTCATGTAGAATATAATGGAGCAATGTAAGTCCATTATATTGACACACATCTATAAAGTCTGCATTCAGGGATATCCTTTTTTCACATCTCCATGTCAGCTTCGTATCTGGCTCTGTCCATTTGTTGTTGTTATCCCTTTAATGGGATGAAATCTGTCCCTTTGCTTATTTCTTTCAGTGTGCATATAATTTCTGCACATTTTGAACCCTATGCATTACTTGAACACTTTCTTCTCTACAGCCTAAAACATGTTTGAGCATTGTTTCTGTACATTTTTGAAACATGCAGTTTGCATGTACTTTTCAAAGTGAGCATCTGTTCCCCAACATATCCACAGCCATACATCAACATGAAAATTTCAAAAGGCAAATTGTGTCCACACAATCTACAAAGTCCTCTGAACTTCAGACTGAAACCGGATTCTTCACACATTCCTACAGTGTACCACAGAGGACAAGTTGCCAGTTCTTCACATGGTTGGATTTCTCAGTCCGAGCTGGTCTGGGTTTTTAGAAGCATCTCGCTCTTCATGCCCTTGAACATCTTTCTGTAACCTGAACTCTTCCAGTATTTCTATACCAAACACTACAAGAACCAGAATAAAAGGATATGGACAATTGGCACCATTATAATATCTCAAGTCGGGTGAAACAAAAGGCTAACAGCTGTCTCCTTCAGCCTCAGCAATTTGCAGGTGATAATTCACACCTTCTGAGCACGGTTACTATAAAGCGTACTGGTGTAATGCATAACACAGAACACTATAAGGCTAAAACCTGATTTCACTTCACTGAACACAATGATCTCAGTAAGACATACCTTTGAGTAAACATATTTTGCTGTTTTAAAGCATGTAGATGCTTAGGCTGCAATCCTGTTGGGTAACTACACTGAGGTCACTACACCAGTATAGACTGCATGGCAGCAGCAGAAAGAAAAATATTGTGTGCACAACTCTGATGAATGAAAGTAAACAAATTTGTTGTTGGTACTGGCTATTAGCTCTGAGCAGCCTATTGCTCCAGTGGCATTTGTGGGGAGGTCCTTGGAGCCTAGTATTTTGAGAGGGGTGGCTTGAACACTTGTTCTATGCTACAGCCCTTCCAAAGTACTCGGCTCTTAAGACCATAGGGCCTTTCCACCCTACCTTGTCATAGTGCTATTATTCCACTTTCAACATCCTGTGGAATTCTGGAGTTTGCAGCTTACTGAGGCCAAAGAGCTCTCTGGCTGAGAATTCTAAATGCCCCTCCCTAAACTGCAAACCCCAGGATTTTATAGGATGTTGAAAGTGGAATAATAGCACTATAACAGTGTAGTGTGGAAAGGTCCATAGTTTACTGAAGGCAGTCACTGGAGAAACAGACTGCCTTTCCCTCATGACAATGATAAGTACTATGTCTGATTTCCTTCAAGACCACTATGTGATTCTGGGAAATGTGCAATTGCTCACGTAACAGACCGGTATGTGCGTGGAGTGTACTAACTGGATTTTTATTTGAAATTCTTCATGTTGTGGCTGGTCTGTTTAATACTGTTATGCTTCAAAGATTTTGTCTGCAACAACAAGGACCAGACATTTCCAGTGTTTTAATAAATACAAGCTTTCTCTTTTTCTTTTTTGCATTTCATTATTAGTGCCTGGGCCAAGGAGGAAAATGTATTTTCTGAACTGCAGATTCTTAATGAAGGACAGACTGGAGGCAACAGTAGAATATCCATGAGAATCTATCCTAGTCATAGAGAAGGACAGAGGTGCGATTTTAATTGTAATGGTGGTATACATATGAGCATAACTGAACTTTCTTCCTGCCCACTGTAGTTCTTATTCAGGAGTACATTTCTCTCAACCATTTCAATATTAAAGTGTGTGGAACAGACTGAGAGGAGGTTAACCATGCATGCTTCCTCTGTTATTCAAAATAGACTCATCCATATGGAAGCCTTTTCTACGTGATTTAAATACAATGATGTGCAACCATCATGTCTGGTATGGTTCTAAATCATCGAATACTGGGATTAGCTATGGAATGAATAATACTTAAGGAAGGTGTGGTTTGCTGCATTCCATCCAAACTGTGAAGTTCTGGGGGGGAGAGAAAATGCATGGATAGATAAATGGTAGCCCATGCACAAAATCCAGTACTTCAGGCAGGTTCGTGTTAGAAATAGACAAACTAGTCAATTTGGGTTTCTTTTTTATTTCCTCATTTACTAGTTTTCAGTTCATTTTTTCAAGACTTTTTAAAAGCCTGCATGAAAATTTGTAGCCACTCCTCTACCCTGTTCTCCTGGTATACCTACTTTTGTATGCCTTTTTACCTAACAAATGATTTTTTTTGCAGTTTCCCAAGTTTATTGCATTTTTATGTTATTTTCAGTAATGTGCATATTTCTGTGTGTACCTTTCCCTAATACATGTATTCTTTTGCTAATAGTTTTCTCGTAAATAAAGTCTTGGGTACTTTCATCAATATTTTCTCTCTCTGAGTATGCATAAGTTCCTTTAACATATACATTGTTATACTTTTTTGTGCAGAGAACTGAATGACAAAAATTTCAGAAAAGGGGAATTTTGTTGCAGATTGCAGATTGACCAAGGGAGCAAGAACATGAGTCCAAACTGAAGAAAATTCTCTGGAACCCCAGTTTCTGCTGGCTAACCAAAATTCACTGGTAAATAGTTGTCCATAAGGAAATGAATATAAATATTTCCAAACTGTGACAGATCCATAGTTTAATGTTACAGCTCTCTTTGTAAGTCATCCCACAACGTTGCCTGCATGCTTGATAAAAGGTATTGCTTCTTCTGTAGAGTCTAAAACTTGTGATCAGACAATCAGCTGTTTTATTCATATCTCACCTTTCCCTCAAGAGTAGGACTCAAGATGATGAGGCCAATTTGTCTGACCATAAGTACTTCTTGGTAGAACTTGGAAAAGTTATTCTTTTCAGACTGTGACATTGGCTAAGGGTCATACTGTCTGGAGGATTCTGGCAGTGAAATTCCAGAAAGGTATTGGACTATGACCTTGGAGAACAGGGTTCAATTCCACACTCAGCTATGGAAACCCATTGGGAGACTTTGGTCATGTCACACACTCTCAGCCCCAGAAAACCCCATGATAGGTTCACCTTAAGAGTTGCCATAAGTGGGAAATGACTTGAAGGTAGCCCTGTCCCACTACTACTGCTGTCCAGTAGCTGTTTGGCACATTTAGTCTGGCTTCTCAGCAAAAGTACGCCTGACTTGAGAGATGCTACCAGCAGCACTGTCAGCTGTTGGCACAGCCTCTTGCCTTACAAGAGCATGCAATCCCACCAGCCCAGAGAGATAGTGGCATACATATGAGCCAAAACAAGAGGAGCTGTGCACCAGTCTTCTCCATAAATACTCTAGGAAAGTTCCAAAAGCAGTTGCCACTTTGCCTTACTCTCTTCTAGCAACAATATTTTTAGGGCATCACAAGAGTGGTACTAGAAGTCCCTGTCCTGAAGCCATTTTGTGTCACTTTTTTCCAAAAGGAAAAGTAGTTTTTCAAAAAATAAATAAATGATGGGTTCTAATTATAATTTGCTGCATAATAGGCAGAATTGTTTCACAGTAGTGGAGCTTCATATGGAAGTTGCAGCAAGTTTCTTACCTGTTGCTCCAGAGACAAGGACACAGAGTAGTGGCTCAAACTACAGAAAAAGAGATTCCACCTAAGCATTAAGAAGAGCTTCCTGACAGTAAGAGCAGTTCTACAGTAGAATAGACTGCCTTGGAGTGTGGTGGAGCCTCCTTCTCTGAAGGTTTTTAAACAGAGGCTGGATTACCATGTGCCAAGAGTGTTTTGATTATGTATTCCTGCATGGTAGGGGGTTGGATTGGATGGCCCTTGTGGTCTCTTCCAACTCTACGATTCTATGAGTTACTGTTTGCAGAATGTGAATTGAGCTATTCATGACTGAGAGGCAAGAGCACAACACAGACTTGAATGACACAGTCACGGTCTATTTCTATGAACTCTGAAAGGTATCATAATTTTCTGACTCACCTAATATGAATTCTGGGCAGTCACCACCTTATTTACTTTTGAGAGTACATGAGTAATCATTAACGAATCCTCACACAGTGTTTCCAAATGCAGTTTGAATAAATACTTCAGATCACATATATTATACCTTGTTCAGGATGTACAGGCCCCATCAACATCAGTATAGGCAGAAGGGAGAGCAATAATCAAAGACAGAAAAACAGAGAAAATAAAAAGTACCTGTAAGTTTAGACAAATAAATATTTTACTACTTATGCCAGAAAGATGCAAATATAGTTAGACTTGGATGCAAATTCCGTTATACTTAGAACAGACTCACTGGAATAAATGAAACTTAAATTTGTTTTGGCTCTCTTAATTTCCACTGGTTTCCATGAATCTACTCTAAATATAATTATGTCTCAATCTGACCCATAGTTGTTAAAGGCAACCAAACTAGTTACAAAGTTTAATGTATAATTCCATGAAAATTGTAGCCCAGCATTCTACTTTGTTCCTCTATTACTTAATGTTAAATGTTTTACTTATTTATCTATTTATTAAGAAAACACATTGAACTATACAAGTTAGATTATACATAAGCAGGTAAGTTAATGCTAGAAGAACAAGTGAGGGTGGGCAAGGGAGAGTTTACCACAGTGTCACATCTGAAAATTATTCTACAGGGCGCAGAGGCAATTTCCTCTTTTCTTGATTGCTCCCTATCAGCTTTGCCAAGGGAGCCTCTACCCTACCTTTGTCCCACAGCACTTTTAACAGCTGATAAGAGGTGGGTAGGAGCATTATTGCCTTCTGATAGATGGCACTTATGGTAACAACTTCCTCTCGTATGTACTGATCAGATCACAAATGACATCAGTCTGTGATATTGAAAAGCTATGGCTACAGGTTATTCTGATCTTTTCCAACTGCTCTAGAAGCCTCCCAATGTTTGAGAGGCAACCTGTTATTCAAAAGACCATGATGATTTATACAAGAATTTATATATTTTTCCATTTTTGTTCACAAGCAATCAGAAGGTCACACCAATACAGGAAGGGTATCTGACTGATCAACAGACAGGCAAAAAAAGGTATCTGCCTATATTTGTTCTTTTCCTTCAAACCAGTGAAGCACAATCTTATCCCTTCCAGTTGTTTTGGACTATGACTACCATAGCCCCTTATCATTGGCCGTGTGGCTAGGAATTATGTAAGCTGCATTTTAAAACTTCTGGGGGAGCATGTTTGTACAGCAGTATCAAACATTGCTGTATAAGATGCTTTTTCCTTTCACCTCCCAATAAATATATCCAAGAAAATTCTAATTGGCTACAAAGACTTACTCTCTGGACCTCTAAATGCCTCATTCCAGTTTATGGTTCACCTATACATTATATATCGACATCATCTGCTGCCAGACTAGCACTTCTGAATTTATTTCTTTACCTCTCCCTTATAAATTATCCAGTCACATGACATCATCATATGGTTTGCCTCCCTACTGCCCAGTTCAGTGGTAGGAAAAGAGAACAGTCAACATGGTGTCTTATAATCTTGCAATATAGGACAAATGATACTACATGTTATGGAGAAGGCAGAGTGGATTCATCACAGGGATACCATTTTTGGTGGCAGCTTTATGTGATATGAGAGGCATTCCTACCCTGAGTACCAGTATTCCCGTGTTTACTTCAAACAAAAATAAGGAATCAATCTTTCATGCTCACACATAGCTTAGGAAGTACCACAATGGATTTATGTGGAAAATACTTCCTTTTACAGACATTTGCTTTTTCGGGGGACGTCTCATGGATCATAGGCTTGCCCGCACCTTCCATATTCTTTCCAGTGTTGAGGGAGGCTTCCTGAACACTAAAAAATGGAAGAGTTAGAAATCTTCCTTTTCTTTGATAGACATGTGATGGTCTAGAACAGCTAAGCAGTTGTCTATTTTTCTTTTGATGTGGATGTATTTCGGAGGCCTTGAAAAATTGTTGACTTAACTTGGGCAGGTTTGCTACTGACAAATAATGGAACCCTTAAATTATAGAGCATGCTTAGTACATTGCTGAACTAAAGCCACAGCAAATATTTTTATGTCAAGAGCCTCGTGATAAAATATTCATTTTTCAACATATGCCGTGGTTTCAGTTTTTTTTTTTTTAAATAGAACTGTTGGGAAAGATCAGTTACAATGCTATAGACATGAAGCACTAGAATTATCTCTGAATTGAGACCCACAAAACAGTGTGTCTTCCTCTGATGACATCCCAAAGGAGTTATAAAATTTTTGTTCCCTATGAAATGTAGGTTTGTTGACTGGGGACAGAAAAGTTTTGTTGAAACTCAATGTTTAACAAATTACTATATTTTTTAGTTTTTACATGTTGTAAAATATTATTTTATTTTTATGCAGACTATTTTGAGCTTAGGAAAAGTGATATACAGATGCCTACAAAGAATAACTGAAAGACCTAATATAGAGACCCTCCCAATGAAGGCTTAAGCAAAATGTAAGGGGCACAGATGGTTTTTTTTGTTGACAGTGTGTTTACGTTCAATTTTAGTTAATGCTCAGAATTATTGGCATTGACTTGGAGCCTTTCTAAGATGAATTCATTTAAGAAGAATCATGGAAAAAACATTTTCCCTTCCATCTTCCTTGCTGCACCCACCTACATTCCCCTCACGTAAGGAAAGTCGATGTCCTCTCTTCCCCAGCATTAAACCTAGTTTATTTTAGCATATTTTCATCCAATATTGTACCCCTTAAAAGCTAATTAGTACACACTACATATGTTCCAGAGATGTCAAGTTATGAGGCTGGACAGTAGGTTAATGGAGACATAATATTTTGCAGAAAAATGATCAGCAATGCTCCAAATTTTTGTTAAGGTGAGGAACAACATTAGTTTATTTTTCAAAGTTATATGGGAGATTCTTAGACATTTATGTAATTTAATGATTTTTTTAAAAAAACACATTAGTACTGTGTTACTAAAATACCGAGCAATGCCTGATGTCTTTTTTTAAGGTAATGCCTAATACCAATGTGTTACTTTTATAAAATAATACTCCCAACTCTGTCATGTACTGGAATCAAGGCACTTGAAGAAAAAGTGTTTAATAACTGGTATTTGAAGATGTATTCAGTCCTGATATCTCCAGTCCTATACATCTTGTGGTTCTCAGTAACAAAAAACATCTGGCCTACTAGACACATTGCTAAGTTGGCAGGAGAAACACATTAAGGCAAACCTGAGTCCTTATCAATGGAAAGAATATCTGCTAAATAAAACAAAAAATCTTTTGTCTTCCACTGATAAAACATGAAAAATTAAACCAATTCTCTTAAATATACAGTTTTGCAGAATACCATCCACAACTTTGTTTCCATACATTGTTTCAGCTCTCATCACTGTCAATCAAAGTTATTCTGGCACCTCCAAACCTAACACCAGTTCTTCACAACACAGTACAATTTAACAAATTCAGACACACTGCTATAGCCATTGAAGGTTGGCACACTAGGGAAAAACTGCCACATGGCCAGATTTCAACCACCCCATGTAGTAGATGTTTACACTCAGTAAGTAGTTTGTGTGTATCACAACTGTAACATTGCATCCCCCTCAAGTGTGTAGTGCTATACAGAAATAGTCTGATTTGAGCAGAAAGCCACTGTATTCACAGTTTGCAAAGCTAGAGGCACTGTGGTCTCCACCAGGTATTCACTTCATCTGTCCTACCCAGATCTTTCATGTATAGTGATATCAGCATTCTTTGATTATTTTTAACTCATGTGTGTACGCCCATTGCCTAGTTCACTGATTTGGAAGTACATTTCACAGTGTATAGCAAGAGTAGGCAAGGAGTAGCATACAGCCCACGTGTGGTCTCAACTTTCTGAGGCACCACCAAGCCTCCTGTAACCTCACAAATCCCTAGGCCCTGCAAAAATAAAGGACAAATCTAGAAGAGAAATTGACCAAACCTCGCCAAGCCACTGCAAACATGACCCCAAGCATGGTTGTTTGGCCTTATTCATATCCTATAATATCTCCCCACCACCACATGATACTTTAAAAAACAGCTGAAAATTGGGCAAAAACAGAATATATCAGAACCAGAAGTTGCTTTTGTTCATTACGGGGTGAATGAAAATGTACCAGTGAAGACAGTGGGTGAAAGGTGGTGAAAACTGTGGGTAAAATGGACTTCCATGACAATTATCTGCCCCAAAATATAACAACAATATCAATGAACCCAAATTTAAAATATATCACATTTGCCAGTGTTTTCCAGAATGAACAACTTCATGCAAAATAAGCACTAATGTGACATATAGAATAATAATAATAATAATAATAATAATAAGGCTGAATAGATTCTTAAAGCAATAGATGACCACAGCAATAACAGCAGAACATAAGAAAACACAGAATAAATACCAAATATAAAGATATCAACCAGTGGCTCTATAGCAAATAAAATGAGCTGTAGAGTATATATATATATTTAAAAAGTTGGATGGATCTTGCTTAGGAGGCTATTAGCTATTGTGCATAAACAGTCATTGTCATGTCCCTATCGCTGGATAATGGTTAACAGGAGAGGGATTATGTTCTTTAGTAATACTATAGGAAAAATATTGTACATTTGAATTCATTGAATGGGAAACAGATTTTCAAATACAGGAACAAAGCCCTTACTTTCAGCATTTCTTCTGAACATGTGAAAACACAACTCCCAAAATAATTAAAGAAAGACACTTAAATGAAGTTCTAAGGCCTCATTGTATGATTCGATTAGGCTGCTACTTTTTATAGCATCCACACATGTCCTTGAAGTTATTTTTTTCCTGTAGCCATAACCACCTGAAAATGTATAATTAAATTAAACTAGGTTGAATGTTGTAATACTTGGTATTAAATGTACCCAAAGGGAAATCTGTGGCCTTTTTCTTCAATTAAGATCATATGCAAGGTTTACGGCATGACATAATATCCTTCCTCTAATCAGAGCAACAGTGAGGACCAGTATTCTCCAAATATCACCGGTTCCTGAAATCACACTGTAAATAACAGGGTTTGCCTAGTCGCAAAGGAAATAATCTCATTCATCTAAAGTTTGTTGTTGAAACGTGTATTGTTCCTATATTAATGTAATAGAATTTCTGTCATCATAACATTTACCCTATCTCAACAGTAACTAAGCAGAGATCATAATTTAGACTTGTAACTCCATATATATATATCTGGGCCAAAATTTCAGTGACCTCAATGGGACTTACTTTTGGGTAAACACACAGCATGTATGACAGATAAAGCAGTGAAAGTGCTTATCTAGGAAAGTAGACTCTTACACTAAAGTTTATATATTCCAAGAAAACATTTTGCAGTCTGAGGAAGAACAGGAAATGGTGCCACCCGCATATCCAAGTCAAAGGTGCATAGTATCAATAACTGCGAAGTTATTTTGGTACCTGAGGCAGAAAGTGTTTAAAAACAGGCAACAGATTGTGAGAATGTAGTAGAGAACTGGATGCTGCAGAACAGTACAGGGAGCAATGCAGGCCAAGCCGACGAAGAAAGTGATGGATGCAGATTGTATGGAATTTTAGAGTTTATGATTAAGTGACAATGCATCTAAGTACTTCTTCACTCACTGCTTTCCTATGTACTTCCATGTGAGTAACTGAAGTGAACTGACACTGGGTTGACAGCACAATTCAAAGTAACGAGCAAAAGATTTTAAGGCAAAGAAAGTTGACTTGAAGGCATTCTTTCAAGCAAGATTTATTATGAGCGTAAGGCAGCTGGTGACTCACCTTGCTGAATTTTTGTCAGAAGCTGATGTCGTGCTAGGATCCTGCTTATCCTGTATGGAGACAGTCTTGCTGTTTGCTCAAATCGCAAGTACATCTCTTGGCCTTCTGTTGACATGGTATTCACACAGTAGCAGCCTGCGCTGGACACCTGCCTAAACATCTCCACCCTTAACAAAAAAATCACCACCCCAAACTCCTGGGTGGCAACTCCTGAATCTAATCGCAGTAGTGAAAGAAAAGAGGCAAGAAGCCCAAAGGAGCTGAAAAGAGCAAGTGTTTTAAAGACAGAAGAAGAGGAGTGCCAAAAGCTACAATTCTAGATTCCAGCTCTCCTCACATGATCGGAAAGGGCCAATCACTCAAAGTAAAGAATGTGAAAGTACACAGCGTGCCTCGCACAGGAAAGTGAAGACTATTCAAGCTTTAGCAGGCAGGCAATCGCACATGACACTGAAAGCAAATAGAAATGAGATGCCTTGGAGCTGACTAAGCATTGGAGTGCTGTGGTAGGAGAGTCGGAAGCAGAAAAGAGAGAAAGTGTTTCATTCTATAGAAATATTAAGTGAGTAGAAACCAGTACATTTGCATTACCCCTCAGACTCAGGTACAGGGGATGACTTCTTCTCCCTTTAGACTGGAAACATAAATTTCTTCCAAATTATATGGGAGCTTGTTTTAAATGTCTCTGTTAAAAAATCTATATAGAAACAGGTAAATATCTAGAAGACACTTTTAGGAGAATTAGGAGGAATAAAATTAAAAGTGAAGCTGAAAGCATAATGAAAAAAATTGATTGATATAAGCACTTTCTCATAGCAACAGGGAACAAGCTGTACACACATACATGTAAACATAAATATATACATAAACATATGAGATAATTTTTAAACACTTGAGACAGGTCTATTCTGGAGCCCAGAAGAATGAAGTTAATAATTTAGAAATATTAAAGTACTTCCTCTTTGTTCAAACCTGCTATAGCATTTTAAGAATCCTATTTTGTTAGTATCATGTTTGTGTGTATGCATGTATGCATGTACACACACACACTCAAGATCACCCAGTGGGTTTCCATGGCCTAGTGGGGAATCAAACTCTGGTCTCCAGGATCGTAGTCTAATGCTCAAACCACTACATAATGCTGCTAATTGTTATCAAATCAGTTTGATTTCCAGGAACTCTACGAATTAGAGACCTCCATAAGCGCCAGTTTTCAACAGCTCTGTTCAGGTTTTACAAACCCTTCCCTCATTAAATCAATCCATCTGTCATGTGGTATTCCTACCACCTTCTACTTCACCCAGTATTACCATCTTTTCTGTATGTCATTTTGTCTAATGATATATTCAAAGCAAGATAGCCTGTTTTGGAGTTTGGTCATTTTGGCTTCCAGTGAGAATTCAGGCTTGATTTGCTCTCTGACCCATTTATTTGTCTTTTTGATGGCCCATGGTATCCACAGACCCCTCCTACAGCACCACATTTCAAATGAGTAGATTCTCTTCCTATCAGCTTTCTTCACTGTCTAGCTTTCACGACATACATAGAAAATGGAAATACCTATGGTGGGGATGATTTTGACTTCAGTATTTAAGGTTTCTTAAGGTTCTTATGGTATTTGGTATTTAATGATACTTCTTGAGGATCTTTCCTTCATAGAACTTAAAACATCATGAAAGTTTCAATTTGTTAAAAATGAGGAGAAAAGGTGGAGAAACTCATAGAGTTTATTTTGTTTTTGTTTGTTTGTTTAACACTGTTGTGCCCATCGTAGGCTCACATCACTATTTAAAGCTTGAGAATGTTTCCAATCCCATTCTAAAAACCACTTTACAATTACTTTAAAAACTCTTTATATTTATTATGATTTCATGATTCATTATATCTGGATTGACTTTTATACTACAGCCAACCTTTCAGAAGACAATTGTCTTGATAGGTAGCTCAGAAATAGGTTAATTAAATAAATAAATTAAATAAGAAAATGCCATCTTAGCATGATTATTTTTTTAGCTGTCTCTGGTTCTTTAAGCTTTATGCGTTTTAACTTTTGTAGCTCCCTTGAATCCTGGACTGCGAAAAGGGTAGGATATAAATAAATATGGTTATAATCATCATAATCATAATAATCATCTTTACATCACCCTATTAGTTATGTTACAGTCATTACAGCGTATGATGAGCTGCGGCTAAGAAATAAAACAGTTTCCCTGAGGCCACCTGGGAGATTTACATAGAAACTGAGATTTTTTTTTTTAAGTAAGTTATCAATACCTCAGTTTAACCTCCCAGCTAACAGCACCACCATTTATCAAAGATACAGACTGGGATTTTTCTGATTCATAGCAAAGTCTCTTAGCCACTATGCTACAAGTATGGAAAGCTTATCAGTTAACAAACAGTTGTCACAGGTCAGCTTAAGCTGTGAAGGCAGGCAATGAACTATCCCAGAAGGTTGTATTAACAGATTCCTATGTGTTCAAGATTAGGAGGTAAGTCCTTTATCAGGTATACTAGCTGATTTGAGATGAGGCAGCTACAGTGTATTTGCTTTCATTCAGATTATTTAACTGCCTACCCAACAGGCATCTTGGTCTATGAAAGACAATAAAGCTGTATTCTTTGTTGAATGAGTGAGCTTGTTGTTTCTGTACAGAGATTATCCTACCTCTATGAAGAGAATTACGGTGCCCTTCAGCCCCAATGAGAATATATGCCTATGTTTGCAACCCTCACCTTCTGACAAAGGTGCAAACACTGAAACATGCATAACAAAGGACAATCCTTTATGAATGCTATTCAAATTGACCAAAAACAATATGAGGAACTACCTCATCCCCTACTGTGAGACCATGGCTGGCTAAAACGTTGGCTCAAGCAGTGCATGCTTTTCTGTGATAGAAGGATAGATTTGTTCTCTACCCCTATTCTAAAAAAACATTCTGTGCAAAAGCCTGATTCACATGATCTCCATCACTTCACTATAATTTCTGAAAAAGAAAAAATAGGAGATATACAGACATCCATGTAGAACATGGTGTGGAGCATGCTACTACTTCTTCCCCATACAAAGAATGTCTTTTCTGAGATAATGCCTAACAGTGAAACCCTGTATATGTCCATTCAGACGTTAAGTGCCATCGAGTTCAACAGGGCTTACTTCGAGATAAGCGGGTATGAGCATTTCTATACAGCAGGGGTGGGAATCATGCAGACCTCAAGATGTTTCATTGCAAGTCCTAACACACCTAGCCAGCACAACCAATGTTGAAGAATGCTGGGAGTTGCAGTCCAAAAACAGAGGGAAGGTCATCAGATTCCCACCCTTGGAGAATAGCATTCACGTAAATGCATGTTTCTACAGAAGTGTAAGTGGATAGGACCATCTTCCTTCAAATATATCAGCTACATCAAGACAATCTACAAGACTGTATTATTTTGTCCTTTAAAACAGCTGTTTGACTGAGCAATTGAGAGTGTGGTGTGGTGTAATGGTTGGCAGGATATAAATGTAACTAATAAATAATAAATGATACTAATTTTAGAGCATTTATACGAAACCATATGAACAGAGAGAAAAGGCAGTTAACTCTTTCATATGTATTGTGCCTTGTGACTACCACATCATTGCAGGTTTTTCTTTACAGTAATTTACTACAATCTACCTCTCGCTACAAATCACCTTAGGCCACAGATCCATTGCATGAAAAATGTTACATCAGTTTAAGCTGTCACTATTACAGAGTTAATTAATGGCCCAGGGCATATTCAATAGACTGGTTCATAGTTTTATATGTTTTTATATGGTGGGACTTCTGCTTTTGCTTAACTGTTTTAAGAGCACAGACAGGATCAAAGGCTTTATGGAAATTTTAAAATTACCTTTCATCTATTTAGGACAGCAGTTTAAGAAGGTTGCATAGCTGGCAATTCATTAATTGTTTTTAACTTAGGTACCTGTCAGGATGTGTGGCTCCCGTCAGAAAGGATCCACCGGATGTGTATTAGAATACATCAGGTACCTGGCTTAGGCATTGCCAGAATCGTTAGAGCACTACAAAGTAGGAAATGCCAATTGTTGATTCCATCCATTTGTAGCTTGTTTGTGTATTCCCATGCATCAAATAGTTTATTGCTTTATTGTTCATTGCTACAATGTATCCAAGAGAGGGCGAGAAGATCAGAGGTATGTACCAAAATGTACTATGAGAATAGGAAGAGCTTTGAGATAAGGAGGCAAGAAACATGTTCTAGCCTCAAGGATAAAAGATAGGTAAACAACTGAGACTCTGGGATGTTCAGATGTTGCTTGCTTTGCTACAAAAAAACACTGCTGTTTAACTCTGAGTGAAGTTTGTGGGGTGCAAGTTATTCAGGGCATGACAGTAATGTACTACTGTACATGACAGTACTTTAGACTTTTTTGCATCCAAGTTTCCATTTAGGAAGTTCATATATAGATTGTAAAGGGCAACAGCTATTATAATAAATCCACAATATGTACACTGGCCATGCTTGTTTTGGGGGATTTGGAGAGTAGAAGTCTGAAAAGGAATTTTCTTTCAAACTCTGCATTAGCAAATATGACTAACATCACTGATAGGCAAGATACTAAGCAGCTCCTCAGTGGCAGCCATACCACCATCTACTTGTGTATTATCTTTTTTGCATTTAGGCTATAATTTTCACCAAGTGCACATCTCTGATAATGATATCTAAAAAAATATAGTGTGTATGAACAGCTGAGGCAGAAATTCTAAAGTTGCTCACAAGACTCTGTGAATCACACCAAAAATGCTTCATGAACTGCCGCATTGTCGATCTGGACTTCACTTCTTAGACACCATATTAGGTCTGATGCTTCTTTACAGAATCAGAGTCACAATAAGAGAAGATTAATTTTTAGAGAATCCAGATGCCTTAGAAGAGACCAAGGAGTGGATCTCAAAAGACCACATGTAAGTTGTAACAGTCCAAAACTAGATCAGTCCAAAGCTAAATGGTAAATAGGCAGGCCAATTTGGGGTAAGCAATTAAACAGTTATGAATAAAGCAGGAAAAATGAAAAGAATGCAGAATTCACATGTCTGAGAACAGCCGCTTACTGTTTGCTTACATACAACAAATAGAATGAAGAAGTAAGTGTGATCATGGTCTGTTCAGAACAGGTGTTAACATAGCAGGAATAGAAGAAATCCAGAAAGCGCTGAAGTCCTGTCATAATCCTAAATGTCCATCTTCAGACTAATTACATACTTTTTTCAAACAAATGTAAGTACTACTTATGCATACTGAATAAAAGCCATTTAAAAATAAGTGGTACATTTTTAAGCATAAATGACTGAACTGGGATTAATGCACATTTCATACTTTTTATAACCTCATCTGTTGTCCCAACTGTTGCTGAGAAGCTACACAAATACTGTACATCAGACCTGCACAACTTGGCAGTAGGAAAGGGCTGAAATTAAACAGGCTAAACTTCTTCGGGCTGCAGATAGGTTTTTAGCACTTCACTTTCCAAGTAAAGTTATAATAATGGTATAATAATGTTTTTTATTTGCAAAATAGTTTAATCATTGATTATACTTATCATTATAGTATAATTAATGATTAAACTAATTTGCAAATAAAATAAACCATATTATAAAAAAGGAAAATTAGGCAAGTTTTTCCTAATGTTTAGGTGGAACTTCTTTTCCTGCAGTTTGAAGGCCCCTCCATATCCTAGAGCCTTTCCACACTACACTATTACAATGCTATTATTCCACTTTCAGCATCCCGTGGAATTCTGGGGTTTATAGTTTCTTGAGGCCACAGAGCTCTCTGGATGAGAGTTCTAAATACCCCTCCCCTAAACTGCAAATCCCAGAATTCCACAGGATCATGAAAGTGAAATAACAGCACTATAATAGCGTAGTGTGGAAAGGCCCCTAATCTCTTAAGCAGCAGAAAACAAGCTTGCTCCATCTTTTACATGTCATCCTTTCAAAGAAGAGCTTCACAAAAGTTCCATTTGGTGAACTACAACCTCTCAAAACCCCAGGTAGCATGATTACTGGCTGGGGAATTCTGGGAGTTATAGTCTTAAAAAAACAATGCTTTTGAATTCTGGGTAAGCTTCTATCTCACCAGAGTAGACTCGATGAATTATTGCTGTTGTGTGCCTTGAAGTCATTTCTGACTTATGGCGACCGTAAAGCAAACCTATCACTGGAATTTCTTGGGCTGAGAGTGTGTGATCCACTCAAGGTCACCCAGTGGCTTTCCATGGCTGAAAAGTTCAAATCTTGCCTCTGCTACAAACTCACTTGGCAATCGTAGGGAAACCTCCTTCCTTAAATTTCATCCACCACCACCAATATACAACATGGGGAATAACAACACTGGCCATTTCTGCCCTACACTGTTATAGTGCTATTATTCCGCTTTCAGCCTCCTGTGGAATTCTGGGATTTCTAGTTTCTTGAGGCCAAAGACCTCTCTGGCTGAGAATTCTAAAGGCCGCTCCCTAAACTGCAAACCCCAGGATTCCACCACATGTTGAAAGTGGAATAAGAACACTGTAACAGTGCAGGGAGGAAATGGCCACTGTCCTACCCTCTTGACCTGTTGTTAGGACAACTGAGATAATGCAGATGTGGCAAGCTGTGATTACACAAAACCAGTAAATAGGATTATTGGAAAGACAAGAGAGCTATGCCTTAAGAAATGTAGCAATGTGTAATTTGTAAAAGATTTGCAAAAGATCAAAGGGGAGGGGAACAATTTGGTGTGGCAGAAAAAAGTATTATTTATGAGGAAGGTGGAAGAAAATATATTTGGAGGATAAACAAAGGGAATTACAAGGGGGGTGGAATTTATGAAGGTGCATGCCAGGATAGACCTAAATTGCATTTTAAAATGCAATCTTTAAATGCAATTTAATTTTTTCTAATGCATTTTAGGAAGGATGGGGGTGAATGAGGACACTGACCTGTAATAAGCTGCTTCCCCCAGAGGATCCCAGTTCACCATGTAACAGTCCATGTTGGCTTGCTCAGGGAGGAAGAGAACACCTCTTTTATTGTCCTCTCCAGCCCCAGCTGATCTCCTTTCCTGGGCACCTCTGTCCTTACAGCCCATCCAAGGGAAACAGAAGAAGAAGCAACTGCCACCATCTTGCACAAGGGCAAAAGGTAGCATCAGCTCGGCTCTCTGCAGCCCCCTGGAATGAAGGAGGAGGGAACGGCTGTGCTGGGTTCATTCAAAACCATCAACAACCTAATTGCTGCAACCTTTTTTCAGCCCTCACGCTCATGAGCGATGTGGGCCGCACAAAATCCTTTGGCAGGCCATAAGCGGCCTGTGGGCCATATGTTGTGCAGGCCTGCTGTACATTAAGACTTAAAGGGCAATATTATGGATACTTTAATTGTGTATTCCTACAAGGTAAGGGATTGGTAACGGAGCCAGTGTGGAGTAGTGGTCTGAGTGTTGGACTATATTTCTGGAGACCAGGAAAACCCAGTGGGTGACCTTGGGCAAGTCACACTCTCTCAGGCCATTTCCACACTACACAGTTATAGTGCCACTATTCTACGTTCAACATCCTGTGGAATTCTGGGGTTTGTAGTTTACTGAGGTCAAAGAGCTCTCTGGCTGAGAATTCTAAATGCCCTTCCCTAAGTTGCAAACCCCAGGATTTCATAGGATGTTGAAAATGGAATAATAGCACTATAACAGTGTAATGTGGAAATGGTCTCAGTCTCAGGCCATTTCCGCACAGGGTAAGTAGAACGGCGCGGTGTCACCTCTGACAGAGATCGTCTGCACCTTGGGAGCAGACTGGGTTGGACTACTTGTCAAAGTTCCTCACCTCAGTCCGCTCCGGAGCGACCCAAAGTGGTCGCGCAGCGTGCTTTTTAAAAACCTGTTTTTACAGGTTTTTCAAAAGCACGGAGTGCACCACTCCATGCCACTCCGTTCCCATGCTCCGATGCAGATCTGCCGGGGGCAGGCTTTAGGCTGGTGAGCTTCAGTGGTTGGTGGGGAGCCTCCACCAACTGGAAGCCACCATTTTGGATGCCAGAGCAGTGCGGAGCGACGAGCTCGCACTGCTCCTCATCAGGACGGACCCACCAAAAAGCCGGTGAGTAGCAGCAGGGAGCGTTTACCTCGCCGTGTGCGGAAAGGGCCTCAAAGGAAGGCAAAAGCAAGCCTGCTCTGCACAGACCTTGCTGACAAAATCCTGTGATAGGTTCACCTCACGGTTGCCATAAGTTAGAAACAACTTGAAAGCATACAACAATAATAAGGCATCAGACTAAGTGGCCTTTGCAGTTCCTCCCAACTCTATGATTCTATGATTTCCAACCTGAAACCACCCAGTACAATGTGAACAGAACATTGCACTTAGTCTCTCATATACATGAGACCTTCATAATATGGCTACTGAATATAAAGAACTGTGGACAACAGAAACGAAAAACAACTATCATCAAGTTAATTCTGTGAACACAGAGGTTTGACAGAAAGCATAGCACCCTAAGAAGTTTATGTGATTTCTCATATCATGCCTACAAAACTAACTTAAGGTGATCATGTCTGTTGTTTTATTTTAGCATCAGCAATCTTGTGGATTCCAAAAGACGAAAAGGTAGGGTATAAATGTTTTAAACAAATTAAGACTGCAATTCTATATTTACCATTGCAGTTAATGGAAGTCACACTGATCTGTACTAGAGCTTAAGTATAAAGTAGGTAAGTAAATGATTCCACCATGTAGATATAATCCTTTGCATGCTTTCCAAGTAGCAAGCCCCTTGAACAGAAGGGGATTTACTTCTGACCCATTGTTGAGGCTACAAATGGCTGAAATCTACTCCCCCTTCTTTATGGTTTCCTAAGCATGAAGTACAAAATTCCTACAGTGGGCTGTCTTCTGTAATGGCCACCTTGTGAAACATCCTGTCCTCTAATGTTTGAGAGGCCACAAAGATATTTGTTCTCCAGTTAACGTGTATGCCAAAAAAAAAAATGATGTTATTACTCACTATGAACAGTTCAGAATGAACCTCGCCAGTATGTTAAATGGCAGACTGTGTACTACATGTCATGTCTACATGTTTTGCAGCTGCTGTTAATTGCCCTCAAATTGGCTTCGAGATATGGCAACCCTATGAATGAGAGAACTCACCTCACCACAAAACTCGCTGTTATTAGGAGACGTGCTCAGGTGTTGCAGACTCAAAGCTGTAGCTTCCTTGATTAAGTCAATACACCTGTACAGTAATGCTGTCTTCCTCTTTTCCCACTACCTTCCATTTTACCAAGCATTGCCATCTTTTCTAACCATGATATGTTCAAAGTAAGATAGCTTACTTACACATGTGTATTTATATCATAGCATTCTTGAATCATCATAGGCAGGTAACAACATTAAAATAATAAAAGACAATATAGTGAAGCAATGAAATATAACAAATCTAGGGGAAATGCCCAATAACAATCACAGAAAAAAACAAACAAATGGAAACTGAAGACCCAGTCATATTGACTGACCTCTTACAAATGGCTAAGTAAACAGACAGGCCTAAGCCCGGTGCTGAAATGCCAACAAAGTTGGCACCAGGCATACTATTTCAGGAAAGATCTACAAAACGGCCATCACAACAAAGGTCCTATCTCCTGTCACCACCTTGTCCTAGTGGTGGGACTGGCAGGCTGATGCAGGGAAGTACACTTATATGTTCACATACAGTCGTTCCTCCACATTGGCTAGGGTTAGGGGCACAGGACTCCTGTGAAAGTGGAAAAACCATGAATAACTCTAGGCCCTCCCAAACCAGATTTAACACCAAAAAACTATGACCACCATATTCAACCCACCGTGGATTCTTTGAGGTATCAGGGTCCCTTCACAAAGCAGATGTGGCTGGCTGGTGGGGCTTACTGCCACCTCCACTGCTGCTCCGCACCATTTTTAATAGGGACTTATAAGCCTCATTTGCAGTTTCTCAGTCTCACAAGGCTTGCAGTCCTTACTAAAAATGGCATAGAGGTGACAGCAAATAATCTGTGAATAACCAAATCAACAAAAGTGAAACCCACAAATGTGGAAGGCTGACTGTATATGTATATTTGAGACAAGACCCATTCAGAACTTTATTTCTAGAGACCATCATAAGTGAGTTGACTATGAAAGACCACAGCCATGCTAAGAGGGGATTATGGGAACTGTAGCTCCATACAACTGAAGAGAGCTAGTTTGAGGAAGTCGCTTGAAAAAAACAGAAATAGGGAGATCTTTAGAATTAGAAACTAATCTACAGAACAATTTTTCCATTCTTTTTCACAAGGATGTACCTGGAAGCAAAAATTTTCTTCTTCTTTGATTTTCTCAAACTATGATTTTTTTATGGTAGGTGAATGACTTTAAAAGGATTTCAGTCCAATGGAGAGGCAGAAAGAAGTGTCACAATAAATGCTGTTAAAATACAACAAAACTTTGAAAGCCAGGGAGATATGGACGTGTTTTAGAGACAAGGCAGCTGCTCTGTGTAAACTGTCTTGACAAGAAGCTTGTAAAAAAAATAACTGTGATTCAAGGGGAATTTTAATATGTAAAAGTAAAGCTCAAAAACAGTCATACATCATCACACACAATCCTAAACTTGGAATAGCAGCCTTCAGAAGGAGACATCCACTTTCTCCTCCACTTCGAACATCTGGGATTATCTGCCTGCATTTTAAGAACTGCAGGTTTAGAGGATAATCATGCTATAAAATATTACTCCTGATATTAAAGGCCTTAATGACTTGATCAAGTCACATGAGATAGGAGCATTTTTAAAAGAATATCTTAGCCTGCCATGTCAACAGAGCAGAATATTGCACACAGGCTTTGGAAATGACTGCAGTGACAATAGATTCCTCTCTCACAGTCAAAAGATACACAGTACATCAGGAAGAAAGATTTCCAGTTTTTACTCAATAGTGCCCAAACTCAGTATGCTAATACCCAAGCAATATGATTTTCAACATGAAAAGCACTGACCTAGTAATGAGCTCATGTCATTCAATGGGACCAGCTACTTGCACATGCATAGCATTGCAGCCACACATTGCCACCCTATAAACATTTATTTGGATATAAATTCCAATAAATTTAGTAAGACCTCTATTAAATGCAATGGATAGGCATAGGACTTCAGACTTAATTTATTTAATATATTTATGCCCTATCTTTTTATCTGTGGGGATCCACAAGGCTGTTAACCTTCATATAAAAACAACATTAAAATAGAGAGATGATCACAGCAAGCTGTTGTCTCTGTATGTTTGTTAGCATTATACTGAGAAATTACATTAACCTCTTAGACAGCTGTCTTGTCTATCAAACTTCCGAGTTTCATGAATTTTATCTACCAGTAGTCATTTTTCATTTCAGCTATCTGTAGCTTCCCTCCGCCCCCTTCAGTCATTTTATGAAGATTTCCTCGTTATGTTCATCAGAGACCAGGAACAGTCCTTCTTTTGAAGAAACATTTTTAACAGGTCTAATGTCATCAGCCAGTTTACCCCTGAACAACCACCATCATCATGATAAGAATCATGAATCCCGACGATTGACTATGTTCTTCCAAGGGTCATGTTCACATCTTGGAGCAAAACTATGGGCAAAATTCAATTTTAGTCCTGATTGGGGTACATCTATTGAAATCAACAGTATTTAACATAAGTGCGGACTCGCATGAATTTCAGTTGGTCTAATCCAGTTTAGATTTAAGTTGGATTTAGTCCAATAGCTGAAATGAGACTCGGTGAAGCAATTATGATATTCAGATACTGATGGAACATCCTGTACAGCTTCTCTTTTTGAAATGGTACACATATGTCACCAGTTTCTAATAATGAAAATTAAATCCAGAGCAGACCATACTGATAGTTTGGGTTTTAAAAGCATTAGAAAGGTGTTCTTGATGACTAGGAAGTATATGAACAGGCAAGTGAAGGCAAGCAGGTAGAAGGTGGGCCATAATATCAGGTACAGTTGCAGTTTGCCATTTGTCTCTATGTCAAAGGGCAACTCTGCTTCCCAGGGCCATTTCTGCACTGGACTGTTATAGTGCTATTATTCCACTTTCAACATCCTATGTAATCCTAGGGTTTGCAGTTTAGGGAGGGGTTCCACAGGGTGTTGAAAGTGGAATAATAGCACTGTAAGCAAAAGTCCAGTGTGGAAATGGCCCAGGTTCAGTCTGTATGCTCTCCCTACCTCAGAGAATGTATGTTGAGCATGCACACTTTCACACTCCAAAATTTATGATAATTTATGATAATCAGCTGTACCCAGTGTTGTTTCCTCTACATGGAAAACATGGGTGACAACAAAAACAGATCAAAGTAACAATCTAGAAATTAAAATAAATCTGCCATTGTGTTGACTGGATAGGATAAATGTCCAATACTAATGGTGTGTACTTTATTATGTAACACCCAAGGAAATCCGGATTTGCTTCCCACCCTTCCTGATACAATTTGCCATCATCAAAACACATGTTTCAGAGGCTGTTAGGGTGCACAAGAAGCTACAGGGGACTGGGGGGGGGATGATCAACTATGCTACTGGATTTGGTCCGTGGCAAAGACTGAATAAGACAAGTTTGCAGGCATGAAATGTTTCCATTTTCCATGCACCGAAAGAAAATTTTTATTCTGTTATCAACCGACCCATTTCACCCCAGATGCTTGCTTGTCTATCCCAAGATAATAATCTTAGGGCATTTAACCAAATGTTCTAAATGATTCAGTTAGCAAAAAGAAAGCACTGCTTCAAATCTTTAGAGGAAGCTGTTAAGTAGAAACGAACACGAACTGCATTTGAATGAGAGTGCTTCACTGCTGCCACTGTATTGACCTAGAATCCCAATGTACATGTTCAAATCTACCCTAACTGGGAATTTGTTCCAATCATTTAATAATCCCTCTGAATTTGTTAGCTGCCATGAAACACTATAACATGAGGATTAGTGCGTATTTCTTAGCTGGATAACATTTGCTTTGCTACTACAGCAGCAGTCTACAGTTTGCAGTTATTTACTTCATGTATGTGCATGAAATACTGTTGCTGTTCCAGATTCAATTTTCCTTAACTCTTTTGCCAACCATGCATCCAATATTTCATTTGTTTTCTATTTAAACAATTTCTCTCCACTCAAAACTGCAACTACAGTGACTTTCCTAATTCAAGGGAAAAATAAAAATCTAAGAATCTCTGAATGCAATAAATCTAGACAGTTCATCTGAGAGCATACCTTATAATGTATGTCCCAGAAAAGGCTGAAGCTGTGTAATGGCCCAAATGTACTGTGATGAGGACAGCCAGGTTAGGAGAAGACATATTGGGGGAGGAGTAAAGGATAGAGAGAGAGAGAGATTGGGAGAAGATCCTTACTCAGGAGTTGCAGGGGTGCGAGAAGGAGAAATAGGGCAAGAAAGAGAGAGATGTGAAAACAAAAATTAAAAGAGAAAGGAATAACAAATCTAGGCAGAGCTGAAGAAGAAAGACATTTTTTCTGTGAATTGGGAAAGCTAACAATAAGATACGTCACAAACCAGCACTATCATAGGACCTTATTCAGCAATGCCTGAGGAAGTAAATACTTGGTCAGCTCGGTAGTTCTCCATGTTGACTCTTCCCCTGCACTGAGATCTAGTACCAGCTGTGGTTTTGAGAACCTTTGGGATGGAGAAGAGAAGAGGGAGTAGATGGCCAGGTAAAGTGTCACTTCAAAGGAACCTGCAGCAGTGACAACCACCAGTACTCAATTAATACATACATATATTTTCATGGCAGGGCTCTCAATCTGAGATTCCTCCTCTTGCCTGGAGGCTAGAGAAGAGGGAATCAGTTTTGAAACCTGGGAACTCTATTTGTCATCATCTACCCAGTTGCAGGGTGGGTCACCTCCCTTGTTGGAACTATAGGTTGGCAGTAGTCTTTGGATCTCAACATTGTGAATCTGTTGCTGTGCTGCAACACTCTTATCTATAAGTTGCATACTTCTTGTATTTTAATAGGTATGGAGATTGCAGGCTTGTAATCAAGAAACATCCCCCAAAAAGAGGGTGACACGACATTATTTAGAATGATTAAAACATAAAGGAGCAGGAAAGAAAGTTTTTTTGGGGGGGGGATTCCTCTAAACTGGAAAAATGTACATTAAAGCGGTGTGATTCAGTGCGGGCAAGTGTAAACTGATATCCATGGAGGCAGAAAATCTTAACTTCACAATATAGCCTGATAGAATCTGGGCCAGTGTTGAGGGGGTTGGAAAAGATAGCCCTTGTGGTGTGTTCCAGGTCTATGATTCTATAACTAGGAAAGGATCTTGGAATTGTTATTAATATCTTGTTGAAAAAGTCGACCCCATTTGAAGCTGCTCTGAAAAGGCAAATTCTGTGTTAAGGATCATTAAGAAAGGAACTGAATATAAAATTGCACATAAAATTGCCAATCTCACAATATTTCCATAGAAACTTTAGGGAAACCACCGTTGGAATATTGTGTACAAGTTTGGTCACTGATAGTTCTGGAAACTGGAATAATTACTATCTGAAAAAAGGTTACAAATCCTTAGCTCTGAATAGAAGTTGAATAAGCAGGGGGCATGATAGCCAGTGTAATGTAATGGTTTCAGTGCTGGACTGTGACCCTCAAAATCGGGGTTTGATTCCCCACTTGCTCATGGAAACCCACTGGGTTCCCTTGGGCCCCTCACACACTCTCAGCCCCAGAAAACTCCATGGTAGTTTTGCTTTAAGGTGGTCATAAATCAGAAATGACCTGAAGGCACACAACAACATAATACCCAAAATATATATTGAAAAACTTGTCCAACAAGGACCTGTGAATTTTCAGAGTCTACAGAACATAAAAACAGTTCATCTACCCTCAAGACAAAAAAACCCCATACACACTGAATGGATTTGCAATCTAATTCACCAAAGCAATTAATATGAATTCTGCTTCATATGCTGGGTCTCCATATTTCACTGACACATGTGGGACATTAACTTCTTTCAGTCAAGTCTTCTGCTTGCTTCTCTGTTTCATATCCTTTTATGCAACATACAGAAACTCACTAAAAGTGCAGGGGGAAACACAACTGTCTTTTTTTTTAAAGAACACTCTCAAATGTGAGCAATGTAGATCAAAACACAGTGCAGATTAGAACAGATGGCTTAGCTTAACAGTGGGGTTATGAACATATCTGAATCTGCCCCAAGAGAATGAAATTTCAGCTTTCCAAGGCATCCTTGGTTTTGCATAGGTTGGAGATAGGAGGATGATAGAACAAACATGTTCTGTCATCAGAAAAACAGTCTGTCTTGTCTTAATCATTTATGCAGTTCCCAGAAACTCTCCTAACACTTTCTGTTTGTTGTATGATCTTGTTCCATTTCAGCACCCATGCACAGACAAAGGAAGTTATGCTGGGGACATGTTGTCTCTCTGTCATGTGGACAATGATTTCTACAGATGGAGATTATTTTAGATGCCAGAGGGTGGAAAAAAGAGAAAAAACAGCTGCAGAAAAGATTTATTTCATTACGTCTAAAGATTTGTGTCTGCTTCAGTCTGTTCTGATAGTAGGATGCAGTCATCCAAGCAAGACTGCTTACTGGGTATATTGACCAGTATGCTTCTCATGCTTTTGAATGAACACCCCCATCATTAAAGCTGCATCTTCTAAAGCTCCATTATCTCATCTTGTTCTTTGATTCAGACAGATGCAAATGTGAGTCTGAGGAAACATGCTCAGTTTGGAAGTGAGGGCTTCAAAGGACATTTGTTAAAGAAAGTTGTGAACAGTTCACAGACCTGTCAGACTCCATCTGTCTGAATCTATTAACCAGGACATTCCCAGCTGTGGCCCTCCCAATATTCAAAATAATAGTTGTTTTTATCTTGTTACAAACCTAATAACTCTAGAATTAGTTTAGTTACATGGCATGTTGGAAATCTGGTTTTAGATGGTTCAGAACAGGTATTGACAAAAAAAATATGAAAGATATACAGAATTGAGGAGGACTCTGTTGTTAACAGTGGATAGGAAATGAATGATCACAGAATTGTGACACAGATAATATGTAGGAATATAAACAGAAAAATTGACTAGACAAGTTTGGGCAGAAAGGTAAAAAAAAGCAGCTACATTTTAAAGAAATATGTGGCATGTTATTGATTTTTTAATAAGTAGGATGAAAAGAGAGATGTGGAAAGATACATTTGAATAATATGATTGATTTTTTAAAATGGTTTTCAAAAGTGATAGAGCTATTGTATGTTGCTTTCCACTGGATCAGTTCAGCCACGGACAGTGTATGCATTTGGAATTTTTAAAAAATAATAATGAAAAGGGGTGAAAAACCAGAGCATTCCATTCTTATACCCATAGAAATTTGAAAAAAGGTACATAACATACACAGTATACTTTACAGAAAAGATTGTACTCTGAGACAGGGATGGGTAGACTTCTCTCTCATACTAGAACTTCACTGTTCTAGACTGGAACATTTGGTTTATTTATAATGATATATTTAAAAAACAACAACAACAAAAGTTGCTTGATGTCACAACTAAAAAAAAGAAGTAACATATTGCAAGTACAGTAATGTTACTTTAAACACACCACGTTTCACATAATGTTCCCAAGCTCTGTACTAGATCTACAAGTAAAATCATAGAATCATAGAATCATAGAAATGTAGAGTTGGAAGAGACCACAAGGACCATCCAGTCCAACCCCCTGCCATGCAGGAAAACCCTCAAAGCACTCCCGACAGATGGCCATCCAGCCTCTGCTTAAAAACCTCCAAAGAAGGAGACTCCACCACACTCTGTGGCAGCACATTCCACTGCCGGACAGCCCTGACTGTCAGGAAATTCTTCCTGAGGGTCAGGTGGAATCTCCCCTCCTGCAGCTTGTACCCATTGCTCCTTGTCCTGGTCTCAAGAGCAGGAGAAAACAAGCCCACTCCCTCCTTGACATGACATCCCTTCAAATATTTAAACATGGCCATCATGTCCCCTCTCAACCTTCTCTTCTGCAGACTAAACATACCCAGCTCTCTAAGTCTGTCCTCATAGGGTATGGCTTCCAGCTCCCTCACCATTTTGGTTGCCCTCCTCTGGACCTGCTCCAGCTCATCCATATCCTTCTTGAATTGGGGTGCCCAGAACTGGACACAGTATTCAAGATGAGGTCTAACCAAAGCAGAATAAAGTGGTACCAATACCTCCCTCGATCTAGACACCACACTCCTATTGATGCAACCAAGAATTGCGTTGGCTTTCTTGGCTGCTGCATCACAATGCTGATTCATGTTCAGCTTGTAGTCTATTAAGACTCCTAGATCCCTTTCACACATACTGTTAGCCAGCCACGTGTCCCTCATCCTATATGAAGTATTTTTTTTTTATTTGCCAAAACCTTGAGATCTACCAGGTGCACAAACCAGGAGGGATGCTGGAGGAACAGAAGACCAATTAGAACGGAAGACCAATTAGAGCAGGAACAGAAAACCTAGCGGAATTAACAAGTGGTAGGAGGATGGCTGAGCACAGGCTCAGCATCGGAATTTGTTCTAGTAACACTGAGCTTATGACTGTTTCCAGAGCTTGGAAACATTATTTAAAATGTTTAGTATTTATTTTTACAAAAAGCAATCTATTGATACTATGTATTGCTTACATTATGTGAGACAACACTTCATGTTTCTTGTAAGTTTTACGCTAATAATTTGTTTCTTTAAAATCAATTAAAAATACAAAACAGGCACAAATGGACCTAAATCTCACACATATACCATTCAAAAGGGGGTGAGTAAATGTTATTCAATATTAAAAAAATGTATAGTGACTATATTACTGCTGTTGTTATGTTAAAAGAATGATCTTGGTGCTCATCAGTCAGTAATGTTATTATTTTTAATTTGTTACTTCCAAGCTCTGGTCCTTTTACACACAAATTCATTCATGGTTTTCCCTTAAACTATATCTATTTTGTAATAGCTTTTTGGGAGGAGGAGCACACATTTTTGTATAAAGAACCACCAAAAAGATCTGCTTACCATGAAAGAAACAGAGAAATTCTCTTAACCATGGATTGCTCAGCTAACCATGGTTAACACAAATCATGATCTGCAAATATACCTCAACCAATCGTTTCATATTCCTTTTGATGACCAGACTTTAAACACAGATTAGATAGTATGCACAACGTTTATGGCTCCAAGGACTGCATCTTGCATTAGCTACAGTGCTGTACATGTACAACACATACCCCTAACAGCAGGCAAACAACAGCTTTGGATGCAGGTTCAGAGTGTTTTGGGACAGACTTTTGACTTTTCCATACCACTGTGGTGATTTTGGAAGCCAAGGAACAGTACGTCCTCACTTACCCATGTGTAAGCAACTTAGCTGGCCATGGGGATCCACATGGGGAGTGGCTGAGGGCTGCATGTCAACCCATGCCTCCAATATTCCACAGATAAAAACTGGGACATGTGTGGCTGGCCAACATCAGAGTGTAGCCAAAAAGGTGTAGTGAGGCAAAGGCATTTATGAAGAACATGTAAAACTACTATTTAAAGCAAAGGATCTTAGGGATTTAGGTACTGAGCTTACGAAAAAGAAAAACGACAACAACAAAGCAATAACTACAGTAGTCTGTATGTGCATGAATGCACACAGCACAATTAACAATGTGATATATAATACATTATTGTAAAATCTTTATCAGACTTATAAAAAGTTAGATAGTTCTCTCATATCCATGGGCACTGTTTGAATGATGTGTTCATACCCACCTCTGCCCAATGCACATTATACGTCAGGTCAAATTCCGCTTTCCCCATAACATTTATGAAGTCACCTTGGGTCAATCCTAGCTTCTCAGCCTAAATTACCTCACAGAATTATTGTTGGTATGAAAAACATCACAAGGATTGTTCAAAATGAGATAATCACAGCCCCCTGTGTACTACACATTCCTCCCAACTTATATTTAGGTTCCATATGTCAAGGAAAACATATTTGAGACCTCCCCTCTCCAGTTTTCCCCAAGACAAATCATAGTGTTATTTCTGAAGACGAGTCTAGTGTGCTGTAGTGGTTTGACTGTTGTACTAGGACACTGAAAGACCAGGTTTCAAATCCCTGCTAGGCCACAGAAGCCCACTGCGGGGCAAGCCATACTCTCTGTGCTTGGGGGAAGGCAAGGGCAAACCTCTTCTGAATAAATCCTACCCCCCAAAAGGTGATAGCTTCACCTTAGGCTCTTCAT
The DNA here is from genome assembly GCA_948472985.1 of Iguana delicatissima. Classification (NCBI taxonomy): domain Eukaryota; kingdom Metazoa; phylum Chordata; class Lepidosauria; order Squamata; family Iguanidae; genus Iguana; species Iguana delicatissima. The sequence goes on from CAOKZL010001651.1 coordinate 133,104, forward strand.
AAATCAGAAACAACTTCAAGACACACAACAGCAGCTCTAGAGAAGCTTTGGAAACTCTGCCATCTCATGACTGATGATGGTATTGCAGGCAACAGAAGGATTTTAATTAAGTAAAATTAACTGATTTATCTTTTTAAAAAAATCAAACCAGAGGCATACATCTTTAGGCTTCTCTTAGTGTCTATGTCAAATTTTAAGGTGTCTAGCATTCAAAGGTTTGGCACTAAAGCAGAGACAGAGAGAGACAAGCCAACATCCACACTCATTATTATAGATATTTTATATAAAAATATGTCTACAGAATATGCAGATCACATAGCTGACTATTTTTACTGCCTCAGAGTAATTCGATTTATATTACCTCCAAATAATTTCAAAAGGAATTATGTACACAGTTCTCAAAAGTATAATAATCTAGACATGAAAAGACAAGACACGACAATAATCATCTCCCTGAGTATATGCAAATAAATGTGCTACTGGGCATTTAGAATAATCAAATCACCCCTACCATCTTGATGTTCTTTAACTACTTCCATGGAACGCATCTGAAAATGTGACTTTAAAAAAATCTGAATACAAGATGGAAGCGGAAAAGATAGTTTACTGAAACTAATAATGCCCCCACCTGATTTCTGTCTGTTTCCCTTTCTCTCTGCTATCCCTTGTGGTATATCCTATGCCATTCCAGTGATTATCTCCTCTCTCAGGAGCAGTTTTTAATGAGTGTGTTATGCGTGGAGAACACAATGGAGAGGCAAGTCAGAAAAACTGTGCCACATTCTACTCATTTTATTATACATCCAAGACACAGACAAAACATGGGTAAAAAAGAGGACTAGGATGATTATCAGTGTGCTTTACGATCTATTTTGCTCACCAGCACCACCATTTGACAGTAGACATCAAACCTTTGTTAAACCCATCAGAGCTGTGGGAATCAGATTTCAACCTCCCCTCCCCCTTAAAAAAGTGCCTGTTCAGTCTTGCTTCCCACCATATTGCATGGACCCTAAAAGTAATGTGTTGTGGACTCCCAGGTCCCTGGCAACACTATTATTTTTTGTAGGTTCAAGTAAGTGGCACAAAATTTTTTACGGAGACCCCAGTGGGCCATTCTATAGAAGTGGAGAATGGCACTTGACAGTGAACAGCAGGCTCAAAGTGTTATTATGACTTACCCTCCATGCTGTCGTGCCGTTTTCCTTCCGCAACCATTCCTCATTTCAGTATATTTAGCTCTTTCTTGACTTCTTCAGAACTCTCCTCTGTTTCTCAGGATCTTTCTTCAAATGTAGATATGAGGAGTGGGTACAATTTTTTCTTTCATTGCATTTTATGAAAAGCTCATCACGTCATGTCCATAAGTATTTATGGCATGTTATTAATCACTGACCTTTTGGCGATCAGGACAATTTTGATAGGATTGAACTTCCCACAGAAATTCTCTGGCTGTCTACATGAAAGAGCTAATCATGAGTAATCTTTTTCTTCCCAGAAGAAGCCCCAGATTATATAATGAGGCTCTTTCAGAGGAGCAATCTTGAACAAAAAGATCCCCCTTTCCCACTGGTGTTATGAGAATTCACACTTTAAACTCCCACTGAACTTAATCAGAGTTAGTTGTCTCTGAAATCCGCAGAGTACCAAGACAAAACTGATCATGGAATCTTTGGTTTGCTTCCTGGAAACATGTGGATATAATTGAATGTGGTATGTAGGAGGGTATGTACATAAAGTCCAGGATGATAAATAGCATGTTCTGGATACATTGCTCCCACGTTCCCTTTTACAAGTGGTTTCTACTGTTTAATATACTTTCAAATTATAAGTGAATGGTTTAACTGATAACTTCACTTAGATCACTTGGATTTATATTTTTTATCTTTATTTACAGAAAAGCCAGTCTTGTAGGTTAAAAAAAAAGATACTGTTATGACACTTCAGCTAGCCCAGGCAGATAGCAAAGCAAATTCATGACAAACTGTGCTACATGTATGCTAAGGATTTATAGAAAAATTTCTTTAATCTACATTATTCATCACACAGAGCTGTCATTTTTTTTGTCCTGTGCATGAGTTCTATACATTGAGTAGGATTTTGCTTTCCGAATTGTTATTGTTGTGTGCCTTCAAGTTCTTTCCAGCTTACTGCGACCTTAAGATGACCCTATGATGCGGTTTTCTTGGCAATATTTGTTCCATGGGGGGTTGCCTTTGTCTTCCTTTGAGGCTGAGAAAGTGTGACTTACCAAGGTCACCTAGTGGGTTTCCATGGCTGAGTGGAGATTCAAACCCTGGTCTCCAGAGCCATTGTCCAACACACAAACCACTATATCATGCTGACTCTCCCCTTTTAGAATTATGCATATTTAATCCTTTTGAAATGGCTGAAAGTGCCAAGGAAAATCTGTTAGTCTTATATGTCCTGTAAGAATATTACTATTTTGCTACATATTACTAAAGGCTTTGGTCTACACAGGATATCTTGCAACACACTGCAAGTCTTAGCAGAAGGAGTTAAATGAATGTATAATTCATCTGAAGCAGGAAGTTTCTGGTTCAGATAGTCAATTTGTGACACTCCACTCCAGTGCTGTGTTGAAAATCCCATCAACTGCAGGCAGAAGAGCCAATGATAACGGATGGCTGAAGCTGCAGTTCACTATCTGAAAGTCCACAACTTGACCACCTTTTCTGCTATGGTGGAAGCATGAAGCAGTTGCTACGGGAAGGTTACATTTGATGCTCCCTTTCACATAGTCTGTATAATTGCATCACAGTACATGCACAAAGCTACCTAAATTCACCACTAGGCCAAAACCCATTCTCTGTAGAACTTGTTACTTTAAATTTTCCACTTCTTTGACCTGGCCAAGTTCATGATTTATGGAGTCTAATAATACCAACTCATGAATCATGAATTTCTTTCAATAAAGTTGCTTCAGAATAGTGCTGTCAACCCAACTAATTTATATGCATTTCAGGTGAGCTTCCACGGCAATTTACAGTAAAAAAATGAAGCAGACTAACAACAACAGTACCATGTTTAAAAGGGGAAAATCATTAGCATACATTAAAATGTAGGGTGGATGAGAGAGGGGGTACTACCAACAAGAATTCTCTCCTTTTTTTATTAGTTGCTTGTTGTTGTGTGCCTTCAAGTCATTTCTGACTTCTGGTGACCCTAAGGTGAACCTATTGCAGGGTTTTCTTGGTAATATTTGTTCAGAGGAGGTTTGCCTTTGCCCGCCTCTGAGGATGAGAGAGTGTGACTTGCCCAAAGTCATCTGGTCATTACCCACCTCAATAAACAAATGGTGTGAAAATGTGGAGGACAGCCTTGGAAGATTGTTGCTGATGTGTGCTTTCAAATTGTTTCTGATTTGTGATGACCCTAAGGTCTCACGGGGTTTTCTCCGGGCAGAGAGTGTATGATATCCCCAATGTCACCCAGTGGGTTTTCAGGGCCAACTGGGGAACTGAACGCTGGTCACCAGGGTCATAGTCCAGTGCTGAAACCACTATACAACACTGGCTCATACTTGGAAGATAACCAATATGCAAGAAGAAGTTTTGTATGGGAGTACACATTCTACTGCATTATCAACTTAATTTTCTCAGTAATCAAAAGTTAAACTCATGAACTTGTGGGAGTCACATTGTGTAAACTTGATAGAAATAATGAGGACTGATTGATAGGTTGAAATTATAAAATCAAAGGCTTTCATTTTTATGTCAAAATTGTCCCTTAATTCTTGTTTTTCAGAAAAAAAAAGTCACTTTTACTAAGCTACAATAATAGGTCCCAGTGCTTAGCTTTAAAGCCTGGTAAGTTCTAATGCTCCAACTTTATATCTTTCCTTCATGGCTTATACCTTGGGGGTTTTGTCTGTAGAATTTTTATACCCTGCTTTTATAGTAAAAGATATTGCAGAACATTCAGAATAAGGAAACCAACAAAACAGAACCTGGAAGCAGGGCTGATGCAAATCTAAGGAGAAGCTGGAATCAAATCAGAATTCAAAGCAATATCAAGTCCAAGTTTCAAACCTTAGAAATGACACTACATAGGCAGAGTTCTTGGGAAGGAGGATGAAAACTTGATGCATGCCAAAGCTGGACTAAAAATAATGTACAGAAGTCACACAGACAGGGGCAAATGGACTCCATAGAGAGAATGCAGTGTCAAACCATTATATCAACCAACCAACCAACCAAGCAGGACACTTTTCACGTCTCAGGCAAAGAATCAGAAGCAAATACTCAGGAGCATCTGTCAATCTAAATAGAAGTATAGTGTCTAAGTTGAGGTAGGTAACAGTACCAGTTTATTCTGCTTTGGTCAAACCTCACCTGGAATACAGCATCCAGTTCTAGGATAAGAGAAATTCAACAGTGGAACACACTGCTTTAGGTTGTGCTGGAGTCTCCTTCTTTGGAGGTTTTTAAAGAGAAGCTGAATGGCCATCTATCAGGAATGCTTTGATGATGTACTCCTGCATGGCAGAGGGTTAGACTGGATATTCCTTGTGGTCTCTTCCAACTCAATAATTCTGTGACTCTATGAAACTTGGCTCTACTGCCCTACTGTACAACTGCAGTTATCTTGCTAGGTTGTGTTTTTGTTCTGCTTTTATCAACTCCCTATTAGACAACATAATTGGGACTGTTTTACAGTTCTTCATGCTGATATTTCCATCTTACAGCTGCTATCCATTTTTTTTTTCAAAACAGATGCCAAGACACAAATGTGTGGTTAGCATGAAGCTAGGAGCAGCTTTCTAAAAGACCAAAACAAGCATAGTATCAAATCACAACAATTATTTTAAGTCATTCCATAAGTATACATGTATAGCATTACACTGGCAAACACAACTGTGCAGTGAAGAGTTGCTGGTCTGACTGTCATTCAAGTAACTGAAGTCATGGTGAACAAGAGAGAAAACATGTTCGATGTTGTTGCGGTTTTTTGTTTAAAAAAATCTTGGGAAGAAGTTAAATTAATAGAACTTCTTTCTTAAAAAGCAAAGCTGGGGAACATGTGGTTATTGATCATTATTAATATAGCAGTTTCTTTGTTATTAATGTAACAATCCTTTAAGGTATTGTCTGCAACTTAATTGCAGACAGCCCAGAGCTTTTGTTCAATTAAAGGGTTTAATTTTCCCTCACAGGAAATTGCAGCTACAAAGTTCTGTTGGTATGTTCTTTTAACTAAATTTGTTGCATTGAATGCCAAAAAGCAGATATTATAGCCTGTTCTGACTAAACACAACTAAAGGGAAATCATTGAATGTAATGAAGACTGTAATAAGTTACTGCATTCCTGTTGAGCCACACAAGTAACCATCTTGGCAACATGCAGCTCTCATGGTCATGCAGTTAAAAGGATAAGATATACATATGTGTGTGGCCATTTCTGCACTACACTGTTATAGTGCTATTCCACTTTCAACTTCCTGTGGAATTCTGGGGTTTGTCGTTTACTGAGGCCCAAGAGCTCTTTGGCTGAGAATTCTAAAGGGCCCTCCCGAAACTGCAAACCCCAGGATTTCATAGGATGTTGACAGTGAGTAATAGCGTTATAATAGTGTAGTGTGGAAATGGCCTCTATGTGCATGTGCGTGTGTGTGAATCAAAGAAACCCTTAGTTTTCAAGGGGATTTCCAGAAATTCAGACCTAAGCTCCAACTACATGTGATAGTACTTGACTGATGGTTTAAACTTCACAACTTACTGAATTAACTACTGTAATAAATGAATATTGCTAATGTGCAAATGCATATTGCTAACAATCAGATATAACATGAGGAAGGACCAGGAAGACAAGTGTCTCTGTGGCTGACATTGTTCAAGATCTTAGAACTGAGCCTTTTAAGAAAACTCATTTCCTGAAATGCACAGAGATCAGAGGCTTTTCTAGACTGACGCAGCACTTCTTTATAATCAAGAGAATAAATACTGAAATCTCTACAATTCTTAAACCACTGCTACAGTATGATTGATGCTTATACATGGCCATGGCCCATGTGAGATAAGCAACACTGAAATAATTTCCCATGCCAGCTTATCTCACCTCAGTGGATTTCAGAGGGGAAAGAAGTTGCAGTCACTGGCATGAAAGGTAACTATCATCTACTAATTTGAAATTATTTCTTATCCCAAAATGTACTTGTATAGCAAGAGGCTTACTCACATGAAAACCTAAATCTACATTTGAACAGGCATTTCCTTGATGTTTACAGATAAGTAATAAAGAAGGACAGTGCACAGCATGCACTAAAGGTCATAGGACACTGAGCTAGAACCTGAGAGCTCTCAACATCTTCTCCCCAACACTGCTTATACAATGTCAACTTCAATGGTTAAGAATGCACACGTCCCTTTGCCCTGATCTCATATACAGAAGTGACATGGGACAATGTTTTATTAATTCTGTCCTCTGGCCAAGTGATGCTGTTCAAAAAATGATGGGAGAGGAGGACATGATGAAGTATCTTTGGCCACTGCTGATACTTGCCCCAAAATGTCAATTTTAGAAAACTCTTCCTCTTGATGGATGAAGAGAGGAACAGCTGAAATGATTTGTAGCAATCTTTTAACCTTTCTCTAAAGTAGTGGTTCTCAACCTGTGGGTCCCCAGATGTTCATGGACTTCAGCTCCCAGAAGCCCCAGCCACTATGGTCAATGCTCAGGGCTTCTGGGAGCTGAAGTCCACGAACATCTGGGGACCCACAGGTTGAGAACCACTGCTCTAAAGCAATTCGTCATGACAGAAAAGGGAGCAGTTATCCGGGTTTTCTCTGGAAATGAGTTAGAGAGCCAGAGCCTGCCCCAAATTCTGAAACTGCTTAGTTTCATGAAAGCGTATCCACCAGGCACTGGAATTATGCACAGCCATGAAACACAAAGTGGGGATTCTCTGAAGCAGACCAGTGAGGAGTCTGGGAAAGGCCCAAGAAGTATGTATTCTTCCTGAATATGTCTAGTGCTTTTAGTTTAAACCAAAAGCACTGTGTCCACCTTCCAGAAGTGCTAAGTAGGAACACAGCAAGCTGAAAACATCTTGTTGCTTATGCATCATAACTAAACAGAATGTAAACATTCCAACTCCTTGCTCCTCAGGGGATATAAGTTGCTTTTTAAGAAGTTACTCCCTATGCCATCTGCCAATATGAAATGAAACAGAGATCAATAACTGAAGAGACAGTAAAGACAGAAGCTTGCAACAGTGAAGTAATTAGGGGAGTGCACTTCTAGAGTGAGGAAGCAGGCTAAAAGCTGTACTAGGGATCATCCAGGAACATATTTAAAAATAGGTTAGGAAAACACATCAAAAGACACCAGCTGCACGTTTCACAGATATAAAGAGACTCACAGGAATGCACACCTAGCTGCTGTGACCACACAGAGATTGCTCCAAAGCTAACATATTCCATGGTGTGAGAGCAAGGCTGTGTAACTACCGGAGGATGAAACTGTATTTTTGTGGGGATGCCATTTCCAGAAGGTTGGGGATTCTGGGTACTGCGGTCCAAAAAAAAAGTTAATGTTCCCAAGCTCAGATAACTACAACATATCCCATATTAAAAGATATACAAATTCTAGTTAGGTTATATAACTGCAATAAAGTCTAGCTTTTGAACAGTTTAAAATATGAACATGAATAGATTTAACAAGATCCATGAAGTGTAAGCAGAATTCATGGCAAAGAAGGTGGTGTCCTGTCCCCTGTAGGTGGGAAGGAAGCTCAAAGACAGTCTAGGGGAGGATGGAGAGATGTAGGAATGGGAAAGGAAAAGATTTGGAAAGTCCCATCGCATTTACTGCATTTTGTTTTAGACTATGCTGCACAACCCATGAACTACATAAAGCCTTAGGTCTGGGTCTGTCTTCCACTGGGAAATCAGTCCATTAGCTTCAATACACACACATTGATATAAGGGCACTTAGCACCAGTTCAGAACACAACCAAACTCCTTGGGATGTCCTTCTGAATAAACAAGCTTACAATTTCATCACACAGGATGCAGAAATAGTTGTAGGATGCATATAAATCCAGCAGGCATGACACATAGCTGCATTAAACTATATCCCTGTCCACTTCAATGAGTTTTCTAAACCAGCATCCACTGTCTGTCTAGGTGATAGTATAGACACACAGAGGCAGTTACACACACATCCCGTTCTGCTGCATTCCACTTTATTGTATGTGCAGTCAAGTTGTGCAGCTCTCTTGAGAGCCAAAGTCTCCAAGGGACGTGACAAAATCAGTGCCACAGACATAAGCTGTAATGCACAGAAGGTGATCAAAAATATCGCTGCTCCTATCATCATTCCGTAACAAAAATTTTGTATATATATATTTTAATGAAAGCACCCCATCCCATCTGCTGTGCAAACTGGGTTTCCAGTGCCTCGGACAAAGGTCTGGGAAAAGTTCCTTTTGGCAGACTACAACCGCCAGAATACCCCAACCAGCTATGGGCTTCCTGGAGGATTCTGGAAAGTTGTAGTCCCCAGGAACTTCACCCAGTTCTGCTTGTATATATACACATGCTGATCCTAGCCGCTTTCTCGCCAAAGCAGCAGCACACGAAGCAGCGAACCCCTGCGGAGGACTGGGTGCACGAGTCTCCCCAAAACTCTAAAACAACACCCGGATCACAGGGGTTGCGATTCGAATGCAACCCGCTTCCGTCCTCCTGAAGCGAGCGAGAAAGCCGAGGCAACCTTCTCATTCGAAGTCAGGAGGCGGGAAACACAAAACGAATAAAACCTGCAACCAGCCGGCGGCTCCCCCGGGCGAACGGGCGCAGCGCAACTTGGGCAAAAGCCGACCAAGCCGGGTGCCCACTGCGGCTGCTCCTCTCGGCCCCCGCCCTCTCCCTCCCACCTCAGCCCTGTGGCGGCAGCCCCAGAGCAGCGAGGGGGCGAGGGGGGGCGGGAGGGGAGGGGAAGGCAGCCCAGGAAGGCTTAAGAGTCGCCCGTCAAGTCCTCAGCCCTCCTCCCGCCACCAAAATATTGAGCCGGGGGACGGCAGACCGCCTGACCTGCCAGTCGCCTCTCTCGGACGTTTTTCCAGAGCAAATCCCAGGCTTTGGCCGTGGAATCCCGGAGCTGCTCGCTGAAGGACCGCCGGAGCTGGGGCTTGGCGACCCGCCGCTTGCCGCTCATCCTCCTAGCGGCGCCCGCCTCCTCCTCCAGCGCCTTCCCCTCGCATGCCGCCCGCCGGGCTCAGCGCTCGCCGCCACCCCGTCCCGGAGACTCCTCTCAGCCGCATGAGGAGCTCCCGCCGCTAGCAAAGTCCTGGGCCAGCCCGGAGGCGGCGGCGGGCCGGGCGAGCGCGACGAGCGCTGCAGCCGCCGCGGAGGGGTTCTGCCATGGCTCGGCCGCTCATCGGAAGGACCCTGCGGAGCCCGCCGCCCGGAGCGGCTGGTGAGGAGGCTCTGGGCAGCGGGCTGCGCTTCGCTCTCCCCCTCCCGCGTCTCCGCCGCGCGCCCTTCTCCTCCTCCCCCCGCCCCCGGAGGGGTGAGCTTGAACTCGCCGGTCGCCTCCTTCCAACTTGCCGCGCGGAAAACGCCTCTCCTAGAAGCCCCCCGAAAGGGTAGCTGCCGCCACCCCATGGCCCCCGGAGTCCCTTCTCTGAAAGACCCCCACGCCACCCCCACCCCCATTTCACCATGGGGCAAAGACCTCTTCCCCTTGCCAAGCTGGGGGTCTCCTCAGAAGTGAGGCCCCTTCGGTTCCACGGCGCTGACTCGCCAGGTCGCTTTGCTTACGTCCAGGGCGGCGCACGGACTGCAGGTTGCGTGGCTTAGCCGGCGCTCCGCACCGAGGCACAGGCGAGTCAGGACACTGGCCACGAGCCACAAAGGGCTGCGGGAGGGGTGGGCTGGCATGGCAACTGAACGTCGAAGCCCGTTTCAGGGGGACTGAGCCCAAGGCCCTTACGGTGGGAACTCTGGCGGCTGAGGGACAGTGGCGGGATACCAAGAGAGCAAAACGTGGAAAGGTGGGGAAGGCGTGCATCCATAAGGAACGTGGGTTCGTAGGCCTAAGTACACTGAAGGCATCAGATCCTGTGTGATTTTCGGAGCTAAACAGGGCCAGCTCTGGTTAGTACTTGGATGGGGAGGAACACCAAGGTGCTCAGATGCCAAAGAATACCAAGTGCTGTAGGCTACATTTCAGAGGAGGGAATTGGCAAACCACTTTGCCTAAGAAACCCCTGTGCAATTCATGAGGTTGCCAGAGGTCAACAGGCACCTTGAAGTCACATACATGCACACATGTCACAGGAACCATGACAGCCGCAAACCACTGTACCCTGGGTGTGAAGTTGATGTGGTGTTGAATAACCCATCTTAGAGACATTCATGCCCTGATGGTCAAAAACAAGACTTGAAAGATGCACCAAAAGCTAAGATGTTTGCTAGACCTCTCTGTATAGCAAAACTAAAGAAACCCAGATGCTCATCTTCCTCACATGTGTAAGGACAATTGGAAAGCTACCTTGGTTAGAAAAAATGTACATTTTGTTTAAAGCTGGTGACAATGTTTGCATAGATGGACAGAAATAAGAGCCAATGTAGTATAGCAGTCTGAGTGTTAGAACACACTGTGGGAGGCCAGGGCTTGAATCCCTGCTCAGCCGTGGAAACCCAGTAGGTGACCCTAAGCAAGTCACACTTTCTCAGCCTCAGAGGAAGGCAATGGCAAACCTCAACTGAACAAATATTGCCATTATAGAGTTGTCATAAGTTGGAAAGGCACACAACAATACACAAACAGAGCAAGAAAAATACCATAGGGTTTTACACATATTCACCATTAGTGTTTTTATACACTTCAGTCTTCAAAGTTTTTCCTAGGTACATTAAGATCAATATTCTACCTCTCCTCAACACATATTCTAAAAACAAACAAACATAGATAGATAGATAGATAGATAGATAGATAGATAGAAGGAGAAACCACAGCTAGTTCAGCATTCTGTTCCCATAGTCAATGGCTTTAACCTCCATAAATTGATCTAATCCCTTTAAAAATCTGTCCAAGTTGCCAGATGTTATGGCAGTGAATTCCACTATTTTTCAATGTGCAGTGTGAAAAAGTACTTCCTGAGGGGTTTTTTCATGCTTAACCATGAAATCATTATGTTTTCAATCTGCAGAGAGCCAGTGTGCGGCATTTGTTGATTAAGAGAGGTTACATTTCAAAGAGACTTGCTTCAAAGAAGTCTTGTGACAAATGAATTAATTGATGTGCCCTGAATTACATGAGAAAGAAGCTTATCAGTAAGCTAGAGGAAGGCCCCATAGCACATAAGAATAGTTGCTGCACCATCGTCACTCTTCTCTCTATGTACTTCTGCCCCTTCCTTCCCAGAAACAGAAACAAGGGACTGTATGTAGCTGACAGGTACTAACTGAGTTTTAGGCCACATGGCTGTAGAAAAATAAAAAGAACCTGCAGGCATCTCATCTAGATTGAGACCTTCTAGAATCTAGGGCAACAGAGGAGAACCTTTAATCCTTTCCTCCTAACTGTTGTTCTGATCTTTCTCCCCCTCTCTCCCTCTTACACATCTATTTATAAAACTGAAATTTGTATTGGAAGAAATTCTTCCATCGGTATTTCCTCCCTCAGTGTAAATAAAACAGCAGGTAACAGGCTTCACATCTAGATCAGTAGTTGGTGTTCCAGCCTTTGCTACATTCCCAGTCCTCATTACCTACCAATCCTTTTTTAAAAAATTACACTATTGCTAGGTACATGAATAGTGTCTTATTAATGTGCCCTCCCATTCCACATTAATTTGTTTTTCTTAGACCTGGAGAACCAGACTCATGTTAGCGCAAGAAACCATGTGAGACATGAGTTCACTCACTGTTTTCAATTGTCAGTGGCTTTTACTATGCCTCATTTGCCTGAGTTTGAATTCATTCAACCTTGAACAATGTGAAATGTCAGCATCCTTTCTCATGTTATCTTTAGGGTCAGGTAATTTATCTAGCAGGAGTGGGCAACTTGGACTACTATTAGATAAATTACCTGTTAATGAAATACACTCAGGTATGGAAGGCTACATTTTCATCCTCAGCACAGGTCACCACATGTCCTGAGATGGCCAAAAAAAAGGGGGGGGGAATAGAGATCAAAACCAGAAGAAGCTGAATGTCCATTTCCTTCTTTTATTGGATTATGGGAATTTCAGTGGTTTGAGGCTTGGGGTGCTGTTACTCCCCCCATGCAAAATCTGCCATTCCTGCAGACCTTGAGGAGTAGGAAATATTATGCCACTCACTGAGTGGGATTGGGTGGTCCCATATGGGCTGCAAAACCAGTCTTAGCTATGGTCCAGCCCCACTGTATGAGATGAGATGTTTCCACACTAGAGGCCACTGGGATATGCATGTGCTGCAGCTGTTTTCCATGTCTGCAGGAGTCTTCTAGAAAATGATGCAGTGCTGGTGTGGGAAGAGAACATGGTTTTGGCTGTTCCTACTGCAGTGGTTCTTAACCTTTTCTTTACCAGGACTCCCTGTAAATATAATTTGCTGCAGGGAACTCCCAACACTTAACTCAAAATTTAAATATTTAAATTTAGATTTAAATATACTTTTCAAATATTTATTTATTAAAAGCTTCTGGAGATTGGGATTCAAATCCCTGCTCAGACCTTGGTGACCTTGGGCAAGTCAGATTTTCTCAGCCTCAGAGGAAGGCAAAGGCAAACCCCCTCTGAAAAAAATTTTGCCAAAAAAACCACACCCTGTGATAGGTTCACTTTAAGGTTGCCGTAAGTCAGAAGTGATTTGAAGGTATACAACAATAAAGTAGTGCTGACAAGGGGAGGTTCCTTTTAACAATCATGTCTTTCCCCCTTGAAAACTGACTTATGGTGACCCTAAGGCAAATCTGTCATGGAGGTTTTCTTGGCAAGATTTGTTGCCTTTGCCTTTCTCTGAGACTGAGAGAATGTGACTTACTTGAGGTCACCCATTGGGTTTCCAGGGCTGAGTGGGGATTCAAACCCTGCTCTACAGAGTCATGGGCCTTTTCGCATGCCGTTTTTAAAGCGTATTAGGCACACACCCTCCCCCCTTCACATGCTGCCATACCGCATGACATTCTGGCGAACCAGGTGCTATCACGGCCATGGATAGTGCTGATAGCGCATTTTCTTATTTTCGCCTCAAAGGCGAAAATAACCTCCCTTTCACACATCAGTCGCGTGACCAGAGGGCCTGCGGAGCCATCGTCCGGTGTGCTTCCAAGAAGGACCCAGGAGCGGGTGGGGTGTGGGCAGTCCCTGCTGCGACCTTCACGCAGCAACTCCCAGGGGACGCTCTGCCCAGCAGCAGCCTGGCTGCTGTCCCCATCACAGCAGGGAACACTGCACGACATGTCGCCACGAGAGGCCACCCTGGGGCTGCGTCGCCACTCACACTCAAGACAACAGCAGCCCCCGGGGTCCGGCCGACTGTGTGTTTTTTTTTAAACCCGGTGCTATCATTAGCACATTAGCATGTTACCAACGTAGTATGAAACAGCCTGTTGGCAGGATCTATCGTGCTAACGTTAGCACAATAGTCGACAAAACAATAAAAGAAAAAGAAAAACCACCTACCAGTGGGGTGGGGACAGGGCAGGACCTGGGTGTGGCCCAGGACACCGACATGTGGACAAGGCACCGGGCGGGGACTGGTGCTCTCTCGCAAATGCCCCACCGTGTGCAGACTGCAAGGGGCTCTCTACTGGGCCTCTTGCGATATTGGCAATATCATGAGGGCTCTAGTTTGTCACGCTATCAAGGTAAGGTGTGAAAAGGGCCATAGTTTGGATGCTAGCACATGCCTGCTGCCATGTCCATTTTATGAGGAATACATAATGGTGTGTGTGCTGAAACTGTTCCCTTGTTGAAACTGCTTCTTTGGCACCCTCACCCCTCTGCTGCTGTGTCCCTGTTGCTGCTGCAGCTATTGCTGTCCAACAGCAAGGCTTTGCAGACCCCCTGTGAGGACTCCACAGAGCCCCAGTGGTCCCAGGACCCCAGGTTAAGAAAAATCTTCCACTGATAAAGAAGCCAGTGGAGTTTGGAAAGATTGCATGATGTATTTGGTGCATTTTGGTTGGCCCAATAAAGGTATTGCTGTATTGTGGATTTTGGATGTTATTGTATCTTCCACTGGACCATCATCACCAGTGGAACACATCTTGCTGTGGCTCTCACAACACCAAAATGATACTTGGTATCTTCTGGTGCAGAAGCTGTCACTGCTTTTAAGGTGTGAACAAAACTGTACCTATACACTGTGACAAAGCTTGCTCACAAAATGTGTCTACAGTCTATTTCCACTCTGAGCTGTTCCTACATTGCCTCAAACATCTGCCCAACATAAGAGACAGGATGCTGAACTAAATGGAAGTGATCTGAGTGAGCTGATCAATGTGAATGTACTTAACACCAACAGCAAAAAAAGTTCCTTCCACATTCTGGTCTGAAGAAAAAAAAGGACCTCATGGGGCAGGACACATATTTTATGCTCTCCCTTCAAACTGTTTGGTGGCATGAACTCTTAATTTGTGGTAAGTTCTGTAAAAACATTTCACATGATAGGAAAACAGATGGGTCTAACATTTCCTGGAAGGAATGGGGTGATTCAGTGGAGGGTTTTGTTCACTGTTAATGAAATACACTCAGGAATTCAAATAATGTTCTTTGTGTCACCCTTTGTTCCAATGTGCAGCATTTGGGAGTTAGATCCAGCTATACATTCATATTCAGTCACAGGAGACACACAAAAGGTTTCATGTTCTTATAATTATGTATTTTAATTCTTTCTTCACCATAGTAATTAATGGTTAGGTTAATTGATGCTGGATGAAATTCTTGTCTCAATTAAAAATGGATTGAGTTTTTTTTTCCTGCTGTCATTCCTTGCATGACAGTTGAATTATTTTTTTTTATCTCAAACCAACTAAATAATTCTCAGTGAATCTGATGGTAAATTCTTCCATATATGGAAGTGGGGTGTATTTCTTCCAAAAAGGTCTAAAGAAATGTGAGTTCTTGCAATATATGTCATTAGACTTTACTGGTTGCTGTTACCTTCATGCTTACTCTTTTGTTTTTAGGAGGCTGGTTGTTGTGAGTTTGGTTTGTTCGTTATGATCAGCTCAAGGGCTTTTCGAAACATTTTTAAAAACTGCAGTATGATTTGTTGATGTGGTCTATGAAGGGCAAAATTTTTTCCCTCTGATTTTTTTCCTCTTAGAATTAGAGTGCTATAGTGTAAAAGTGCAATTTCAGTGGTGCACTGATGCACAATAGAATTACAACTCTGTTTAAAAGAGAAAGAGACACAAAGAAAGGAGGGGAAGAGAAAGTTACTTTTTAAAAAGAAATCCATTCAAGAGTCAGAGTAAGATGATGCAACTGGTGCTGGGAATTGCCAGGAAACAGTCAAAAACATCAGAAACATTGTTTGGATTTAAAAACAAATAAATAAAAAATCCAGAAAACAGGAACAAATATTGCAAACTTTCATCTGGAAGAGGCCCCCCTTGCCTTATCGAAGTGGGGTAAAGGTGTCAACAGACTAACATATTTGTTCCTGTAGTTCACATTAAATATATATATATACACACACACGCACGCACGCACACATACATACACGTACATACACACACACACACACACACACACACACACACATATACACATACACACAAACAACATATCTGGCTGAGCAGGGAATTAAACCCTGGTCTCCAGGGTCATTGTTTTACTATGGAGTAAAACTAACAACACAGTGAAAAGGTCCGATGAAACATACAAAAGATTGTGCAGTAAAATAATACAGCAGCAAGAACTGTAACTATAATGAAAGCTACCCATCTTAGAAAATACAACTAAATTGAAACAATAACTGTAGTAACTAATCAGTTTGCATCTTTCACAACTGCCCAGAGAAACAGCCAATTTTTCACTATGTGAAAGTAGACTCTACTTTTGCAGGCATGACTGAAAAGGGCTTATCTTGCATGTCCACGATAGACAGCAAGAGGACTTGAAGCAAGGTCTGAGCATCCACGCAGAGATACATGGGGAAAAGTCCATCAGATATCCCACCAGGCCTGGGCCTTCTTGGGCTTTAAATGTCAAAGTGAACACTTTTCATGGCACTGAAACAAATTAATTGCCAGTGACTTTGCTGAAATAAAGCTGGAATTATATGCTTTACTTTATGAGCTCCATTTAAGTCTTTCAGTTGTGTTTTGAATTAATGAAACAGGTACTCTTGCTATATTCTTGATTTTCTTGCAGTTTTTTTTATTAAAAAATTAAACTGTTGTGAAATTAATGTATATTTAAACAACATCATCATGGATTTTAAAACACGATTTGGATTACTGACATCTGGTATTCAAAGTGATGGGCTTTCCTTTGTAATTCAGAGGTGAGGGACACGTGACCTTTCAGATCTGGTTGAATTGAAGTTCTCACTAGCTTTAGCCACCTTGCCCAGTGGAAAGGAGTGATAATGGGACCTGAAGTCCAATAGCGACAGCCACATTTTCTTCATCCCTGATGTAGCTGGAAGGAATCTTGACACCTGCCATCTTGATTTATTATTACTTTTAAGTCACACTTTTCAAAGAGAAAACAATGGGAAACAATAACTTTTCTCTCAATTGTGCCAATAAATCACCTCCTTTGCCCTGCCTTCACAGGAATTTACAAAGACGTGTAGAATTCAAAGACATGTTCATCTGGATCAATATGCAAAGGGATCTTATAGCACCTTTGAGACTGAGAGAAAGAAGTTGGTAGCATAAGCCTTTGTAGACTTAAGTCTACTTCATCAGATGCTAGAGTGAAGTGCCTGGGAACAGTCCTTTATAGCTATGAATGAGCAGGTGGGATGTGTGAACAGAAATGCAAAACTTGTAGGTATTGTGATGAGGTGATAAGTTTTAATGAAGGCTATTGGGGGACAAAGCCAGGAGGAAAGATGTTGCCTAAAGCCAAGGTGAGTAGATAACCATATGAATGGTGGAGGGAGTTATTGGACTGTGATGTGAAGCTGGCTGGGAATCAGAAAGGTTCCTTGCCAGCATCTCCTTTCTGGGTTCCAGCCAGCATCATGTTACATTCCAATAACTCTCTCCTCTGTTCATATGGTTATCTACTCACTTTGGCTTTAGACATCATCTTTCCTCCTGCCCTTGTCCCCCAATGGCCATTGACCATTATTAAATCTCATCTTGTCACCTCTTACCATATCTACAAGTTTTTTATATATATTGCTATTTATACATACTCACACGTACAACTTGCTTGTTCGCAGCAGCTATAAAGGACTGACTGTCCATGGCACTTCACTCCATGCATCTAACAAAGTAGACTGAAATCTATGAAGGCTATGCTACCAACTTCTTCTCAGTCTCATTTCTGCTACAAGATACCTTTGCATAGTAATTTACAAAGTTCATATCTAGTTTAGAAACAGTTCTGACATTTCATAATAAAACTGAAATCCTCTCAGAATAAAGTAATCCATGAAATCTAATTACATTGATCAGATATTGGATTTAAAAAAGGAAACTAAACTAAACAAGTTCCTTAACATCCCTTGAATTTTACTTTCCTTGGTTAAAAAATGTGGCTTTGTATCTGTTCTGTATGCTGCATACAGTACATGTGAAAGCCTGGAGACAGCAAAGCATGGACAAAATGTCCTTCGACTGGTAAGGTAATTGTCTGGAAGAGTGGAATTCATTGTACTGAAAATGTTGTAATAATATAGCCAAGTCTGGAGCAGAATTTTGAGATGTACATTTCCTTACATTATTTTGAACATTTGCTCTCATACAAATTGGCAGTGTGCTTTACAAATCTGATGTCTCATACAAACTGGCAGTGTGTTTTATAAATCTGATGTGTTTCAAACTCTTGAAAACAAGAAGTGTTGATTGAGGGAAAACAAGCAAAGGGGGTTGTTTCAATTCTTCCTAGACTCTGTGGTTTGAGTTGTGGAAAAACAGTCCCCACAACCTTCTTATCCATCCCACTTTGCCATGAGATCTGAATTTCCCTTTTTGTAATTGTCATCTAGTGAGTGACCACTACAGGTGGCTAATTAGCAAAGCACAGTGGACACCCCACTCAAAAGTTTCCAAGGAGAGATCTTTCCCAAACTTGGTCCACAAACTGCCACATCTGCTCATTCATGCACAATCTTTCTGTGGAGAAAGCAAGAGCTATACCACTAGGGCTGCTGGTTCAGGATTGTCCCAGGTCCTGAGGTTTATGGGCCAAAACCTGAGTCCTAGGGATGGTCCCTGGCGATAAATTAAGTATTATGCGCTAAGTACCAACCACTTTGTCATTTAAACACATACATACACAGAATATTTTTATCCTATTTGGAAATTAAGACAGATTTCTTAACAAAATCAGTTAAACCTTGGAAATTGTAACAAGCTGCTGTTCTACTAGCTGAGCTGGAGATCTGTACATAAACTTTTCCTCTTGCACCCTTGCCTCCTGCTCAGATATGACCCATGAAAGCTGAAGACTCAGGGCTGGGCCTTGAGATCTGGCAATCCTATACACCATGCATTACATTGATAATACTTTGTAAAACAGGATGCTCAATATGCCCCCACCTTTTTCTGGAAAGGGAAATTGCCAGATGGGCCTCCAATCTGTCTTGGAATCCCATACCAAATTAGGAGCTTGGTGCCAGACTGGAGACCCACAAAAACAAAAGTGGCAGCATTATAGATACCTTTTAAAAAGCATTACTAATGTAGCACGTAGCTAGGTTCTAATGTGTAGCAATTCTGGGCAAGAGTGAGTAAAACTGGCAGAGAGTAGAAGACAGGTGAATGGCTGAGCAGCAGAACACATGCATTGCACATGAAAAGTTCCAGCCTCAGTCCCTTGCATTTGCAAGTAAGTGTGGGAAAGATCCTTCTCTGAAACTGTGTGTGAGGGTAGACTACAGGCTGGAAAAGAATGGGTTCATAAGCCACACACAGGCCTCCTTGGACTTTTTTTTTTTTTTGGTGGGGTCTCACTGTTTCCACTTACTGCCACAAGTAAACCACTGAAATGCAGTACCATTGCAAAAGGAACCATTTGCCGATCTCATCATCTTTTCCAAGGTAGGGCAGGGAACAGAAATCAATTCTCTGATCCATGTCCAATGTTTATTTTGTTTATCACATTTTCACTCCACCTGTCCACTATAAAATGATGCTTGTGGCAGCTAACATATATCACTAAAAATAAATACAAGATTAAAATCACCTAAAATCATCACATATTCATCTACCACTATCACCACTACATTTTATACTTGCTCTCAGTTCCCAAAGCCACACCTATCTGTAGGATTATAATTTAAGACTGAATCAGATTTTTATGGAGCTTTGGGCTACAAACTTAAGTACTTGAACCAACATGGAACGCTAGTGTGCTTTTCCACTGCTTGGCCAGTGTGAAAACAGAATTTTTTATTGTGTGCCTTCAAGCTGCTTCCAACTTACAGTGACCCTAAGGTAAACCTATCACAGCGTTTTCTGGGGCTACAGAATACTGAACTATATAACCCCTTGGCTTGGTATACGATGGCTCTTATATTCCTGTGACCAATAGATGAAAGATACAGGATGTATTGTGGAAGTTAATAATCATATAGGCAGATGAGCTATTTTAGTTCACCAGACTCACTTGCAGAATTCACACAGACCTAAGAAGTATGAATTTTGTGACTTATCACTTGCTGAGTTGTAAACAGTTTTCTTGAGATTCAGCCACTTGGCAATGCACATGCTCTTTACAGAGGGGGAAAAAAACCTGACAAATTGCCCAAGATCTGACAGGTACTCAAAATAAATGGGCCACCTGATGGGGACACATCTTTTCTGGTTTTGTGCATATAGGCATAACAGAATACTCATCATTGTGAGTCTACACTCTTTTGGACATGGAGCATTTTTATACCCCACAATACTTCCATATTCTCATTGGGGTCAGAAAAATACCTCAGATTAAGGCATTCAATGAAGGATTGTTTTTTTTTTAGCCTTTCCATAAATGACTCTGCATATCTTTCTATCCCACAAACTCTTGTTCTCTGATGACATTTTAGAATCCAACAGCACCTGTACTCCATTAACTTTAAAAGCATTTCACTGTTTACAGTAACCAGGAAATGTCAATGCCTGTGTTATATTAACAAGCCAGCAATAACAAATGCAGTCTTAGTTTTTAACGGTTAGCCGGACCCCTTCACTCTGAGTCTGACTCACAGGCAGGCTTAATCTCCTAGTGCAACTCAGACAAAGCAGGCAACAATTCCATATTCTTTACAATACAAAAGGGAGAATTCTGGAGGAGAAGAAAAACATTAATAAAACAGAAATTATGTCTACACTGCAATATGGGAGTGATGCTATTTCTGGTTTTAGTGACAAAGTATCACAGGACTCTACTGGGTGGTACTTGTGAGTTCACATGATGATGAATGAGAGGACATTTTCCTACACAGCCCATCTTTGTGTGACCTTTATTCTTTATAAAAATCTTTGAATGCCACAACAGAAATTGTCATCTGTAACAAAAATAGAGTGGCAAGCAGCAAAAACGCTAGTCTCCCACAGCCATTTCATAAAGCTGTCCAGTTTTGTTTCTTTTCTGCTTGGAGCTTATATGTGTTCTCATTCTTGTCACACTGCTTGAATTTATCCTTGTCAAAGCTACACTTTCCTTTCTCCTGCACCAGAATGCATAAGTGGTACAAAAGCAACATGGCTAGTAAACTATGGAAAATTGTCTTTTCAATATTAGTCAACTTCTCTACAGCAGAGTGCTATGATTGAGAAGGAATGCATGGAAAGATTGAGCAGGAGAAATTATATAGCGATGGGGACACAGAGGCTTCACAGCTTCATGGACATAATCTCTGAAGTTGGTATTATCCTTATTCAGGCATTAACTCACCTCTCTTTCTTTAACGTACCAGCAGGTGCCCCATTGTCACTTTGTTCATGTAGAAAGGGATGTCTCTGAGGATGAGAGGTTCATGTGGAGGCTTTCCAAGTGAGTGAGAACCCTGGAGAATCTGCTCTTTAGATGTTATCATTTTTCACATGGGGAGAGAAACAATGGGGTGGTGATGCAATAGTGTTCCCTAGCTACTGTGGTGCATACTCTCGAACATTTCAGAGATGAAAACGAGGACACTTGTAGCCAAGCAACATTTATGTGGTTAAAATGGCAAAAAGTATTGATGAGGAATAACATACAAACTAGGAGATGGTGCAGCAAGTTTCCTTTTGCCTCAGTCTTCTGGGATGGACAAAATTCAATGCCTTCTCCCTTGCGCTGAGTCAACTGAATGCAAACTAATTTTGCAGTCTTAACTCAGTTTGCACAAACTGGAATAAGCTAAGGACAAAGCACAAAATTAGGAGGAGAAGAGAAAAACTAGGACATTTTAAAAGCAGCTGAAAAAGTGGGATAAGAGAGGATGACAGATTGTGGGGTATGGTGTAATATCTGAAGAAAGCTTTTGTATTTCCTATATCTTTAACTTAAGTGATTGTCACCTTGATAATAATGAAAATTATTCTCTTCCATTTTACAAAGCATATTAACATTCTTATGTGATGTAGTATAAATTAAATGCTGTTTGCAGTCAGTTTGGCTCCTCAGTCTTTAGCCTTCAAATAAAGCAGTATCATAAAGTATATTTAATTGTGTCATTTGTTCATCTTTCCCATCACACGTTTGTTTCTTCCCTCATGGCTGAAGTTTAGATTGCAAGCTCTTCAGGCAGGGACTCACCGTTTTTATTTAATTTTCTTGTAAAGCACTTTGTGAGAGCCAGTGTGGTGTAGTGGTCTGAGCATTAGACTACAACCCTGGAGACCAGGGTTAGATTCCCAGCTCAACCGTAGAAACCCAATGGGTGACCTTGGCCATTTCCACATTACACTCTCACAGTGCTATTATTCCACTTTCAACATCCTTTGGAATTCTGGGGTTTGTAGTTTACTGAGGCCCTCTAAATGCCAGGATTCCATAGGATGTTGAAAGTTGAATAATAGCACTATAACAGCATAGTGTGGAAATGGCCCTTGGGCATGTCACAGCCCCAGAAAAAAAAACATGATAGGGTTGCCTAAGTTGGATATGACTTGAAGTAGCTAACAAAGCATTTTGTAGATCAATGATAAATAATTACAAGAATTTGTGAAAGTGCACAGAGTTACAATCTAGGAACCCCTTTAGGTTTTTACTGCAACTCAATTTTCACTGTCCCTATCCTTTTATACCAGTGGTAGTGGACCTCAGGTCCTGTAGCTCATCCTTAGCTAGGTCTCAATCCAACTCAGGCTCAAAGATCTTCAGGTAAGGCCCTTCTCTTAGTCAAATCACCTTCCCTGGCATTTTTATGGGAACAATGGGGAAACCTTGTTTGTGGTTCCTTCCAAGCTTTTGAATTCCCTCTTTAGGATGGCTTCTTTGCTATCCTTCCACAAGCAAGCAAAGCCATTTCTATTCCATCAGTAACTGACTGCAGTGAGCTTTTTAATGGTGTACTCACTTGCTGATTTTTATCTTCCATTTTCTCCTGTTTTTTTTAAACATGGTTCTAAATCTACAGAGTGAATTGAATAATCTTTATATGATTTTCTTAATGTTTCCATATGTATTTTAATCTGTATTTGTTTTGAATTTGTAAACTGCCTGGAGACCCTATGTTTGGAAAGGAGCAGAGTAGAAGTGAATAAATAATAACTCCTCTCTTTCAGTCTCCCTCGCTCAGTCATAGACATACTCCTTCCTCGTGACAACCATTCTTTGGTGGTCTCCCAGTCTCTGTACAGATTTCCTGCTATTCTAAAATTCTATTCTGAAATTCTCATAAGCTCTACTAGTAGTAAAAGCTTTATGTTACAATATGCTGGTATTTTTGGTTCCAGGTTTTGTCATTGGCTTAACCACTACTGGAATGCAGCCTTTGAGAACATCTCTAAACTGAATATGGCCCTCAGGTTCAAAGATCTTCCCTCAGCCTAGCTTTACAAAGACAAATTATAGGGGAATGGAATCAATGGGGCAAGGCTGGGGCAGAGTCCAACATGATGTATATAGAAGTAAGTTAGCAGGAGTGGCAGGGGGGCTTACTTTGTCCAAGGTTTGGGGCAAATTGTCCCGGTTGCCTCTCAGACAAGTCTTGGGTTGTGTGATGCTCACACTTTTTATTTCTTTTTCCCCGCAAAAGGAGACAATACCATTTTATTCCCAGCGCAGGCCTACACATAACTTGTATGATTTGGGACTGGAGTACAGTCCAGATATCTGAAATATGAATCCAGCAAAAGCTCTTAAGAGTTCTGCTCTCATTTAGCACCTGCACAGACCCCAAATGTTTAAGTAGCACATTGCTGCTTCTCATATCAGGCTTCTTGGCCCAAATCCAAGCCTGGTGTAATTCCTTGGAACTTAGTAGAGTTATAGTATGGGGCAGGGATAGAACTACAACAAACACTCTGACCTTGTGTGGCTATAAATTAACTACAGTTGAAGAAAGAAGGAGGGGAGAGTTAGAAGGTGTTGGTGATAAGCAATAGCAGTGGTGAAAGGAACATATCTTCTGGTCAGTTTTGGACAGCTGACACTAACTCTATTGTCAGATAAGTCTTACTGACTGTGGGAAAAGGAGAGAAGAAAGGCTCACACTACTATTTGACTAGCCCTTAACGGAAAAATGGATCTGGAAATCTTGACACTCTCTGTTCGTCTCCCTCCCATTGCTCCCCCTTCATCCCTTCTGAAAGTAATGAAAATAACTAGCAAAATATCTGTTGCTTCAGTTCCTAGTCCAAACATGTATTTCCTCAACTGACTCTGGGGGTGGGGGGGAATACTTTTGAGGAGAGAGAGAGGGGATGTCTCAAGTGGAAGTTTGTTTTCTGCCAAGGAAAAGAAGCCATTTCTCGGCATCATCAAAAGATGAATCATTAAAAACCCCAAGTAACCTCGAGATAGGTTTTGTGATCTTGGTTACAAAAGAGAACACCCCTGTAGTGTAAATCCCTATAGAAGAATGGACTAACTCTACACCCTTCAAATCAATGCAAGTTTTCATGTTGACTCTGGTGAGAACAAGAAAAATAAAACAAGCAAAAGTACTCCATGGAAAATAAAACATTTCCCTTCTCTGCAGTGTAAGATCAAAATGGGCAGAACTACCTTTCAAGTAAATAGCTGACAGCTGAGCACATTCCCTCTATCACTGGAGGTGAAAAGCACAGGGAAAGTCAAAGCTAACATAAGGAATACCTCCTCTGAACTGTACGTTTGCCTATTATACCATTTTCAATCTCATTTTTATGTACAGTGGAACATGTAAGCAACCTCTGGATTTCGAATTTAAGCTATCACAGAGTGTTGCGTCCTGTACCTAAAATGGTGGCAATATGCATTTAGACAATAATGACAATAAAGTAAAAAATGACTCACTTTCAACTAAATATGAATAAAACTTGGATGCACATTCTGAATTCTAAAACAGTGAGTTTTAGTGAATTTTCTTCATATTAACAGCCCTCTAAAATGCAGGTGGTATTATCTAACCTATATCTATTAGTCCCATTAACTGAGCACCACACACAAATCCTAGTTGTTCCAATCACAGGTCTTACATGACTATATTATACACCTACACACTTTTATGTAAACCATTTTCATTCCTCTCACTGTTAGTCTACTACCAGGTATAAGCTTGGCTTCTATACGTCATATTTTGCATGCATACCCATTCCCAGTCTAATATTTTATTGCAGTTGTGCTTTGAGAGTGCTGATTGCTAATTAGTTTCTGCTTGCTTTTGAATGCTCAATAAATATATGCAACTGTATATGGATGTCTATTACAACCGCATGTTGCTGTAGAGAGAACTAATAGCATATTATTTAGATTTATACTCCCATCCTTCAAATACATTATCAGAGTGGCATATAATAAAATTTTTAAAATGGATGCATTAAAAAAATCCAGAAGCAGCAAACTTGTGGAAGTGGTTGTACCACTAACACAAATCAAGACTGAACAGACTTGGGCTTGTGGGACTCCCCTCCCCTTTCCAAACTTTGAGATACAACAATCACAGAATGGTGCAAAAGACATACACTTAGAATTTTAAAAAGTACTGAGCTCAGGAATTTGTTCTGTGTACCAGAGCTCTCAGTCCAAATCTCTACTCTTGATTACCCCAAGCTTTCTTCATGTTTACAATATAATTTATGATACAAGAGGTATGTGTGTATATGGGGGGGGGGTCATTTTTGCTATTCTTAAGCAACAAGGAGGTACAGATCCCTGCCGAGCTACCATGGATTGTCTACAGATCCACAAGTAAATCCAGATCTGCACTCTGCTCATTCTTGATATAAATTAAGAGTGGGTAATTTCTAGAAATTTTGAAGCCACATCTATGCCCCTAGGCCTCAGAGAGCCACTCTTATACCTCTTGTTTGCCCCCAGTCAGATCTGACTGTTTTGCCCCATTTTGAGTTGCAGTTGTTTGAGATGGAGTGGGGGGAGGGGGGGCTTTTTGAAAACCAGAACTGACCAGACTTCTCTTTATGCAAAATAAAAACAAAAATGAAGTGTGGAGGCAGTGTAAGAGGGTCAATGTAAGTAGAAGCCATGGGAGATGCATGGGCCCCTGTTAGATTATGCAGTTATAGCATTATGATATCACGTTAACTGCCAAGAGAACATCCTATGAAATGCTGGGGTTTGTAATTTGGTGATTTTGTCTAAGAATCCCAGATATCCCCCTCCAAACTGCAAATCTCAGGATTCAGTAAAGTGGAATCATAGCTCTATGACTGTGTTGTGTTGAAAGGGCCCATATTGCCCATGGGGTGAAAGTTTAATATAAATGCACAGACATTCCTGAGGCAGTCCAGCAGTTTCTGGTGCAGAATTATCTCCAAACCACCATCTCTCTAATCTATTTTCCATTGTGAGAGAGGGGGAATGGAGGATTACAGCAGCTGGATGGGCCAGAGTTCCCAATGGCAAGAGTTTCTTTACTCCCAATGCCGTGTTCCCATGAATGTCTGACTCCAGGGACTCATAAGCACAAAACTGCATGAAAGTAAAATGATAACCTTGAAAACATAGAGATGAGAGGGTCTTTTGACTTTAGAAATGAAAGCTCCCTTGTCTTTCTATCTTTTGCTCTTTCAGATGAAACTTGGATAATTACAATCACTCTTAAAATAGCAATACTCCCTGCACCCTGCAACAGTTGAACAGTTGAACAGAGGGATATCAGAAAGATATCTTTGGTAAGTGTCTGGCTGTTCCTGCTTAAACTGGAGCTATACAGGCATACACAGTTCTTGACAGAATTACTGAGTTGGACAAGCCAAAGGCACAGTATTGCTCAAGCTGCGTCTTCCAAAAGAAGGAGTTCCAAAGCTTGGGAGCAGTCACCAAGAAGTACCTCTTGGAAGAATATGGATTCCATATTTAAATGGTACTCTACCAATTGACAAGATCTCTATATATAGAAAACAGGAGAAGGCTAGGCTTGGTGGCTTTTCCCAACATCTGGGGTTTTTTTTTAAATGCAAACAGATCTTGTAGCACCTTTGAGACTAACTGGTACAAAGGTGCTACAGGATCACTTTGCATATTGATCCAGACTAACACAGCTATGTCTTTGAAATCTATTTTTTATGTACATGGAATTAAAAAAAAAACTATGAGAAGAGCCAGGGCCAGCCCTATCATTTGGGAGGATAATGCAACTCCCATAGTCAGCAGAGAGTGGGTGTCATAAAAGAGCAACAAATTTGTTATTTAATGTGTTATTTTATTGCCAGTGATAGAAGAGGTGCTTGTAGCCTCATGTATCCAGACAACCTGGCTGGCTTTGGGTGAAATACATTTTGACACCTGGGAGTGTTAAGTGCCATTTGTTGCCCTGCACTGGGCTGCAAAATATCTTGGACTAACTTTAGGAGATGCATTCAGCCAACTGAGGCAAGAAATTTTGCACTGCACAGATCATTATACTATCTGAGCCATTGTTTGTTTAATTGTGGCTACTGTTTGTTTCTTGACAAGTCTACCTGAACTGAGCTAAGTTACTCCAATGTATACTACCTGAAGTCTGAGAAGTCTGAGTTCCTAGTTTGCACACCACAAGTTACTTGCATGTCCTTTAGTGCCTTTTGTTTGAGCATCAAAGCCATCCTGAGAAATCTCATTCAAATCATTTTGAGCTCTTCTAGGTCTCATCAAAGAACAATAGAAAGTCCAAATGTTCAGTACCACACAGATTTAAGCCTCATTCACACATTACACTCCATGTAACCTGCACATGTATCCTACAAGCGCATTACTCAGGGCTAAACTAGATAATCCATCAAATACATATGACGTGTGGCATGTACTTAGTGCTGCTGAAGTGGTTTTTGTTATTTTAATAACCATGAAAAGGGGATGTGATCACCAGTGAAGGAAGGCAGCAGTGCGTTATAAGCAATGACAGGGAGCAACTAGGCTAGGGTGTATGATATAGAGAGAATATTTGTTCCTTCTTCCAGTGTTGCAATGGGTCTTTCCGCACTACACTGTTATAATGCTATTATTCCACTTTCAACATCCTATGGAATCCTGGGGTTTGCAGTTTAGGGAGGAACATTTATAATTCTCATCCAGAGAGCTCTTTGGCCTCAGAAACTACAAACCCCAGAATTCCACAGGATGTTGAAAGTGGGATAATAGCACGATAACAGTGTAGTGCAGAAAGGCCCAGTGCTTCCCCACCCAAAGCTGCTACTTGGTGCAAATGGAATTCCCCCCTAGTGCAAATAGCAGCTTCAAGAGGGAATATATTCACCAGGGTCATGTTGTAAGGGAAAGGATAAAACTCCCACTCCTCACCAGCTTGAAAATGTTAATTTTTGGATTATAATCCCCAGAATACACAGCCAATTTTTTTAAAAAAGGTAAGGTTCCCACTCCTTACACAGTATGGTCCTGATCCTGGTTTGTGTCAGGTAGGAAATGATCAGGTAAGAAATCTCACAAGTCCACATAAAGATCAATGAGGCTTTATTCAAGGAAGACAGATGGCAAATTTAATAGGGAAAGCGATAAATAAAATAAATATAATAAATAGAGATAAACAAAAAGCTGGAATCCTAGCATTAGATATATTTAAAGCTTTTGATTGTGTGGAATGGCCAGCGTTAAACGTAATTTTAAATAAAATAGGATTAGGAGAGAGATTTAAAGGGTTAATAAATCAATTATATTCACATAATACAGCTGTAGTGATGGTAAATGATGGAATTACAGAACAGATTCAAATATCAAGAGGAATGAGACAGGGATGTCCATTATCTCCAGTTTTGTTTGCAATAGTTGTAGAAAATTTAGCCAATGTAATAAGAAATGATGAGAATTTGGAAGGAATTGGAATCAAGAAAAAAATAAGATAAGTTTATTTGCAGATGATACATTGTTAACAATTAAAGATCCAGTCAAAATGATAGACAGAATAGACAAACATTTAAAAGAGTTTGGGGAGAAGATAGGATTAGAAATAAATTGGGCCAAATCAGAAATAATGTCATTCAATTATACTAAAAGAGAAGTACAGAATTTTATAAGTAATAAAAGAATAGTAGTTAAAGTAAAAGAATCAATTAAATATTTAGGAATAGATATTACAAAAAATTTACAAGGACTAGAGGAAAAAAATTATAAGAAATTAAAATTAGAAATGGAAACTAGAGGATTATAAAAATATAAATTTATCATGGTTTGGAAGAATAACAGTGGTAAAAATGAAAATACTACCTAAAATTAATTTCCTCTTTAGGATGTTACCAATAAAAGTATCAGAGGAAGAATTAAAAGAGTGGCAAAAATTATTAAATAATTTTTGCAATGGGTATAAGAGAGCGAGGATTAATAAGAAATATCGGTATAAAAGTCAGAAAGAAGGTGGCTTAGGACTTCCGAATTTAAAATGGTATTACTATGCAAATCAATTGAGATATATTATAGACGGAGTCTCAGGAAACAGTGACTTAGAATGGTTAGAGACAGAAGATACAAATATTGAGATGAAATTGGAAAATATATTTTTCAGGAATTTTTTAAAGAAAGAAATAGAAAAGATAGAAAATCCTTTCATAAAAAATATAATAGAAATTTGGAAGAAAAATAAAGGAAAATTGATTTCGAATATATCAACATTAACTCCGATAGTAATGATGGAAAAATTTCCAATAAATTTAAGAGAAATAATAGAGAAAAAATACTAGATTAAAAGATTGGATGAAAATAATGACTAATAAAGATAAAATAAAAGAGAGATTGCAGGAAACCAAAATATCTTGGTTAAATTATATACAGTTAGAGCAATGGACAAAGAATATGAAAAGATATGTTAAAGATTTTAAAGAACATACTAAATTTGAACAAATTATTATTCAAAGAGAAAATATGCAAGAAAATGAATTATTAAAGGGTATTACAAGTGAAATATATAAAATGTTGGCAAAAGATCAAGAAGAGGACGATTATCTTAGAAAAATGTGGGAAGAAGGGACATCACAAAATATAGATATACAAGAATGGAGAAAAATTTGGAAACAATGTCATTTAAAAAAATTATCGGTAAGAATAAAATGGTGCAAATGAGATGAGAAATATTCTAGATTATGTTGGAGAGGATGTCAAGAAATTTGTACATACATGCATATGTGGTGGAATTGTAATAGGATAATGGAATTTTGGCAAAAGGTTTTTAAAGAAATAAAAGAGATATTAGGAATTGATATGCCAATATGCCCAAATATAGGGTTGCTGTCTATATATAATAAGGTTGAGTGTACTCAGGCAATGGAGGAATTAATAACAAATTTGCTAACTGCAGCAAGGTTAATAATAGCAAAAAAATGGAAAATAAATGAAGAAATTCAAATAGAGGAATGGTATAAAGAAGTGTGGAAAATTGCAATTAATGATAAGTTAACTTGTAGAATTAGATTTATGAAAGGTCTTGTAAAAGGGAATGATTTTGAAGAAATTTGGAAAATAGTTTTGGAAAAAGCTTTGATAAGAAATGGTAAAGTTACTCTTCCACAAGATGAATGGCAATTTTGGAAAGTGGAGTAAACAAAAAGTTGGCTCTGGGGGGTGGGTTTATTCACTATTTTTTGTTATATGTGGGGTTTTGTTTATTTGCATTTGTATTGTTTAAGTTTATTTCATAATAAAAAAATAAAAAATTCTAAAAAATATATAGTTGAAAAGAATAGACTTAAGAATGATATTATAGTAATAATGAGTATAAGGAGAAAGAGACTTAGATACATGAAATAAAAATATATAATCAATATGATATAAAATATGTGGAATAAGTATATGATGATAAAGGATTTGGAGAGCAATAGTAACGTAAGCCATTTGTGCTGTAATTTTTCTTTTTTTCACATTTATGTTATTCACGTGGTGTTTTTGTGTTATTCTGTTATGTATTGTATTATTTTTTTCTTTAATAAAATATAAAAAATTTAAAAAAAAAGAAATCTCACAAGTCCTTTATATTTAAAGCTTTTCCTAAAATTAACTTAGGGGTTTGTTGCTGGAATAAGTTCAGGAAGATCAGACAAACCACAAGGCTGCATTTTTTTTCATAACACAGTCCTTGAACAGTACATTTAGAGTGTCTATTAATAATGGCCAAGGTCATTTAAGGAATTCTGTTATATATTACTGCAGTGCAGCACCGGCTCTGCCAGACTCTTTCTGCTCTGCAAAACTCAGTGTTACTGCACATCAGCAAATATGCTGCATGCCATTATGTTCAGGGTTTCCAATGTGCTGAAACTGGCGAGCTGTTAACAGTTCATTTCACTTCATCATTTTGTCAGTAAGAGAGGAGACTCTCCTCCGGTCCTCTGAAAAACAAATACCTTTATGTTAACAAGTGTTTTTATTTTCTTTTTGAAACAGCTTTACAAGAAAAAGAGTTTGTCCTATAAAGAACAAGAATGAGGAAGATACAGGGATTGTCTGCCAACTCTGTGTGCATGTTCTTTTTTTTTTCCTTAATGAAAGTGCCATAATTCTTCAGAATTAAATTCAGAATTACCTAGCCAGAGGACCAGTGTTTATGCTGGCCAGGGTCTTCTGGAAGCTGAGGTCCAAAAAGTTACTTTTTGAAGTTTGCCTGTCCGCATATTATTCTCTCATATTCCTTCAACAGCTGGTTTCCAGGGTCTTTTCAATTTTCACGGAGCTATATATTATGGACATCAGTCCGGAAGACTGATGACAGGAATGGGGACTTGGTAGGGAAACACGCACTCTATGAGGAGTTGGGCAAAGGGGGTTCCTAAAAACCAGCTGTGATTATACCCTTCCAAACGAGGAACTTGTGTGGCTGAGCAGCATCAAAATGTGGCCAAATGGGGGCGGTCGTGCAACAAGATAGCGTAAGTTATTAATGAGGAGGAACATGCAAAGCTATTATTGGAAGCAACCTTGAAATTT
Source organism: Iguana delicatissima (assembly GCA_948472985.1). Taxonomy (NCBI): domain Eukaryota; kingdom Metazoa; phylum Chordata; class Lepidosauria; order Squamata; family Iguanidae; genus Iguana; species Iguana delicatissima. The sequence goes on from CAOKZL010001651.1 coordinate 164,731, forward strand.
ATATGCTGAGTTTGGAGAACCCTGGAAAAAAAAAACCCAAAGCAATAAGTACAATACTTTGTGCTGACACATAGTAGATTTACAATAAATGCATTATTGTACATTCAAAATGCCCTTACCAGGCCTTGCTCAAAGTTGCTTTTTTCTCTGAGGCCATTTCCACACCTTACCTCCTTCCAGCAACATCCTGTCACAATCCCAGCAGTGCCTTTGCCAGGATGGGAGTGTGTCCTCAATGCTCCCCTCTGCCCCCAGCTGGTTGCCTGCAGATGGGAGCATGAGCGACAAGCACCTTCCTTCCACAGTGCAGCTGGCCTCTTTTCCATGTTGCACTGGGAAAGGAAGTACCTAGATCACATTTCTGTCCATTCCGCATGGCTGCCAGTGACGGGAGAATCGTGTGATAGTGGGCCATTAATGGATTTTTTTCCATTAATGGAATATCCTACTATTGCAGTGGGTGGGGCTATGCTGGCAGCAGGACAGCAATGACATTGTGCAAAAACATGATTCGTGGACCTCTGCCAATGCGGACAGTGACGTCATGTGGAAATGGCCTGAGATCCATGGTGACTGCATGAGCTCTGCCCAACACACCTCTGCCCAATGCACATGGGGTCAAATCAGGTCACATCCCAGTTTCCTCATAGTACTCACGTGTGGTCACCTTGATCAATCATAGCCTCTCAGCATAACCTAGTTTACAGGATAGTCGTTAGGGTAAAAATGCTGATTGGTGGGAAGAATATTGTCCAGTACTTTCAGTTCCAGAAAACAAATAGAATGAAATTAGTTAAGCAAGACACTGGCCATTTCCGCACTAGACTGTTATAGCGCTAGTATTCTACTTTCAAATCCTATGGAATGCTGGGGTTGTCAGTTTAGGGAAGGGCAAGGGTCCCTCCCTAAACTGACAACCCCAGGATTCCATAGGATGTTGAAAGTGGAATAATAGTGCTATAACAGTCTAGTGTGGAGTCTCTCATAGTAGAGCAAAATATGATTGTCATGAAAAAATCCAGATTTTTCAATGGCCTTTTGAGAGCTCAGGATACTGTACACATTTATTAGGAGTAAATCCCTTGGAACTCATTGGGACTTTATGTATCAATCGTTGTATATGGTTGCATTGTTAATGTAAACAGAATGTTGCTCTGGAAACAGTTTTCTACAGTAGCCAGTAAATCCCTTACAGTAGTGGACCTACAAATTACAGTTTCTTTCCTAAGAATACTGTGCAGGTCTGGCACATGGACTTGCATGTTGTATCATGCACAAAACACAGTATTAATAAACAAAATGAAGTGGCAGAGAAAAGAAAATCAGCAGAACAGAAGCCAAATTAGATGGAAAAATCCTTAAGATGGACCTCTACAAATTACAGTTTCTTTCCTAAGATACTGTGCAGGTCTGGCACATGGTACTTGCATGTGTGTACTCATGCACAAAACACAGTATTAATAAACGAAAATGAAGTGGCAGAGAAAAGAAAATCAGCAGAACAGAAGCCAGAAAATTAGCAATGGAAATAATCTTAAGAATTGGGTGTGGGGGAGGAATATGAAGAAGAACTTCTCCATTATTGGGGAAACCAAATGAAGTGAATCCTGAATTCTCTTTTTCATCACCCTAAGTCTTCAAATAGATCTGGAGGAGTGCTTTTCACTCGTCCCACACTCATCATTACCCTGCCAGGGGAGGGTGGGGACAGTGACAGGGGAGGGAGGGGCAACTGGAGCTCATTGCACAGCTATGTTCCAGAACTGATGCATGATGACAACATCTTCCTGTGGGACCTTAGGAGTACCCCTGGGAGGTCCCAAAGGATGACTGTATCATCTTATGCAGAACATAGCTGAACAATGACTCTCAGTTGCACCTGCCCTTGCCCCAGCCACTACTACATTGCTAAGTTGGGGAGAAGGAAAATGGTGACACAGTTTTCAAAGATGTTACCACAGTGGAGAGAAAATGGATTAAATAATTTATTATATCTTGTGGGAACCAATAATAATCAGAAATACACCCTAGTTAAAATATAAGGTTTAGGCAAACCTCAAAAACAAACAAATTCACAGACAGACCTGAAGGGAGCTGAAAAAATATTTTCAAGTCAAGAATACTTCTTTGCAACATTTATCCTGTTTTATGGAAGTCACTCCTGAAAGGGAATCTAAATCAAGAGGAAAGGGAGAAATACATGTATCTCTGAAGGATGTGAGAGAGAATGTAGTGCATAGTTCTAGAGGTGCTATGATCCAAAGGCTATCTCCTCTAGGAATCTAAGTGGCTCAGTCTAAAAGCTTCCTTCCACATTAGAGATGAAAAGGAACTAAAAGACTTTTTACACCTCCTGAGACTTTTTGGCATTCCTTGCTTTGAACATCTACAAGGCTTACATAGCATTTCTGAGAAATAAACTGTACAATATATAGATATAGATATAGATAGATATAGATATAGATATAGATATTTTAAAACATGAACAGCCAAAATGCATATAATTGGGGAAAATGTAGAAAGATGGTTTAGTCAACAGAGAAAATCTGCATAAATCAGATAACTTCTGCAAATTAATGCACAAATTAGGAAAAATGTGTTTTATAATGTAAAAAATTTGGTATGGAGGGAAAACAAAAATTTTCACAACTAGATATGAAACAAGGATGAGAGGAAAATGCAGGTGGGATTTAGAGAAACTCAGTGAAATTGGGACTGAAAATAAATCACCTCTATCTTTACTTTTAAATACTATATTAGCCATCCTGCTTTGTGCTGGGCTTTTGACTTTTTGTATTAGATGTAGCCTTTAAAATGCTCAGAGCTTTATTTACACGCCACTAATATACACAGAATATTGGTTAATTACTTTTTAGTACAGTTATAAGCAACAGAGTTGGAATTCTATACTGAAATAAAATCCATTTCTCATATGTAATCACATTTCTATCCTCTCAAGCACACTATAAAAGGTTTCTCCGAGGAACTGGAAAGGCTGTATGCAGCTGCAGCTTTTCTCAGAAAACATTTTAAGTATTCTGATAAACATATTGGAAGGTCTTCTGGACAGTGGAGGAAAAGGCATGCCAAGCATGCTGGTTTATTTTTAAAAGTTCAATGATATGCCAATAAAGCAGCTATGCAAACAGAAGCATTTTTTTTCTTTACAAAAAATGGGTAGTGACAGTGGCGTAGCTAGAGCTTTTCTGCCCAGGGACAATCCCTGAGTTTGGCCCCTCCCAGAGGAGGGAGGACCTATTCAAAATACCAAATAAAAACTGCTCCATTGGCATTGGGTGATTGGGCTCTGAGTGTGTGCACTCAGAGGGGGTACTCTGCAAGTGTTCAGAAGCATGCCAGCATTCTCCGGTGGCAAGGCCCTTCCCTCTCTCTCTCTCTCCCTCCCTCCTTGGAGGCTCGGCTGGGCTGGGTTGATCCCCAGCCTTGTAGGTGGGGTGGGTCAGAAAGCGGGCACTTCTCCCCACCTCCTTGGGTCTCCTCTCCTCTCCTCTCCTCTCCTCTCCTCTCCTCTCCTCTCCTCTCCTCTCCTCTCCTCCTTTTCTCCCTCCCTTCTTCAGCATCAGCACCACTGCTTTGGCTGTAAACAAGTTTGAGTCCAGACTGGGAGGGGGAGATGGAGGGAGGGAGGGGGGAATGGATGGCCGCCTTTGCTGGGATGGTATACCCACTCCATCTGACCTCACCGGGAGGTTCCAGTACCCATCTAGGTGCTGGGCATCTGCCAGTATGTGGAGGGTGGCCCAGTGGCACCCCCAAAAACGTGCCACCTGGGGAAGACTGCCTCCTCCACCCCCCACTAGCTACACCACTGAGTAGTGATGCTAGTGGTAGCAGTAGACAAGAAGCCTGGAAAGTCAGTAAAAATTATGCAAGAAAACCATTGCTCTATAACTGGATGGAGCTAACAGCCTTGATTGCAAATGTCACGAACAAGCATGACCTTGATCTATAAACTTCTTACTGTGGTAAGGCCACATGGACTTGACCTGAGCAATTGGTCTGAGGATTGGGACTGCCAATTTAGTTACCAAAGAAGGTAAGAAATTTGTTTGAACAGCATGATGGTCAACACTATTACCTTGCTCTTTCTCAGCCCAGCACCATACTGATAACGTATGCAATTTCTTCAATATCAAAGTGATGAACAAGATCAATCAAATTAGTTTTAATCAATTGCTCAATTAAACTTGCATAAATTTGCACACTATTAAAACAATGGCAGCAGCGGGGGGATACTTTCTATGCTCGCTTCATTCATATACACGGCTCTACAGACAGTTTCCAGAAAGAAGTATTCCTCTGCGTGTAAAAGAAAGGATTATGACTCCTCTAATATTGTGCATTCCATCTACTTAAAAAAAACACATGGTTTTATTAAAAATGAACATTATTTTCAAATAAAATACTGCATATTTCAATGAGGTGATTTATTTAGATTGGCCTACACCATTCTTGTGCTCCCCAGATGTATTGGACTACATGTGTCATAATTTAGTCATTCAGGTTGGGATGACAGAGACTGCAGCCCAATAGTTCTGGACAGGACCATTGAGAGCAGGGCTACTGAAGTTTTTCCCGGCCCCTCAGCTAGGGCTGCCAGGTTTTTCAAACAGCAAAACAGAACAGCCCCCTCTGTTGGCAGACCACCTCAAGTCTGGCCAATAAATATGAGCCCACCTCAAATCTTGTGAGAGAATTTGTTTATGTAATGCCATCTATGGTTTGTAGATAAAACTAGGTAATATCAGTCTGGGGAAAAAAACCCACTCAGAGCTATGGTTTCAATGTAAAACTTTGGTAGTGGTGCCATCAGGTTGTGTGTCATGTTCTATCTGGAGATGGCCTTCTCTAATGAGGAGGAGGACAGCCAAGATACACAGTTAAGGGCCAGATAGAGCTGGTATCCCCGCCTTGGAGCCAAAAGTGGCTGGTAGCTTTCGCTTGGAAATGAAACCTTGGTCATCACATGTAGACCTTGAAGAGCAGTACAGTAGGCCTTCCTCATGAGTGACCTCTGCATGTGTGAATTTGAAGTCGCGCAAAGCATCACATCCCTATATCTAAAATAGCAGAGATGTGCATGTGGGCACACTGCTATGGATGCAAGCATGTCATAATAATAGGACTTGACCATCTACTGATTTTGGTATACATGGAGTGGGGTCCTGGAACCAAACCTCAACAGACATGGAGGGCCACTGTAATCAGAGATATTGTACCCTTCTAAGTGTTGGAGGTTTAAACTGGCAGCTACTTTCCTTTATGTGTTTTGAAAAAGAAACATTTGAGCTAATTAGACCAGCTGTGCTGCTTTACAACTGGCTACGAACTAGCATAGCCAAGACTGTCTCTTTGCTGTGAGAGATCTACTGTCTCCGCTCGGCATTATACTACATTCTTTGCTCTCTTGTTTCCTGATTTGCTTCTTGGCCAATCTCTTCAGGGACTCTCTGCTTAGCTTTGTACCTTTTCTGGACTATCCTTCATACTTAGATCCTGGAATGCATTGATCACTCATTGCTCTTATGGGCTCTCTCTGTTTGACCCTGTTTGAGCTTGGTCTTTCCATAGATTGTCTTCTTGAATGGCAGGCACAGTCTCAAGAGCACTTGTCACTCTGAAACCAGTCAGCATGATTTGGAGGCAGAAGTCTAAGATACCTCTCAGAAAAATGAACAGGAGAACTCCCAAATGCCAAATGGTTGACTCCATTAGAACAAGTGAATTAAAAATATACATGACTATCTAGAGTAGAAGGAACATAAAACATCTGGAATCTAAAGCAACTAGTACTTCAGTATTACTATTTCTCCAGTAATAGCCCCAATTGGATCAAGGACCAATGCTCTATCCAGAAGATAGCACAAGATTTCCAGGAAAAAGGATTCCTGCCACTTCTTGGCTTATAAATAGCACATACACTCCATACAACATGATCACAATCTCAGATAGAGTCAAGTGGAGAGAAAATAGCCTCCTCTAGTAAAGAATAGTAGAAGGAATATATAAATCCAATGCAAGCCACTATACACAGGAACAATATATTCTGTGTCTATGTCCATCAAATACCCATTAAATCTCAAACTGAAAGTGTGGGCACCTCCACTGAAAATTTAAGTGCCAACACTATAAGAAGCAACCTGAACTACCTGGGTGTGACTGACAGATAGGCAGCCAGGTGAGCTTGGGTATCTAGCCCTCTCTTGACCTTTCTAAGCAAACATCCATACAAAACATCAGTTGCTGCTCTTCTAAATTAGTATTTGTTCTAGGAATATTATACATGGGGTATTCTGGGTGACTGTCAGCACACTTGCATGCACAGAAGCCAGAATTATGGGCTTCTATAACCAAGTCTACCATCTCCACACAGCATCTCAGCATATATGGCATTGACCCTCTCTCTGGTGAAAAATGAAACGATATAACAACTAACACAAGTAGCATTCATATCACTGAAATAATGGTGTGGCTGCCTTTTGACATCCACATATCAAGCCACATCGGAGGCAATGTACTAATCAGATGAGAACTAGTTTCATTGCTTGCCTGCAATATCAACATCTATGGGATAACATCACATTAGAGAAAGTCCCACAGGACTTAGCAGGTGGAAGTGGGCGAGACTGCCACCATTAATAATTTCCCATTGAACAAGTCACCTGATACTAGAACATTTTAAAATCTGTCTCAAAATAGCTTCTTTTGTGACCTCATAGCTGCTAAGGTTCAAAGTCCATGTTATCAAGAAGGCATTGCTGTGGCCACTGTGTTTCCTCAGTAAAATTTACGCAAAGACATGACATCATTAGTCTTAAGACTTTCCAATCTTCTCTCTTCACTGTCAGTGGCATACAGAAAAGGACAATATATGGGATGATATGGTGTCTGTAACGTAATGATTCAATGCCTGCCTGCTACCTTAAATGGCAAATAGCACACGCCTTCTAATACAGCACATGTGTTAAACACAAGGCCCGTGGGCCAAACCTGGCCCACCAAGCCATTTCATGTGGCCCTCGCACCTCGCCTGCAGCTGTGGCGCTTGCCCTTGATCCCCACATTGTGGGTCCCAGCTGCTGGTATTCTGAAGAGGGGCCCAGCAGACAGCACTTGTGATCTGCTTCTACTTCTGACTGTTCCTCTGTCCAAGTATCGCCATCAGAACTTTGCTGCAGGTTACCATGGCAATGCCCCACTGGCTTATGAAAGTTGGACAGAGGACCAGTCTGAAGTAGAAGTAGATCGTGACTGCTGGGCTCCTCTTCAGAATACAGGCAGCTGGGAGCCCCTGCAATGCGGGGATCTGGCTCACCAGGTACAGAGAGGGGCAGGGGGGCAGAAAGAATCACGAGGATGGGGGGGAGTGGAACCATTACATAACCATGCCAGAGGAGGGGGGATCAGAACGAGGCATGGCACAGAGAGGGTCTGGGGGCAGAAAGAGGCACAGAGAGGGTCTAGGGAGCAGAAAGTGGCACACTTTGGATATACTGTCCAATCCTATGTCACTTTACAGAGGTATAGGGACCATAAACTACGATCAAATAGCCTCAAAATGTCCAAGAAAAGAAAAGTTGATGTAGACGAAAGGCAACTTAAAAACCAGTAATAATCGAATGCAGAGGCAATTATTTAATATGATAAAAGAGGAGATACATTTATATAGTCTCACAGATGCAACTGTTCCTTTGAGGGCAACCATAACGCTGATGCGGCCCAAGATGAGATGGAGTTTGACACCCTTGTAATACAGTGTTTTTCAAACTTCTTTAAATGGCCCTGGCTTCATTGGTTCTGAGAGTTTCAATCTCAAAAAGTAACATTTTGAAATGTTCGTGGCATGCAGTGATCTGTAGATTGGAGTACTAGTCGACTGGCATTAGAACAAAACAAAACATCCTCAGTCCATCCATCCTAAAACTGCAAATGAATAAGCTTTCATAAAAAAAAAAAGCAGCATTTATACATCTGTTATGACCAAAAATCTAATATGAATCAGTGAGGATTTTTTGCCAGGGCTAGTAAAGCCACTCAGATCTTTACAGGTGAGGGAGAAAGACTGTATCCGTAGTCTTATACTTTCTTGGATCTCTTTGCATGGCCTATTACACACACCATGCAAACAACCAATGAAGGATAGGTCTACACATTGACAATCACTGCTGTAACATGCAGTTTGGGTCTAAGATATGGTGATTATATTGCTCACTTTAACCAGGAATAGAATAGGTATCACAAAAGCAGAGTAGCTATGCCAAAACACTGAAAGCCTTTGAAATGCTTGGAATCTAATCCCTTTCAAGTTGATAATTTATACATTATTATTTTTCTTGAATATTCCAAGTGGGCAAAGTGTAAAGCCAATGCTACAGTTAGTGCAGAGAGTTGAATTAAAAGCTGGATAAAGCAGTTCATGATTAAATCAAAATGATCCATTGAGGTAAAGCAGGTCTTGCTCCAGAATAGCTCAACCACATATTTCATCTATAAGTATTTTGAAGGCACACTCATTACAAATAGTAGATAAAAGTTAATGTGCATAAAAATAACAGTTGGGGTTCTTATGGAGAAAATTGTGCTTTTTGATGAAGAACAATAACACTTTCTTGATATAACAGTAGAAGTGGCTCAGCAGAGAACGACCAATTAAGACCTCAATTTTCCAGGCTGGAGCTATCTAATTGCTAATTCAGCATCTTTGTCAGTATATACATACCAATTCTAACACTGGCTAGAAGGATGAGTCTCTCCTTTGCTTTTTACTTAATTATAGCTGCCTGTGGAAAGGATAAAAAAGTGTAATTTTGGAATAGAAGGGATATAGGTGGATGGCAGTTTTCTAAACTATGCAAAATCATAAGGTTTAAGCCAGTTTTTTTAGATAAAATGCAGTAAAATGAGGGCAAGGAAAAACAAAATCAAAGTTGAATTACCAAACATTACCATTTTTAAAAATATTACTAGCACCACACTTAGAGAAACTTAAAAAAAATCCTAGGAGTGCAGTTTTGTTTATGTATCCTTAGTCTTTAACAGTTACAGTTCTTATGATCATTTATTTTGATAGTTTTTACTTTTTCTTCTTCCGCCTTATGAATCTCAATCTTTCTTTCTATGAGGGAAGCATGTGACACTGATGACCGACAAGTCACTGAATTTTACAATTACCATTTTCCCAGTTTTCTATTTTGATGTATCAGTTGAGAACACAGTTTCCCTTATGTTTGTAAAGACAATTCCAGCAAAATTCATTCATTATCTCTCTTCCTCTTTTCATGGTGCCATATTTAAGACACCCATCTTCGGTTGGCATCTGACATACCTTGCTCAGATTTTATTCAGAGCCGACAAAGAATTCGGGGGCTTTGAAAACCTTGAGGATAGAGAAATGAACTTTGCAAAGACATAAACTATAGAGTGTTTTGAGGGTAACCACCAACATAAATCTATAAAGAAAAGCAACAATGGCACCTATGTAAAATGTAACACCAGTGTTACAATCAGCAGAGTTAGGTAATCTCCTCGTAGGTCTGATCTTAGGTTTCAGTCATTTCCCCCCCTTGTTTAATGCATTATTGTTGTTGATGTTGTATTTTTACTCCTAGGCTGAGATGCTCGTGAGATGTTTTGTCTCAGGCTGCCTCCAAAGGGATATAAATAACCCTGGAAATCCCAGGGTTTTTTTTTTCTTGTGCTTTTCTGCCTTCCACATGATTTCTTCTTCATGCTAAAGTATTTCCTGGTTGCTCCCAGCATTACCAAGGACTTTTCGTTCCTGCTCCCCAAGTGAGATTAAATTAACCTGGTATTTTCCAAAATGAAGTGTTATTTGTACTCACCTTCTGTGTTTCTACATTCTTGGAACTAGCCAAGATGGCTGCCACCTGTAAACATTGCTGTTATTTTCAGGGCACAGATTCAACAGAGATCAGTCAAGGAAAAGAGGAATGCTAGCCCTAAAACAACATGATCCTAGTCTTTTTACCACACTGTAACTCTTGGATAATAATTAAAAAGGCTCAATGAAAATTGGCGGAAATAATTTTCTGAAATGTTACATGCAACTGGATGTGGTATGTGATCAATGGGAGCGAAAAGGGGAAGGACACAAGCAGGAGACAGAAAGCTTGCATATTTCAAGAAAGAGATTGGCTGCAACTTATAAATAAACAGGTACAATCAAAACAAAACGACTTCCTTGACTTCCAGAGACTTTTCCCCACTTCTGAATGTGCCCCTAGGTACAAAATAACTTCACAAATCTTAGGTACTGTGCATCTTGATTTGTGGGTGGGCATTTGCTGCTTCACCTCAAGCACAAAAATGTCTTGAACCACCACCATTAGCTGACTTCAATTTTTTTATGAATGTACCTTCAGAATGCCCAGTATACATTTCTTTGCTATGTGTTCCATGACAATAAATAGTAGGCTGTCTAGACCTACCTGCCTTTTCTCTGTCCAGCTTCTGAGACAGCATCTGGAAGAAATAATTATTGTCCTTAGTTGGTAAGACTCTGAACAATATTGCCACCCAAAATGAGAGTGAATGTAAAATTATGAGAAATCACCATGGTTGACTGATTCTAATGCAGTGAAGTAATAGGTAACACATTTTTCTCCTCCTAATAAATAGATAACAGGACTTTTCCTTTCCTCTTGTGGCACACAAGAAGGTTTTAATTAAGATCTTGACTAATACCTGAAAGCCGACATTTATTTATAAATATTTATATCTCACCTTTGGCATCTTGCTTAAGAGCACAAACATTTTGAAACAAATATATTAAAATACTGCAATACATACACTGAAGCAGAATTTTAAAACCTACTTTTAAAAGCCAAAGACAATACTACATTTTGGAATGTTCACTTTGGTGATGAATTTCAATCTACAGCTTAAATATCCCTTATCCAAAAATCCAAAATACTCCAAAATCCAGAGATTTTGAAAAGCAGAACCCAGTCTTGTTCCCATAGGTAACATGAAGGAATTATGAAGGGATGCTTGGGACCACACTGGTTATCAAGCAGTGCTGAGAAGAAACAGTGATTTAACCAAAAGTTAGAGAGTAAGTGAGAGAGAAGAAATCATAGATTAGGGTCTTACTCTCTAATTTGGATATCACTCTGTACTGTATATGAAGAAGTGGCGTTATATCCATGAAAGCTCAAGCTAAAATAAAAACCAGTTAGTTATCCTTAAAGGTCCTGCTGCATTCCTTGTTTTTTCCTCTCCTCCTCCTCCCTTCTCTCTTTTTTATTATTCAGTTTGTGAAGTGGGTGAAATTCAGTACTATTTCTGCACCTGTAGATCTTGAGTTACGGGACCCACATATATATTTTTAGTGCCAAATCAGGCTGGTCTGAATAATTTGTTGGTCACTTGGCACACCAGATTTTACGGCCTATGTGCCAAGCAAGTGATGTGGCTAATGGTGTGATCTAGCTGCCTCTGATTTCCACACTACTATGGATAAACTGTTGGATTTTATTTTTTCATAATGCAGCCTATGATTTTTAAATTTACTATTGTTATAGAGATAGACAATGTGCTTTTGAAATTACATCAATGACCCAAAGTGCTTTTCAGTTCTATTGAAGCACATGTCAATCCCTCTCACCCAATTCTTTCCATCAAATTACATTACAAAAATATAGACTGTGTCTGGGTCAAACCCGACAGATTAAAAGCCATTTGTAGAAATAATGCATTTTCTAAACAACTTAATACCAACATCCATGGAGTGCCAGCATTTTATCTGAGCTGTATGGAAGTATGCAACTTAAGCCACCAAAAGCCCAACTTAAGCCAGAAAGCATGGCACAAGCACGTGAGGGATGGCGGAGGGATCCTAAAAGAAAACCTGTTACTCCGACCAAATACACACACGCTTGCTAAGATATTTTACAACTGAGTGCCTCAAACCCTATTCACTGACAAGTACACAATGTTAAATGCAATGCATAATTTTAATCAGCAGCAGTCAGGCAAGCATTAAAATATGAATTCAATTTTCTTTCTTGCTAAGATTTAGAACCTCTGGCTACAGAAAAGTATGAATTACCTGATTAAGAAGAGAAATAACTCTGTAGCTTTTGTTTTGTATAATTTTCTCCCTGCCCTTTTACCTAAGATTATTATAAACTGGAAGGAGGCAAAACACATAGCGGGGGCATTTAAATCAGTGAATCTTACTTGCTGGACTTTAGCAAAACACTAAACACTCTTCAATACTTTCTTCATAGACCTAGGGCCAAACTAAACTTGATGATTGGCATGTCATTTGCTGCTGTGCATTTTCCCCATTTAACTGAACTAATAGATTCTAATTAGCCAGTTGCATAATGCCAGTGAACATGTAGGGATGACTTGACTTTAGATGAAAGTCTAGTGGGCAGAGGGGTAAACCTTTGCCTTTGGTATGTGTAAAATGCGGGGGGGGACTACCACCCGTCAGTGCTGAGTGCGAAAGGTGCACCCAAGCCTCGCATTCAAGGCCTGCCCAGCTTGACACCTCATTGTGGTCAGAACTGAACAGCCAGGGAGATCTCTGAATCAAGCCAGGGCCAGGACAACGGGTCTGCCTCAGTTCTCCCTCTCTGAGAATGCAGTCCCTTCCTCACTCTTGTCCCTCCTTGGCTTCTTCCTTTCAGGACTCTCCTCCTTTACTGCCTTCCCTAAATCTGCCCTTCCCCCAGATGTAAGGATCAGCAGTGATTTATATTTTCCAAGACTGTGGTGCTGTTGGCACTAAGGTCAAGATGATATTATTGGTAGTGTGTATGTTCCAGGATTCAAAATAAGACTCTGTGACACTGTTTTAAGGAACACAGAACTTCAAACATTAATTGTAACACTGTTGCTTAAATTTGTTTTGTATCTCAATGTTTACAAACAGCACACCATTCTTCTCTCTCTCTCTCAATTCATTCACTATCTTTCATACACCCAATTTCTCAGTTCTCTCTCCCACAGAGCTCTTCAAATCTCCAACCTTCTCCAAACACACCACAAATCACACTCCCCTTCAATCACTCTCCAGACAGCTAAAATCCGTTATTTTCCTCTTTCTGCCAGCCCCTCCCCTGGGCTAGCCAAGGTTCCATTTCACCAGCCAATCAGTTTAAACACTCTCAGTTGCCAAGGAGGCTCTGTTGTCAAGACCCCCTCCCATCAGGTTTGGCACAGTATGGTCTAAACTGAAACTGCTCTTCTCCTTTGGCTACTACTAACCTCAAACAGGGAAACATTCCTTGGCAACAATCAAATAAATCATTTAAGAACCTTTCACACTGCATTGTCATACATCATAATTATATATGATGACATTGTGTATAATCATAGTTATATACTATAATTCCATTTCAATGGCTAGGCTTCCATCCTATGGATTCCTGGAATCCTGAAATTTGCAGTTTAGAATTTAGAATTTTCAGCCAGAGAGTTCTAGTGCTTCACTAAACTATGAATCCCAGAGTTCCAGAAGATGTAACCATGACAATTAAGGTGAACTCATAGGCCATTTCCGCACTATACTATTATAGTGCTATTATTCCACTTTCAACATCCTGTGGAGTTCTGGGGTTTGTAGTTTACTGAGGCCAAAGAGTACAGTCAACACTCCACATTTGCAGCTTTCATGGATCTGATTATTTGCGAGTTTCTCCAACCCCTGCCCCCCCACCCCCACCTCAGGCACTTCTTTTCCGGAGGATCCTTCCCTCTTGGTGGCTCCAATCAAGCCGTGAAGTCTTTTAAAAATTTGCCTCTGGTTCTCCTCCACCAGCTAAGGATGGTTTGCTGCCTGGTTTCTCAGAACCACAAACCCTCCCAAGAGGCCCCCTACAGGCTTACACAAGGAAGGAGATGGGTGAGAGAGAGGAAGCACAGGGCCATTATGTTGACCCACCCCGTTCCCTCTCCTTTCCCTGACCTGGTTTGGATCTTGGGTGCCCATTTTCCCCACCATGCCTTGTCCCCCTTCCCACAGACACAGACACACACATTTTTTGATATTTGTGATTTTCCCACACTTGTGAGGGTCTTACGCCCCTAGCCCTAGTGACTGTGGAGGGTCAAATGTATTTCTTATCACAGGCTCATGCTCCAAGCAAGGGAGTACATCACCCTGAAATTTCGGGGAGAGGCACCTCTCTATATGGACACAGGCCACCAATACCCATGAATCATTATGGCTCTAACCTGTTTATCTAATGATTGCATCCTTCTTGAATACAAGAACAGTAATCAAAGCTTACCTCAGGATGATGGAATAAATTTGACCCTGTGAATTAACAGATGAAAACTACAGTGCCTGAGGTAATTTACCTCAGAGTACAGATGCAAAATCAGTATTCAGTCCTTCACTACTAGCTTTTCATGTTATCTTGTAGGCCATGCAGCATCCAAATACATATCAATTGTGTAATAAGAGTTACCCAAAGAGAGTTTGGTAGGTTCAGTCTGCATCACTTCAATCACTTAGACCATATAATCCTACAAAAACAATTCACAGTTGTCCTATGCCTGCCTAGAATAGAAACACTGCAAGATGAATACCACAGAAGGGCGCTTTAGTGTTTCATGGAAAGATTGTTTGGCTTCTTAAAAGAGGAAAAAAACAGAAAGAATAAAGATATGTTTGCCTGCATTGCAGAGTGCCATAAAAATCATTCAGTCACTCAGTTCTTTCCCTGAGGAACAAAAGGTACAGAGGCTGGTTCATTTTTGCCAGTCCTTGCATCTGAAAACTGACAGAGGCAATTCAAAAACAATTTCTAAGGGAACATTAGATTCTCCCTTCTTGCTTTAACAAGTCAAGTCTATCCTATGCGAATTAAAAACACGAACCATTCATTTTACCTAAATGGATTTTACTACTGCTTGGAAAGATGATGAGAGAGATCAGATTTAAAGAGCCTTGGTGGGGGGAACTATTCAGCATCTCAGGTTCTTTTTTATATACTCTTCAATGTATTGCTGCAAGAGACAGGTTGATCACTATAGGTTTTAATGATTGGCTTTTATATAAGCTTGTCTCTTCTTGAACTGATGTACACAGAACAGTATTGTAAGAAAAGGACTGCCCATCTTCTTTTGATGCATGGTCAGAGAAAATAGTGGTATATATCATTATTAAGACTTATAGAAGCTATTCTATCAAATGGCTGCAATGGAGCCCTCGCACAGTTACTCATAAAATGAAGGTCATCCACTGAGAAGAGAGATAACTTGAAGCCATATAACAACAAATACGGATCTGAGTCCTTGAGAACACAAGACTAGCCATGCTGGATCAGAAAATACTTCTTTCTCATAAAAGTGGCCAAACAGATGTGTGCGGGAAGCCCCAAACCCGACATGAGCTTAATAAGATAGTCCTATTGAGGTCACACTAAGACCATGATCAAGTCTCTTGGATCTTAGTGCTGTTAGGCTTTCGAAATGCAATAAGGGACTGTTGAAATTCATTATATGGTTAGACCTCATCTGGAATACTGTGTCCAGTTCTGGGCACCTCAATTCAAGAAGGATATCGACAAGCTAGAGCATGTCCAGAGAAGGGCGACCAAAATGGTGAAGGGCTTGGAAGCCATGCCCTATGAGGAGCAGCTTAGGGAGCTGGGGATGTTTAGTCTACAGAAGAGAAGGTTAAGAGGGGACATGATAGCCATGTTTAAATATTTGAAGGGATGTCAGATTGAGGAGGGAGTGGGCTTGTTTTCTGCTACTTGAGAGACTAGGACAAGGAGCAATGGATTCAAGCTGCCGGAAAGGAGATTCCACCTGAACCTCAGGAAGAACTTCCTGGTGGTCAGAGCTGTCCAGCAGTGGAATGTGCTGCCTCGGAGTGTGGTGGAGTCTCCTTCTTTGGACACTTTTAAAAAGAGGCTGGATGGCCATCTGTTGGGAGTGCTTTGATGTGTGTTCCTGCATAGCAGGAGGCTGGACTGGAAGGCCCCTGGGGTCTCTTCCAGCTCTATTATTCTATGATTCTCGATGCAGAGCTGACAGTCACAAAGTAGCTATTAACAAGTTTGTGTTATACCTAAATGGCAATGAAAGTATTGACTTCAGTTAACTTAGCCATGTATTCTTCTGTAGAACTGACATACTGACACATTCACAATGCCTCGTCTCTATAGCAACTGGCCTATTCAAGACAGTCACAGTTGACTGAGGCCCAAGAGCTCTCTAGCTGAGAATTCTAAGGCCCCTCCCTAAACTGCAAATCCCAGGATTCCATAGAATCTTCTTAGGCAGCCAATCATATGAGGTCTTTGCTTGACACAAACAAACAAACTTTGACTTTTATATATTAGATTAGGTTCATCACACAGACAATGTCCTTGCCACAACTGAGGATCCAATGCAGGTTTTGCTTTTAGATCCTTCTCATCCCTCCCAACTCCTTCCAGTTCACATTCCATTCTCATAACCTACCTCATACCAGTCTATTCCAATGACCTTGGTTCCCATGCTCCCACCAGGTTCCCCTCTCATCATCCAAACATCAAAGGGTACACAGCACCAAAGGAAGTACAGCAAAGTGGCTACAGAACAACTAAGCTAGTTAGCATGGCAGAGGTGGCAGTGGCCTTCTGACATCTTGAAACATGCATGAGTCTACCGGCAGCCGGTGCCATCCACACCAGTGAGCAATGTATCTGCTTGGGGTTAGCTCAAATTATTCTGAAGGAGCTATGTAAGATGCTAAACTCTACCCCCCTCAAGAAAGTTTCAGCACCTCCAATAGCTCCTTTAAAGTTTGCACTAAAGCTCAGAGCTGATTTCTTGCCCCACTGACATGGGAGCTCCCAGCTAGCACTGCATGAGTCTTGTGCCTGTTGACACCACCTCTTCCCTTCTCCCTTCTCCCTTCTCCATGAAGCACAAGTAATGATTTCTGGTTAATTAACCAATTCCCCATTGCATCTTAGCTAGGAAACTCTAGGTAGCTAGTCTCACACACACACCCCCACACACACCCCCACACCCCTGCTCCAAGTCCTGGAGCTTTGTGATCCTACTTTGCCATTTGTGGCAAATGCTCTGCTTTTGGATTCCTTGCCCTACAGTGTTAGATTTAGCAACTATTACTAATTTCTAGTTCGCAGGTTGCATTATATACATTTAGGCATAACAAGTATTTGGGATAGCTTCCAGATTTTATTTTTTATTTTATTTTATTTATTTATTTTGCTACTCATGCTCATTTCCTTAATCTTTCTAACCTGCAGTCATTTTCTCTTCCATCTCTTTCCTTCATAAGCCAATGTATTTGATTATGCACAAGTATCTATAGGTAAATAAGGCAGCCTGGTACAGCTGTTGGAGTGTTCAAGTAGGATGGTAGGAGACCAGATTTCAAATCCCTGTCAGCTATGTGTGACCCTGAACAAGTATTCTTCCTCAGTCGTACAGGAAGGCAAAGGCAAACCTTTTCTGAACAGATCTTGCCAAGAAAATCCTATGATATTATATATCCTATTATATGTTTCACAAAGAAGATGAAGGTTATTTCTTTTCTTTTCCGGATGCTGTAGATGGTGGGCATTGGTTCAGCTTCTACCTTGCCAATTTGACCACTACTATCTCTCACATTTCCCAGCAACAAGGTCCCCTCTTAACTCTTTGATTCCGTTGTCAGAGCTAAATAAGCAAGAACACAAATACATTGACCAAAAAAGTCCTATGCATGTGTCTTGTAGCGGAAATGTACTGTTGTTGAATTACACTGAATTGTACATTTGCACAAATGGGCATCATATCCTTGAGCTCACTGATTGGGAATGGTCCGTGTGTTCTCCACCACGTCAAGGAGTGTGCTGTGTGACCTTGCAAAACCATTGGCTGCACTGGGGTTTGCACTGATGAGATGTCTATGAAAGTGCAACCACTTGTGCAACTATTTACATAAGCTAATATAAAAGATCCCATTGGAATTCTGGACATTGACTGCTTAACATTATTTCTAATGCTATTTGCCTTGAATACATATTACTCAGTTTGTAACCACTAGAATAGCACACCAGACAGCAACATCAGCTTTCCAATATTGGTATTATTTTTAGCAGCACTGCTAATCGAAAGAGGTTAAACAGACTGATGCCAAGTTGTTTTACACACTTTAAGTGCATCTTGCTTTCAAACATGTGTTTGCTGTCAAAGCTATCTCAAATACAACATTAGACGTTTGCGTATGAATTCTAAAAGCTGATTGCTCTCAACAAAAATGATGTGATTCAGCATAAATTTATACCATTATGATTAAAATGGCAAACTCTTACACACACTTGGCAGTAGAAATGTAAATCTTTGCTAATTTCATTCTTGCATGTAAAAAGGAATACTTTCAAAAGTGTTACATTTTTTGAAAAGAACAGGTTGCTTACCTGTAACTGTTCTTCTTTAAGTGGTCATCTGGGAACTCACATAAATGGGGTCGCTTGCATCTGGGCAGTGCATCATTCACAACTTTCTAGATTGAGAAATGAGCATTTTGGTGATAGGCTCACCCTTCTTCTGTGCACAGGACTAGAGTGATTCCCACTCATTTCCTCAACTCCTTGACCCAACGCAGCAGCAGCCATGGAACTAGGAAGAGCAGGACACCATAAGGGGAGTAAGAGTGGGGTTGGATGAAAGCCTCCAGTTTCAGAGACACCAAAAGAGCTCTTCTTTGAAGCATTGCATTCCTGTCATCCAGCAGGAAGGCAGGTGGCATGTGAGAGTCCAAGAATGTTCCTATGAAATAGACCCAGTAAGACAATGGCACCCACTAAGACCTTACTACTTCAGTTAGCAGCATGTCAGACTGCCTGGATCTGCTAAGCCGCCAACTAGCGTGCCTCTGTTTGCAAGATCATAGCCACTCTTCTATCCTCATCTGGAAGTCTGTCCAACAAGGCTGAATGGCAGGATCTCAAAACAGAATGGTGTGAGCTTCCTGATTTGGAGTATGAGTGATGGGATCAATGATGCCAACACAGTGAATCTAATGGAGGATTTGGAGAACACACCCAAGATGGTGGTAAGAGTCTCCAATGACTGCAATCTTGGAGTGGAGATTGTGTGGGGGCCTGTGGAATAGCCTGGGAAATGAGTCGATGATCTCACCATCTGATACAGTTCCAATTAAAAGAACTTCCTCTGTGGGCACCTCCCACAGAGGAGCAAGGAGACTTTGTACAGCTAAGTCAGGAGAATGCTGGGATTCAACCAAGATATTTGCTGAGGCAGCATTCTCTTGAACAGCTTGATCAGAAGACTCAGATGGAGCATGAGACTGAGAAGACAAGCCAGCCTATGGGGAAATAGGTTCATAATGGGGGGGGAAACCAACTTCTTTTTCTTATTCTTCTGGACAGTACACTTTTCATGCTAGCTGGAGGGGTTGTTTCAGTATCCAAGGATCTGTCTTGAGTAAGGGAAATTGCATGGACCCAATTGGAGGTGGGGAGGGTCTGTGCCTTCCAGAGACCTTGCAGACCTCAATGTTGAGTCTTGTAATGATCTCTTCAGTGTGAGTCTGATGGATGAACGCAAAGTAGTCAGTACTGATGCAGAGCTCAGGGCTGCAGGTGAAGTAGGAATTCAAAAACAAAGGTTGACTAAGGCCAAGTACAAAAGCCTATTCTTGGCAGCACAGTCAGCAGCCTGGAGGGCCTTCTTCCAAAGCCTTCAGTCAAGAAGACTGGTTATGTCATGCCTCGGGGGTGAACGCTTGGCAATGTGAACAAGCCCCTACTTTGTGCTCTTCACCCAAACACAAGAGGCACCTGGAGTGGCTATCCTTCTCTGGGATCTTACCTCCACAGAGTGAGCACCTCTCAAATTAACTGGTAGAGACCATAAAATCCCTAAGGGTAAACAGGAGCAGCCCCAAGACAACAAGAGAATAGCCAGTGCAGTATGAGTCATAGCCAAAAGCTGAACGATGCCAAAATGCTTCAATGAGAAGAGTGAAATCAAAACATTCCTTTTCAGGTAAAAGAGGAAAACTCTGAAGGGCAAATTCCATTCAATGTTGCTGCTGTGGCAGATGAAGAGGAACTGATGAGCTGAGTGGGAATCATGCTTCTTGTGCACATTACAGAGAAGTGGGGCTACTGCCAGAAGTTTATTTCTCAGTGCTACAAGTTTCTGAACAATGCCTGGTGCAGGTGACCTCATTTATGTAAGCCACAGAGACCGCAAAGAAGAAACTCCCAGTTGTTACTTAGAGCTGAATCTGTCCTTCTTTCTACCAGTCATGTTTGTTCTAGAGCTACCTGCCTACTGTGAGTAGAGACAGAGCACACTGAATCCATCAGTTCTGATTTCTCTTGATTTGTCACTTTTCCAGTCTTTTGTTCCTTTTTCTGGATCATTTTGTGTGTGTGCGTGCACATGCGTGTGTACATTTTAAAAAGATTTCACAGAAAGTTTAAAAGCATTTCCAGTCAAATTTCTCTCAATGTATGCATTAACGTCTATCCAGAGGGTTTTTTAATTGTGAATTTTTAAATTATGAATTTAATATGTATGCTTTTTAAACTGTTATGCTCTTTTAACTAATAATGTATTTTTACTTGGTGTTCATGGTTTTTAAATGTGTTATGAATCTATTTATTGCTGTATTTTAATCTGTTGTTCCACACATTGATCCAGCAGGGAGAGAAGAGTTAGACATAATAATAATAATAATAATAATAATAATAATAATAATAATAAGTAATTTTGCCTAATATACATTTTTGCAATCAGTTCTTCCTCATACTTCTTTTTTAAAAAAAGTTCCCACTAATATGTACATGCTTGTATTCATTTTTTGTTTGAAGAATGGTGTCATAACATTCTGAGAAGGATGAATACTAAAAGATAACTGCATTCCAATTTCAGTACTGATTTGGGAGTACAAATTCAGTAAATCTCGGTAAATTTTTATCTGGCTCAAACTGACTGTTCCCCCATTTCTGTTTGCAAGCATTTACACGGTCATATCTATGTTTTCATCAGTTTCTACTGCCATTCAATCAAAGAATTGGAACACTCAAATCTAACCCTTTTCCTCATGTAAATTCCACCTAATCCTCCAAAGATTAACCCACATAATCCAAAGCAGTGTTTCACCAGTACAGAGCAAATGCCTGAAGAGCAGACAGCTTTAGATGACTCAAGAGAACAATCAAAGTAGGCACATATCAGAGGAAACAGTCCTTCTGGTCACTAACCAAGCTCTGTGTGAGCGTGTGCATGTGTGTGCACGCGCACCTTCAAGTTGCCTGTCGATTTATGGTGACTCCATGAATTTCATAAGGTTTGCTTAGGCAAGGAATAATCAGAGGTGGTTTTGTCAGTTCCTTCCTCTGAAAAATAGCTAACAGCACCTGGTATTTATTGGCAGTCTCCCATCCAAGCACTAACCAGGGCAGACCCTGCTTAGTTTTTAAGATTAAACAGTATCTGGGGCCCTAAATACAGACTCCAGTAAATGCAGTAGTAGATGGTCTCTTTGCTTCTCCTGTATATTTCTAGTCAATCCATACTT
Source organism: Iguana delicatissima (assembly GCA_948472985.1). NCBI lineage: Eukaryota > Metazoa > Chordata > Lepidosauria > Squamata > Iguanidae > Iguana > Iguana delicatissima. The sequence goes on from CAOKZL010001651.1 coordinate 186,290, forward strand.
AAAATCTGTAATGGCAATTATTTTTACTCCTAGTTTTCCAGCTAAGACCTTGCTTAAACACTGACCTAGCCTCTGATTATTCCAGTTCTGGTCTCCTTGCTGTGACACCATTCTATTAAAATAATATTTTGATTTTCAAATTATTCCCTTCATGTTTATATTATATACAGACACTCTTTCTGTACATAGTAAGTCCTGTATTTTCACAGAGACAGCCATACCAGTCTTTTTCAGTTTATAAAGAATAAGAAGGGTAGAATCTAACCTGACCATTAAGACTGATCTTTAATCTTTGGGGGATTTCAATTCAACAGATGTACTGGTGGAGTACAATATTCAAGACACAGATTTTTAAGTACAGTTGCTTAGGCCCCTTCTGCATGGACATGGTGTCCTGGCATGGGAACGCAAGAGAAGCAGGACCACAACGACACCTCTGCAAGACATCATCACAGTCCTGTTCTTCTCACGTCACCAGCCGGTGCAGTCGTGAGGTAAATCACTGATAGATTTTCTCCATCAATAACTTCCAATTGCATGACACTCCTGCACTTACCTGCCCTGTGGAAGGCCTGGAAGCATGATGGAGGTGCTTCCTGGCCCAGCATAGCATGGGAAAGAGCCTGGCTGCACTGCAGAAGGAAGTGGCGTGTCCCTCGCATTTCCATTTGCAGGGAGCCGGTCCGCTACAGAGGGGAGCATTCTTGTCATGCTCCCTTCCCAGCAAAGGCACTGCCGGAATTGCGACTGCAGAGAGATGGGATAAGGTAAGGTGCAGAAAGGGCCTTAGTTTTGCGGAGTGGGGGTGGGATCTGAATGTAATAGCATTCAGAAAGATGCAGACATAACTACACTTAAATTTGCTGTGGCTTGAATTCGTGAATGCTTCTGAAGAAGTAGACTGAAGGCCATCAGAGCTCATGCAAAAATAATCAGTCTTCAAGTTGCTGCTACATTCTTCCCCTGCCCCCCCCACTTGCCTTTTTATAAGAAGCAGCTTTCTAGGGAGGTGAGGAAATGTAAAACAAAAACACACAAGAGAGGTCAAAGGCAAGAGTGACAACAACCTGTTCCTCAACATATTCAACTTCTAATTAAAAAAAAACAACAAGCAGTGATTTTAGATCCCTGGCAACTGCCACTCTTCTATGCCTTACAATAAAAAGAGATATAGGTTCTTATAACAGTAAGGTCAGAAACTGCAGTGAGTTGTGAAGGTGGGGAGTAAGATGGACTCTCTCTCCTTTTATGATGTGCTGTGTGATTTTATTCACATGGAAACCCTGCCCTTTGTGTGCCCTGGGAATGCTGTTGGAATGCCTCTGGCTCAGTTAACCTTATAAAACTTAGATTACCCTGTCTATTTAACTGAGCTTTACCTAGACATAAATGTCAGGAACACAGTATTACTGTAGAAAAACACTTCTCCCTTACCTAAAGCACATTTCAAGGCACTGAAAGAGGAACTCGTCTAGGGATACAGCTTGCTGTTTTAATGTCCTTTATAAAGCATTTATAAGGAGCTTTGATGAAGATGAATAATAGATACATGAATAAGTGACAAAATCAATAGTTAAATATAGGGAGACCAAAGATTGACTGGCTGGTTATGAGCCATGGACCGAATAAGGAAAGCAGCCAGGGTCTCTCTGCCCCTCACATTCCTTCCTCTACCTGTACAAACCAGAGAATGAGGATGCTGCTGCAAATGCATCTAGAGGAATTTTTTTGTAAATGAATCTTGAAGTTGTCTCTTGTCTCTTTTTGACAGCACTTTTCCACTTAAGAGGCACAGGAACAATGGCTGGCCAGGCACTTTGTCTCAGTTTGTGCCAAATTAAGACACATATCAAAAGTAACCTGCGTCACCTGGGCTGACAACATCTGTGTTGGTAATTGGGCTGCAGTCCTAAACATTTTCTCACTGCAGCTTCCTGCAGAACAATGATGTGTTGAACGTTATGTGACCGTTGGCAATGGATTTGCTTGCCAAACAGAGGTCTTGTGTGTTTAAGGGCCTCCTGACTTGAAGAAGCTTTTCCACCTCTTTTCATCTCTGTGCCAGGAAATGCGTAACCTGCCAAATTTCTCCAATACAGAGAGCACTTGAAGGCAAAGAAAAATAAATTGTCAGCCCTTCAATATGTGGCATCTACCTTCTACTTCCTATTACTTTCATTTTTCAAAGGGAAAAAAGTGCTTAACTTTTCTACAATGGTCTCTGGGAAGCTATCTACTTCAGAGAAAGTTTGTCTCTTCTTCTTTTGTATATGCCTTAATAAGTCCATTTCTTGAACTGGTTTGCCCCTCACTTTGATAACTACAAATAGACTGACAAAACTTATGTCTGTAATGATTTCTCCCTACCATTCAGTGTTCAGAGCTCCAACCCAGCTTTGATAACTAGATAATCAAACACTATGAAAGGGCTGATGAAGTAAAAACAAGCATACTAAGTGCTCCTTTAAAATTAAGAGTGTTATTGCCATTAGGCATGAGTTTCAGTAATGGAAAATAGGAGATGCATTATGTTCAATGAAAAATATTGTTAAAAATAAGAAGAGGAAAATTATCTTTAGATGACAATACATTATTGCAACTGTGCACTTTGTGTGCATAATTCTTTTGGGGGGTTTTTTCAGGGCAATTGCACAAAGTATATATGCATATACACAGCTTTGTGTGTGTGCATGTATTCGTACTTAATATTACTTGGAACAGATGATTGCAAAACTGCTCCTGGTTGATAGCAACAATTGGAAGAAAGCATAAGCAGGGGGAGTGCATCTGAAAGAATGGGATACAGAAGGTTGAACAGGAGGGGAGTTGGCTGAGACTAAGGAAGCAGACAAAGGCAGCATCCATGCAAAATTAATTGAGAAAGCTTGTAAGAAGTAAAAGGTGGAGACAATAGTCCTATGCCATTTCCAGATTGCAGCATTGAGACTTTTCTACTCAAGGCAAGAAGGTAAAGAATGGAGTGGCTGGAGCACAGCTAGCATGTAAACCCCTGCATGCTTTATATTCACACATTCTGTGTACAAGCTACAGTATACAGGACTACAGGATATAAAGAAATGCGTGCTTTATATTCACACATTCTGTGTACAAGCTACAGTATACAGGACTACAGGATATAAAGAAATGAGTGCTGAATGGGTAGAACAGGAGAAGAGGGATGGACGGAGTCTAGAGAGAAGCTGAAATTGGATAGGAAATTGGAAGTACCCAGGGAGTGTTGACTGGTGGCTCACATGCAGTCAAGGAAATCACAAATATCAAATTGTGTGTGTATCTCTGTGGGAAAGGGGTCAAGACACGGTGGGGAGAGCAGGCAGCCAGGGTCCAAACCAGGTCAGGGAAAGAAGAGGAAAGGGGGTTGGTCAGCAAGATGGCATTATACTTTTCTCTCTCATCCATCTCCTTACTTGTGTTTGTGTACATGTGTGTGTGTGTGTGGGCACTGGGAGAGGGTTTGTCATGCTGAGAAATTGCATTGTGGTCCATTCTTAGCTGCCCTGGCAGCAGCTGGTGGAGGAAGAGGAGGACCAAAGGCAGGTTTTTAAAGTGCTGTGTGGCCTGATCAGACCTGTGCAGAGGCAAAGGTTCCCCCGGAAAAAGGTTCACCTGAAAAAGAAGCACTTGGGGTGAGAAGGCAGAGATTGGAGAAACTCACAAATGGTCAAATCTGTGGAAATTGAACCCGCAAATGTGGAGGGCCAACTGTATTAGTGGAGTGATGAATCAATTCCAGGTTGTAGTCCTTGTAGAAGTAGCAACAAAAATCTCAAAACAGCAAGATGTATAGGGCTCATTCCAGGGAAGAAGAAAAATGGGAAAGATCTGAAAAACTCAATGTAGCTGCACAGTAAAATTGAAGAGAAAATAAAAAGAAAAAAGAGCATATATAAAGACTAGAAGGAAGGATGAATTGCCAAGGAGGAATACACATATGTAGCCCAAGTTTGGAGGAATAGCATAGGGAAAGCTTAAGTTCAAAATGAGCTGAGACTGGCTAAGGGAAGCCAAAAGCAACAAGAAGCATTTTACACACACACACACACACACATATGAATTTTTTTCAAAGCAAGAGAATGACCAAGGAAATAGTGGGACTGCTGCTCAGCAAGTATGGTAAAATACTAACACATCACAACAAAAAGCCAGAACTACTCAATACCTATTTTGTTTCTGTTTTATCCCAAAAAGAGGACTGTGTGCTTCCATGCATTAGTAGAGACCTTGATAAGGAATCTGGGTTGCAAATCAAGATTGAGCTGGGACATTTCTGCACTAGACTGTTATAGTACTATTATTCCACCTTCAACATCCTGTGGAATCCTAGGGTTTGCAGTTTAGGGAGTGGCCTCAGAGGTCCCTACCTAAACTGCAAACCCCAGAATTCCACGGGATGATGAAAGTGGAATAATAGCACTATAACAGTCTAGTATGGGAATGGCCTTAGTCAGGAATCACCTACTTAACCTAAAGGAGGTTAAATCTGCAGGGCCAGATGAATTGCATCCCAGAGTATTGAAGGAACTTACTGATGTACTCTCTGAACCGCTTGCTATCATGTTTGAGAAATCTCGGAGAATGGGTGACGTGCCAGAGGACTGGAAACAAGCAAACATTGTTGCTCTTTTCAAAAAAAAAGGGCAAGAAAGAAGCTTTAGGAAACTATAAGCCAGTCAGCCTGACTTCAGTACCAGGAAAAGTATAAAATGGATTGTACAGGAGTCTATCTGCAACTTTCTTGATGACAACACAACAGTTATTAGTAGGAGCTAGCAAAGGTTTGTCAAGACAAAATTGTGCCAAACTCATATCTTTTTTTTTTTTAAATCTGGTCAGTAGTTTATTAGGTGGTGGGAATGCTGAGGCTGTCACATATCTGAGTTTCAGAAAAGCATTGCATAAGGCCCCTCATTATATTTTGATTAGCAAACTGATTAAATATGGAATAGATGGAAACATCATCAGATGGATCCATAACTGGTTGGAAAAGCATGCTGAAAGAGTTGTCATTAATGGCTGGAAGGAGGCTCTCAAGTGGAGTGACTCAAGGTTCTGTCCTAGGGCCATTACTCTTCAACATTTTTATCAATGACGTGGGGCCTTTCCGCCCTACACTGTTACAGTGCTATTATTCCACTTTCAACATCCTGTGGAATTCTGGGGTTTTCAGTTTACTGAGAACAAAGAACTCTCTGGCTGAGAATTCTAAAATTCTTCTCCCTAAACTGCAAACCCCAAGATTCCATGGGATGTAGGTCTGACCAAAGCAGTATTCACTTACGTGAGGAAAGTTTTACAAAGCAAATGTTTCCCAGGACTTCTGGTTTAGAGACAAAACAAGCAATGAACATGTACTTAGGCACAAGTTCCTTTTCACTCCAATGGCAAGCTTCATAAAGTGAGGAGCCAAACTGTATCTAAGGCCTACAGAGCCTCAGATAGCTTTTACAGATCTGGATGAAGCCATATTGGCCCCTTGTGTCACCTGACAAATGCTAATTAAAGCTGCCTTCTGGAAGTTGTGCTGACAGATAGAAGACTGGCATCCTTTTCTTCTTGCCAGCTACTATATTATTGTGAAGCGTGAGATAACTGTTTCTGGTTGCTAGACTAGTTGGTTCAAGTAACTCCCTGGCACTCTTGATTATTATGAATTTATTTTTCAAAATATTTTTTGCACACTGCAGTTAATTTCCTGGCTAGTATTGGATCAAAAGCAGATTTTTTAAAAAAGTAATTGTGATGGCAGTGATGTTGACAGAACAGAATATAGCCAAAGTGATCAAAACAGAAAACTGTTAATTGTATTGGAGAGAGTATTTTTTTTTAAAAAAAATCCCAAACTGATAAACAAAGACAACTAGTAAGAACACAGTCATGTACACGTGACTGCAAAGATTGCCAAGCTTTCGAGCACACCCAAAAGTCTGAGCTTATCGAGAATAAATTATTCAAAGCAAGTCTTCCTGGCAAAAAACAGAAATTTCCCTTCCACACAGAAAACAGGAGATGAGCTCTGGAAAATACTGACTCTCCTTCTGTCAAATACACTGGAGTCTTTGGGGCCTTTATTCTGATAACAACTGTTAAATAAATAATGTCTGAGGACATTTTTTAAAAAATGACCATCTGAGAAAAGTAATTCACTGTATAAGTAAACACAAAATAAAATGATGAGGTGGGGTAGGTCAAGATTATCCTGTAGTTCCCACGCCAGATCTTCCAACATCAACATTGTGGTTTGGCTGAAGAAAAGCAGGAATGGCTTGCCATACACATTCACATACCATGACTCACAAATGCTCCACTTCCTGACCATGCTCCTTTTGGCTCCAGAACTTCTCTTTGTGTTCTGTTTGAGTAACTGATGATGTCATACATCCTTAGTTCAAGCCAGTGATTCCCAAACTCCAGATGTTTTGGACTTCAGCTCTCAGAATGCACGACTGCTGGCCAAGCTGGTTGGGCCTTCTGGGAGCGGAAGGCCAAAATAACTGGAAGTCCAAAGCCTGGTAACTACTACTTCAGGCTTTAGATCATTGGTGGGCAAAGTGTGGCCTGTGGAATATATGCAGTCCTCTAGGGCTGCTTTTGCAAAATATTTTTTTGCCCCCAAAATGCATTTAAGAAGTGCGGAGGGCATTTTTACCACTTTTGGAGGCAAAATATTTACAAATGGTTTTTTTTTTGTCCTGAAATGCTCAAAGATGTCCACTGGGGGCACAGGGGTGCATTTTCACTACTTTTTGTTCTCAACCTGTGGGTCCCCAGATATTTGTGGACTTCAGCTCCCAGAAGCCCCAGCCACTATGGTCAATGCTCAGGGCTTCTGGGAGCTGAAGTCCACAAACATCTGGGGACCCACAGGTTGAGAACTACTAGGCCAAGGAGTGGCCTTTTTTGAAACCCAAAAATGGTTCCTACAGGCATTTGGGGGCAATTTTTATTTTATTTTATTTTATAGTTGCCCACCTCTGCTGTAATTCTGGTACCCAAGCCTTTATTAATGAAACAGAAAAACTTGAGAAAAACAGTACAGTGTTACGTGATTGCAAAAAGTTGAAAATATTGATGTGAACAATTTCTTCTTCACTAAAGAAATAGCATTTACTTCATACTGAGCATTCTAATACAAATGTGTTTTGATTGTTATCAGAAGGGGTTGTTTTAGTTAAATTTTTTTCTAGAAAAAATAATAATAAAAGTGAAAATAATTTTTTTCTATGGGGTAGATGTTGTATTATTGTTGTTGTGTGGCTTCAAATCGTTTCTGACTTATGGTGACCCTGAGGTGGACCTATCATGGAGTTTTCTTGGGCTGAGAGTGTGTCATGTGCCCAAGGTTACTCTGTGAGTTTCTATTATTATACCAGAAGAAAGCAAAAAAGAATGAAAGAATATATCCATATGTGTGTACGTATCTATAAATAAATAAATACAATTTTGAAAGTACATTTAGATTCATTTCTGTGTGATTCTATGCCTTATAAATGGAAAAATAATCTCGATCGAGTTGGTAACAACCTTTTTTTCTCTTTACATATTTTGACCCTACCCCATTGGGTGAAATCAATTTAATCTTACATTTGAATTGTCTTTTGATTTTACTACCTCTCCAGATTCTATTCTAGCCTTTTCTATTTCCTTTATAAGTTATCTGACATTACATTTCTACTTCCCACTTTCCTTTTGTTGCAGTTATACTTTTTTTTAACATGTATGTTCTATTACCATTAGAATTGTTCTTTTCATTGACTTTCTGCTTTTTCTAAATTGTTACCAGTGAGTTTCTGTGGCAGAGGAGGGAATCAAACTCTGATTTCTACAATTGTAGTTCAATTCTCAAACTACTGCACCAAGCTGGCTCTCTCAGGGGGCCCTTGGGGCTTCAAATATGGCAGAAGGGCCATTAATAGCCCACAGACCACATTTTGCCCAACCCTGAAATATAGCTAACTCCTGCTCCTGCCCATTACTTTAAGAATGGGCCAGATTATTTGTTTGGCAGCAGTCCTCTATGGCCACAAATAGAAAACTTGTACAGCTCTAAAAATGTAATTCTTTTAACTGGAGACAACAGACATTGAACCTGGCACCTTCTGTATATAAGTGCATGTGAATCATCAAAGTGATCTGCTTTTCATCAGGGAAATCACCTTTCTCTTAACTGTTTTTATATTGGATGGTCGGGGTCATTGTGGCCTAAATCAAAGGTGAGCAATTGACAGCAATTCTCATTTGCCTTATCCGGCATAGTCAGTGTTAAGGAATGATAGAGATAAAGATAGATGTCTGCAGCAGAGCATTAAGGAGCGAAGACACCAATGACTTAAAGGAAACAAAGTAAAGACTTTATTATAGGAACGTCATTCTAAGATAGGAAAGTAACTCAGGGTGCTATCCTAATCTAGCTGCATTCTCTGGAAGTGCTGGGAAGAATGAGAAGAGGGAGAGAAACATCCCTGAGAATATCAGTTTACATCACAGAGGGGTCAGGATAGGTAGGGCTGGGGACGGAGGGCACTTCAGGTCGCTCAAACTAACTAGCTCTATTACACTGCCTACAGTGAGGCATTCTGGATTCTTCAGTGCTAAGTGCTGTTGCACTTCAAAGAATGCCACTGGAGTCCAGTGCCATCTAGAGGGCCACATTTTACTCATCCCAGCTTAATCCCAGTTCTAAATCCCAACTAGTGTAGACCTATTGAATCAATTGCTGAATGATAAATCAGCACTCATGTCAATCCCTATTGATTCAGTGGGCCTAAGTTAGTTGGCTTTAGGCTTTTATTTATTCACTAGCATATATACCCGGCGTTGCCCGGGATTTTATTTTCTCATATAGATACTACTTGTTAGAAAGATTTGAGATCCTGTGTCTCTAATTCCACAAACTGTCTTGTTTAGTACCTGTAACTTTTCCCCGTATTCCCCAATCCAATCTGTATTCTGAGTTATTAACATACAGAGGCTTGGTTCCTGATGGAATGCACTGCCCTCCTCCTTGCTGCTAGACCTCATCTCCATAGCAATCAGCCAAGCCCAAGAGCTCTCTAGCTTAGAATTCTAAAGATCCCTCCCTAAACTGCAAACCCCAGGATTCCACAGAATCTTCTCAGATAGCTAATCATATGAGGTCTTTGCCTGACACAGACAAACAGACATACAAACTTTGACTTTTATATAGTAGATTTCACAAAAAGTATTGGGTAATTGCTTTTCAACCCATCTGGACTCCAAAATAACAGATTTAAAACCTGTCTCAAAAAGTTGTTGGTATATTTTAGAAAAGGCTCAATTCTGATAACAAATTGGGGCGTTTCTGAAAAATAACAGCAGCTTTTCGAGGACATTCCATCTAAATTATAGCTTTTTAGATGGCAGAAATATTCCAGGTATCAATATGCAGGCACTCTTCTTTTAACAAATCCTCTGATTAAGAAGCTCCTTTTTACACACAGCCGCACCTGCTTTTCCTCCCAGCCCTCTGTTTACCTGGAAGGTTTTTGCTTTATTTTGCATCAGGCTTTTATTTCCTTTGCATCAGCATTGGGAGAATGTTGAAGAAGTGCTAGAAGGATAGAGAGTTTTAGTTTTGCACTGCAGTGGTATATTTTTAGTGTGTGTGTTTCCCCTCAAGTCCTCTTTCAACTTATGGCAACTCCATGAATTTCACAGGGTTTTCTTAGTCAAGGAATACTCATTGGTGGTTTTGCTAGTTCCTTCCTCTGAAATATAGCCCGCAGCACCTGGTATTCATTGACAGTTTTCCATCCAAGTATCAACTAGAGCTGACCCTACTTAGCTTCCCAGAGCAGATGGAATCTAGTGCCTTTAGGGTATCTTCAGTAAACACACAATAAAGGTTGAGTTGGTAAGAACGAGATTCTGCTCTAGCAGATCCTACTGTATTTGTTAGTGCCTGCCTACAACAGGCAAGAGGAACAGCACCTGTCTCCAGAATTACTTATTTAGCATTCATGAACAAGTAGATAAGCTTCTTTCACCACCCCCCTCTGGTATGTTAAAGAAGCCTGTAAGTTTGGCCACCAAAGTGGAAAACATAAGAAAGGTGGAGGCTGGAAAAGTAAAATTCATTCCTGGATGCATTTGGAAGAAGCGTTCAAGTTATCTCTAGAACAGGGGTTGGCAAAGTGTGGCCTGTAGACCATATACAGCCCTCCCGAGCTGTTTTTCTGGCCTTGGGCAGGGGTTCAACAACTGTAAATCAACTGTAGATCAACTCTTCAGTGTATTTTAAAAAATCCATCTTTTAATTACTGTTGGAATTTAATTATTCTTGGAATTTAATTACTCTTGGAATTTTATTGTTGGAAGCCACCTCAGGTCCCATTCCAGGAGAAAAGGGACATATAAATATCACAAATAAATAAATCTTTTTTTCTTCTTTCTTTTTTCCCTTTTTGCTTCAAAATGGCCCAAAATGATCTCTAGTCTGAAAGGCATTTCCACATTTTGGAGCCTTCCAAGACCCCAATATCAAAAGAAAATTTTGTAAAAAATTTCAAAAAAAAATATTTTTTGCCTCAGTATGTCCCAAAATACTTTCTAGAAAGGCTGCAAAACACGTCCTATAGACAGTGTTTGGGGATTAAAAACAGGTTCTTTTAGGGGGAGCAGGTGTGGCCCTCTGAGGTCTTTTGGATGGCTAAAGCAGCCCCCTAGTCTTCTGAGGTTGCCCGTTTCTGCTCTAGAAGGTTCCAAAAGTTTTTGTTTACTTATGTGAGGCCTATCTGACCTGGTTGTTTCATTTTCTATGTGCATATTGTTAGTTTTGGGTAAACAGTTTGTTGGAACAGGCTGAGGGCCTTTATACTGTTACAGTGCTATTATTCCACTTTCAACATCCTGAGGAATCCTGGGGTTTTTAGTTCGCTGAGGCTAAAGAGCTCTCTGGCTGAGACTTCTAAATGGCTCTACCTAAACTGCAGACTCCAGGATTCCATAGGATGTTGAAAGTGGAATAGAAGCACTATAACAGTGTAGTGAGGAAATGTTCTGAATTGCTTTTTTTTTTTTTTTGTGGCACATGAACCCATCCCCATTCTTTTCATGCTGTTTTTACCACTAGTTCCAAATTTTCTGTGAAAGAAGTAATGTCGAGGAACACATCTACTTTGTTAACTGACCTGTACCTGCACATATATGAAAGAAGAGTGTAGCTTAAGAACAAACCATCCTGATGGAACTGTAGTGTCTTTGTTCATTAAGCATCCAAAGCAGTCTCTTCGCTAGAGAGGAGACAGCTAAATGGTGGCCTATTGGTTGTAAATGCATTCTCACAATTAATTTCTCAGTAGGCAGTGCCCACACCAATATATCAAGCTGCAACTGGCCTAATGCTTCCCATCTTGTGTTGGACTTGTTAGTGACCCCTCTCAGTACGAAAATTTATTGTATGCCAGGGTATGCATTGCCAGGACAGAAGCCTCTAGTGAATACTTTGAGGGAGAGGTACTGCCAAGCTGAAAACAGCACATAAAGCAAAATGATTTTTAATGATCTTCTGGGCATGAAATGAAAAGATGTTCCAGAAGTCATTATGCACTGAATTGGCTTAAAGAAAGAGATGGTGGCTTAAAGAAAAATATATGCCTAATGGTGCCATATACGCTATTCAAAGTAGATTTTGGGTTGGGGGCCTGGCCAACTGATGCTAGCCATAACCTGACAAAAGGAGCCAACCAATGGAAAGACCTATTGGAGCAGTTCATATACTACCACTGGCAATCCTGAGGACTCCTTTTGTTAAAAAGAAGTCTCGAGGGGGAAAAAAGGATAAGAAGATATGCAGACCAGAGGTGCATATCTTTTGGCTAGCACATTGTCAAAGCTTTTGTCAGTGCTAGTGCATGGGTAATGGAAGGGTCAGAGACCTAATAAAATCATGCTTTGCACTTGCCCAGTGCGTGAAGGATTAGAACGTAACATTGCCATTCTGAAGTCTTTAAGCATCCAGTTCTTCATGAATGTGCAAAAGAGATATTTGCCCTTGAGCTTTGCACTGACATAAAATATTTACAAAGATTGCATAGCAACTGGTGCGGTTCCATTCATGTATGTATTTAGAGCTTCCCTGATAAAATGGGACCCCAGGAAATGTTTATTGCACAATTTATATGTGGCATGAGAAGTGGAATTCATATGCTGATTCCATTTATGCAAGAAAATGCCACCTACTTGAAATAAACAGTGCTTTTACAGTAAATCCTCTCAGACAACTGTCGTTTTTTCCTCTTTCACCTACCAGTAAACTTCTTTGTTATTGCTCTGTTATGATCTCTTCCTCTTGAGGGCCCTGCAGAAAAAGTGCTAAATCATTTCTTTCTCCACATAAATTGAGCACCTATCTTTATCACCACTAAGTTAAAAATAACATTCTAGTGTAAGCTGAATCATACTGCACAAATAAGGCACTGTGATTTAAACCATATTTGCCTGAAACACCTATGTCTTGAACTCAAGAGATCCGTCTACTTCTCTTCAAATCTTTTCAGATTCTGTTTTCCATTTCACTGAATTGAGGAGTGTTGCTCTCTTCAGCAGTGTAGAGCTCATTATTTTTGTGCTGATCTATTTCATAAAAGAACAGAGAGCTCTCATATAGTATAGTGGTTAAGAACCTGAGTTATAATGGCTTAGACATAAATTTTGCCACTTCTATAAGCTGACGTGGTGGCCTCACATTGACTGCCTTGCAGAAATGATTTAAAGTTTCCTGTGATGGCTTTTGTGCAGATCAGCACACATTCCGAAATGTTATATGAAAGGCACGATGACAACAAAAATTTAATTAGCTATGCTTTCCTAGTGGCTATTGAAATCAGTACATGTTGACTCCAGTGATATCTATGTTTACCACACTTGAAAACATTACATCTTTAAAAACTCAAGATAAAGCTCATTAGGAAATATGCTCTTTTTCCAGTTTCAGTGGTTCCCTAAAATGCACTTCCAAAAGTTCAGCAAATTTTCTCCACAAAGGAGACAAGAACCACAACGTTAATTGGACATAGTGTTACCCTGTAAACTGGGGGTCCCGGGAGGGACGCCCAAATAACCAAACCAAACAAGCAAAATTGGGAAAATTAGCTGGAGCACTCTCTTGGCTAATGAGAGGCAGAGCAACGCAGTGAGATCTTTTATCCTATGTATACCGGTTCAGGTCAGTGAGGAGCCAAGCAGTTTCCAAAATACTAACAGTTTTTATTAAGCAAAGAAAATAATAAAACTCAAACACACCTAACTAGAGAGAGGAGAAAGAAAGTTTCGAGAAATAAGCAATATGTCACCTGTACATATTGCTTATGTTCACAATTGGTGTCCTGTAGACACCAATTGAAGATAAGGAGGGAAACCCGGCAAGTAGACCAAGGGGAATCTGTGGAGCCGAGCGGCAGCGAGATCCAAACGGAGCTTCAGCTTAGTGATTTCAAGTGATTTCAGCTCAGTCCAGTGAGAGTTCCAGTGATTTCAGCTAGGCTCGACGAGAGTTCCGAAGAGCTCCCAAAGTGAGACAACTTTTATAGGGACAGAACGACCGCAGGCTAGTCTGGTTTCTGCATGAGAACAATGTTTTGGGATGGAGACAAAGGCTCCGAAAGATCAGAATTTGCATGATTGAGTTCTGAACCGAATTGACGATGGTATAGCTGGTATGCAGATGTGGCTAGCTCGGCCGTCAAGTGCCTGGCTTGCCAGGGTGCTTTCACAGGCAAAGAGTCCTTTTTGTCTTACAATCAAGGTGCCTGTTTCGGGTGGCTACCCCCTGAAGCGGAACTGGCTATATCTGGTACTTTACAACTATCGCCCATGCCTAGCGTCGCGCTTGTTCGGCGGCACCCAACAAACACTCAGCTGATGGCGGGAAAAGGGCCGAATTATATCAAAATGATATCTTAGTTCAGCAAAAACCAGACCAGAATGTCGTGGTAACAATAGGGACCAATTTTTAGTGGAAATTTGGAAGTCAGGAGAAGGTGTTTTGTCCTTCCTGCCCTGTATGTTTTGTAAATACCGACACAGCTCCCTTTCACTTATTTGTTTATTCATTCGAGGCATATATGTATCACTTCTTGACCTACCGGGCCTCTGAATAAATACCCAATTGATTTAAAAAAACACTTGAAAAACATCAAATAAATAACTAAAAACCAATCAAAAATACTTAAAAACATTAAATGAATAACTAAAAACCAATTAAAAACAGACCAAACTCCTCTTTAAAAACCCAGACAAATAGTCTAAAAAACTGCAAGAACAGACACACCTCATTTTAAGTGCCAAAAACCATATGAAACAACACTTCCTTCACTGCCCACTGGAAAATCAGAAGGGAAGGAGTTTCCCTCCACATTCCCCAGGAGGAAGTGGCACAGCTGGGGTGCTGCTACAGAAAAAGCCCTGTCACATGTACACACCAGCTTAGCCTCAGGAGGTGGAAGGACACATAATTGGAGCTCTGTTCATGATCTTAGATTTCAAACAGGCTCATATGGAAGCGGTATCCTCTTCTTGCATTTATATTAACTGACAGGTATGTGCTTGCTAAAATACATACTTGATGTTATAATAGTTAGGGAGATCAAGCTTTGCATGCAGTAGTTAAGGATTATAAATGCACCCACCAGTTCACTTATTTTTCAGCTTCTGATTATAGCATCTGAAACACCACAACCCATGACCTGGTGAAAAGTGTCAGTAGTTTCCTTTGAGAAAAACAGCAGAACCTCTTCATTTCTTCCACCTAAAAAACATGTGTGGCAGCTACACAAGCTGGCAGTAGTACTTCTGTCATACAGCTCAGATAATAAAAGTGAACTCAGTCAGTGCCTATCAGTTTAGAAGATGAATGAGCTCACCCCAAAATTCATACCTATCTGAGGTACTCTTCAGGTATACCAAGGGATATGTATTTGTAAATTTAAGAAGTGGTAAAGAGAAAAGTGGGAGGGAAACGTGGTCAAAACAGATTAACGGGAAGGTGCATCCCCTACAACAGTTAACAACAACAACAACAAAGTACAGTCCTTTTTAACTCTAAGGCAGTGCAACTAAGGCCATTTCCGCACTAGACTGTTATAGTGCTATCGTTCCACTTTCAACATCCTATGGAATCCTGGGGTTTGCATTTTAGGGAGAGGCCTTTGAGGCCTTTGATTCCATAGGATGTTGAAAGTGAAATCATAGCACTATAAGAGTCTAGTGTGGAAATGGTCTAAGATGGTTAGTGGCCTGCAGCAGGCACAAAAAGTTGAATGGAAAATGGAGAACTGGAGGAGGAGGAAATGAATCAGCCCAGCAATGTAAACCTGACATAAACAGAGAACTGTCTGTATTGTAATTGATGTAAAACCTAAAATGCTTGATGGGTCATGTAGTGCTTGATCTTGTAATGATTGTTTGGGTTTTGTTGTTGTTATAGTCAACAGATCATAAACAGCTTGCTCTTACATTACTGTTATCCTTCAAGGGGATTATCATTCCAATATTATGTTCTCTCCAGCATGCAGGCAACAACCTTCCCCACCCCAAGGCAGCACAACACTTCACTTCCTCAGAAGTGGTAGCAAATAGGGATAGGGCTTGTAATGATTTCCTCAGAATGGGTGTGGAGGAAGCAGCATTTTGCTCATCCAGTCAAAGCTTGAAAGACGTCCCAGGGAAATGATATTTTCAAGAAAAATCCCTAGTACCTGTAAACATGTTTGAATCATTGAGTCATAATTAAATTAGTGGCTGCTGCTTGGTGCTGGAGTAGAAGGAATAATATACTTTGGAAAAACTTGTACAAGCCAGGGCAGAATTTCATTCTATAAACCTACACTGAGCACTTTGCATCTTGAGCAAGATTTAATTTTCAAATGCTGTGAAATGTCATTCTTTTACAGATAAAATATATCTATACATTAGACTTTGTGAGCAAGGAATAAATTACATTTCCGCGATGATGCAGCTTTTAAGCAGGTTGCTTGTGTGAATTACAACAATGGAAGCTCTAGTCGTATTTCTGTGGATGTTTCACCCAACACTTAAGGGGAATGGGCAGGAAAATGCAGTTATATCACAAATCATTTTGTATGGAGGAATAACTTTTCCTTTGTTAACATCTTCCATACTCCCCCTTCCTCAGACACACATCAACTTTATAGTATCTGCAAATTCTGGAGAGCTGTGGAATTGTTGGCAGGGTCAGGAAAACAATAAATATTCTTGCATATCAAACACCTGCCTGCTGTGGTTCTGGGAAGCAAAACCTAATTTTACAGGTTGCTATTCAAGTGGAAAATCTAATCTTGGACTTACTTAGCAGGCTGTCCATGCTCAAGAGGAGAGGTTTACCATTTTTATGAAGCTACTGAAAGCACATGAGAAGCAAATAGACAGTAATTGATGGAATAAGTATCCTCACACTAAATATATAATGAAGAGTGAATATATTGAACTTTCAACAGATGGCTAATCAGTATAACCAAACGCACATGTCCCCGCAGAATCACTTATGATTTACTGCTAGTGCACAGAGAGAGCTTGCTTTCTCAAGAGGATGGAGAGGAAATATAAAAAGAAACATTGTTTTCAATGAACTGTTGAGAGAGGCACTACATTGTCTTGCTTCACAGGGAGAAGCATTAGAGAGGGAAAGGCACTGCAAGGAACCATAACCCTTGCTGTTTACCCAATTGCCAGTTGATTTCCCCAGCGGGGAGCAGACTTGTGGCTCACCTAGAAGATTTTTGGCATGGTTCTTTCAGCTGTGAAAGAAATGGAACAAAGGAATGTTGGGACTACTAGTTCATCTCACTAAGTATTGTCTACACTGACTGGCAGCTTTGGCTAGCCAGGTTTTCAGCATCAGTAGCCTTACTTGGAGATACTAGGGACCGCTAGGTGCTTCTGCAGCCTCAAGGCGTGGGCAACTGCATGGGGACTGGGAGCCAATTTTTCCACGACATATCTCTCACAGGTTTCGCACCTCCTCCTTCCCACCAAAGCAAGCTCAAATACCTCTGTTTTTCTCTGGAGTCCCTCCCAAAATGGCAACAGCACTTTCTGTTGCCATTCTGAGATGGACAACAGAGGAAAACAAGTATTTCGGGATAGGACAGGGCAGAGGTATATCTAGGGTAGGTACATGCCTTGGGCACCATTGCCGGGTGTATGTGTGTGTGCAAAAAAGCCATGCTTGTAGGGATGGGGTGGGGTAAGAAGGTAGGTAGGGGTACAACTTCCATGCTTGCCCTAGGCACTGTTTACACTAGATACGCCACTGGAATGGGGTGCTGGAGTGCTTGTGGCATGGGGGTATTTTCATGTGTTCATGCATTTGGGGGAATCTCTGCATGATTTGGGGGCAAAAATCACCCTAAGATTGTTTTCATTTTTTTTTTTGCAGGTTGGAATGCTTTGGGAGACTATGGAAGGCTTCAGGGACAACAAAAGTGGAGTTCGGGGCTGCACAAAGCCTATCAGCCAGTCTGTACATATCTGTGCTGTGATGTGATTGAGTGCATATAATCGTAGCTGCTATGCACTTAAGAAGAAAGTAATGCCAATTCTAGCCTCTGGGGCACCCTTGAGATAGATATTCTCAGTGGGATCCTAACCACCACCACCT
This sequence comes from Iguana delicatissima, assembly GCA_948472985.1. Classification (NCBI taxonomy): domain Eukaryota; kingdom Metazoa; phylum Chordata; class Lepidosauria; order Squamata; family Iguanidae; genus Iguana; species Iguana delicatissima. The sequence continues at coordinate 203,946 of CAOKZL010001651.1, forward strand.
GCTCCCAATTATCATTGCTCACTGCCCGTTGCACCTGGGTAGAGTTTGTCCTGCTACTCAGAAAGACAAGGCAGATATCTTAAGTAGACAGTAGCAGCTGATGCTACTGCCATTCCAAGCATGGGCAGAGGAGGGAAGCAGCAATAGGACCTACTCCCCCACAGAGAAGTGTGGGCCTGGCACTGGCTATGCAAGGCAGACCCCTTGCCAGGGGGACTAAATGAATTTGGGGTGGACAACGCCTCTGCATCATTTAGGTCTTGGCTTTGCCAACAGTTCAATCAGTTGCCCAGGATGGCCCCTCCCAGAGCATGTGCTAAACTTGAGGCACACAGTGAGGCTCTGTATATTGATGCAGCCACTCTGCCTGGTTGTATCCTCAGCAGGTGCCTTGATGATACATAACACACACAGCTTCAATGGCACCACTAGCTTTAAAAAATGGTATTCATGTTGGTGAACACTAGTTGTAGTATTTTTTAATATATTTTTATTAAAATCATTCAGTCTTTCCAAGTACATCATCTAACATACCACATTTGATTTTCAATTACATAAAATACATATCATTCTTACTTTTTTTTGTACTGTTATGATAAGGATCTTCTATTTATCTTTACATAAATGTAAAGATTTAACCTTATGTAAATTTTGTATTTTCTTTAAACAATCCTTAATTACATTTCAAGGTACATATTTTCTACTTTCCACATACTCTTGTTTGGATGATTAACTTTATAAGTATCCTCTATAATTGTTCTATACCTGATGACTTGCCCGCATCTTATGCATCATTTTTTCATCATATTTTTATACATTCTGCTTAAATTTCCATCTTTTATTTCTCTTATATTTAACATGTTTTCCCTCTTAAAAAAGCTAGTTGTAGTATTTCAGAGAGCAGATTATTTCATAATGGCTGTTTTGTAACCTTCAGGGTTTGCTGCTTTCAGTGAAGGGTAACATCTCTTTGCATCCATGAACATCACTGCAGCCCAACATGAACAAATCCTGCTTTGTGGAAATTAAGTTTCCTACAGTGTTCACACATTTCCCCACAATACACAAAACTGACTCCAAAACACATAAAATACACTTGAATCTGTATTCCCTTCCCAACTCCTGAGTCAACTGAATTACACAGAAAATGTGTAATGAATTTATCTCCCCCTCAAACTATAACTCAAAATATAGAATTTTTAGAGTTTCCATATGGTACTGAATTTTTTCCTCCATATTATGTTTCATGGATCTCTTGGGCTGAAAGATTTGTGTTAATTTTTGATGCCATTAAGTACTCCTAGAGTTAAATAAACCATTTTTATTTAATCATTAATGCCTTAGTGCAACAATGACCCCAGGGAGAACTTGGTAATGTAATATTCTTGAGCATTTTCAGGATTGAAAAAGAAAAAAAAATTGACTGGAGAAAGCTTTCACTTAGTCTTTAGGCACTAATTTAAGGACAGCTGGTTGCAAACATTTGGTCTGTTTCAACGTAGGGTCACACTTCTATTCCATACTCACCTTTGAACTAAAAGTTGATCAGAGTAACTCAGGGGAAGTAGGTGGAAAATGTGGCTTCTGTATGTTTCTAGAACTAGTGCAGAGAAATGTGCACAAAATGAGAGAGGTATATAGAGATATGTTGGGAATGAAACCAGAGAAGAAAGCCAGAAAGTTTTGGAGAGTACAAAACACAGAGAAAGGTAGCAGAATGAAGAATGGTAGGGGTATGTAGGGCCATAGGGAGTAGCCAAGTGCACAACTAGGTGCAATTGTCAAATCTTGGCAATAAACTTGCAACCTGATACCTATGGAGAGCCTGGCAGGCAGAAAACTAGACTTGCAAGTGTTCTTGCCAGGTTTAACTGGTATAAATGCTCCAAATGGAAATATTCTGGTACTGGAACAGGGCAGAAAGGAACCATGATTGGATTTGCTAGATCTAAATCCAGTTCATTATTCTGATCCAAATCCAGTTCATTACTCTGGAGCTAGCATAGCTAATTCCCCTGTTGATTTCAATGGGAGGACATTTTAAAATATAAAGATCTGCTGGGGCTAGACTATGAAAATACACACACCTTCTGCCCTGGCCAGTGTGAGCTAGCATGCAGCTATAGATCCATTTCCCACCAGCTCCATCAAGAATTCCTCTATATACTCTCATCCCCCCTTTTGAAATGATCACACATAACTGAACAGACAACCTGCATTGTTCTCTCTTGGTGAGACACCATCAGGTCTTTAGGTCAGATTTTTTCTGTACTGGCAAATAGCCATAGCAAAGGCCTCTGTGTCTCCTTGTGACCTGGAAAGACTGTATTAGGTGTGTAGTAAGTCTAAAAAGATTTGTATCACTGATCCTTCTCAGTGATCACTTCCATCCTGTGGAACTTCCTTTCTACAGGAGGCCAGGATGGCCCTCTTTCTGCTATCCTTTCACTGGCAGGCAAAGAGGTGTGTGTTCAAACAGACCTCTGATGAGTAACTGCTTGCAGGGTGCTTTTCTATGGTGTGTGCATGTACTTTATTTTCAATCATTATGCTTTTGAAAGATTTTATACTTGAGAAAAAATTAAACGCTTTTAAGGTGATGATTTTTAAATTGTGTTTTCATTTTTGTTGTCAAGTTTTTTAACCAGCAATCATTTCTTATTTTTCAGTTTATGAGCTGCCTTGGGACTCATACCAGGAGAAGGGTGGCATATAAATGGAAAAAAAAAGTTTAATTACTTAATTAATAAAGTTAAGCATGCCAGGGGAAGAAACTAAGGAGTTTCTCATGGAAAAGGCATTTGTCTATGAAGAGTTTGTCTTAAAAACAAGCAAGCAAAGTCGCCATGGAACTTGAACTGTGGCTTTTGTTGACCAGTTGCTCAACAACCAGGACTAATACCTATTTCCTTACCTTCTCTATGTCAAAATTTAGATTGTAATTACTTAGTGTAGGAAGCTGTCTTTTTGATCAGCATTGGCACTACATTCGGTAGAGTGAAGCAGCTGCCTCAGATGGCAGATCCTGCAGGACAGGGACTAGTGTCCATCTTGCATCCCTAAACTAATGTCAAGTGAAGAAGAGGCAACCAGTACTGATCTAGGTTTTGAAGGCCAGTCTGATCACAGCATGCCTGGGGCCCAAGGAAACAGGGAGAGTTGTCCTTTGCTTCAGGTAGTAAAATATTTTTTGGACAGACTTGACACTGATGTATCATTATATCAGTGAAAAAATTACACTCCTGCAATATTTTCCACATAGTCTACCTGAGGCAATTACATAAAAATTAAACCAATCACCATATGATTAAGCCAACAAAGGTTTTCATAAAAGAGCCAAACCTAAGTTTAGCCTATGTTCAGTGTCGGAGCTTGGAGTGTGTGTGTGTGGGGCGTGGCCACGGTGCGTGGCTGTGGCTGTGGTGCGTGGGGGTGTGGCCAGGGCATGCGGGGGTGTGGTTCTGGCTGGGACATCCCAGAAACATTGCCCTCCGGGGCGAATTGCTCCCCCCACGTTCCTATACGACTGCTTATGTTTAGAAGAATTGCTCATTCAAGTGGTTAAGGATTCCTGTTTGTCATAGCACATTTTTTAACCTTTTCTTTTTTTAGTGACTGGTCATTGAAAAGTAAATATGGGCTTAATTTATAAGTCCAATTACTAAGGGTACATATCTCTATGCAAGCTCCATTGTGGTAGAAAAAACACTGGGTTAATCAAAGGGAATAAATGTTATCCTTAATATCTAGATTGACCTACACTAACTGCACCAAAAAACTGCAAAACTAATGAATAAGAGAACCGGAAAACATCATACAGTATCACAAAAGATATGTTCAGACAGAATTATCTTCATGGTATGTGCCAGCAGAGGAGGACAGCTGATTTAACTGAAGAAAAGCATTTAGGCATGGATATTGAAAAGACTCAAGCACACATCTTCCACATTCCTCACTCAACAAAGGAAAATATGTACAAAAAGGCCACACCTGATGACCTCAGCAGCATGTGTTCATACAGGTGAGGACAATCTTTCAGACCTCCTGGTCTAAAACTGTTTAATAGGTTTGAATTTACCTTAAATTGGGGCTAGATTGGAGCCCATGCAGCTGACGAAGCAGTGATGTAATACAATTACAGAACTGTGTTCCCTGCAGCTGCCACATCTTGTACTAATTGCAATTTCTGAACGCTCTTTAATGGAATCTCTGTGCAGAGCAAATTATACAGCTTCAAAGTACCCTGGCTGTGAGTAATTGGAGAGGAAAAAAAGTTTTCTTTTTTTTTCCTGTAGAAAAGACGAAATTGTGGAAGCTGGGGGAAAAAACAAACCCTTGCCATGTGCAACTATATCCCGTCTGTTTGCGAGCATGCTGTTACTGTAGTTTCTAGCCCGGGCCTGTTAGATATCATTTATAGATATCATTTTATATCAAGAATTTGGCCATCACTACCCATTCTTCTCCATGTGCTTGCGAGGCCCCTGGACGAGCACGCACACAGGCATGGCCGAAAATAGCTGAACACTACAAAATAAATCCAGGCAGGCCAGTAATCGCTGGACTGCAGCTTCAGGAGACCTCCAGGCAAGTACTCTTTTAAAGTCACATTATGTATGCACACAGTTTACAAAAGATCCCCTGCCCCGAGCAGGCAGCTTGATGAACCGAATATCCAACTGTCAAGCACTCCTCGTTTGCGTACTGTCTGTGTTATTGACAACTCTGTCATAATTCAATCATGCTAAATACTGACCTTTCGGAGGCTTTGTCTCCAACCCGAAACCCATTGTTTCCCCTGGCCTACAGGCACATTTTCCCCTATAAGACCCCCTGATTTTGAGCGCTTCTTCGGATCGCTCCTGGCTTCCATCCCGCCTTGCTGCTGCTCTGTTTGCTGAGCCTTCCCCTCAGCTTCCACGTGCTGAGAATCTCCGCTTCAACAGACTTTTCTTCTGACTGTCTGGGCATCAAGATCAGGTGTAGTATTTCCCCTGAAAAATCCCTCTTAAAATCCTCTATCCAACTCCTACCTTTCTTTCATTAGATCTGTGTGAGTGTATTGACTGTGTTTCAAAATAAAGAAAAACAACTTTAATTTACTTCTGCTTGATTATTGACTTGGCCTGACCTCATAAACATTGGGTTCAAGATCTCACTAGGTTGCCCTGCCTCTTGCATTGCTTAGCTTGTGCTCTTGCTAATTCCCATTCTCCATTATTTTAAGCACATTAAGGTGTCCCTCACGAGACCCCCAGAAATCAGGGTAACAATGCCACTCAGAACATGGAGTGCTCAACTGTATGCCTTCTTTTTCACAGATAGTGCTACATCATCCAGGAATTGTTTCAAATGAGCCTTCCCTGTTTCTACCGTTAGCATGGGGAACATAATGCGGTGAACATAACTTATTTTTATTTATTTTGGCAGCTTACAGTACTTTTTTTTTCTAAACATGCAAGAGACTATAATGAATCTGAAGACTAATTTAGACAGGTATAAAACAAAGTTATCATTGTTGTTGTGCCTTCAAGTCAGTTTTGACTTACAGCGACTCTAAGGCGACCCTGTCATGGAGTTTTCTGGGGCTGACAGTGTGTGAGATGCCCAAGGTCACTCAGCGGGTTTCCATGGCTGAGTGGGGAATCAAACCCTGGTCTCCAGGGTCATAGTTCAATGCTCAAGCCACTGTACCATCCTGGCTTCTGTCTAAAATACAGTGAAGTCCTCTAATTTTGAAATCTGTTGATACCACAGGGCCAAAGATTCACAGGGTAGCATTACAAAGCTTCATTATTGGATGCATGTTACACTGAGTTGGTAAGGAGAGAGGCCAATTAAATGCTTAGGTGTGGGCTGCCAGGCTGCATATTTAAAAAAAGAAAAAGATAAGGATAAAGTAAAAAAAGAAAGAAAGAAAGATAAAAAAAAACAGTCTAAAGTCTAGATTTCACCACGTTAATGTTCAAACAGTGGTACTGGTATTATGGTCCAAGGGGCTGAGATTTTCCGATATAACAGCCACGGTACAAAATAAGATCAGGAAATCAGTGGTGTAATGGCCCTTTCAATCCAACACTATTGAAGAAGAACCTTGAGTTTGATAAGCTTATGACTAATAGGGCATTCTCAAGTTCTTTGTGGATGATGGAGTGAATCTTTTATTAGCATTACAGCTACAACAGTTACATTCAGATCCATACAGTTGTGCATTGATTTTTCTGCTGCTGAGGACAAACAGGTTTTCTCCAATATTTCCTTATTACAATTAAATTCAGTTGCAGAGCCTAAAGTGTGCAATGGAATACTAGTGAGGCTAGAGAGAAAGGCTTTTTAACTTTTTCCTTCCGATAATTTTCCCTCAAAAATCACTTTTCCTTCTGCTTTTTCACACAGAAGAAAAACACCAAAGGGTGGTGATTTCTATCAGTAAAAGACATGGGGGGGGCTAAGTAGCTCCTATATCTACAACTGATCTTCCTCTACAATCTCCCCAAGACTGCATTTTGTAAAAGAAACAAGCAAAGGCCAAATGATGACACTTTGCTGAGATAAAACAACAAATGGTACCCCATCCCCAGTTAAGGATATTAGTACACTGAACAAACCACGTTACTTTGGGTTCTGATGCAGAAAATCTCTTAAGGACTTCCTTTGGCAGTTAAAATACAACAATATTAGAATAACTATGTTCTGCATTTCAAGAAACCAAAAATCTATTCCTGAGGCAATTGCTTCTCTGCCACATGGTAGGGTTAGACCTGAAGAAAATACTGGGCAAAACCCGCCCACAATCAAGCATTGAGTGCACTTTGGCATTAAATGCAGGCTTTAGTATATTATGAAAAATGAAAAATTTCTAATTTAGGTAAACTGGAAAGCAATGCTAACTTCCATGTGTATTGGCTGGGGTTGGGTGTTAGGATGAGGCAGAGGTTCCCCCTGGAGCAAACTGCCTCCATCCACAGATGCATATCTTCCAACTGTCCCAATTTGGCAGAGATAGTTCCCCCCACAAAAATCTTCTGTCATCTCGCATTTCCAGCTGCTTTTAAAATACCCCAGTTTCTGTTCCCTCCTGCCCCACTTTTCCCTCAGTTTACTTAAATTGCTGTAATCTGAGTTCAAAGTATAGAAGTAGTTTGCACTCAGTTAAATGACTAGAGGGGAGAGGAGAGAATGAGGCAGCATCTTTCGCTTCCCAGTAGGCTCAGGCAAAAGCAAACTGCTGCAATTTCTCCTAGCTTGTTCTTCCTCATTAATAACTTTTGCCATCTCAAACACTTGTATCCCAGTTTTCATCTGTGAAAGCTGGAGGATATGTACCTGGTAGTCTCACACTGCCATACAATCCTGAATACAGTTGATCTCATCAGTTCACCAGGGAATCCCAGGGATCTCCAGCTAGAAAAGAATCCTGCCTGAAACCCTGCAGAGCTGCTGACAATCAGTATTGACAGTACTGGGCTATCTGGCCTGACTCAGTATACCTACTTATGGATCTCCTGCATCCCACCAGCTTACACATTAGCCTGGAAATCCAGGCTTTGGTGCTGGAAAAACTTATAGAAAGACCTAAATGTGGCATGGTCAAACCAGAACCTGAGCACAGTACTACTTAAGTATCCAAACTCCCAAGTACAGGCACACCTAACGGCATAACTTTACTGATATAACAAAAGTGTTATATCCTTTTCCTAAAAGGAAAAAAAAACGACCTCTCATTATGTAGCCCCGTACCCACAACTGCTCTTCCTCTACAATTTGCAGTCTCCAAGGCTGCATTTTATAAATGAAGCGAACCAGGGACAAATTAAGATACTCTTGTCTGCTGAGTTGGAAAAATAAATGATGCTGCTCCTAGTCAAGGATCATGGTACATTGGATAAACCAAATTACTTTGGCTCTTGAGGCCCAAGGTTGAGCATTTCTTCACCAAAAATTAAAACCTTGTGATTGTGCATGAGGGTCACTAGTGTTGTTGCTGCTACTCTTACTGCACCATCGGATGCACATTACAACATAAAGCATCACTTGGTCAGCTGCTGCTGTGTGATTAAATCAATATATAGCTTGGAAAGATTATATGTATTCATAAGGTTTGAATATTAGATTTATATCCAGTACACCATTGGGCACAGCCACTGAAAAGGATTGTCTTATGTATTTTTAAAAACAAACAAATTTCAAGAATCAAGAACAGTGCTGTAATGGAAACACAGTAGTTGGGAAAAAAAGAACATAAACCAACAGTGTCAGTTATTCATATGGAATTAGAGAATTACAGAACCAGAGGATTATAATTTTTTTTTTTAAAAAAAGAAAAGAAATAAGAACAATAATGTGAGCAAACAGAGTTGTTATCTGACCCTCAAGTCTCATTGACACACATAAGGTATACAGCTTGGGAGAAAAAAAGTTCTTGCTGAAGCTAATTGCCAGTTAATCAGTTTTCCATTGTGCTACAAAATATCATGCACAGTAAATGGAACATGCACCATTCTCTCACCATCTGTTTATGCCTTTTGGTGTATGGAGTCCCAGAAGGAGAGGAGCCAGAACTGAGGGCTTCTTCAATATCCAAATTTAGCTGTTCCAATTTCTTCATCAGACGCAACATAGATTTTGAACATTCCCCTTCCTTTCCAGACTGTGTCTAAAAGGAAGAGAGGGAGAAAAGGCGTAAAAGCGTGTTGAAGATTTTTCTTCCTAATTCATTAAATTTTCACTTATCCACAGGCTAACTGTTCTTGTGTGATCTCACCCATGTCTGAAGCCTGAACTATCACCTTGGCTTTATTGACACAGACATGGAAATGTCCCATCTGGAGGGGCCCCTCCCTTGTTAACAAAGACCATCCAACACCAACTAACTGCCAGTGTGAGGCCCGGGCATCAGGACCACATGCTCACTTTTGGATTACTTCCTTATGCTCCTTTCGATGGGGGATGGAAAAGAAATTTGTATTAACTGAGATTTGTAAATATGAATACATCCCATTCATGGTCTGTGAGACTATTCACAAATGTATCTTTTGGTTTCCCATCACTTGTGTGCGTGCAGTGGGGGCGGGGGGATATGAATATCAGTTTTTTGGTGTGTTTTTTTTTTTAGTAAATGAACACGTCAACACAATGCTTAAAATCTGCATAGAAGCATCATTCAAAATGCATATATTTGAAAAATATACATGCTAATCTATGGCAAAAATGTGTTAATACACATGCATTAAGAAAAAGGTATTAGAGACACAAGGCAAAATGTGTGGCAACATATGCAGGAAGTTCTCCCTTCTCTCGGGGAAATGGTTCCCTTTTTTCTTTTCCTTTTTTGGAGGGTTATTTTTGTTTGCCTGTTTGCTTGTTCTCCATTTTGAAATTCTGTTTTCCTCCATGTATCATACACCTGGAAGGGGTAACAAGGATCATCTTGCCCAACAACCCAGCAGTATTTTTCCATTACCTTCTCCCACATTTCTTAACAGCTTCATAAATTGTAACTGTAGCAGTGGAAACATTGGTTGTATCTTTTATAGAATGAGAGAACTATTGAGATGGAAGGGAAGGGTCAACTAACCCAGGCTACTGTCAATGAAGGAAATCCGTAGCACAACCTTTGTTTACTAACCTCCAGCAAAAGGGAGTCTATGATCCTGCCAGACCTGATATTATACACCACTGTGCGAGATCCGGTAGATATAGACTCGGTATACCAGGAAAATATTTAACAATACTCTTGATTCTTCTTCTTGGTTGTTTTCCTAGCTCTGAGGCATTCTTGATAGGGTAACCACCTTCATTGTATGCTGTTTCTACTCTGAATGCACCTGGGCATGGGAGCAGGGTGGGCAGGAGCTCCGGCACATACAAGGCAGTCCTGTGCAGGCTTATTTAGAAGTAATTACGTTCACTGAGGCTCACTCCCTAGTAGGTGTATTTGGGATTGCAGCCTAAGAAATGGGAGAAAAGATGCATTTTACTGGGGCCTATAAATCCAGAGGGGCCTGATCTACACTGTAATCCTTATTTCCTTGTGAAATGTTGCATCTGAACAAAATCTTGAAGTCTACTTTTGGAAAAGAATCTGAACAACCCTCATTTATAGTACTAATTGAGATTTACAAGAGAGAAAAGAAACTATTTTTCAGTGAAGTGTGCAGATTAGCAGATTCTTTTGCATGGTGCAGTGACTGTGGCAGGAACTGAAAGACATTTTAGCAAGCTAGCATTCATCAAAAACTTTAGGTTTTCTACAATGGGGCAAGAAAGGTTAAGCCACTTAGCCATCTTCTTTTGTGACTTGCAAGAGTAATTGAATTTTGGAAGCTAATCTATGGTTTCGGAACGAAAAAGGCCAGAAGACTAAAGCTTTTAAAGTAAATTAGCCTAATATTTGCAAACATGTTGCTCCATTAGAACACATCCAGATAATCCCTTTTATTAATTACAGGAAGCCCCCACTTATTTGACAGGTTAGGGACCGGAGCACTGTCAAAACACAAAAATAGATGAAATGAGGAACCTCCAGACTCCAGTCCCTACCATGTTGAACAGGTAGGGGACACAGTACACAAGGTGAACAAAAGATGGCAAGCAATAAATAAGTAAGTAAGTAAGTGGCAGTGTACGGTTGCAAAAGTATTGTGAAAACACCTTTTCATTCTGAGTATTGTGTCTACTGCTTATTCAACAGCTGTTCAACTGCAGAAGCCCAGGAACACAATTGCAGAGGGAACTGTGGCGTATGGAACTTTTCCCAGTAGTCCCTTCTAGGATTATCTTGGGCTGGTTCCTAGATAGGAGTGGGGGCACAGAAGGCAGAGCCCCCCTGAGATATACCCCACTGCTGCCCTTTCAACCCTAACTGGAACCCATTAATTTGACCTGTGGTTGAAAGAGTGGCTCACACATTGAATATATGGTACGGTGTCAAAATTTAGAATGGTTGAAGGAGCAGGTCATTGAAAATCGCTGTGTTGAAAAATGCGGGATGTCTGTACCAAAAAGTTACAAAATAGCAGGCTTGTAGGACTCTTGGGCTGGATATTGTTATAAAACAAAAACAGCAAAGATGGTTTTCAGAAACGTAGAATATGTAACAGTAACTTTGTTATCAAACTTTTTTCATGGTTCATGCAATATATAATAGTAATCTATCTGTCTGTCTGTCTGTCTGTCTATGAGATAAGCTTGTGCTATCAGTGTCTGAAGAAGGACCACATTATGAGTTCTTACTGGCTCTCTCTGTGTAAACACTTTCAGATGTGAAAGAAAAGTCTGAAGTTGCACAATGCACGCACGGACCATGGGATGTGAATCAGAAGTTAGAAATAGTGAAATAGAAATAATGGAATGAGAAATGGAACATATAAACATATCTGGTGTAAACAAACTAAAGTGGTAACTAAAGTTATAGGGATCATACAACTTCTCTACTCCAACAGCTTTATTGGTTGCTGGTCTCCAGGCTCAGTTCAAAGTGCTGGTTATGACCTATAAAGCCCTGCATGATTTAGGTCCGGGATATCTGAGAGATTGTCTCTCTCCTTATGAGCTTGCCTGGGCTCTGAGATGTGAGGAGAGGTCTTTCTTTTGCTCCCATCACTTTCACAGGCACGGTTGGTTGGTGGGGATATGAAACAGGGCCTTTGTGGTGTTTGCCACAATCCCTAGGTTATGAAACTCCTTCGCTACGAAACCTTGAATGGCCCCCTCCTTACTGACCTGTTAGAGGTGAAGACTGTTGTTTTTGTTGTTCTGATAGTTTTTATGGAAATGGTTTTTAAGAGGGGGCTGTTTTGTTTTAACTTACACTGTTTTTGATTGCTTTTTATCCTTTTTTTTTGCAAATAAACGAGTCAACATAATGCTTAAAATCTGCATAAAAGTACCATTCAGATGTTTATATTTGTAAAATATACACAAACTGTAGTTTATGGCAAAAATGTGTTGAAATGCATGCATTAAGAAATCAGTACTGTTGATAGTTTAATCCTATTTCAGTGGTGATCTTTCAACATATAGCTTTTTTATGTTTTTAACTATGTTGCAATCATTTAAATTTGTTATCCTCAAATCCAAATTATGGGGAAAAGATGGGGTGTGTAAATAAATGTAACAGTTATAGTAATAATGACAGTGATAATAAAGTAGACAGGAATGGGACATTTTCAGTCATATAATTACACAGTAATAGGATATAACAGCAACAAACAAACAATGCTTGGGTCCTGCTACCAGGAATCACTACTGCATGTCTAGACAGCTCCCATCTGAATCATTTAGTAGACATTCCCTGATGTTGTGACATAGTTCACTCCACTTCATTAGCTGTCATTGGTGTGTGTGTGTGTGTTTACATAAATGTGTAAAAACAGTGTGTATACAAAGAAATGTGGAACATGTTCAAAGTTCTACTAGATATTAAAGGAAGAAGAGCTAAACATGTGATGCCTGTTTTGTGAGGCACCTACCTGTTTACTTTCACATCTCATTTCTCTCACAGTGTTTGCAACATGTGTTATTGTTGTCAGTGGGGGATGGAATACAACCTTTAAAATAAAGTATACTAAACTTTATATTAACATTGCAGACTAAAAAACCCCCACCCCAATTTAAACTCATACGTGATATTCTGACTAACACCCTGTTATTCATTAATTGTTTCCAACCTATAACAAAACTTTTTTTATTATCTTTGAAAAGATCAGATGCAGCTTCCAAGACAAGATAAATAAAGCTAAGCTGCAACAAACTCCTAGAATGTAAAATCAAACTAATTCCTTCCATTTGAATGTGTCCCTGTCTAGTTCAATAACTCTTTGAATTGTTTATTAAATTAAGAAGAGTACAAATGGCTTCCGTTATACTAAAGATGGGGCTGAATAAGATTTAGTTAATAAAATGTCATTTGCTAATTGGAAATTTGGCACAAAAGTGCTTTTGGATTAAGATTTAATAGTCCATATATTTTAAAGGCTGTATCAAATTACTGCTGAACTACAGAAAAGCTGACAAGCTCTAAATGTTACTGATGTCGAGTTTGCACAACATGATGTTGAACAGAAAATGCAATGCTTGATGCAGTGCAGTGATAAAATTTAGTTCTGCCTAATGTATGGCATTTCTCTTACATGGTGATTATCATCATGCAAGGAGGGCAGAGGGACTTATAAAATATTCTTGAGAATAATTATGTTGCACACTGGGAGTCTAGCCAGCCTCTGAGCTGAACAGTTTTCTCAACAGATTTTGAGGCATTTTTTAAAAACATGTTGGATTCAAGGTTCACTTTCTAATCTATCCCAAATCAGAATAGACAACAGATTATGGATGAGATCTTGACCCAAAGCAACACAACTCAGTCTCTGGTGGCCTTAGCAAATAATAAACAGTACTTTTCATTATAATAATAAGCCTCAATCCAATGTTCTGTTAATGGATGACCATTTGCATGATGGACCTTTCTTCCCCTCTTCCTTGCAACCCATCCTGCTATATAAAAATCTGTTCTAGAGGGTTTTGATGTCCTCTCAAACAGGAATTCACTAAAATTATACAGAAGTTGTGCACAGATTGCAGAATAAGAGAGAATTCACTGTTAGTGGAATGATGCTGTTGGAACAAGAAAACCTTAAATCTGACCAGTAGCAAATTGGCAGCCAGTGCAACTCCTTCAGGAAACATTACATGCTACCAATACTACACCCTACTTCTAGCTGCATCAGCTGTAGTTTCCAGACCAGCCTTAAGGACAGGCCCACACTGACAGCAATAAGTGGTCCCTTCAAGGTGACTGATGTGCCTAAAAATCCATTCTTGTTGTTGCTAAGCTATTCTTGACCATGAATGGTTGTACTCAGCATACCAACCAAAGATGACAAAAGAAGATGCAACACATCTCCTCAATCAAAACACCAGCAAAAGGCAATCACTTTGGCTTCAACTGGATATAGAGTCTGCTCTCCACATTTTCAGGTTTGACTTTCACGGATTTGATCATTTGCAAGTTTACTTAACTCCTGCTCCCCCACCTCAGGTGCTTCTTTTTGGGGGAACCTTCCCTCTCCATGGCTACGATCAGGCTGTGCAGCCCTTTAAAAACCCGCTTCTGGTTCTCCTCCTCCATCAGCTGCTGCCTGGCCAGATAAGGACTGCCTGCAGTCTCATTTCTCAGCACCATAAACCCTCTCCCAGTCTCCCTCCACATCCAAGGAAGATGGGCAAGACACAGGAAGTATAGGGTCACCATGCTGGCCCACCTTTTTCTGACTTAATTTGGAGCCCGGGTGCCTGTTCTCCCCACCATGCCTCAGCCCTCTTCCCACAGGCACACATACACGTGATCATATTTGCTATTTTTCCGCTTTTGAGAAGGTCCTCTGCCCCTAATCCTAGTGAATGTGGAGGGCCAGCTGTAAATGCTTATTCACATGATGCACACTACTTCATTCCAGCCTTGTTAAACTGATGACCTCTCTTTTCCCACTCAGCAACCTTCCCTTGTGCAACTTCTTCTCTTTTAAAAAAATGATGCTTTTTTTAAAGATGCTTTTTAAAAAAAACGTTGTGAGCCCTTTAGATGACAATTGCCTCAAAACTGGTATTAAAATGTAATAAAATAGTGATTAAAATGTAAAAAGGAAGCAAAATAAATGTTTCAGTTTAAATAAAAATATATTTAATGAGAAATAATATATTATGGTTCTTTTATTTATTAAAATATTTATAACCCACCCTTTATCCATAGATGTAAGAGGCAGCATGGTGTATTGGTTTGAGCATTGGACTGTGACTCTGGAGAACAGGGTTCAAATCCCTGCTCAACCCACTGGGTGATCTTGGGCAAGTCACACTCTCTTAGCCTTAGGGGAAGGCAAAGATGAACTCCCTCTGAACAAATCTTGCCATTAAAAACCCTGTGACAGGTTTGTCTTAGGGTTTCCATGGTAAGTAGGAAATGACTTGAAGGGACATGACAACAAATCCAAACAAACGTTGGGACAGCCTACAATGAAAATCAGTTTAAACCCTTTAAAACAAAAAATATAAACTGAAAACTCTCTTCAAAAAACATTTCTGGAATGAGATATAATTTTATTGCATGGGCATGTTGAGGTAGTATTGATTTGTGTCAATAGCTATCAGGTATGATGGCAAAAGTTGAAATTCTGCATTAAGAAATTCCAAGTGACATCTGAATGTTGGGGGAAGTTTGCAAATATATGCTATGCTGCATTTCTCAGAAGCATCCGGACAGTCACTATCTAGAACAGCAGTTATGGACTAGAAGGACATTTTGTCCCATCTAATAAAGTTATTTTGTTCTTATAACAGTATATAAACACTTCCAGATAAGACTTCTCCAGCAATGAAACAAGGCAACATTCCCTAATATATTCCATGCTGACCTGACAAGGAAATGCTCCTGCTACATCATTCTCTAAAGTCACACCTCACAAGGAGCACCTCTAACTGGTTGTGGGTGCTTTCAGTTCCCACATGTTGTGCAGCTGCACAAATTTAGGGTCAGAGTCCTATGAGATCTAGAGATATCTTGGGCTTCTTTCCCATTCCATGGCATGTCCCACAGGGAGCAAATGGGGGCACCATTTCTGTAGAGACCAGACTTGTTCCTATAACAACATACTGTCCTCCCTCCACAATCACAGGTTTTTAACAAATTGTATTATTTGTGTTCCACATGCTTGCCTTCTCTCCCCCCTGCCCCACCCATTCTCCTCTTCCAATTCCCTTGCACTCCTCAACCCCGGCTTGCAAGGCTTGTATTTAAAATGGACATATTTTCCTTTTGAGTGAGCAAAGCTGCCCCTCCATTGGAGGTGTGTCCTCTCTGCCACATGGCTGCACGTTCTGCTGCATAATAGCCACTGATCGATCAGGTGTTGTCTTTGCTCCTACCCTTCTTCTCTGGGAGGAATGTCCTTCCTCAAGATGGTGACTGGACATAGTTAGAATGCCAGAACTCAGTGCTCCACTCTTCTCTGTCTGAAAGTACTGCTAAGCCCTTTACCTTGTCTTTGTTCTCCCCACCCCCCACCCTGGAGCACTGGAGCCAGAGGCAAGGTAATAGGAGAGGGCTTGCAAGGAGGGGGGATTATTAATGTTTTTTTCACTTTCTTAAGGATTCTGCACCTTAAACCCTAGCAAATGTGGAGGGATCACTGTATACTGGTCCTGTGAACTAGGTTAGGCTGGAGAATACAAACAAATTCTATCCAGGCAACACTCTCAACCACTGTGTCACAGTGGCTGATGTCCCTCCTTTCATAACTGGAGGTGAAGATGTACTACACATGACGTGTTGTTTCTTTGTTGAATTTCAAAATAACTTCTAATTTTTATGGTCTTATTCAGTACACTACTTATGATTTAAAATATATATCTCCTTCACTATAAATCATGTTGCAGTAGGCTCAACAGCTGCCCACAAATTTAAACTTGAACTTAAAGGAATGTGGCAGAATTAAGAAGCGCTTACAGAATATGGTGAAAAGGTCCAGCAGCAGCATCTACTGAAAATAAAATGTCTTGTGATCTCAGCTATAAATAGAGAGGCAGATGATAGCACAGACAATCTTCTTTTTTTGATGATCAAAATGACTTTAGTAAGTAAAATTGTCGGAATGCAAGTATTTAGCTATCCAGTCATGAAACTATTTTATGTGCTCTAGATCAAAGACATAAACACCATTTAAAAAAAATGCATGCCAGATACCTTAGCTCAAAACGTGCCATCCAGCCTATGAAGCAGATCAGAATTAAAGATCTTATTGAGAGCATTTCAATGGTTACATGACTGATTCCTCCCTCTGCTTTCCTGCCATTGCTTATGTCATCTCTATTCATTGACTATCACTATGTAGAGAGAAGAAAGTATCCTAACATGGAAGAGGAGGCAATCACCATACCTCTGCCCCTCTCCCATGGATCAACAAACTCACTCAAATGCTGAAAAAGCACTTGCTTATTCCAGAATGAAATGGAATTCTTGAAAGCAATTTTGAAATGAAGAGTGTGAATGTACATGATCGCAAGTTGGAAGAGAAAACCATTTTTCTCTACTCTGCAACGGCAACTCTTTCCATGACCAAACACTTGAAAAATTCATTCTGTCCAGTAAGTAGGCAACTAGACTGAGTAGGTTTAAGGCAGGAGTTAAAACCTAGGACTTCTTCAGCAGAAGAGAAGGTAAGAAAAGGGAACAAAGAGGGTTTGGTTGAAGCCAGTGGGGTATAATAACAAGAATGGCTTGGGTTCAAGTCTCCTCCCAGCCATAAAGTTAATGGTAAGACATCAACATAAGGTATTTCAGGGAAAGCTGGTGAGGCTGTAGCATTGTGGCAAGGCCCATTAGCAATGTAGGCTCCTATTTGCAGGTGTTTTTGGCAGGAGCGAGTGTGGTCTCTTCATGGGAAAATGGCCACCTACTCTTCCATAGTTGCCCAATCTTAGTTTACATGGAGTCTGTGTTTTAATTTCCCACAGTGTACCAAACATAACACTACTCTGAGGCAGTGTGGAAGATTAAAATTGGGAAGAGGACCCATCAAAACTAGTTTTATTAAGGTTATTTTGAACCTAGAACCAGCCCTGCTAGGTGATCTCAAAAGATTGTTGTGAGGCTAAACCGGGGTTATTGGGTGGCTGTTGATAGGAATGCCACTCTGAGTGCTTTGAAGGAGAAGTGGGGTAAAAATAAAATATAACAGATAGGCAGTTTGCCCCAATATTCATAACCTAAAACCTTGGCCTTAAGCTTTGCTATTTCAAGGCAAAGTAGACTGACTGAATAAGTTGTTGAATGGTGATACAAGTAAGTAAATCTCACTGATTTGAGTTGGGACTAATAGTAGGATGCCACTGGCTTGGGACAATGTTTGTAGACTTCTGATGATCACCTTGGGGGACAAAGTCGTCTGTTCAGAGTGCAACTCAGACTGTCGAAGTTTATGGCTGGGTCATATAGAACAAGCACTCAGATATCTTCTATCTCTATCTAGGCCCATTCCTAGTGTATGTGAAATATTAGCACGTCTGCATTAGGTCATCAGTATTTTCCTGAGGAGTGGGGAAAGTTGTTAATAGATGCTGCTGTGGCTAGTTATATTGTAAATATCAGACAATCAATAAAAGCAAAATTCTCATTTGCTTGAATGGATAGCCTCCAAGATTCAGATGAATACTAAACACCAAAAAATCTATTTGGTCAGTGCAAAACTGTCTTTCATATGAAGCAGAACTAACTTGAATTGATTCAGAATGACTAGGAAGAGTAAACACGATAACAGAAGACATATTGCACATCGCATATCACAAACCATTTAAAAAAGCATTGGTGGATACTCCAGTATTATGCTTTCTTGAGAAGAATATTCGTCTTTATTTGTGCATGACTTAGTTATGATGCTTACATGCCACTTAAATTTTAAGACACAAGCTTGACAAATCTGCAATCTAGTTCCAAAACAAAATAGAAGGAAAACAAGAAACCCAAGGCAAAAAGAAGGACAGGTCATGGGAGTAAAAATAACATAAAATATGGATGCCTGAGACAGACAAATCAGCATACCATCCTTCCAGTAAAATGTTCTATTCAGCCTTTATCTTTTACAGAGGCTCTCTGACAGCTATTGGAGAGAACATTCAAAATACGGCTATACATAAGCAGATTATCCTTAAGAAAGAAAATCAATTTTGGCCAGGTTTTCCACATTATACTGAATACTGCAAAGTTTGGTTTGTTCTAATGAGTTTCCTTCTGTTCACATAGCCTACAGCAAAGTGCCATTACTTTAACACAAATTATGATAGGAAATAATGAATTTAATTATCAGGTTGTCTTGAAAGACTCTTCTGTTGACAGATATTACAAAGCTGGCATCCAAACAATCTGGAAAACTGTCTTGACACTTAATTCTTTTTTGAGGGCATGAATTAACTTGGGTTCTCCCATCTTCACCTTCTCCATTGCTGATGTCACCTTATCTACTAATAAATTCCCTGCTCTGTCCACACTTTCAAATGATTACATTTCTTAATGTCACATGCCACAGCCATGTCTGCAACATCTTAAGCCTGGCAGTATCTTCATAAAATACAAATCATTTTCTCAAAGGCTTTTCTTATTTTGTTGTTGTCACTCAAATATTACCTCAAAGTACATTCACAAATACAATTAATTTTCTCAGTGGACCTGAAAAATGACCAGATTGTGTTTGAGATATTATACTTTATCTCACTGTTTTTTGAGCTTGTTTGGAGGTTCTAGCAGGGGAGCGCAGCTATCGTATACCCTTGACCGAAGAACGGTACACTCCTTCTATCTGGGATGGTCGTCCTCTTCCACCGAGCGCACAGCTTCGGGAGGGACGCACATGGAGCGGTGAGGGAGGAAGGGGACACCCGCCTAGCCAGCCAGATCAGTCGAATCAATCCTGGCGATCAATGGGGTGACAGATGTCGCAGCCAGATCGCCCTCACATCCATCTCACTGTTTTTTGATGACTGTTACATAGCACAATCCAATGCATGTTTACTGAGAAATAAATCACACCGAGTTCAGTGATGAACATACTCCAACAGAACAATTCATATTTTTTCCTAGTCATCTCTGGTAAAACTCAGTCCTACTTGTGTCCATTGTGGCTTTTGACTGAAACAGGGATCCTTTGTGTTAGGATACAAAAAAAAAGCTTGAATATTTGTGTTTCAGCTTCCATTCATGGGTCTCCACAAGTATATATAACAGATGAATCTTGCTCCAGTGCACAGTATATAAATGCACATCCATGGATTATCTTCCATCCCTTTCCCCCAGTACTTAAACAGACAGTAACTGAATTTAGGCCCATGGGATCAAGTCTCCTTCACTGCAGGGCTACAGCTCTTCCAGCTCTGTGGCTTACAATTTTTTAAAAAAATATTAGATCTAATCATGGATGCCCTATGACCATGCCTAGTTTCTTCACAATGGACTCTGATTGAAAAGAAAGATCATTTGTGAGAGAATGAATTCAGCAGGTAGAAAAGAGCTACCCTGTACAGTTGACTATTCCTGACATAATAGATATTTGACAAAGCCTTTGACAAAGTTCCCCATGACATTCTTGCAAAGAAGCTAGTAAGATGTGGGCTGGACAGGGCTACTGTCAGGTGGATTTGTAACTGGTTGACTGACCGTACCCAAAGGGTGGTCACCAATGGCAGATTCTCATCCTGGAGAGAAGTGACTAGCGGGGTGCCACAGGGTTCTGTCCTGGGCCCGGTGCTGTTCAATATCTTCATTAATGACTTGGATGAAGGAATAGAGGGCACGCTGATCAAATTTGCAGATGACACCAAATTGGGAGGGGTTGCTAATATGCCTGATGACAGGATCAAAATTCAAAAGGACCTGGACAGATTGGAGAGCTGGGCCAAGGCTAACAAAATGAACTTCAACAGAGAGAAATGTAAGGTCCTACACTTAGGCAGAAAAAATGGTATGCAGAAATATAGGATGGGGGACACATGGCTGGCTAACAGTACGTGTGAAAGGGATCTAGGAGTCTTAATAGACTACAAGCTGAACATGAGTCAGCAGTGTGATGCGGCAGCCAAGAAAGCCAACGCAATTCTTGGTTGTATCTATAGGAATATGGTGTCTAGATCGAGGGAGGTATTGGTACCACTTTATTCTGCATTGGTTAGACCTCATCTTGAATACTGCGTCCAATTCTGGGCACCCCTATTCAAGAAGGATATGGATAAGTTGGAGCAGGTCCAGAAGAGGGCAACCAAAATGGTGAGGGGCCTGGAAGCCATGCCCTATGAGGACAGACTTAGAGAGCTGGGTATGTTTAGTCTGCAGAAGAGAAGGTTGAGAGGGGACATGATAGCCATGTTTAAATATTTGAAGGGATGTCATGTCGAGGAGGGAGTGGGCTTGTTTTCTCCTGCTCTTGAGACCAAGACAAGGAGCAATGGATGCAAACTGCAGGAGGGGAGATTAGGCCTGAACCCTCAGGAAGAATTTCCTGACGATCAGGGCTGTCCGGCAGTGGAATGTGCTGCCACGGAGTGTGGCGGAGTCTCCTTCGTTGGAGGTTTTGAAGCGGAAGCTGGATGGCCACTTGTCGGGAGTGGTTTGAGGGTTTTCCTGCATGGCAGGGGGTTGGACTGGATGGCCCTTGTGGTCTCTTCCAACTCTACATTTCTATAATTCTATGATTCTATATACAAAGGTACCTTTTTAATCTGTGAAAGACTGGATGCTAAATGGAAAGTAAGATGTAAAAATATACATATAAGATACATTCCCCTTTGTGGAATTCCTCACAGTGACCCCCTCAAGCATGTGTCTAATAATTTATCAACTAAGGGCACAAGTCTATCCATCTGATGAAGTGGGCTGCTATTCATAAAAGCGTAGGCTAAATAAAAAGCGTAGTCATTAAGATGCCATAAGACCCTCTGTTCATTTTTGTTGCAAGAGACTAACATCCTTGCCTCTTAGAAATATTCTTATTTTGTACTTCTTTATCAGGATAGTATTCTTAACCCTTATATAAAGGTCCAACTTTTTAGTGTTTTGAATGTAGTTATACTCCCAAAATAGAACAACTAAGGTGCTAAGACAAGAATTGCAGGAATTAGTGTTTTAAAAACAGCATCTCAAATCATTTTAAAACTGTAAAAAAAGTTTTCTACCTTCAGAAAGTTCATGGCAGGCAAAAATTAAACAGAACAATGTCAATACTGATTGCACATGTGCCCCCCACCATTCTCTTGCCTTTTGCCTTGATGTGCATTCTCCATGTCTGGGCAAAAGGCAAGGGAATGCCTTCCTTCTCTGCATGTGGTGCTCCCCCTCTCATTCCCTTGACTTTTGCCTCAGTGTGTTTTCTCTGTGCCTCGGCAAAATGAACGGGAATGGGGTGAGGGAAGGCATGTGTGTGCATCTTCCTTCTCCACATGTGCTGGTCCCCCCTCTCATTCCCTTGCCTTTTGCCTCAGCACACATTCTCTGCACTTGCGCAAAATGAATGGGAGGAAGGGAATGGAGGCAGGCACAGGTGCCTCATGACTTATCAAATTTGTGAAAGTCAAACCCGCAAGAGTGGAGGGAAGACTCTAAGGTATGTGTCATCACGGCCAAATCACACATCTCCAGGAGCACAGCTGGTTCACTAGTTTTAACAGTACAACAGTACAAACATGCTCCCAGTTTTTGCTGAAACTTAAGAATTCAAGTTCAGCGCTGAATCTAGCACTATACCCAAACAGTGAATCTGTGAACCACAACTCCGTCCTGCACAAGCTGAATTTCTATTCCCTGATCTGTCTTATGATCACTCTGGTCATTTCTGCACTAGACTGTTATAGTGCTATTATTCCACTTTCAACATCCTATGGAATCCTGGGGTTTGCAGTTTAGGGAGGGGCCAGCAAAACAGTGCCTCCAAGTCCCATCCAATAGTATCATGGTCAATGGTATTGAAAGTTGCTGAGAAGTCCAGCAGAACCAACAGTAACATGCTCAACTATTTAGTTCTTGCTCTATGTTATTTTCCAAAGGGACCAAAGTCATCTTGCTCTCATACCCAAACCCAAAACCCATTTGAAATGGATCTGAAAAGTCTGCCTCTTCTAGAAACAATTTGGCTATTTTTGTTTTCCCTGAAGATGAACTGATGGGAATTTTACGAGTTTTAGACTAACTGTTCCACACAAGACCCTTTAGGACTCCTGCCTACAACGTTTCTCTCTATAGGCATAAGAAATAGTCTGTTTTTAAAGACATTCTGTGGCCGTATGAAATTATTACAAGCAAGGGAGGAAAGAAAGGCAGTCTGCAAACCACTGGTCTGAAGAAGGGTCACAACCAGAGTTATGAATTCCTGCACTTTTAACCACCCAGTAACCAAAGTTCTGTGGGCGGTATAGAATACATTTTTGCTGCTAACTGTAATGGAGAGTTAGTCAATATATTTTTGGTTGCTGTGTGCCTTCAAATTGTTTCCAACTTATAGCGACCCAAAGGGTTTTCTTGGCAAGATTTGCTCAGAGTTGTTTGCCTTCATTGGAGGCTGAGAGAGTGTGATCTATTCAAGGTCACCACTGGGTCGAACCCTGGCCTCTAGAGTCATAGGCCATTTCCGTACTGCACTCTTATAGCGCGATTATTCCACTTTCAACATCCTATGGAATCCTGGTGTTTGCCGTTGAGGGAGGGGTCGGCTAAACTGCAAACCCCAGGATTCCATAGGATGTTGACAGTGGAATAATCGCGCTATAAGAGCGTAGTGCGGAAATGGCCATAGTCCGACACTCAAACCACGCTGGCTCAGCCAAAACGTACGGCACAAAAATTAACTATCTCGGAGTGGGGCCCACCGAGTACACGCCAAACGTCCTCGGTGGAAATAAAAAGAAATTAAGAGAAAAAGAAGGAAATTAAAAGCTACCGACGCTTTCTCAATCGATTCGTAAATTAGAGAAGGGAGCGGAAACACAACAGACATCACGGGGCAAAACCGAGCCAGACTCCAATCAGTTCTCCTTGTCTTTCCCTTCCACCCAAAAAAAGGGGGGCACTGAGGGGAGGACGTCACATAAAAAGTAGAGACATCTAAGAAACGAGCTGTCCTCGTCGCCTCTTTCCCTCAGAAGGCCCCACTCGGGCAAGCAGTCAAGGAGAGCGCAGCGGCAGCAGCCACCGCCACCCGCCTCCCCCCCGCCTCCCTTTTTCCACTCCGGGCGGATTCAAGAAAGGATGTTGAGACACGCGCGCTCCCGCGCTTGCGCACCTTTCTCTGACGTAGTGGAAAACTGCACGCCGCCGCCGCCGCCCCCCCGGACTAGCCTGGACGAGGCTGCAGCGCCATCTGGTGATCGGCTTCACTGAGGCTCATTTTGCCTTACGCGCACGCGCCTCCAGCAGAAGGGCGGAGACTCGGGAGACGTTAGAATGACGGTTAGGGAGAGGAAGGAAGCGGGTGAGCGAGGTCAGTGCTTCAGAGAGGGATACGTCACGGTCACGCGGGCGGAGGCGGGGTTGCGACTATTCAATGTTGGAAGGGGGCGGCGGTGAGCCGGAGGAAGATGGTAGCTGTAAATAAGCTGTTCGTGCCGTTTCTCGGGTCTTTTTTTGTTTGTTTTTTTGGTGAGGGGAAGCAAGCGCGGCCGCAGCAGGTACCTGATAGAGGAAAGTATCGGAAGAGACGGAAAGAATTGGCTGTCTTAGTTCGAGTTCAAGCGTACACGCTGAGGTCAATGGGCTGACTTCCCAGCAGACAGCACAGGGCAGGGTAGTTAGTAGACAGGGTCCCTGAAGTGGTGTAGTGGGTGAGGATCTGGATGGCATAAACGCGTTTGTTTTGGAAAAATGAGGGGGACCAGGCTGGAAACGGAGGTTGCAATCCTACAGGCTTTCTGTTGCTAGCAAGCTCTGCTGAATTCCATGGTAGTGCCTCCACTGAGGAAACACGCCTAGCCCTGAACTGTAAGACTGAGGTGAAGAGGCGCAAAAGAAGAAAAAACAAATCAGCAAAACCTTATTGGCCCATTGGAAGTTCTTTCCCTAAAGCAGTAGTTCTCAACCTGTGGGTCCCCAGATGTTTGTGGACTTCAGCTTCCAGAAGCCCCAGCCACTATGGTCAATGCTCAGGGCTTCTGGGAGCTGAAGTCCAAAAACATCTGGGGACCCACAGGTTGAGAACCACTGCCCTAAAGTGTGGGGTGGGTATCTGAGAAGCAAGAGAGCAGCTTTGGAATTGCTCCAGGCAGAGCTTGGAGGAAAAAAAATTGAAAAAACAAACAAACTGCAAGTGCCAGGGTTCCACACTCAGCATGGGCTCTGTAGGCCAAAAAAGTCACTTTTCCGAACTTGTACTCCCCAACTGTCTTCATTAGACAAAGAATGTCCTGATTTTTCTTCTGCCATCCCACTTTTCCAGCTGCTTTTAAAATGTTCCAGTTTCTCACTCTTTCTTCCACTCTCCCCCTTTGCCCAGTTCAATTCAGTTACTGCAAATGGAATTCAAAGAACAAAAGTAGTTTGTGCTCAACTTGGGAGGGAAAAGAGAAGGGGGCAAAGGCTGACCCTTCTTAATATACTCAGGCAAAAGCAAACTGCTGCTGCCTTTCCTTAATGTAGACCAGTGGTTCTCAACCTGTGGGTCCCCAGATGTTTGTGGACTTCAGCTGCCAGAAGCCCTGAGCATTGACCATAGTGGCTGGGGCTTCTGGGAGCTGAAGTCCACAAACATCTGGGGACCCATGGGTTGAGAACCACTGATGTAGACCACATCTAGACCACAGCCAGCTGTTGTTTGGCAACATCTGTCCTGACTTAAATCTGTGAAAAGTTGGAGGGTATGAAACTTGATTTCCAAAGGAGAGTTGAGAACCTTAAAAAGAATTGTACTGGATCAGATTGGAGGTCCATCTAGTTTAATATTTTGTTTAATGGTTCTGGAAGGCTCTAAAGAAAGGCGGAGAATGAGCAATGTGCTTCTGTTGTTGCCTCCCTTTCAGAAACTGGCATTCAGTGGTACATGGCTTCTAAATGTGGTCCTGTCATTGCTGGCTGCCACTGATAGATCTATTTTTCATGAATATCATTGTCTTTACAGCCAATTTTGGATAAGATATAGTTACACAGACCCAGTGTTGTGTAGTGGTCTGAGTGTTGGACTAGAGCATTGGACAATCATCACTCAGCCATGAAAACCATTGGATGACCTTGGGTAAGTCGCACTCTCTCAGAGGAAGGCAACGGCGAACTCCATCTGAACAAATTCTGCCAAGGACACCCAGTGATAAATTTGCCCTATGGTTGCCATATGTTGGAAATAACTTGAAGGCACATGACAAAATTGTACCTTGTCCAAAGTGTTATTCTTTGCTACTGCTGGTCAGTTTCCATGGTGTGACCTAGAACAGTCTTGGAAATATTCTCAATGGTAATAATAATCTGGAGGAAATGTAATATATGGAGGGTCAAAAATTAATAATATTTACTAAGGACTGAAGATTCTGGAATTAAGCAGCTTGGATAGGTAGATGGAGTGGCTGTAGTTTGTGCTTCAGTTGTTGTCGTGACATCTAGTTCTCTGCTATTTGTCTTGTGAATACAGTTGTAGATAACATGTTTTGGGGTTCTTTTCGGAGTGATCCTTGTTGCAAAGCTTAGTCCACTCTTTATCATACTTTTCCTTGAATAGTATATTGCAATATAGAGAGAATGAGAAAGAGCTATGGTGGTTCCTGTGGACTTTTCAAGAGCAGTAGACATTTTAGAAATCTGTGGGATTTAGTTAAGTCACAAGTCCATTATCCAGTAGGTGGCAGTCATACAGCCTATTTAGACTTGGATACAGTATTATACAACAGACATACTCTGATACAGAAAAAAGCACATCTGTAGCATTCATTCACCTGTAAGAACAAGAGGAACAGACTGTAGTTTATGCACTTTGCATAAGCCTGGTTATGCTCATGGTGGACAACAGGATACCATCTAGAGTTGAGCTCTCACCCTGCTACATATAAATGAATGTGAGGCAGCAGGGTTCACATGCTATGAATATAGGTACTAAATGGAATAAAGGTAGGGGACTGTGTTCCTCTGGATGTTGTACTGCAGCTCCTGACATTGCTCTCACCTTCCATTGTCTATGTTTTTGCTGGGTCTAGTGGAAGTTCTGCCAAACAAGTTGCCCTTATTTGAAATAGCATAGTTATGGTCATTGAGCAAGTATGTTACTAGTAACAATATTAGCCAGATGTTGGCCAAGGTTTTTAATATTTCCCCACAATAATTAATTTATTAGGAATAGGAATGAAAGTTTACTTCTGCTGGATCTGTGGTTTGCATTATAAAGGTTGTTAGGTCTTTGATTCTTGCAATACAGTTGGTATAGCTACATACAAGCTATACTTAGAAGAATAATTTGTAGTGTTTTGTTTAGATTCTGGATTTTATTTTTATCCATGAACCCACTTGGATACCATTTTTTAACTTATCAAGAAATAAAGGCATGTATGGTCCCCCCCCCCCCAGAATCATTAAAACACAGTGACATTTCTGCAGTTCTGGGTGTCACAGATGTACATGCGCAGCCAGTTGGAACAATAAGGAGATCTTGATCTATAGATCTTAATAAATGGGCTAGTGGATATGAGAGAAGGCACTCAGGACCCTAGTTGTTAGTGATCTTACATGTTATTAACATTACATTTAATTTGGCTTGGTAATACAGTGGTAGCCAGTGCGCTTCTTTTTTATCAAAGAGGTAATGTGCACATGGTCTCATGTAGTAGCCCAGCTTGCTGAGTTAGGCTATCTCACTTCGTAACACTAAGTTTCTACACTAGTTTCCAGAAGCCTCACAAACAGCATGTTGTCTTAATTAAGTCTTGAGGTTATTAGTGCATGATAGATTATATCCCTATCCAGGAAAGGCCACAGCTGACATATACAAATCTATCTGAACTGTCTATGGCAAATGTACTTTGAGTGACTACAGGTCTACGGAACTGATCTTTCCAGAAAATTCAGTCCCAACCAGAGCAGCAACCTGTCTATGCCTCGATCGTGGAACTGCGCACCTGCAAAATATTTCGTCTTTACATGGTTTAACAGTACTTTGAAGGATGCTTTCAAATTTATTGCAGAAAATAATTAGTCATTGGTTACCTTCAGGAAGGACAGCCAAACTAGTCTGTGCATAATGGCTTGCTAGTTACAGGGAGTAAATGTGAATGGTGAAGCAATAGGTCTTGATGGTGATCCTTGCTTATTTGTTAATTTTGAACAATGGAATATCCTGTTTTCTGAATGCTCACTTATATTTGGTATGTCAGTGATAAGCATCACAGCAATCACTTGACCTTTTCTTTTGAAAAAATGTTATTTTCAAAGGGAGTTTTGGATTACACACTTCTCCCAAAGAGGGGGAGGGGAAAGGAAGGGACCAATGGAAAAAAAATCTTTTTGTCTTTTTAGTATTGTAGAAGTAAGGCAATGGTATTTCTTTTCTTTTTAAAGTTTTGTTATACCCAACACATTTAATGGTATTATGTAGTAGTGTATATAATATTGGTAATACAAAGTTTGGTGGCACTTTAGAAATTAAATTGCTTATTGTGGATTAGCTCTTGCAGGTTACTTCACTGAACTGATGGAGTGAACTGAGGGTTAATTAACATGCCAGTTAATTGTGAAGGAAGTTAAGTGTATTAGGTCTCAGACAAGGCAGAAAAAGCCTATTTTACACAAAGTGACCAGACAGTCACATTTTTAAAAAGGGAGAGGAGAGCAAAAGGAAAAGAGCAAGATTATTTCAGACATGAGATAGGCCGTTGCTTTTGGAAGGGGAATGAAATACCCTTTAAATAGCCTGTGAGGCTTCTGGGTTGAATTTTTTTTTCTTTGAGAGTTCCACCCCCCTTTCTTTGACATAGGGGTTGTATGGGTGGGGACCGAGTCATCTGCCTATGGTCCAAAGATTGCCCATTGAACACCTTGCTCTACCATAATACTGAGGTCTAAGTTCAACTGCAACCAATTGGTAGTGCTTTTGTCTCTTAGTAATAGGCTATGTCACTGAGAAGCAAATGAGTAGGCACAGACTCAGTCATCTGGGGCAAACATGTTTAAGTCGGTTCTGATCTGTGGGGGAAAAATTGTATGTTTGCAGCTCTATAACATGTTGCCTGATTGCTCTCAGAGAAGTAGAATTTTATAGACCTTCACAATTCCATGAGGTTAGATATTTAAAACTTAGCAAGTATAGAAAACTTTGTATTTACCACACTGGCAATCATATGTTTTGCAAGCAAAATCCTAAGTAGTTCAACAGCTGCAACAGCTGCTCCATGTTGATGATTTCAAGGTGTAAAAAGATGAAATGCTCTAATTGTTTGAAAGGAATCCATAGTTATGTGCTTTTTTAAGGGTTTTTTTTTAACACATAGGGTAGATTACATTTTCTACCCTAAGGCTACAAATTGTGCAGCAAAGATTGTCTGCATGATCTCATCGCCTGTCATTCTTTTTAGTGCTTAGTTGCAGAACTACACTGAAAATTAACTCATTTGCACATTGTCTGATTCCGTCTGAACATCAGAATAGTAAAAATACTTAATATAGATGTTCATTGCTGTGTTTCTTCTAGTTAGCAGTGCCCCTTAAAAATTATATGCAGTAAAATAAGTATTATCCCTTGTGGATAATGTACTCCAAACCAAACCTTTAGTTATCAGACAGTGTCAGGTGTGAGAAAGTGTGTATTAGAGCTTTGGCACTATGAACAGCATTCCTATCTGAAATATTACTTGGGACTGTTTTGCTGGAGCAGCAAATAACTGTATTAAGCTTTAAATAGTTATGTGTTGATGTCTTTCCACCATGACAGTTGATGTTACCCAGTTCCAGACTATTAACATGGGTGGAATCCAGTACAGTCTCTAGATAGACAACTAAATAAAAGTGATACCGATTGTACAGCTTGAGAAGCTCATAGAACTTTGCTAATGCACAGTTTTCGTAGATTCATATAGTTGGAAAGGGCTTCAAGTCTTACCTTCTGCTCAGTGTCAGAACTCTAGCTAGAGGATCCTCAACAGGTAGCTATCCAGCCTCTTTTTGAAGACATCCAGAGAAAGAGAACCCACTGCCTCTCTAGGTAATTGGCTCTATTGTTTACTGCTCCTCC
The DNA here is from genome assembly GCA_948472985.1 of Iguana delicatissima. Classification (NCBI taxonomy): domain Eukaryota; kingdom Metazoa; phylum Chordata; class Lepidosauria; order Squamata; family Iguanidae; genus Iguana; species Iguana delicatissima. The sequence continues at coordinate 233,669 of CAOKZL010001651.1, forward strand.
TGATATTCTTTTGAAACCTACCTTCCTGCTACTGAAAACCATTAGACTTGGTCCTACCATCTGGGACAGCAGAAAACGTACCTGCCCTCTCCTCTCTGTAACAGCCCTTTACATATTTAAAGAATGCAAACATGTTACCCTGCAGCCTTCTCTTCACTAGCCTGAACATGCCCAGATTCTTTAACTTTTCCTCATATGTTCTGTTCTCCATACCTCTTATCATCCTTGTTGTCCTTCTCTGAACCCAGTGCAACTTCTCTGTATCCTTCTTAAAATGAGGTGCCCAGAACTGAATGCAGTACTTCAAATGAGGCCTGATTAGTGCAGAATATAGTGAGACAATTACTTTCCTTCATTTGGAAATTATGATTCTATTAATGCAGGCTAAAACATTGTTTGACTTCTTTGGTTCCTCATGCTGCTTGATCATGTTCAACATGATCAACAATAATTGTCTAATATTACATTCAGATGGGTCCGTGTATCTTTAAACAAGCACTTTCTAAGGCCACCTCCCCACTCTTCTTACTCTGAAGAAGAGTCTTTCCTTTCCTGCAGTACTAATGTCCTACAGTCTAAGGAAGTAACTGTTGAAGTCTGTTTCAAGATCTGAGGATGGCAGATAAATAGAAGAACAAAGGAAAAGCATTGATGATGGACAGACAGGGAATCCATGACCTCTCTGGATCTTCCATCCAAGGCAAAGCCTAACAGGAAAGCTAGTCTTATATGATCCCTAGATTAGTACTTCAAGGTGAATTAGCCGTTCTAGGTCCCATTCTTGAAGAAGAAAATGGAGCAGAATGATTGCCTGGGTGACTAACTGAATTTTAAAACAGTGTTTAAAGAGTAAAATCTGTTCACTTACCTCATTACATACAGTTGTTCTTATGTTTGCAGTGCTCCTAGATTTATGATTCATGGAAGTATGATTTTATTATCCCTTGATTATCTCTGAATAATTTTTACCAGCTTTACTGAGACATATGCTCCTCTTACTCCAAGAAAAGAAATTTTGTGCACACCGTGCAGATCTTGATTCCATTTTGGGTGTGATCTTTCTCAAAGCAGATGTAATTTAAAGTGATCTTCCTTTGTCATCTCAATTGCTTTGTTGCACTGGTGCATGACTCTGGAAGTTTAAAATTCTGTGCCACATACACAATGACTAAAGCAAAATTTCAATCATCTACTTCCCCATCCCCTATTTTTTTATGTGATGAAATCACAACTTACCTGGAGATGCATTTGGCAGTCTTTCAGTGTCTTCTGATTGTGCTCTTTGCCACCAGTGACAGAGAAAAGGCTGCATTTATTGCTGGTGTGGTGATATCTATCTCCTCTTGCTTGAGAAATGTACACTTTGTGCAAACTCTCTAAGACAGTCTCATTCATTGGTAGGTCTGTGAAGATGTCCTCATCCTCTTGATCTTCTGATGAAGAAACATCTATATTTGTCATCTCATCAGTGTGGAATACAAATTTTTTTCTGGGTGATGACAATTTTGTATATGAACAACTGCTAGCACTTAGCTTATGCTTAAAGAGATTAGTTTCATGAGTTCTATCTACTGTCTCATCTGAGCTTGGTTCAGGAAGAAGATGAGAAGGGGACTGAGTTTGATCACCCACTCCATTGCAATCTGATGGATACAGTAATTCTCCATCAATCTGGTTTTCTTCAGACTCTTCGTCAGTATACGAAGAGCCAGTATCTGTGGTAAATTCCAGAGATATTTCACTGTATATCAAATGAGCCATAAGTGTAGAACTTGAACTGTTTCTCAGAAAATGATGGTGGATTTTTCCTTTTTTTATCCTTTGTTTCTTTGGAAAGTAGGTTGTCAGAGCTGGCAAATGTAGGATAAGACAACTTATTGATTTGCTGAGCTTCCATCCCTGCAGGTTTCATCCATCAGGCAAGGCCAAATTCCGTTTCATTTCTAGGTGACCTTTGTATTCAAATTTCTTATGAAGCTTTTCATTTATTTATTTATTAGGGCTTATATCCTTACTCAGTTATGTGGAGAATCACAAACATTATCCAAGATTTCTTTGTTCCTGAAATTCATAATACTGTGTTAGAAATATTACTATGCTTAACAGTTCTATTGAAATTATGGAACAAATTTTGTCACTGCAAGTGACAAGCCCTCAAGTACCCTCTGCTGCTTGTTTTGGCCAGAAATAACGAGACATTAGCTAAGGGATACATGATAAAAGAATACAATATGTTGACTGTAGGATTCAAGAATTCACTGTTTTTGGAAAAATAGCAGTTGAAGTATTTGAATGGTATATTTAATTAGTGAAGTTTTCTTTATATGGAATTATCTGTAGTCTGCACTAGGAAAGCTGGGAGCCACTCTTTAAGACATATTTTTTAATTGTCTTTAGTTTTTAGTTCTTAGTTGTTTAGTGTTTCCCTTTTTCATATTTTTCTTCTTTGTGGGTTGGTACTTTTTATTTACTTGTTCTAATTTGTTTCTTTTTTTGTCTTGTTCATATGTATTGTGAATTTTTAATTTTAATAATTGTATGTTTTTTAAAAAAGTGAGAACTACTGAGAATTGTAGTTTACCAACAACTGGAGGGCCACACAACACCATCTTGTCTAAAATCCAATTGGTTGTCCGTGCTAGTGTAGACACAATGAGTTAATTGTTGAATGGTAAATCAACATGAATGAAAATCCCACTGATTTAGTTGGTCTGCTCTAATTGGGATTAGCAGGTGGATTCAGGCATGTGTCTCTACCCTTTAAAGGTTCTAATAGGTCTTTGAAAGTGTGTGGATAGAGCTTCATAAACTCTTAGGAAGAAAGAAGTATGGCTAAATATGGCTCTGGATATTGGCTTCTTTCAGATCTGACCAATAAAGCTATAAGCTGAGCGCCTTCCTTTCTCTGCCATGCTCCTCTTACCTGTACAACTACAGAGACTTCTTGATCCCTTAATCTACTGCAGTCATTCCCAAACTTTGGTCCTCCAGATGTTTTGGATTTCAGCTCCCAGAATCCTTGAGCATTGGCTGAGCTTGCTGGGGTTTCTGGAAACTGAAGTACAAAACAACTGGAGGATCAAAGTTTGAGAACAATTGATCTACAGTTTCCTTGGGACACTAGAACCAGGAAACTGTGGTTTATTATTTTTATACACTGCTTACAAACCAGGATTAGAAACCACACTTAAACTACAGTTGCCTAATTTAATGTCAAAGGGACACTGCATATCAGGATGTGTCTGCAGTTGGCTTTGAGGGAGAAGAAAAGAAGGGGTGAGCTTAAGCTTGTTTGTTCCTGCTTTATGGGCCTATATACTTTGTTGAATGAGAAACATTATATGTGAATATAGCTATTATGTTGCAAACCTAATTGATGTTGCAAATGCATCTACATAGATGTCACCTTCAGTAACAGAAAAGTCACAATATGGATGGTACATATCTTTAAATATCTCTCTGAAAGATCCGCAAGTCTTGGTATAATGGGAAATATTAAAAAAATTGCTATTTCCTTTCTGACCTTCAAGAAAACTGATCATGCAGTCTTCTGTTTTCTTAACTACTGATACTTTGGTCTGCTTTATGAAACTGATAATGCTTCCAAAGCAATACAAGCAGCTTCAAGGTCTTAGAAAAAAAATATGGTGACGATAAAGTGCACTGAAGTTAACTCTGGCTGTATAAAGATAATGTGGAAAAATACTTTTAGGCAGTCCATGCCATTTATAAGAATGCCTAATCACATACGTTTATCATATTAGGACCTGATCCTAAATTGCTTGCATATCCCAACTTCCCATTATAGACTGTGGAGACCAGAATAATATTGGAAATCAGCAGCATACTTAATCACAAAGTATTTTGAAATACGTGGGAAAGAGCTAACTCTCATTTTCTCTGTTTGTCTTTAAAGGAAAACAGATTATTTATGGTAGTCTTTGTAAATTACTGTTTTTCAAATTCAATAACTATTGATATTGTTGTCTTGATAACAGAATCAATATGTATTGATTACTTCACATACTTGTTGTCATTTTGTACCTACTTTTTAAATAAGTATTGATACTTTTTAACTTGTTCACTTCCATGCTTGAAGTGTAACCTTACAGGAGAAACAGCAAATGATTTTTAACAAATAGCTTTTACCTACAAATTTGTTATTTTCCAGTCATGGTTTTATAGTCACTTTAATGGCTCCTGATTACTAGTTAAAAGTTTTTATTATTACTCAGAGAAATACCACAAATAGAGAAATATGAACTAAGATAGAAAGAATAAATTTGTAATGGCTGGTTTTACCTTTCTTGTTTTGCAAGACAATCTCAAATTCATGTTGTCCATGTTTGCAGGAGCAGAAACCCAGCAGCTAACAGATCTTCCAGATGTTGGGGCAGAACAGAAAGGGACATGAATAGATCCTTAACAAAAGGTATTTCAGTTTGCTTGCTACGCAGGAACTCTCTGTCAACAGAAGTATGTGTGAGAATCCCTGAGGCTAGAACAGCCTTCTGCAAGCACTGGCCAAATTATTTTGAGAAAAAGGCAGGGAGAAAAGAGAGAGAAGAGCAAGCATGTTGGGAAGGGACAGAACACATTTCAAAAATGTAATTGTGTTCTGATTGTCCACATGATGTCAGGCCCTTATACTTCACCTTCTTTCTTCCTATCTTTTCACACCAAATGCATCATTAGTTTTGTTTCTGCCAGCTTTTAGACAGAGAACTAGGTTTTTAAGGTGGATCAAATATGCCTTTTCATGCAGTTCTTTTTAAATATTCTGGTAAAATGGAACAGTATTGTAAAAATATTTTGTTAATAGATAAATACAGCCAGGCACTGTGAAATATATTGGTTTGATTTCCATGGTAATGAACATGGTGAAAAACCCTGCTTCTAGAATTGGTTGTGAACATGATCGATAGATTATGTCATGGAAATAGCACAGTCCTTGAAATTATGTTATGATAGCCTATAATTAGTTAGAAATTGACTGCATATGCTGAAATTTTATTTATCAGAATAAGAATCTTTAAATGTAAGACTGTCTTACCTCTTAAGTCACACAGTTAATGCAAAACATTTTGAACACAGAATTTGGTGTAACAGGACTTTAAATCTAGTTGTCTAAATCTAGTTGCCATAAAAGCCTAGGAAATGCAGGAGTGGCTTACACAGAGATTTTGTGCCTTTTTGGTCAGTCTGCTAAAGATATCACCATAAAATGGACAAAAGCTCAGGAAGTAGGCACACATTGAGGAATGCTCATTTGACCTTCCTTGCTGATTTATTTAAATCCACTGTATTTTATCTTGGTTGGTATCATAAACCATTCAATTATTGCATCACTGAACAAACTCAGTGTTATCAATTAAAATATTATATTGATACCTGTTCACATTTTACCTGTTTTCACTCAACAATTTCTGGATTGATTATGTAAGGCAAGTGTTAGGGGCTGTCTCTGTTGAGCATCTGCCAAGACCCACACCAAAGCTTGGAATGGCACCTTTAAAAAGGAACTAACTGCGTTACTCTGATCGTCCAACAGGCCATTATTGCTAATAGCAATCAAGACAGCATGTAACTGGATTACTTGTCATTAATATGTTATTGTTGTGCCATTGAAAACTACAGGAAAACACTCAGTTTTCCTCATTTCTGATCAGACATGGAGAAGCACTCAATCATTCACTCAATCTTTCTTCTCCTCCATACAATTCCTCTAAATTTCGTGACTAAGCAAGCCTTAAATATGCAAAGAAACAATCTCTTTTCCTCTGAACTGTCTCAGACAGTCACATCAACCAAGATAGGTCAACTCCAAATCCTATGTTTGGAACAACCAGCCTGTAAAGTGTCCCCCACTTCACTTGTTCACTTGCCAGATAGAACCCAGAATAGTAGCTGTGGCTTCACAGGCAAAAAAGTAGCTTTGTTCCAGGTCATTATGCAAAAGTAACTAGTTTCAAAAGTGGCTTATTTTCTAGTAACACATTACTTCCAAGCTGTGAGCTAAAAAAAACTGGCCAGGGGGGCAGTACTGATTGCCTGAGTACTCTTGTTTCTGCTGTTCTCCTTCTTATTGTGATTGTCTCTTCACTGGCCCTTTGCCAGTGTAAAATTTACAAAAGTGTAAATAGAGGACAGAATTTTCTACTTGATCTGTTCTCTCAGAGGGAGGGAGAAGACAAATGTCTTGAACAGTGATAAGGAGGCAGGAGAAAGAAGGACCCACTCAGGGCCTCTATACAGGGCACTTAATGGAAAATGCACTGGATTTTAAAAATATGTTTTCCTTCATACAGAAGGAGTTTGATTTCCATCTACAAACTTGTGATGAAGTTCTGGGGGTATGGCTATCTGAAGTGCCAGTGCAGCCTGGAAGCAGGTTGCCAGGTAACAAGAATAGCTCATCAGGAGAGAAACCCAGCTCAGTAGTGAGTGGGAGGGGCTGGTAGCAGAGAGAAAAGTTATATAAATCCAAATATCTGTGGATATTCATTTTCTCAGTGAAATTCTAGCAAGGAGCTAGGGAGTGGAGTCCCTTACTCAGCCAGAGAGTATGGTTGTGCTGGGAGGTTTTAATTCTCAGTGGAAGCTTAGTGAGAGGCAGAAGAGTAATTGAGCCTTAGTAGAATCTGGTCAGAGAGTGTAGAGATTTGGAGGGAGTGTAGCCAGTGGGCGGTTACATGATACTTGTGCTTTGTATGAGAGTCTGATAATATAAGTGAACTGCCTAAAAAGTGCACTGAGGAAATATATTAACCTGGACCAGCATTTGAAATCTGAAACACTATTTTATTCTGGTTGTTAATGTAATAAATGTTTATTTTTGTAAATACTGACCTAGCTGAGTTGTATATGATACATAAAATAACACAGGGAACACACTACCATAAATTATTAAGGAGTTCAAAATAAAGTTTGAAACCCCACACCCTTGTACACAAAAGACGTGTTATAAGGGGAGAGGCAGAGCTGTGTGCTAAAGACGGCATCTTATCAGATTGGGAACTGGGAGAAGTAAGGGCCTGTCACAAAACTTTTCTTGCTCGATCTCTTATATTGCCTGTCTTTTCATCTAGAACCTGCTTCAAAACCTAGCTGTATAGGTGTTTGCATGTACATTGTCTCCCATGTGTGATGATGTCACTTTTGCATTTGGGAGCTAAAGATTCCAGGTGCTTCTGGCTCTGTGCCTGGAGAGCGGGTGGCTTTCCTATCAAGTGCAGGTGGTCTGGCCTGCTTCTTTGGCACTGCGAGCAAGGGGAAGTTAATATTACAAGACTACAAGCAGATGCATTAGAGAGCTGCAATATGGAGCCTTGGGGCTATCTGCTCACTTCCTAGCTATACATATTCTTTAAATCCTCTTGCCACGGCAAATATGGGTCCTAGCTTTCTTTGTAGTTTCTCTCCCCATCTTTCCTGTCTCTGTTTCAATTCCCTTTGTTTCATTCTGGCAGAGCTTAGAAGAAGTTACTTTTTGGACCACAACTCCCATTTTCACATGCCCTACGTTGTAGACATTGCTCCATATAGTGCATTGGTGGACTCTTACTCTGTTGAGTTCAAGCAATGTGATGTCCATTTATCAACTACTTCAATGTTTAGGTACCTATTTAGCAACTCTTTCAGGAGATGACAACTTGCTGATCACTAGAGAAGGACTGACTTAGATTGCAGATTTAGGTATATCAACCTTTGAGATATATTTCATAGTTAACACGAATCAGAAGCAATATGGGAAACAGCAGAACTTCATTTTATCATATATGCTATTTCTTTCTTACTTTTCAACTGTATCTTAACTTATTAAGAAAGATAGTCTTATTCCCCCCCTTTTTTTATGCAGTTACAACATGTGTTGAATTTGCAGAGGGTATTCTTATACATTAGTCATACAGCTGACATTAATCCAGTAAAGTAGAGCGAATTAAATAATTTATTCCTTTGAGATTTGAAAATGACTGATCTCAGGGATTGACCCAAACCTTACAAGTGGCAAGAATCAAGTTACAGTTTTCAGTCTGCTAAATCAACTGGGATATATGCAGTCAAATTCTTTGTTAGACTTTCTGGTACCCTGGACAGCACTTAGCAGCACTTTTGTGCATATGAACCCAAGCTACATATTGTCTACCAGGCTTAATTTCTCGCTTATGCCTTACCTGCTTTATAAGCCTCTCCTAGTGAATTGGAACCTAGCAGATTGTCACTGTAGAAGAAAACAAGAACTGTAAGAGCCTCTGACTATTTCTTGCCTAAGAAAACACTATGAAATTGCTGGGGGTTGCCATAAGTTGACAGGAGAGTTGAAGGCTCATATGCATGCACAAGAATTAGTGCAGGCTCCTAGGGCATAATATGTACAAGAGGCAAACGATCTTATACACCCAGTGTGGTGGTTCTGTCTGTACACATGGAGTTTGCATTTTGTATTTTATTGACCTCATCCTGGCAGTTTGGCTAAAGAATCAATTTTGTGTTAGACATAGCAGCACAATCAATGTTGTGTGGAACAGCAAAAGGGGCACAGTTGACTCCAGAGAGGTCAGGGTGGTTTTTCCCTCTTTGGACTATAGGTCCTAGAATCCCGCAACCAACATTTTTATTTGAGGTATTCCCCTCCCTCAGCTTCAAAGTTTCTTTTCCCCATTTGTTTAAAGAAAGGTACATAGGACTGCTGCATATGTGCCATACATTTGGAAAGGTAGCCTGACTTCTACATCTGCTTCCACATGTGTGCACATGGGAGTTCACTATGCATGAAAAAGAATGCTTAATGACATGGGAGAGCCAGTCTACTATAAAGTGGAATAATATTGTGCATCGTTTTAGTCCTACATTCTTTGACCCTGTTCATATCTGGGACATACGTTCACTGATCAGGGAAGGGGGCTCAGAATGGACTCCAGGCATTGTGTGGAAGATGTGAACTGGATCTCTGTGTGTGCCATTCATAAGGTTGACAGTTGTGTGCACACATGCGCACACTGTTGTATGCTCATAGCCTTTCCATCTTTCATTCAGTTTATAAAGTTTGGGACTAGGAACTTCTTTATGTTGAAGATCAAGTTTGTCCTACTTAATAGTCTGACTATGTTAATAGGCCATTCGCCCCCCTTTGATATAGTTTAATTGACAAATATTATTTGATTGGCATAAAATGTAAATTATATTCTGCTGTTGCTGCATGGCCATGCTGGCTAAGAGGAAAAGCTGGCTGAAGATGCCCATTGCAAAACCAGGTCAAGTAAGACCTCAAGGCATAGCTAGATCATAGTCAGGAAATCAACAGGAAAGTCTTCAGCGACTCAACTTTTAGAGACAATAGTGTCTATGATGTTCCCGCAGGATGGCTGATTCTCTTAGTCCCTCTTCCTCTGACCACCAAGCTTCCCTTTTGTCTCTACTCTTGCCCTGCAGTCAAAGAGCTATCATGATTCCCATTAGCCTTTTGTCACCTAATGTTAAGAGCATTAGCTCATTTTGGATCTCATTGTCCTCCCTACAGACTCCATTGTTTACTCTGCCAGAGATCCATTAAGCCTTTTTCTAGGTAGAAAAAGAGTATTTAAACCCCAGTTTTGGGTCAGCCAACTTGCAGTACACTGGTTGCTGGTTGTCATTCTGCTGCTCCAATTCTTGTTTGTGTACTGTCCTTTGACTCCTAGTGCTAGTTTTAGTGTTGGAGTAGGACACTAGGAGACCAGGGTTCAAATCCCTGCTTGGCCATGGAAACCTGCTGGGTGACCTTGGGCAAATCAACACTCCCAGCCTCCCAGGAGAGCAAAAGCTAAGCCCCTCTGAACAAATTCTGCCAATAAAATCCTGTGATAGATTCTCCTTAGGTCAGGAACAATTTGAAGGCACACAGCAACAACGATTAAGTTCATCCCATTCTCTGGTATTTCTGTCAAATACTGTTCCCCACAAAATCAAGAAGATTTGCTCAAAAAAGACTATTTGAATCTCTGTACTTTTAGTCAGCTTCTCTGCCTGCGATGTCAATGGCCCTTTAATAGCCCACTATTGCTCCATGAATGGAAGGAGATTCGTGTGGCACAGGAGAGTCCTTCCCTTCTTGCAGTAATGATGCTGGGTACTACAGATAATGTTTCTTAATAGCAGACATCTGTTCATTTATTTCAGGGACATAAAGTTGGCCCTCCAGATGCTTTTGGACTATAGCTCTCAGCATTTCATACCAAATATGGTGCTGTGGACTTATAGGAGTAGCAGTTCCAACAACAACTGGAGGACTGTGCTTTGCCTACCCTAAAATTATTAGTCAATTAATTATTATGATTCAAATCATTTTTAGATCTTCTTTCCTCCAAATATGTCAGAATAGTATACAAGACGTAAATAAAATTAATCATGCTAAAAACATAAGTAGAAAACAAAATACCACATAAAACAAACAATACCAATCAGAAAGAGCAGAAAACACTAAGATCATAAACCAGTTTAAAATACCTGAACAAAGAAACAAGCTTTGACTTGTTCAAATGCTAATAAAGTCAGAGCCAGCTGAACTCTTGAAGGAAGAGGTTATGTATGATCCAGTGCTGAAAGAACCAGAACATAGAAAGCTCTCTCCTTTATCACAAACCCTTTCTTACAAGAATACATGAAGAATAGCCTATTTATCATTTTAATACATGGGTAGCCTGGACCTGGGAGAGACACTCATTCAAAAATTTGGGCACTAAACAATTAGTAGTTGAAAGGTAAGTATCAGCAACTTGACTTGGGATCAGAAGAAAATAAGCAAGCTACAATTACTTGTTCAGAAGCGTGTGTGATATGATTTCAGCTGGTTGTGCCAGTTATCATTGTAGGCTGCTACATTCTTTGTGAAGCTTCTAAGATTTCTTCAAGAACAGCTCCAATTGCAGTAGTCCAATCAGGAAATTACTATACAGTGGATCACCGTAACCAGATAATCTCTATAGGAGCTACCAAACCAGCTGAAGCTGGTAAAATGCATTCTATGCCACTGAAGACACCTGAATGTCTAATGACAATATTCAATACAGGAGCATCCCAAGCTATGCGCTTGCTCTTTCATGAGGAGTGTAACCATATCTAAAACAGGTTGTATGTCTAATTCAAGATATGGAAATACCTAACAACTTCATCTTCATCTGGCCTATCATTTAATAGAAAAACAACGTATTTTCAGTCTTTCCTAAAGGAGAAATCTAGGACGGCAAAGAAAAGAAATGGTCTAAAATGAAGTTTGCATAGTTTCATTTATATACTAGGCCATTCACATTTACGGTAAAGACCATACCAGCATAAAGCAAATATTCATATGTGGATACATTAACATTTAAATGAGATAACTTTACATATCTTATAAGAACACATCCATTATACTACTACTAGTTTATCTACCTGGCGTTGCTCGGGATTTTATTTTCTCATACATAATACTTGTTAGAAAGATTTGAGATCCTGTTTCTCTAATTCCCCAAACTGTCTTGTCCAGTACCTGTAACTTTTCCCTCCCCAATCCAATCTGTATTCAGAGTTATTAAAATACACAGGTTGGATTCCTGAGGGAATACACTGTCCTCCTCCTTGCTCCTAGGCCTCATCTCCATAGCAACTGGCCAGGCCGAAGAGCTCTCTGGCTGAGAATTTTAAGGGCCCCTCCTTAAACTGCAAACCCCAGGATTCCATAGGATCTTCTCAGATAGCCAATCATATGAGGTCTTCACCAGATACAGCCAATCATATGAGGTCAGGTCTTCACCTGACACAGACAAACGCACAAACTGTGACTTTTATATATTAGAAGAACAAGAGATCCTACTCAGATAAAATTACTTTTTGGTAGGATTTTTGTACCAACTATGTTTTTGAGTTTATAATCTGAATAATCTCTAATCTTTGTCCATTTGTTTCCACAAGCCTATTTCATGATTGCTGTTAACTTCATAATGTGAAATTTAAACATAGAAAAAGAGATACTAATTAACTATAAACACTGAAGACTATTTTGAAGTGCATACAGGTAGAACCCATCCAAATCAGTAAGTGGCTTACATTGGTATGCAATTAAATATCCATTCACTTTAATTTTATTTCATTTCAGTAAGATAAATTGAAATTTGCAAGCCATTTTGAGGAGAATCAGAGTGTTTTAATTTTGTTTTGTCTTTTGGGGCACATTGACACTTTGTCAGGTCCACACAATTTAATTATTAATAAGTAAATTAAATAATACTTTGTTAGATTAACATACTTGATCTGATATGCACACATAAACTCCAAGAATTACATAAACCTAATTATGTAAAAGTAAGAGGTGGACTCTGAAAGAAGTATTTACATTTTTGTCACCAAGATATTCTCTATTTAATATAGAAAATACTATAGTCAAAGTGGAGTATGGGCAGTTATCAATTTTGTTACATAAAATGTGGACACATAGAAATAAGATTACTAGATTTCTAGATTTCTGGAATTTTTGAACAATTCAAGTATCGTATGATAATTTCAAGCTGTTCAATTATTGTGCATAAATTAACATTATGCTTTTATTTTTCAATGAATTAATTTTTTCAGTATAAGAAGGCTGGAAAGTCCTCCTAACATAATAATAGAAAAGGATTGCTTTTTGGGGCAGCTAATGTGCCATGGTCAAAGAGATAAGGAGGCAGGAGAAAGAAACAGGTCCCATAAAACTAATTTTGACATTTTCAGTAAAAGAATATGCTTTTTCTGTTTCTGTGGCCATCTTGTTTGGGGATGGTAAGACTTGTAACTCATTACATTTTAAGCCAGGTTGTAGGAGGCTGTTATGCGTTGCTAAGAAAAGGGGTAGAAGGAGAAGAAGAGATAGAGATTCTAAACTTGTAGTAGTACCTCTTCCCAAGACATGCAGACGTTACACAATTTAACACTGGAATGCATTTAGATTACCACAGAGTAATCTATTTGGTGCTGCCATTCCAGAGTGCATCCTTCTGTAGTAATTTGTCTACCGTTTTACACTCCTTTGAAGAGCTTTCAAGAAAGGTTAAGTTGAGTAAGAACACAGGCCCTTTCTGTGGTGGCACCCTGGTTGCAGAATCTAAGGTGGATTGTCATTTTCTTAGCTTTAAGTGAGTGGTTCAAATTATTTTATTCTATATCACTTCCATGTTATTTTGAATGTATTAGCTCTGTTGTCATTTTAGAGAATGCTTTCCTCTGGTTCTTAAATCAGTTTTTAAAATGTAAGTTCCCACTTTGACATGGTTCTAGTTCTTCCTAACACAAAGCAGAATGCCTTCTAGAGCTACCAAAAGTAAAGTTAAATCCAGGATAAAGCTTTGTGTGGAAATCAGGATTCAGAAACACCAAAAATTATCTTTAAGTTCTGTTTCTGTGAAAATGCATGGTGTTGGGGGAGAGGTAACTGATCTTCTAATCTAGAGTATGGTTTAGTAAATAGTATCAGATCTTTGAGCAAGGATTGTAACTGATAAACTCATAATTTGGCTTTTTTTTGTTGTTGGAATGGAAGCTTTTGAATTAGCTTTTGAATTAGGTGAGGTAGTCGGGAATTTATGTCAAAAGTACAAGGAAAATTATACTTGGGAGGAATTATATGAGACTATAATTGAACAGTGGCAGGGTTCCAGAGCATCAACTTACTAAAGTTCAGTTATGGATGGCTGCATTGGCCATTGCATTTATTCCTAAAAGTAACCTTTCAATCTCTGTCTCAGATTAGAATCTGAAGTCTATCATTATTTGAAATTTGCAAGTTTACTAGCACAAAGAATTTCTGTGGTTATCTTGCTATATTCCATAAACGAGCAGTGAAATGAGAATTTAAAGCAATATGATCCTATTTTGACATTTCAGCCTCTTTGTAAAGCTGTTGGGAAGTGTTATCTGAAATTCTTAACTGTCTGGAAACCTAGTGCCGTTAAATGATCCCTGCACTCTGTGTTTCTACTGTTTAATGTACCTATTTGGTTAACCTTTTCCCAATCTCAGAGACATTCAAGTTTGAATGCTAATATATTCATGCTGGAACCTGATTATAACCCTCAGCTAAAATTCTAAGTGGCATCAATCTATGGTATCTGAAAATATTTGCTAAAAACATGTCAGGACTCCCTGATTGTACAAATCACCCCATAAATTGTACACTTACACAACATTAATGACTTCATCATGAAAGGATGTGTTAAGGATCAAGCAAGTGGAAACATTCAGTAAATACACTGAATCTTTTACATTGTTACCAGTGGGTGTTCCTTCACTTCCTTCGACAAGCATCTGAAGATTAATTCCAGAGCAAGAAGTGTCAGCCAAATTAAAACTCTGCAACTTATTTACTGAACTTAAATAGCTGACACTTCACCTTACATACTAATTTCCATTCATGGAGTAACTCCAAATAATTATCAGATCAAGCCATTCATACTGCATATGTTATTTCAAATTACTTGTTGTTTAACTGATATAAACTCAAGTGGTTTTTTAAGATAAAAATGGTTTATTTAAATGACAGAAATGTATTTTTCAGTTGCCAGTGTTAAACTGTATTGCCTTTTGCACACAATAAAAAGGGGTTCGCCAAGCATTAATGATATATGATCATCTCTCCTTCTCTCCTTGTATGTGTATAACCTTCTGGAAGGATTTAGCAGAATGCATGCACATTTGCTCTTAGCTATTGTGTTTGCATGTCCTCCCTGCAGGATTTCTAGAGACATTTGGTGGCCACAATGGAAAAGAGGGTAATGAAATGTGGGTTCCTTCTGAGAGAGGGCACATTCCAGTATGCGTTGGTGGCTCCCCTGTCAGTGGGGTGGTGAACCAGCTCTGGGTTTTATTGTGAACTTTAAATGAACTATCCAAGTTGATGAACCTAGTTTGCACTTAGGATTCTGAACCTTAGATAGCTCCTTTAAAGTGCTACACTAAAATGGAAGCCATCACCCGCCACTGCCAAATATCATAGTGTTGGGCTGTTTCAGAAACACTTCTTCCTAACATTTCCATGCTAAATATATTTGTTTTTCCCAGAACCTGATTGAATTCAGTGGAAACTATCACCTAGTAAGTGTGCTTGGGATTCTGTCAGTCCCACATATATTTACCAAGAAATATAGAACCCATTGATTTCATCTCAAAATATTACTGCCATATAGTTGTGTAGCAGTCTGTACCTGTGAATAGGTAAAGACTGTGAATAAAATAAATGGGTGCTTATTCTCACAGTGTACTTGGAATGAGTTCTCATTTATTTTACTCACAGTCTGGGCCTATTCACAGGTACAGACTGTTACACAACGATATGGCAGTGAAATTTTAAGCAATATCCTTATTCGGTCTCTACTAGGTTTGTGCAGGAGTGCTGCATAGATCCATAGATTTTTAACTGACATATTTAATGTGGCATAGCCTTTGACATATCAGTGAACTATAGCTACTACATTAAAAAGTATAATAGTCTAGGGATGCCTTTAAAGTAAAATGCTGCATTAGAGTTATTGGGAAATCTGCTAATCCACTTACAGCCTAATGACATGGAAAAAATATTCTGGCGTAATTTCCACACACAGAGAAGTTAAGAGTTGCATACACATGCCGACTGCACTTTGTCAACATTGACTAATGCTCTGTCTATGACTAATTGCATCTTGCCCTGCTTTGAAATCTAATTTCATCCACTCACCAAGCCATTTCCAAGGCACTAACAAAAGAGAGGAATGTTAATGCAACACAGCTGTTACCACCGTGTTCTGGCCTGACCTTTGGTGAACCAAAGATATCATTTTGATATCATAATTCGGCCCTACTCTGCCACCAGCCAAGTGTTTGTGAGGCACGCCGAACAAGCGCGAAGCCAGGCATGGCTACTACTTGCTACTCTCACCAAACCAAGCCAGATATTGCCAGATCTGCTTTAGGGGACCTCCCGAAACAAACACCTTCATTACAAATGCACGTTACCACAAAGAGATCCTCTGCCCTGGGAGGACACCCAGGTGAGCTAGGTACTTAACTGCCAAGCTAGCTGCATTTACATACCGGCCATACCATTGTCAATTTGGACTCTAACTCAATCATGCAAATTCTGACCTTTCGGAGACTTTGTCTCCAACCCAAAACTTATTGTTTTCGCCTGAGACCAGACTAGCCTGCAGTTGTTCTTTCCCCTGTAAAAATCCCCCGCTCTGAGAGCTCTTCGGAACTCTCGCTGGATCGCTTGGACTTCATTTCTGCCTTACTGCCGCTCGGTTCAGCAGATTCCCCTTGGCCGCCATGCCGGCTTTCCTCTTCTACAATTGGCTTCCCCAGGACTACAGGACAGGTGGCGTATCACCCATTCCCCTTGAACTTTATTTTCCTTTTCTAGTTAGGAGTGTGTTTGTGCTTTTCTTTAATAATTGTTTAATAGATCTTTACTATTGTTTGAACCATTTGCCTCCTCACTGACCCGATGCAGGCGAAACGTCAGGAGAAAATACTAATAGAACACGGCCTCAAAGCCCGGAAAACCCACAACAACCTATGGATTCTGGCTGTGAAAGCCTTTGACTTTACATCTACCAGAGCAGAGGTTGTTGTTGTTGTTGTTGTTGTTGTTGTTGTTGTTGTTGTTGTGTGGAAGGCTTCAGGACAGGGACAGCAGAGAGGAAAAAAGAGTGTTCTGTTTTAGGCATGAGATGATGGTAGTGGGATTAGTTGTTCCTGTAACAATGTAATTAGACTTCTGTCAGCATAAGTACACATAGATTTGGATCATAGATACTTGATAACCATATTAATTAGTCAAATGTTCACTTGATTTTGATACTCAATCTCTGCTGCTCCTATTTGAATTTTTTTGGATGATCGGCATGGTATTTGCCAATATCTGTAGGCTGGATACAGTAGCATCATAGTGCCTCCCAGGAATATTAGAAGTGTGAGAAATGTGTGATATTTGAGATGATTGTTGCTTGTCTTCCATATTGGAGCGATTAGATGCTGGACGGAGACCATCAGTGTATAAGTACTTCTCCCACTTGCAAGCACCTGTCCATAGTTCTATTATTTTTTTCACTGCCTCTCTTTCCATTTCTGGTTACAGGGTTGTGGTATTTTCTTTCAAAACAGTCTAATTAGTATCTGGCTTTTGTTTAATGGTGTCCTCTTATGCTTTTTAAAACAATGGTCACTAATATTTTGTAATTTTTAAAGATATACTGTTATCATGTAATTTTTAGATTTTTCTTGTTTGGGGATAATTTAAGGTAATGAAGTGGACTTTGAAGGAGGATCAGTCTAGGTAGCCTTAAGACTCTATAAAAGTGTTAAAAAGAAATCCTCCAAAAGTGTGTGGCAAGTCAGGGTGTGTTTCTCTTGCAAGATGCTGTGCTCTGCTAGTAAGATAATGGTGAAGGCTCAGCAGAGTTCCTGTCTTCATTACAAGGTTAGGTCACAGTGTGCATCGTTGCTTTTTCTGGAATGTAAACAACTGGGGAGTGAAAACTACAGCAAAACTTCTGTGAAGGAAGGGCAAGAGGAAATGTGTTTGTGTGTCAGAAATGCTATAAAATCACTCTGTTAATTGTGCTCATGGCTCTTGACACTTTCCGGTCAAGCAGCCCGGCCGTTTCTTTTAATAAACTCTTTTTACTTACCTTCATTGGTCTCACTGCCTCTGTGTCCCGCTACAGTAATATGATATTGGAGAGGAGTGTAAAAGCACAATCATATTTGCTTGCAATTAAGTTCTTCGTATTTATATGTCCATAGTATCTATACTGCCATCCTAATGTGTTCAGTCACATTAAATAATCCATAAACCACTATTGGTGTCTGCCATAAAATA
Source organism: Iguana delicatissima (assembly GCA_948472985.1). Taxonomy (NCBI): domain Eukaryota; kingdom Metazoa; phylum Chordata; class Lepidosauria; order Squamata; family Iguanidae; genus Iguana; species Iguana delicatissima. The sequence continues at coordinate 251,511 of CAOKZL010001651.1, forward strand.
TAAAAATAGATATTAAAGTGGTTTCTAAATAGTTTGTCGTTGCTTTAATTCTGATATCCAAACAAAAAAAGAACACCTAGTTTACTGTGCAGTATGTATTGTTTATATCAGTGGTTCTCAACCTTCCTAATGCCGTGACCCTTTAATACAGTTCCTCATGTTGTGGTGACCCCCAACCATAAAATTATTTATTTATTATTTACAATGCCCCCCCCCGGCAAAGGCCGCCTCGCCTGCCAGGAACGAGGGGGGGCGGGCAGGGAGGGAAAGAGGAGTCACGTGTCTCCCCCGGGAAAAAATTTCTGAGAACCCCCCTGGGCTCTGCTTTTGCTTCGCTCTCATTTCTGCTGGGGGGGCAGTGTGGGAAAAGTTTCCAGAGTGTCAACCCTGGCTGGGAGGGGAGGAATCCCAGAGCCTTTGTCTTTTGTGCCGGGCACAGCTCGCCCCCCTGGAAAAGCGCTGCCTTGCGGCCCCCCAGCCCTTCCACAGCACCCCTCTCTGTGGCGAGTGGGGCAGGGGCCGTGGCGAGGAGGGGCCTGCCCCCCGTGCTGCTGCTGCCCCTCCAAGCTGGCCCGTCAGACGGGAGGTTCTCCCGGTAGCAGAGAAGGGGAGTGATTTCAGTCCCTTCTGAACAGGGGGCAGGAGGACGTGAGCACCTGGCTTGCGCTTGCGCACCACCACTCCTGGGCCTTTTCCTCACGTTACCTTATCGCGGAGGTGGGGGGGTGCCGTTCGTGCAAGCAGGTTCTTGTGCGAGGCGCTCTCTTTGCTGCTCCTTCGTCCTGCAGCTGGCTTCCTGGTCGCGCAACCACCCCGCCCCGCCCCTTCCTCCCCCAGCGCAGCCTACAGCTCTCAGGCTGCACTGCGGAAGGAAGGTAGGGGCGGTTTCGCGACCAGGAAGCCAGCTGCGGGATGAAGGAGCAGCGAAGAGAGGGCACCACCCACCTCCGTGATAAGGTAACGTGCGGAAAAGGCCCAGGAGTGGTGGTGCGCAAGCGCGAGCCACGCGCTTGTGTCCTCCTGCCCCCTTTGGCGGGAGCGTGTGTGGCTGCACGTGCTCCCACCAAAGGGGGCAGGAGGACGCGAGCGCATGCCTCGTGCTTGCACACCACCACCGAGGAGGGAGTGGAACCTAAGACCATTGGAAACACGTATTTTCCGATGGTCTTAGGTGACCCCTGTGAAAGGGTCGTTCGACCCCCAAAGGGGTCATGACCCACAGGTTGAGAACTGCTGGTTTATATAGTTACATCTAAAATAACTTGAATTACAGCATCAACAAAAGAAACATATATTTCTGAATTTTAAACATCATAACTACGGAATAGTGTTGAAGTCCATTTTAATTTTGTCATCAGAATTCCAAGGACAAAAAAAAAAGGAAAAAAGAAAAAAAATAGAAATTATAATTTTGTGGCCATATCAGTAAAAAGACAAAGTTTCCTGAGGACATATGTCATATTGCCTCAAGAGAAATGCACAAACTCTCTATAAAATCAGATTCTTGAAAAGTTTTTTGCCAAGTCAACAGTGAGCAAGGTTCATGTTCTACAGTAAAGCTTCTAATGTAATGAATGTACACATGTGTGTGTTTATAGTTTGTAGCCTCTCTCCAGACATTCCATGGTTACCCATTTTACTGTAAATCTACTGAAAGCAAACATTTCATTTTGGTCTGGGGTTTCCCCCCCATACTTCACCTAGCCTAACATTTTGCAGACTAATATACAGATAGGCACACTGTTAATCCCTTGGAACATGCACTTCTAATTTAGTCAGTCAATGCATTTAGGCAGTCAAGCGGTCTCAAAATAAAATTTATATATCAATTAATATATCAAATTTAGGGACATAGTTAAAACATCTGTATTGGTTAAAGTTTTAGGCTGTATCCTCATTGCTCTTGACAAATGTTTTTGTCTCAGTTCTGTACTAAATCCAACTGTATCAGCAAGAAACAAAAAGTAATACTATTTTGATGATTCCTTACGACAAAGTGATCAGTGGACAAATCTTTCTAGAAGTCTCAATAAATATTACAAAAGAATAGTGATATTTTACTATTTTATTTCCACAGAAGCATATGTGTTATTGGGATTAGGAGGAATGACGTGTATTTTAACTCAAACATTGTTTTGAGTATATCCACTGAGAGACCTAGCATGGCGTAGTGGTTTGAATGTTGGAATATGATTCTGGACATAAGGGTTCAAATCCCTGCTCAGGCAAAGAAACTCAGTGGATAACCTTGGGAAGTCACATTCCCTGAACCACAGAGGAAGGCATAGCCAAACCCCCTCTGAACAAATTTTGCTAAGAAAACCCTGTGATAAGTTTGCCTTAGGGTCGAGAAATGACTGAAATCACTGCTAAGCTCTATTGATTTTAGTAGGTATGTCCAAAGAATGGCTAAATGTAGAACCAACCCAGTATGTACAATTTCTAGAATTACCTACTGTATATAGGCAGGATTAAAATATGTGTAGATGTAATTATATGAGCTTATGAGAGTTTCTGACCAGAGATGGGCAAGAATTTTGTAAAATGTTCAAATTTCTTCATAAATTTGGCTCAACAACTTGAGCTTTTTTTGAATATGTGAGAAAGAAAAACTCTCTCTCTCTCTTAGCATATACCTTCATAGAAAATAATTAAGCTGATCTTTTTATTGATTGGCTTTGAACTGCATTTTAATGAGAGGCAGAATGAGTTTTTAGACTGGAGAGATCATGTCCCAGATTCCTATCAGCTGTGACTCTGCTAGTCTGAACAGAATCCACAAGGTTTGGTTAATTTGTATATCTAGTAGTGGGATGTAATGATGTTGTGATGGTCACTAATAACCTCTCCAGACAAGAAAAAAGTATCTGAAACTCCTAGGTTTTGTTCTTGTGCACACTGATTTTGTTTTGGAGATGTACATGACATTTTCCCCATCCCAAGGTATTTCCAGGGAATTCCCAGCATTATCAAGGACTTTTCATTCCCACTTCCCTCAAGTACGACTCAAGTAACCTAGTATTTCCTGAAATGAAATCTACCTTTCCATGGCTGTCTGCTCATGTTATATCAGAACTAGCTAGAGTGTCTACTGCAAGCAAGAAACACAATTGTTTCTAGGGCTCAGAATCATCAGCGATCAAGTGAGGGAAAGAGGAAAGCCAGCAGTAAAAGAAAATGATCCTCATGCTTAATTAGTGTGATAATGCTAAAGGACTTTAACACTTTGACCATAACTTCAAAATATTAGAAAGGGCTCAGTGGAAGTTGGGGAAAATCAGTTTCTGAAACATTGCCCCATTTGAGGTGTGACATGTGATCAGTAAGCTGATGGGGAGCAGTTGAGGAAGCAGGAGAAATGAGTCACGTAATAGGTAGAGGGGTGGTACAGGAATACCTGGCCACACTGGATGAATTCAAGTCTCCAGGGCCAGATGAATTGCATCCTAGGATATTAAAAGAGCTGGCAGAGGTCATTTCGGAACCGCTTGCTATAATCTTTGAGAAATCTTGGAGGACAGGAGAAGTTCCAGCAGACTGGAAGAGAGCAAATGTTGTCCCCATCTTCAAGAAGGGGAAAAAAGAGGACCCAAATAATTATCGCCCAGTCAGCCTGACATCAGTACCCGGAAAGATCCTGGAGCAGATCGTTAAGCAGTCAGTTTCTAATCACTTAGAAAGCAAGGCGATAATCACGAGAAGTCAACATGGATTTCTCAAAAATAAGTCATGCCAGACTAATCTTATCTCTTTTTATGATAGAGTTACTAGCTTGATAGATGAAGGGAATGCTGTGGATGTAGCATATCTCGATTTCAGTAAGGCCTTTGACAAAGTTCCCCATGACATTCTTGCAAAGAAACTAGTAAAATGCGGGCTGGACAGGGCTACTGTTAGTTGGATTTGTAATTGGTTGACCGACCGAACACAAAGAGTGATCACAAATGGCTGCTTCTCATCCTGGAGAGAAGTGACTAGTGGGGTGCCACAGGGTTCTGTCCTGGGCCCAGTGCTGTTCAATATTTTTATCAACGACTTGGATGAAGGAATAGAGGGCATGCTCATCAAATTCGCAGATGACACCAAATTGGGAGGGGTTGCTAATACGCCAAAGGACAGGATCGAAATTCAAAATGACCTGGATAGATTGGAGAGCTGGGCCAAGGCTAACAAAATGAAATTCAACAGAGAGAAGTGTAAAGTCCTATACTTAGGTAGAAAAAATGGAATACAGAAATATAGGATGGGGGACAAGTGGCCGGATAGCAGTACGTGTGAAAGGGATCTAGGAGGCTTAATAGACCACAAGCTGAACATGAGTCAGCAGTGTGATGCAGCAGCGAAGACAGCCAACGCAATTCTCGGCTGCATCAATAGGAGTATGGTGTCTAGATCGAGGGAGGTACTGGTACCACTCTACTCTGCTTTGGTTAGACCTCATGTTGAATACTGTGTCCAGTTCTGGGCACCCCAATTCAAGAAGGACATGGTCAAGCTGGAGCAAGTCCAGAGAAGGGCAACCAAAATGGTGAGAGGCCTGGAAGACATGCCCTATGAGGATAGACTTAGAGAGCTGGGTATGTTTAGTCTGCAGAAGAGAAGGTTAAGAGGGGACATGATAGCCATGTTTAAATATTTGAAGGGATGCCATGTAGAGGAAGGAGAGGGCTTGTTTTCTGCTGCTGCAGAGATCAGGACAAGGAGCAATGGATTCAAGCTGCAGGAAAGGAGATTCCACCTGAGCCTCAAGAAGAACTTCCTGACGGTCAGGGCTGTCCAGCGGTGGAATCTGCTGCCTCAGAGTGTAGTGGAGTCTCCTTCCTTGGAGGTTTTTAAGCAGAGGCTAGATGGCCATCTGTCGGGAATGCTTTGAGGGTGTTCCTGCCTAGCAGGGGGTTGGACTGGATGGCCCGTGTGATCTCTTCCAATTCTACATTTCTATGATTCTATGAGGAGGAAGAACATTGGAGGGAGGGAATGAGGGAAACCTGGGTTTTCAAGAAAGTATTTGTATGCAAAACCGTGGATACACAGATAAAATCAAAACAAAAAACCCTGGGAAGTCGTGATCCTTCCAGGTACATTGTTCCTTTATGGATGAGCCTTAACTTGGATGGATTTAAAAAGAGGGCAGATGTTTACACAACTTAAATCAGTTTTACCAAGCTTCTGTGATCTTTAAAAAATAGCTTTCTGAGGATACTGATTTGAATTTCACTCCTATAGGATCACACTATTACTTTCGTAGAATGCAGTATAATGGTTATTAAGGTAAGTGATAAGAACTTAGTGCTGAAAAATAGATACAAAAGACAAAGCCCCAACAGATGCTTGATCATTCATTTTTTACCTTGAACTGGAACACACTACATTTTGACTGCTATCAGGTGTCTAACTAGCTCTACATCAGTGCAGCAGGGTTATGCCAGCTGTTAAAAATGCTTGGCCATGGTGCAAGTGTGATCTGGCAAGCGGACATGGGCAGCTGACAAGACAAAGAATGACAGTTATGTGAAAGAGAAAATGACAACCATATGGCCTCAGTATTATGCTAATACTTTAGGTCTGAGGCATTATTTGGTTAGGCTTAATTTAAATGCCCCACATTTACACACAATTTAATTATTGTGTAATTTTATACCCAATTAAGTTTGATTTTCCATATTGTAACAACAGAAGGCTTTCCACTTAGAAGGGATAGATATCTGAACAAAGCTGTATTTGTGTATATGAGCAATTGTAAAGGCTTATGGCTATTTCTGCATTAACTATCCTGCATCTTTTATTTGCGCATATTTTGTATTTACAGTTTTTAATGTGGGCTGTTATTACACTGCTGCAGCTCATCTGAATGGCCTTAAAATTTTACTGTTCCAGAGGTGCAGAATGCTTATCCACTCTGATGGGATTTACTAATATTTGTAATCATTGTCTTCATTTGCTAATATGGATAAACACTGAGCAATAACACATTTCCACTTTGTGTAAACTACATGTGATTTCTATTTGTTTCTTTTTTACATATATATCCTATCTTTCTATGTATAATAAAATACATAGAAAATCATTAAAAATAATAGCATGAGTATTTTTTGTCAATACTATTTCTAAAGCAGTTTTATCTTTTACAGTATATTTCTGTTTGTCAATGTATTTATGATGTGAATGCCATGTATCTTCTAAAATTCTCATTCATTGCACAAGTAGGGATGTGAAAGTCTGTCAGTTTTGCTTTCTCAGATATTTGTTTTTTAAGAAACCCTCAAGTTCTGTCGCTCCTAAAAATGAAGGAATTTGTGTTGACAAATTCTTCAAAAATAATTTGCAATTAAATTCTCCTTCTCTTTACAAGTATATAGAGATGTGGAGCCTCTCAAAAAAGAAATGGTAACATGTATGCAATACTAGCATGGCTGAATGCATAGTAACATTGTTCTTATTAACTACCATCAAGTCAACTTTAACTTATGGTGACTCTATGAATGAGAGACTACTGAGTCCGAGTCACCTTGCTCTGAGTCAACAGCCCTGCTCAAATCTTGCAAACTCAGGGCTGTGGCTTCCTTGATTGAAACAAACCCTTCCTCTTTTTCTACTGCCTTCTACTTTACCAAGCATTATTGTCTTCTAGTGAGTAAGACCTTCTCATGATATGCCCAAAGTACAAAGTACTTCTAGGGAAAGTACAGGCTTTGTTTGTTTTGGGAGCCCTTCATTTGTCTTTAGCAGTTCAGGATATCCGGAGAACTCTTTCCCAGCACCACGTTTCAAAGGAGTTGATTTTCTTTCTATCAGCTTTCTTCACTGTCCAGCTTTCATAATCATGCATAGAAATTGGAAATACAATGGCATGGACAATCCTGACTTTGGTATTAAATGACATATGCTTACACTTGAGTATCTTGTCTAGTTCCTTCATAGCTGCCCCTTCCAAGTTCTCATTTCTTGGCTGCAGTCCCCATTTGAATTAATAACTAAGCTAGGACATAGGAAATCTTTCACTGCCTCAGTGTCTTCATTGCCTGCTTCAAAGTTCTGTAAATGATCTATGATCGTTATTTTTGTTTTCTTGTTTTTCAGCTGTAAACTTGCCTTTGCACTTTCCTCTTTGAGTGTCTTCATTAGTTGTTCAAAGTCTGTGCTCTTTTCTACTAATGGTATGATGTCATCTGCATGCCTTAAACTGTTGATTTTCCTTCCGCCCATTTTCACACCTCCTACTTCAGGATCTACTCCAGCTTTTTGTATGATACCTTCAGCATACAAGTTAAACAGAGTGATAAAAGGCAGCCTTGCTGAACCCCTTGCAAATTGGAAATCATTCTGTTTCTCCATATTCTGTCCTAATGGTAATCTCTTGTCCTGACCACAGGTTATGCATTAGGATAATCAAATGTTATGGTACAGTCATTTCTTTAAGAATGATCCATAGTGACATACCCTCCAGCATTGCACAGATGCAAACCAGGACAGATGTGAACAAACAACATCAGAGTGTGGTCAGGATGACAAAAATTATTAAATGAGGAAGAACACACAAACTAGGAGAGGCTGTAGCAGTTTGCTTTTGCTCAAGCCTATTGGAAACAGCAAGACTCCAGCCCTGGGAAGGTTGTAGGCACTCTTGTATTTGACTTCCCACTTCATCTCAAGGTAGCACTAGGGATATTTCCATAGGCCTATTTCCATAGGCCCTAGATGCTGTGCCTAAAGTGCCTAATGGATAAGGCAGCCCTGTCTTCTCCACTCCTTATCCCCACTGGGTTAATTGAGTGCAAACTACCTTTGCACTGTGAACTCTGTTTGCAGCAGTTGAGGACAGAGGAAGAAAATAGGAGGAGGAAGTTAGAACCAGGACATATTAAAAGCAGCTGAAAAGTAGGACAACAGTCAGTTCTCAGTGTGCAGTGATTAGAATTTTAAGAGGTAATGGCTCAGTGCTCTGGTCCTGGATGAAGCCTGATATTTATAGGAAGCCCTCAAGAAGAGTATAATATGAATAATATCAAGATATTTATGAATTTTGGTAAAACAGTTACCAAAACAAATTGAAATGAAATTCTCACACAAGTGAATGATTTTAACCTGTTGGTGCCTGACATGAGCATAACTATGACTATAGCTATGAGTATAGGGAGTGGCAACAGAATGACAAAGGCTGTAGATGGAACACAGTTGTGAAGGCAGAAAGGCATTGTAGAAATGGGCTTTGTAGAGTCTAACTTCCTTTACCTACCACTGTGAGACCCTGGAAAGATGGTAACCGCCACATTGTACACCAACAGGATTGTGGTCTAAATAAATGTGGAGAAGATTCCCCACAGCAGCATTTCAGAAAGCAGTACACAGAGTCATCATTGTACGAACAGTAATCTGTTGTAAGTTACTTAAGATACACCTGGCTACATTCATTATCAGGACCTCACTACCAGGGGTAAGGGTTTCCCCACAATGGCTAGGGGATTTGGGGTTATAGTCTGAAAAGTAATGCTTCCAAGCTTTGGTTGAAATGAAATTTCCTGAGGATTCGGGTTTTTTTTTCTCTACTCCAAAGAGATTCATGCTTAATATTGTTTCATAGATTCCTCCTTCTAGCTTACTGTTATGCCCTTATCTTTGCAGTCCTAAAGGATGATATCATTTTTTTGGAGCTCAGCTGTCTAACAGTGCATTCTTTCTCCTCTGGGATGAAGCAGCAAGGGTTGTGTGTAAATGTGTGTGAGTGCCAGTGAAAGAGAAGAGGGCGAGTTGGGGAGCGTTGATTATAGCACCTGTCAGCATGGCTATAGCATTACGTATTTCTCAGTGTCCTAACCTGTAGAGGCAAGGAGATTTAGAGTCTGAGATCATAGCACGAGACAGATTGCCTCAGGGATGTAAGAAGCTGGTGGTATAGAAAAGGCAGTATGTCCATTCAAAACACATTGGGTAAGCTGACAAATATTTCAAAAATCACTCCACCTGGCAGGATGCCACATTGTGTTTTCAGCAGTGGTGTGTGATGTTCAAAAGCCACTGAGCTTTGGTGTTTCATATTTACTTCCATCGCTAAACTTCAGACAAAGGCAGAATGCTGTACAGTATGTAAAAATCATCAACCTGAACCTCTCTTGTCGTCCTTACGACTCACACTAGTACGTAATGGAATCGTTTTGGTAATGTAAAAAACTTGGATTTGTAACCAGACTTTTCAATCTCCTGTGGAATTCTGAGATTTGTAGTTTACTGAGGCCAAAGAGCTCTCTGGCTGAGAATTCTAAATACCTTCCCTAAACTGCTAACCCCAGAATTCCATAGGATCTTGAAAGTGGAATAATAGCACTATAACAGTGTAGTGTGGAAATGGCCAAAGAAGATGGCATCCCCTTTCCATCTAATATACAGAAGCTATCTAAAATGGCAGTTAAATTTTACTGTAGGGCTGGCAATGTCATTCAGTGCCCATGAGACGTTAAGCTAATTTAGTGCCCACAGGGCTAATTGTTTGGCAGAGTGGAATTGTCTTGGATGCTGCCACTGATGACTCCAAGGATCTGCCATTTGTTGCCCCATTCTGCCTAATGGTAGGACTGGCCCTGGAAAGAAGATTGTAAAACATTCTCTTTAATTAATAGAATATATATATATATATATATGGAGAATTTTGAGAGAAAGGAGGCAAAGTGGATTACAAATAAATTAAACAAATAAATATTGTATTGCTCCTACGTGCTAAGTTTCCAAAACCTATTATCAACTGCTTGGAATAATAAAGCTGTATTTTGGGAGCAAGCCAAAATTAGGGTGCCAGAGTGACAAGTGGTTAGTTTGCACTTGTTCTTTTGTATTGGAACCCAGCTCAGAGTAATTTTATGAGTGAATGTTCACCACCCATACTTATTCCAAAACAGACCTCACTAAATTTGATGGCAACAACTGTAGAATCATAGAATCATAGAAATGTAGAGTTGGAAGAGACCACAAGGGCCATCCAGTCCAACCCCCTGCCATGCAGGAAAACCCTCAAAGCACTCCCAACAAGCGGCCATCCAGCCTCCGCTTAAAAACCTCCAACGAAGGAGACTCCACCACATTCTTGTGGCAGCACATTCCACTGTCGGACAGCCCTGACCGTCAGGAAATTCCTCCTGAGGTTCAGGCGGAATCTCCCCTCCTGCAGCTTGCATCCATTGCTCCTTGTCCTGGTCTCAAGAGCAGGAGAAAACAAGCCCACTCCCTCCTCGACATGACATCTCTTCAAATATTTAAACATGGCTATCATGTTCCCTCTCAACCTTCTCTTCTGCAGACTAAACATACCCAGCTCTCTAAGTCTGTCCTCATAGGGCATGGCTTCCAGGCCCCTCACCATTTTGGTTGCCCTCCTCTGGACCTGCTCCAGCTTATCCATGTCCTTCTTGAATTGGGGTGCCCAGAACTGGACACATTATTCAAGATGAGGTCTAACCAAAGCAGAATAAAGTGGTACCAATACCTCCCTCGATCTAGACACCATACTCCTATTGATGCAACCAAGAATTGCGTTGGCCTTCTTGGCTGCCACATCACACTGCTGACTCATGTTCAGCTTGTGGTCTATGAAGACTCCTAGATCCCTTTCACACGTACTGTTAGCCAGCCACGTGTCCCCCATCCTATATTTCTGCATACCATTTTTTCTGCCTAAGTGTAGGACCTTACATTTCTCTCTGTTGAAATTCATTTTGTTAGCCTTGGCTCAGCTCTCCAATCTGTCCAGGTCCTTTTGAATTTTGATCCTGTCATCAGGCGTATTAGCAACCCCTCCCAATTTGGTGTCATCTGCAAATTTGATCAGCGTGCCCTCTATTCCTTCATCCAAGTCATTAATGAAGATATTGAACAGCACCGGGCCCAGGACAGAACCCTGTGGCACCCCGCTAGTCACTTCTCTCCAGGATGAGAATCTGCCATTGGTGACCACCCTTTGAGTACGGTCAGTCAACCAGTTACAAATCCACCTGACAGTAGCCCTGTCCAGTCCACATCTTAGTAGCTTCCTTGCAAGAATGTCATGGGGAACTTTGTCAAAGGCCTTACTGAAATCAAGATATACTATGTCCACAGCATTCCCTTCATCTATCAAGCAAGTAACTCTATCATAAAAAGAGATAAGATTAGTCTGACATGACCTATTTTTGAGAAATCCATGTTGACTTTTCGTAATTACGGCTTTGTTTTCTAAGTAATTAGAAACTGACTGTTTGATGATCTGCTCCAGGATCTTTCCAGGTACTGAATAAATAGTGACGGTGATAGATTCTAAGTAATTATGACTGCAGATGAATATTTCAGTTTTTAACTCATCATACTAATCTGTTTGTGGGCTCTTTTCACTTTGAGGATCATTTTTATCCAGCATGAAAACAAAGATTATTCAGATCTCTCTCTGATATCGTATGCATCAGCATGTTTTAGCACACTCTTTCAATCTAATTGTCACTTAGAATAATTGGCAAGTGGCATGAATGCTGTAGTAATGACAGCAATGTTATTTATAAACAGTTAAAATGCAGAAAAGTGCAATTTGAATTCCAGTGTGAACTGTATACAAACCTAGAGGTCCCTAATGCACACTTTGTGGTTTGCAAATCAGAAGCCATTATTCTCAGGCTGCTGTTCAGTTGTCATGATAAAAGGAAATAATATTCTGCCAAGTTTTCTCCATTCTTGGCTAATTGAAATGACATCTTAAATCCTAGAGAGATGCAAGAGGATTTGATGGTATCCTTTTTTTAAAGCATGTTTACTGGCATTTGTATGCTTGATAATTTATAGAACATTCAAATGCTTCTTTCCGTACTCACTATCCATCAGTCCAAGTTGCACAAAGGGACAGGAATAAGTAGAGGTAATAAGTAGAGGCAGTAAGTAGAGGCTTACGCACAGCAACAACCCAGTTCCAGCACAGAAAAAAATTTGGTCCTCACTTAAGAAGTAATGCATCTTCCCTATTTTACTCACCATCCTACAGTGGAGACGAAAGAGCCCTCTGTACATGCTCCAAGTTAGTACCTGTAATTTCACATGTTCTAGGATTCAGTGCTGGCAATGAAAATAAGTTCTGTAATAAGCCCCATGTTGTTCTATGAGAAACTCACACTGTTTAGTACCTTTTAAATCTCCAGCCTGCATTTCTGTGCTAGATAGGCTGCATTCATGTGGTAGATAGGATACATAAAGGTTTATCCATCTGTTTCTTCAAATGTAGCAGTAAGTCAATTAAAAAAAAGCTTTCCACCAAATACTCTGGTAGATGCTCTGAATGACCAGAGAAATCAATGGTACAGAAAATGAGCAAGGAGAAATTATAGTCTCTTGTCTTATTTTTGTTCTGTGATGAAGAAAGCAGGGATGTTTCCAGCATTTGGAGAGTTACTTTTAAAAAGTAACTAGTTGCCATGGTAGTTCAATGGACATCCCATGTCCAGTAGTTGTCATCATCATCGTCATCACAATCTTTAAAATATAGTTCCTGTTTTTTTCGTTTGTCAAAAGTTAGCAAATAGTTGCTCTTTAAAAATCTGAATGCTAGAGGCTGCTGATATGTAGTACAAAACAAACTCTTCTCCACATCATCATTTCAACCCCCTTGATAGACTGGGAGGTACAGCAGCACAAAGATACTACAAGATCCGTTTGTGGCATTTCATCTATGTGATAGTTTTTTCCCTACCATTTAGTGAGATGGAGGAGGAATATCACTGACAGTTTCTGTTACACCAGGAAAGGGCTGTGTTGTTCTTTGTTAAGTTTTACAGTCAGCCCTCCACAGTTGTGGGTTTAACTTTCATGGATTTGGTTATTCACGGGTTTCTTCAACCCCTCCCTCCCAACTCAGATGCTTCTTTACCGGATGAAGGCTCTTGGAGGCTCTGATCAGATTGCGCAGCACTATATAGACTCATCCCTGGTTCTTTTCCTCCAGCAGCCACTGCCTGCCCAGCTAAGAACAGATGGCAGCCCAATTTCTCAACACTATAAACCCCATCCCAATGCCCTTCACACCCAGAGAAGGAGATGGGCGAGAGAGAGGAAGTATAGGGCCACCATGGAAACCCACCCCCTTCTCTCTCCTTTCCCTGGCCTGTTTTGGCCCCTGGGAGCCTGTTTTACCCACTGCCTCAACTCCGTTCCTACAGCCGCACACACATTCCAATATTTGAGATTTTTCTACTTTTGTCAGGGGGTCCTGTACTCCTAACCCTAGCGAATGTGGAGGACTGACTGTAATCAGAATGTAATGATGATAGCATATTCAGAGCCATAGCCATCGTTAGGTTGTTTCAGCATAAAAAGAAATAAGGGAATCCTGTAGCACATTCAAGAATGAATAAGAAAAGACATTTCTAGAATTAGCTCCTTTGTAAAGGAGACAAGAGTATACAAAAGCTTATGCTAGAAATGTTTTTTCTCAGGCCCAAATGTGCAGCGGGACTCTCTTATATCTTTTTATTCCATAATGTTCATTAATGGGGAAAGAAGTTACTACAAACAATTATTTGAGTCTAGTGTTTTTGACTATTTTTATTGGATTTGTAATGACTTTTTAGTGCTATTATTCGACTTTTAACATCCTGTGGAATTATGGAGTTTGTAGTTTATTGAGGTCAAAGAGCTCTCTGGCTGAGAATTTTAAAGGCCTTTCTCTAAACTGCAAATCCTAGGATTCTATACAATGTTAAAAGTGGAATAATAGCACTATAATTGTGTAGTGTGGAAATGATCTTGGTCAAATACAGTAAATTACTGACTATTTCCTTCCAAGCTACAGATATTCCTGTGGCCCTTTAGACACTCTGTTTTCAGCTCCACTTACACTGTGGAAGAACCTTGGCCCTAGTTCATGCAAGCCAGCCATGATATTTTCATCACATGATCATCCCATTAACAATAACATGTACTTCAAAAACAACCTTTAGCATCAACTGGATTGTCCTTGGATACAGCACACACAACCATTGTTGTATTCTTCCAGCAAATAGAAATACAAAGGTTAACCAAAAAGTTCAGGTGTATTATGAAAGCAATCTATTTTCAGTTGGTAAGTACTTTAGCCAAGGATAGGTAGGGTGAAAAGCTGCAACCAAGGGAACCTGAGGCTGGTAGGAGGAGTCTGGAAACTGATGGGCTGCTGATACTGAAGAAAGGCCAGCAGTGGTGTAGTTGAGTCCGATCAAGTTCCTGGATTGTCAAAAATTAGGAGGAGGAGGATGATGTCATCTGCTGCTTACAACAAGCTTCCTTGTTCCCTCTGAATTTAGCAGCAATCCTTACGGTGGGAGACAAATGGATTTCCTCAGCAACAGTGAACACTCCCTGTTATAGTGCAAAATATTTTTGAATGGGCATGTATGGAGGACCTATTACCACTGAAAACTGCTAGAACTTTTGCCTGTATTTTTGGACTCCCCTTGGGAACCTGGCTATGGAGACTATCACAATGCACATGATACAAAAGTTACCAGTATACCACTGAAAACCATAGTGTCTACTGCCACAGTCAGAAACTGCTTGGCTATGATGAACCCAATCTTATTTTTATAAGTTTTTATAACCCTGAGAAGCAACTGAATGGCCCTTAAAGACCACCTGGCTTTCTAGACTAGGAAGATCATGGACTGCTATGCCAGACTTTCACCTGGAAGAATCTGTTCTCTTCCAACCAGCAGGCTTGGTGGTACAGGAAAGAAGAGGACTCTGCTTACTTCAGCCTGGCCCCTTTGGTAGCCAACAACAATACATAAACATTAATTGCACTGCCTTCTCTCTGTCTTTCACACAAATATGCAACCTACTTAGCTATACAAATCAGATAACTGATCCAAGGACTGGGCAATCTAAAATGTCTCCTGTATGCTGTATGTAAACATTTAAAGCTCACACTGGGCGTGCCTCCTGTCATGTGTTCATTACATGTGAATACTGGGGTTGCCAGGTGGAAAACTGGAGCTGGTTCCTGTAGCCTTAATGGTTGAGTAGACAACTGTTAAAGGTACAGGACCTCTCTCCAGTTTTCACTCTGGGAACTCTAGTGAATACCCTTGACATGCAGATGACATATTGCCTAATCATCTCCTTTTCCTTTCTGCTTGCCATTTCCTTCCTTTATAATAGGGATGAGAATCATGTGGCCCACTAGATAGTGTTCGACTACAATTTCTAGCAGTGCTAGCCAGCATAAACAATAGTGAGGGATATAGTGAGTTGCAGTCTAACAACATCTGTGGGACCATTGCTGCTTTATAGTTTTGTGCCAGATTCTAGATTGTAATCCCCTTAGAACAGGGAACTGCTCCCTTTTAACTGGTAAATTTCCATATATATAATGATGATGGCACATAAACACCAAACAACAAAGCATGGGAGTATAAGGCTGGAAGTTCAAACTGTCATGCATATGCACACACACATTATTCCTGATAGAGTGCTTCAATTCATGTCTGGGGTGTTTGCTGTGGGTGGGGGAGAGCCTTGGTCCAGTAAATATTTGAAAACACCAAGATATTAGCATTTATTGTGCAAGCGAGTGTTGATGGCCCAGACTATCTTTCAAGGCTAATTTAGAGTCTGTGGATTATCAGAATGGTTGTAGAAAAACAGGAACTACTTCAGACTTTTGAACCCAAAGTCATAGGGTTGGGGCAAAGGGCGAGAAAAGTATAACAAATGCTGGAATTTTTTAAAATTGTAGTTTTGGTGAACTATTCCTGCTATGCAGTAATGGACAGTAATGGCTCACTTTCAGTATCATTTTGTTACAAGATTAAATCTGAAGGGTCATGTATAATTCTGCAAGATAATTTACCCTAACCACTATTAATTACCTTACTTCCCAATATCTGACAGTAAACAGATTTTTTAAAATTTCAGCACTCTCAGTGCTAGATGATCAAAACAGCTTGTTTTGCCCTAATTATTTCTCGTGTAAAAGTGACCCTAAATTGCCTTCGTGGCAAGTGAACAAACATAAAAAGCTGACATAGATTTGCCATAAAACCTCTTGGGATTTCCTCAGCCCGTACAGCTCTGTACAGAAACTCATTTTGTAATGACACGGATAAAATATCTCCTATGCAGATCAATTGCATTTATTAAAATTAAAGGAAAGGATTTGGGGTGGTGGTGATGGGAAACACAAGACTTTGCCCACTAACACAGTGTTACCACAGAGAAAATAGTTAGCAAATACCCCTTTCCCTGGCTGTGTAGTTTCCATTCAGCTGAAAACCACACATCGTTCAAAGAGGAAACGCTTAGCAACAACAATGCGTACCGATTAAGCCCAGTGAGAAAGTATGAAAACTTCATACCTGACAAAGTGAAGTGATAACCTCCAGGCTGCTGCTTAGTAACAAAACTATCTCCTCAGACATGGAGGCTTTGTTTCCTTGCATACAAATAGACCCTGTCATAAACAGTCATCTACGCTAGCTTATCAGGCAGCCAGCCTCCTCTTGCAGAACACACCAATGGGAAGAAAACTGGAGAAGCTTGTGAGGAAAGAGAAACACTTTTCAGAGAAGCATATGTGGGAAGCAAAGCTTTTCCTCGGAAGCCTGTGTGGGAAGCGAAGCTGTTTCTTCCTGTTCCACAAATGCTTGTCTCAGCCAGCGCATATCCTTTGTGACTGAGGTCCTCAATTAACCTTGACATTTGTTTTACACCACAGCACTAATGAGGGAAGGCTGTGCCCCCATATTGTAAGGGACAATAGCAACCAGTGGACCTAAAGTTAGCTCTTCTTTAGTTCCATTAACATCAATGGGACTTCTTGTCGTGCCTCATGGCTGACTTTTCCTACAAATTTAAGTGGGACTAAAACATAAATGAGTATCTGGTCCTTTAAAAATGGACTTTAAATAAAGATATACATTTACACAATCTACTGTATAATTCTGGGACGGGGCAGGGGTTGCTTCATGTTTTTCTTTTAATGCATTTCATCTTTGGGTGCTGTTTTCTTTCTTCCTCGGCTTGTTTTCAGCCTTCTCTTTTGTATATTACATGCTGGTTATTAGAACTACATCAACTGTTTATCATGTAAACCTTTATGTGCAATATTATAAAATGATTTACAATATTTATGAGAGAAATAACAATATTGTTATTATTTCTAAAGAAAAGGAATAGAGGTTGAAAGAGAAAAGATTTAGCAAAGGAGTGACAGGGAATCTGGGCAAGAAAAATTGTTATTTATTTAAAAATGTACAAACCAAATAAGATTGCAGGACTTTTAAACTTGGATTCACCTCAGCTCTTCTGGATCCCACTGATTCTTACTACTCTTGCCTCCAGAGCACTTAAATCATGTATCACAAAATTGGGCCCTGCTGTACTCCTAAAGGTACCTATAACTAGCTCCATCTTGTGTGGTAAAGAAAAATTGCATGATCCAATATGTAAAACATAAGACAACTTGTTAGCCTTCAGATGTTGGGCTGCAGTTCCTACCATTGCTGCCCGTTACCTATAATGTCTAGGACCGATAGAAGTTACTATTCAAGATCAGGAAGGCCACATGATTCTGACTCCTGGTATAAAGGATTTGTCCTTATTTAGCTTTCTATAAGTAACATCTTTCCTTTGTCCATTTCCTGTTTTGTCATCCTTTAAAAAGTTTTAGCTCCAAGCACATGAAACTTTCCATCTCCTATCTATCTAGCCTCCTCATATACCCATCTGTCAGACTTCCTAAACTAAACCAGATATGTTTACTCTGGTATCCCTTTAATCTGGGCTTTCGTGTGCTTGGGGGAAATGCTCTTAATTTTTGTTTTCCTCTGATAAGAATGAACCATTTTTCAACGTATTGTGAAACAAAGCTAGAAGGGGGGAAACTCTGAAATGTTTCAAGCACAGCTTACAAAGTTATTCTTTAAAAATAATTTGTTCCTATTAATCATTATAGGATTTTAAAGAGTGGAAAGTTAAGAAGTAACGTTGTGAAACTTGTGTTGCTTTGTGTTTGTTAAGACTGATACAATAATGACATAAAACTTGAAAAATATGTGTCTTAAAATGCCTTTAAAAATAATTAGAAAACATTTCTCATTACATTGATAAATAACTTAATTTCCACTTGTGTTACTTTGGAAATTTAACTTAATTTTGCCCCCTTTAGCAAAAAAGTAATTATGTCAGTTGTAAGTCATTCCTTCTAAGCTCTAGTTTGAGTATAATAGTATATGAATGTGTTTAACATTTATAGGGAATGAAAATAAGAGTACCATTTATATTTGTATAAGTTTTAAGAAAAATAGACTTAAATCCAGTGCTGCATTAGCAATCAACCAATATTACAGGCAGATTTTTTTCCTTTTCCTTTCTCACCTGCAGCCTTCATGGTTCCCAAAAATGTTCTCCAGAAGTTTTGATCTCTTTGGAATTGAATTTGAGGACAGAAGTTAGGCTGCAGAGGGAAGCAGGAGTTCACCCTCTTTTCACTGATTAAATCGATTCTGAAAGTGAAACAAACCTATAGAATCCTGGCTATAATAAAATATAAATGTATTAGAATCAATATATTAAATTGTCTTTATTACTCCCCCCCCACACACACACTTCAAGCACTTTCTCAGGGTAGCTTTACAATAAAATACTGGAACCACCATGAAATAACTAAAAGTGTGCTTGCTCACATTAGTTCAAAAGTATGTCTCCCTAAGTATAGGGGAACTTGTATCCAAGTAAGTGTAGGCTGGATCTCTCATGGTTAGCCTTGCTTTACCTCAGTGCAGACATCAGGATAAATCATAATTAAGGATGAGAAAGGGATGAGAAATCTGACCCCAAGAGAAAAGTGGCTAGTGATATATCATTTGATATGGCATCACCAATACCATATCCACGTTTTACGTGTGTACTTGCACTAGCCCAAAATTAAAGATTTCTGATGACTGCAGCTGACATGGTGTCAATAAGTCTATTGTGTGTTGGGATTGACAGGATGCATAGAATCATAAAATCATAGAGTTGAAAGAGACCACAGTGGTCATCCAGTCCAACCCCTGCTATGCAGGAACACCCAACAGATGGCCATCCATCCTCTGCTTGAAAACCTTTCAAGAAGGAGACTCCACCACACTCTGAGGCAGCATATTCCACTGTTGTCAAGAAGTTCTTCCTGAGGTTCAGGTGGAATCTCCTTTCTTGCAGTTTGAATCCATTGCTCCTTGTCCTAGTCTCTCGAGCAGCGGAAAACAAGCCCACTCCCTCCTCGAGATGACATCCCTTCAAATATTTAAACATGGCTATCATGTCCCCTTTTAACCTTCTCTTCTGCAGACTGAACATACCCAGTTCCCTAAGCCACTTCTCAGAGGGCATGGCTTCCATACTCTTCACCATTTTGGTCACCCTTCTCTGTTCCAGCTTGTTGATATCCTTCATGAACAGAGGTGCCCAGAACTGGATACAGTATTCCAGATGAGGTCTAACCAATGCAGAATAGAGTGGTACCATTGCCTCCCTCAATCTAGACACCATACTCCTATTGATGCAACCAAGAATTGTGTTGGCTTTCCTGGCTGCTCATTACACTGTTGACTCGTGTTCAGCTTATGATCTACTAAGACTCTTAGATCCCTTTCACACATATTGTTATCCAGCCACGTGTCCCCCATCTTATATTTGTGCATTCCGTTTTTTCTGCCTAAGTGCAGAAACTCAGAAGTTTGCATTCAATATTGAGGTAGAAGAGAATCAGTTCTTTATTTGTTCTAGCTATACTGATCTTCCTTCTAATCACTGGATAGAAAGCATTCCTGCTGCTATAGGTTGTTGTGGGTTTTCCGGGCTTTGAGGCTGTGTTCTATTGGTATTTTCTCCTGATGTTTCGCCAGCATCTGTGGCTAGCATCTTCAAAGGATCTCGTGGCATGGAAGTGAGACAGAGTATACATATTTGTGTAGTCCCTGGGTGGAAGGAAGCAATTTACAAATATTAAGTTGGCCTGTGTGGTGGCCTATTGTTAAATGGAATATACCCCAGGGTCATTCCTGCTACTGTTGGAGAAAGCTGTGGACAAGCATGGCTTCTTGAATCCTCCTTGTTAGACAGAAACTGGCATTCTTGTCATCCGAGACAGAAACTGGCATTCTTATCTTTTCAGTTACAAGGTATTTCAGTTCAGACAAGTTGGAGTGGGTTCAGAGAGGGGGAACAAGGATGATATGAGGTATGGAGAACAAAACATATGAGGAAAAGTTGAAGGATCTGGGCATGTTCAGCTTGTTGAAAAGAAGACTAGTGGGGAGGCATGATTGGCCTCCTTAAGTATTTCAAGGGCTGTCACAGAAAGGAGGGGGCAGGTCTATCAGTTTTGATTTAACATTACAAGGAGCTTCTTGACAGTAAGAGTGGATTGGCAATGGAACTGGTTGCCTAGAAAGGTAGTGGGCTCTCTTTCTCTGGACATCTTCAAAAAGAGGCTGGATAGGTACCTACTGGGGATGTTTGAGCTTGGGATCCAGCAGTGAGCAGAGGGTTGGACTTGATAGCCCATGAAGGCCCTTCCAACTCTATGATTCCTACAGTAAACAGCAGCTTTTTTATTTTGCTAACTGAAGAGTCTCAAGGTAATTGCCTTCCAGGTGTCCTCTTGGGAGCTGAATCCACTGTCCAAATGCTACTGCACTTTTGTATGGTTTTAACAGTGTGGAGGTGGGATGGGGACAATAGAGTATGAAACCCTTTTCCCACTTCACCTTTACTTTTGAATCTTTTCACTTGTTTCTATGGGGAACTGGCAGAATTCCAACTGGCCATCCTTCCATCGTGTTTGATTCTCCCCATCTCTGTTGATTCTCTTTTAATCCATTAAGAACCTCAAGAAAGTACAAAACTAAAACTTTATGTAGGAGATCCATTATTGAATCTTCAACTTTGCTTCGGTTAGAATACCCTTCCTTACTTATGGCAGCTTTTCAGTAATGCTTCAGGAAATCTAACCAGAGAGTTCCTGTGTCATGTTTACTTTGGTTCTTTGGCTGTGACAACCTGTTGACTAAATGACATAAATCATTTACTCTTTGGAAAGTTTTTAAAATTGTGCATCTCCATCAAGGGATTTTGTGCAGATTTCTTATGAGAGTGCTCCTCCAAATTAACACTGTCTGATAAGAAACAGATCTAATTTAAACTTGGTTTTAAAGACATATTTTTAAGTCTACAAGGAAAGTGTGTGTGTGTGCGTGTGTGTGCGTGTGTGTGCGTGCGTGCATGCGCATGCATGCATGAGTGCACATGTAGGCACATGACACACACACATTATGACAGAAAGTTGTTGGCTTCGCTGTCCAGAAAACAAGTAATCATTTCTGTCTGCCTAGTCTCATATTTGCCATCACAAGGTTCTCATTTTGTTAATTTTTTAATTAGATATTTTTGTTTGAATAGAGGTGGTTCAGCTTTTGGAAACTAACTCTTAGGGGACCCACATAAAGACTGGTACTTGAAAACAAATTTAATAAAAAAATCATTAAAAATTTATAAACACAAATGGGGTTATGATAACTAATATTAGGACATCTAATTCCCTTATCTAACATTGTTATATTCACCCCAGAACTAAGAAACAGCTCTATATGCTTAGCAGCTCATTGGATGAAGCAGCAGCATTTTAGCATTGATGGAAGGGTTGGTAATGAAAACTGATTCCACTTTGAAGTACAGCAGCAACCACAGAATCTGTGTTCTCCCAAAAGAATTAATCCAAATTAAGAGGTTTCTGTTAGCAGGCTATTCAGGGTATGGTGAAACCTCAAAGTCTCCTCCATGCTGATTGCCTTGAATCAAATGTCATTTAGTTCCTCTGCTTCCAAGGAGTCTCCCATAGTGACATTTCCTTGTAGCTTCTTGTTTTGAACTGGAACTGACTGCAGTTCCAGGCCTCCCCATGACTTTAGTTTGATACCAAAAACTAGTATACATCACTGCTATGAGATAAGCTTTGTTGTTGAAGAAGGTAGTGTGTAGAGGAGGAAAGCATTATGGCCCTTTAGCTGACAGGTTTTGACACCCTCACACAGCAGGTTCTAGAAGGGGGCCCCAAATAACAATGCTACCCAGGCCATTCCAAGGCCAATACTAAAGATTTCATGTGGTTGAATAACAAGTCTCTAGGACTGGGGTGTCCCTCTCTCCACTGCAGGGCAGGGCAAGGCAAGGCAGGGCAAAGGCAAGGCAAGGCAAGGCAACTGGAAGATGGATCTCTGAGGCTATATAGGACAAAAGCAAACAAAGGAAACTGAACTGCACGGGTGGGATCCATCTCCCACACTAACTGATATCAGAAGAGTACAAGCAGGTTGTGAAAAGAAGGTTTATTCTGGTGGTTCATTCCCAGCCGTGTCTGTATCCTCAGACTAAAGCTAAACCACTAGCAGAGCCTACTGAAGACAAAATAACCCTTCTTACACCATTGGGCTGTTAATAACATTTGGCCATGATGCTGACAAGGATGCTAAAACCTACCTGCCACATTCATTACACTGCCTCAATATATGAGTAGTGTAGTGAAGGTCCCCTCCATTGTCTCAGCAGCAGGCAGTGACAACTCTTCCCTTTCTTCATTCTCTCTCTCCCCATACAGCATGCAAGTGCTGCCCAGCTGCATCAGAATAGAGGCAGTGAGGCCTATCCATCAGTTTGGCTGAAGCCAATTGCCTTTTTTGGCTTCTCCCTTTCCAGAACTGCAGTCAGTCAATGATCATTCAACCCATTCATTCTGTAACTTTATTATAGAGAAGATACCTGAATGCATTAATTTTTCTTTCCCACCTTTTTTTCCCCTTTTGTACCAAGTCTCTTGAAAGCTGTAATTTTAAATTATGTGTTCAGTTTGGAAGAAAGATGGTATAAACATCTAGTAAGTAAACAAGTTAGTAAATAAAAAGGAATTAAATAGTTCATATGGCATGGATATGATTGATTGATTCAATCAAGGAAGCTGGAGTCCTGAGATCTCCTGGAGTTTGCTCATTCACAGGATCACCACAGGTCAAAGCCAACTGTACGACAAATAACAGTAACAAGACATAATTGAAAGGTCATAGTTTTATAAGTTTCAATGGGAGGAGTTCAATAAGGTAGAACAACCAGAATGCTCTTTCCTCTTTTTGCACTTAATCAATGGATGATATTCACAAATGATTTTTAAGAGAGAATGGTGAGAGGTAAACAAGGAGGTTGTCTCTAAGCCTTAGATCTGTTCTCTCTCCCTCACCAACTCTGTAAGTTATTTAGGGCAGTATTGGTAAAAAAGGAAAGTTTAAATTTACAAGTTGCAATTTCTGCTCCTATGAAGTAAGTTAGGATTACAGCTTCAGAGAATGGGGAGATACTGGTGTGTAGATCCATTCTTTTTCAGCTTGATTGATGCAGCAGACTGTCTTGAGGAACACCTTCTATCTTCAGTCACTCAGCAAAAAACCAAACAAACAAAAAACCAATAGAGATAAGCTGAGGTACAGATATTTAGAAGAAATTAGCCCCAGGGCAGATGCGATTGTTACTATATTATGTGCAAATTTTTGAATAGTTAATTACAGTTAGATGGAGCCAAATTTTCTTTTCATGACCTGTAACAAATTTAAGCAGTACCCTTCATAAACCTCTTGAGCACTGAGGTTACATTGTATTATGGTATTTGTGGAATGCTTATATAATTCTGTAATTAACTTACGATCATATAGCCTCTCTCAAATGGATGGTTGTTTGTGGTTGTTGTTATGTGTAATCTTCATGCACCAGGATGGGATGTTTGAGTCCCCCAGAGTCATGTTTGTTGCAGATGGCACACAGAATTAAACTGACAGTGTAGGCATCCTGTAACATAGTCACCTGCTGAGTTGTAAACAACTTCCCTGAATTCTAGCAAACTGCCAATATACAGCTTTGTTTTAACAAACAAAAAATGGCAGGGACAAAAAGCATCCCTGTTTTATTTACTTACACACACTCACACACACATATCTATAAACAGGGATTATTTTTGTAAGTAAGTAAATATATTACTGTATTACTGTCAGGTACATTTTTCTCTCAGCCAATGTAAGATAATTGAGGCAAAAAATATTCCTTCATCCTGTTTGGCGAATCATGATGTAGGGAAACAGAGCTTTGGTTGTCAGTAGGTTGGCCCTTCCGGGAAGATCCGGAATTCCTATTGGGGTCAAATGCTGACCCTAATCCACAATACATTTCAATTCCTATTGGGGTCAGAAAATGCACCAGAACTCATTCAGTGCCTGCTGTTTCTACCCTAGTGCATGAAGGATAAAACTAGCCCAATACCACTATAGAAACAAATTGCTGGGTTGGATATATTTCCCAAGAGTGGGCAAAGTGTGGATCTGGGGAAGCATGAAATCCCAGAGCTCTTTTTGTGGCTTCAGACTCTGCTAGACATCCTTTTTGTCTTAAAAAAAATTGGGGGGGTGATTTGCCACTTCCATCAACATCTAGAGCAGTGGTTCTCAACCTGTGGGTCTCCAGATGTTTGTGGACTTCAGCTCCCAGAAGCCCTAGCCACTATGGTCAATGCTCAGGGCTTCTGGGAGCTGAAGTCCAAAAACATCTGGGGACCCACAGGTTGAGAACCACTGATCTAGAGGCAATGCCTTGGATCCTCTAAATAGCTTGCATTGTTTAACATTAAAAGATACAAAATTTCAATGCCACTGTTTTTCCCCCTTTTTTTCTTTGGCTTTTATGGTATTCCATGTAGAACTTCCCTGGAAAAGAAAACTGGTAACTGGAATGGTAACCACTTTTATGGTGAATCCAACATTTCTCTTGCAGAGCAATGGAATTTTCTTCTTTTTTTCATCCTGTGGCTCTCTGTGCTCCTGGAACACCAGTCTCAGAGTGTTTCCCAGCCCACCAAATCCAGTTTCATGGGCATATGGGGAGCTACATAGAGAACAGAGGTCCCCTCCCTAGTACTGGTTTTGCCCGATATCACTATTATGCCAGCTGAAGCCCACCATTTGATCTTTATCAATATTATTATTTTTAAAATGTTGTGTTTCCTCTCCAAACTAACCTACTTGGCACAGCTTTATCAATGCACAGGCATTGTTTATCACATTCAGATAGCCCCATGCCATCAGCTCACCCACCAAAACCACTAGCATGAAAAGATCCCTGCTGGAAAGGTTCAGAGACCAATAATAGTCTCGTATTCTGTTTCCACAGTGGTCATCCAGTTTTCTGTGTGTATTGGGATGTGAATGCAACAGTACTCTCCTTCTCCTGTTCTCTGAAAGTGCTTTACGGAGCCATACTGCCTCTAAAACTGGAGTAATAAGTAGTCATCATGTCCTGTTGAAGTGAATACAGAGACCATGGAAATTTCTTCTAAAGAATGAAAATGAAAGATAGAAGCTACTGCCTAGGAACCTTAGTTAGCATTTAAGATTCTGCCTTGTAATGAATCAGACCCTCTGCTTTGACACCACCTTTCTTAGCCTTGTTAACTGTTCTCCTTTACTGACACCTTTTTCTATGTTGAGCAATGTCCCTGTGTATATAAAGCAAGCATGTGTTTTTCTCTAAACCCGTGGGTGATGATTCATTGTGCTAATTTTTACAGGCTGGAAGGAATAAGCATGTTTT
Source organism: Iguana delicatissima (assembly GCA_948472985.1). Taxonomy (NCBI): domain Eukaryota; kingdom Metazoa; phylum Chordata; class Lepidosauria; order Squamata; family Iguanidae; genus Iguana; species Iguana delicatissima. The sequence continues at coordinate 277,149 of CAOKZL010001651.1, forward strand.
GTCTTGTTCTGTTTCAAAGCTTCTGTGGAACTTCTTTTTGGTCACCAAAGGGACAGATCAGACTTAGTGGACTATGCCTTGAGAAAGTGTAGACCACCATCTTGTTTGACTGAGGCTGTGCCAGTGTTAGCCAGCACTGGAAAGTATCCATGCAGTGTAAGGGTGGGACTACACCAGGGCTGATATGCTGATTTTCTGCCTTAGCACCCTCTGTTGGACACATGGCCTACTAAACAGCCCCAATCTGAAAGGGATCATAAGTCCACTTTTGGTTTTGAAAAATGGGTATTGTATGAATGTTAAAGAATGTGGTGGTGTGTGTGTGCATGACCTTATAACAAGACAATTCATAGCTCTTTTGGGGAGAGGAAGAGAAAAATGGTGGTCTAGAGCATCTGAGGGTGAGGGTTGAGGGTCAATAAAAACATCCTTGGGGGTGATGTAATGTTGTGATGTAATGTAATATAATATTACACCCTTGATGCAATGTTAAGAATGCACAAACAGTAGCAAGACATCTACCTTTTGGTGTTCCAGGAAATTATTCTGCCTCCTCATATTTCTGCCATTTGTACATATTCTGACAGCTTCCTGGCATGAGACAGACAAAGGTGATTAGCTGTCTCAACAGATTAAAATGTAAATTCTATCAAAGAAAACAACATACAAAAATTATGCTTCTGTATAATCTGGGTGATTAAATGTTACTTGTTTCAAAACTAATGTTTCTGTCGCTTTCAATTACAGCTTTTGGAGCTTTATTCCAGATCATTAAATCTCCATGAATTACTTCTGTACTCCATTTTCATATACAAACTTGCATACTTAGTGCAAAATAAAGAACTCCAACAATAAAAAAAGGATTTCTTGTTTCTCATTTAGAACCAGATTTGCAATGACATTGGCAAGTCATCATCCCACAAGGCCAATAAAAGATGATAAAGGGAAAGAAAGGAACACAGTCAAGTCCAGACACAGTCAGCTGGTTTTGCAACAGTCAAGTTCCAAAATTAGATGTTGCTGTTCTTTTTGTGTTGAAAAACGAAAAATTGCAAAGACCTATGACAGCTGGTGGACAGAGCACAGGAAATGCCTTATTTTCTTGATAGGGATCAATAGAGCGTACGAAGCTGAGTCAGATCAGATTATGTGTGGCTTGGACTCCACTCTCTCATCCCAAATCATTATCTAGTTAACTCTCATGCACTAGGATTTAAAACAAAACTTGTATGAGATAAGAGTTATTTTCCATCCCCGATGGCAATTTCAGTTATGGTGGGTTAGGATGAGGGTTAGGGCACAACGTGTACTGCTTGTGTCATGGAGTGTTTCCTCATCCTTACTCTCTACTGATTGGAGTAAATTTCAAGTGCGGCTGATTGTGGCCAACAAACTGACAACCAGAACATGTCATTTCTGCTTCAGTGCTTCCTGGTTTGCCTCTCCCCCAAATATACAGGACTCTTGTGGTCTCAATACATTAACATTGACTGGGACAACAAAGGCAACACAAAATCATCAATAATTCAGATCAAATCTATTTACAGTCCATAGACCCAACATAGCAAACCATCCAATTGTATGGTATAGAGAAAATACTAAAAATAGGATATATATATATATAAAGAGAGAGAGAGAGAGAAAGGATAGACTATAAACAGGATATAAAAGCATAAAACAGGACGTAAATGCATAAAATAGTATAAAAATACATGAAGTAAATTAAAATCATAGACAATATGGATTATTAGGTAAAATATAAATAGGCGTTTATTCTCATTTAAATAATAGAATTGGATTGATCTTAAAGTGCATTGCCAGTATCCTAACATAGTTTTGATACTTCTCTCTGTATGATCTTAATAGCTGATGATAGAAATTTAGCAACTGATACGGTTACGTCAGATTTATGTTCTCCAACAGGATTTTTACATAGAATTTTTCTGAATGACCCAGCATATACCACAATAAGGGAGAGTTCAAATGATGGTGACAATAGAAGATGACTATAGAAGATACAAGATATGATACAAATGATGACTATAGAAGATACACGATAGCAAAATATGCGACATTGATTCAACATCTTGCAACCCGCAAGGACAAAGCCTTGCCAAAGTGGGCAACCCAGCAAATCTGCCAAAAAGTAATTCTGAGGGAAAAGCATTGCATCTGGCCTTAGTGCATAATATCGCTTTTTGGCTTTTTGGCTAAGATCAAGTGTAGTGTAAAATCATTAACAGATTTGTTGGTACCTTTACTGTCTCCGCTATTTCTTATTTGTAGAAATCATCAAACAAACATGTATGTGGTAAGTGCACTTTGGGGAAATTGCTTAAAACTTTACAGGTGATTGTGTTGTAGTGTGCCTATGCTGTAATTCTTGTGCTTTGTGGATTTGTTAAGGAGAGTCTGAGGTGCTAAAATATCTGGTGCCAATGCACAAGGGGTAACATTTGGGTCTTAGTTTTCAACATCTGTCTGAAAAAGGTACTTTCAAGCAGCGGGTTCCAAAAAATGACAAATCATTATGACAATTTCATTTGGTGGACAATGAACATTCATGTCATCCAAGTGCACCCTGTGGACCACATGCAATCATTAAGGTCCTAAAGTGCAGTCCATGAAGCCTCCTGAAACTCCCCAATGCCCTCAGACTCCCCAAAACGTTTTAAAAATTCAGGCAATATTCCACTCCCCCAGCTCAAAACACAGTGGTTTTGTCCTCCCAGCAACTTACATACCTCAACTTCCCCCAAGTTAAAAAAAGACAGTTGAAAATCAGCCAGAAATCAAAACCAGAAGTGACACTATGTCTCATTGCATGCAGGCAAAATCACTTACTGAGCAAGCATGAACAGAAAAACAGAAAAGGGGAAAGCAGAGTAGACATTTCCAATTTCTGAAAAATGTAAGTTGTTTGTTAGATGTTCATGGATCTTTTTTTCACTTGGTGTACAAGCAGGTATATATAGCAATGCTTAATTTCAGGCAGAAAATGCTGGTGAGGGCAGGTAGAAAATGCACAGTCAATCCCATGTTAACCTAAAAAGATGGATCTCATCAACTGTGACTAGAAAGCTCTCCATTATTAGTGTCAATTAGTTTCCTCATCCAGACAGGGAGATAGCTGATGCTGCTTCAACCAAACCAGGTTATTTTATGACCGAGTCTCAGGTTTAAGCATGGGTGACATATTCTGGCCAGAGAGACAGAGAAATATTAATGTATCAATGGAAATCATACCAAAAGTAATTCTGTGGAAAACGTTAACTCCTTTGCTTTAGCTGCTAAAACCAGAATGAGGCACTTAAAAAAATTGATGGGTAGTCTCAGAAACACTGACCTTCACTTGGTTTAATGATCAATTATGGAAACATTCACTAAAAAACTCTATCATTCTCTCACCGACTCTGAAACATTTTGTTTGACTAGTGAACATTCTTTAATATTTTAACATTTTTTCTAAATAATTGATAACAATGCTATTTAATATTTACACTAATGATCAGACAATTTTCAGCCACATCTGAAAACCCATCAGTAGTGATGGCCCTTCCATTCCTGGAGAGATTGAAGGTGGTGGAATTCAGAATTGCAATTTCCACTTCATGATTTCATAATTATGACTTTCTACTGTAATGTATTGTATGCATAGCAATTTGCAAGATCTGTCCAAGAGAGTACCTAAGCCAGAGCAGAAAAAAGCAAGGATGTTTGTGCTCTCTCTCTCTCTCTCTCTCTCTGTCTCAAAATCTGAGTAACTACTACCCTACGTCAGCCTGGTTGTTTTGATACCTGCAGAACCTATGGGAAGTGCCTCGCCCTCTTCTTGGCAGTAAAAATGCAATCTTAATAAATCAAAAAGCTAATCATTTTAGGTAAGTAATCATCAAATAGCTATTTACTTTTCTATCCCAACAAGCCAAAATCTGCTGCCTGAGGCAACTACATCAGTGTGCCCTGGCAACTAGGCAACTTATACACATTATATACATATAAATGATACGCATTAAGTTCTTTGAGGATGCTGTTCTTAAAAACTGAAAAGATTGGGCCCACTCACGCTACAGAATTATAGTGCTATCATTCCACTTTAACTGCCATGGTTCTGTCCTATGGAATCTGAGGGCTGGCAGTTTAGGGAGGGGCATGTAGAATTTTCAATCAGAGCCCTCTACTATCTCACCAAATGACAAACCTCAGGACTCCACAGGATGATGCCACAGCAGTTAAAGTGAAAGTATAGTGCAATCACTATAGTGTCAAAGGGCCCTTTATTCTAATACTCAATTACAATGCGACTAGGGCATAGAAGGGTTAAACTGGACCAGAATATTAGCACTAAAAGCTCAGATGGAAACACCTTTGGATGACCATCTGCAAGTCATTCTCTCTCAACATCAAACTGATTCTTCAGTAATGAAGTCCTAGGCCATTTCTGTATGGTGCTGTAGTCCCATGATTGCAGCGCCCAGTGGGTTGTGTTTTCACACTGTGTCATTGTGATTCCACTGCCAATCCATCTGTCAACTCATTATGATCGCGGGATATTCACAGAAAATATCTGTTCAGTGCTTACGATAGTGCAATGCTCCTGTCACCCCGGGCCAGGTGAGGAAGGGGTGGAAGCCCAATCGCACATTTCCTTCCCCAGCGCAGTGTGGCAAAGAGGCCAGCTGCGCTGTGGAAGACAGGCATTTGTCACTCATGTTCCTGTCCACAGGCAGCCGGCCAGGTGCAGAAGAGAGTGTTCCAGCCATGCTCCCATCCCGGCAAAGGTGCTGCTGGGATCATGACAGGACGTCAGTGGGAATTGGTAAGGTGCAGAAATGGCCTTAGAGGGAAAAATCCATGTGTATTGTTTATTGCTTTAAAGTTAGATGAAGTTAGACTATGAATGTGTTACACACTTCCAGCCTGAATTCAAGGTGCTGTTAATGACATTTAAAGCCTAAAAGGCTTGTGAACTCAATATTTGAAGGATTGCTTCTCCTATATAAACCTGCCTACAGGGGTCCTCTTCTGTGTCCCATCAGTCAGGGCAATATGTTGTGTCACTCCAGTTAAGGAACACCTTCTTTTTGGAGGCCCAGTTGGTGGCAACATTGCTGTCATCCTGGTACAAAATTAATATATGGTTGTTCATGAAGTCCTTTTGGACCAACTTGGTTTTACATAAACCCTCACATGCACATAGTTTTAAATTGTTCTAAACAATTTTCAATAGTTTTTTTTAAAAAAACTTGTTAAATTGTCTAGAATGTTCTTAACTCTTTTAAAATCATGTTTAATGTTTACACCTTTTAAATTTGTCAGACTGGTTTAACCATCCACCATTCTGAGATCTCTAGGCAGAGAGTGGGATATAAATATTTAAATTAATTAATTAAGGGGCTAAAGCCACACTTTATGTTAAATAGTGAGTAATTTTTCTCTCTGATTCCAATTATTCTCGGTTCTAATCAAGTAAGCAAGCAGATATGAAGTACTCTAAACTAATGAAAATCTATGTTGTTTTTAATTGCTGTCAAATCAGTTTCGGCTCATGGCGACCTATGAATGAGAAACCTCCAGGACATCCCATTATTAACAGCTCTATTACATTCTTTCAGATTCGGGGCCATGGCTTTCTTGATTGAATCTATCTATCTGCAACAGGCCATCTATAGTAGAAAATATGTATAATAATGGAAAGTGACATCTAAACAAAAATAACTGTTCTAACAGCATAATTGCTGAACAACACAGCCCATGCCACTTTTTCTTTCAAGAAAGCCATGTTGCTTTCATGAAAACCTATGGGAAATGTGTTTGGGATTTTCACCTAATTTTTCACAATTATATATACCTATGAAATATGGGTTAATCAGTATAGGACAAATATTGCAAAATTAATTCAATAGCATCAGAACTGATACAGTGTAAAACATGGATGGTTCCTCAAACAAAATACAACAGTATTAGCCAAATAACAATTTGTGTGCCAAGCAGGAAACTGCGTTTCATAACTTAATCAGCAACTGGATGACAAGAGAGGACAGATTGTGTTTATTTTAGCTCGCACTCTCTGAAATAGAACAGCCCACTCCATGGAAAATGGTGCCACCTTGTGGCCAGTTGCTTTCCAACAAATACCATAGAGAGGAGGAGAGGACAATAAATACAATATCTGAAGTGCCATGCAATGAAATGCAGTGCCCTGTGGTTTACTCAGAAACATGTCCTACTGTGCTTAGTGGGATTACAGCACAAAGTTACAACTTAAAATACAAGTACCACTGAATTATCAAGATGGTTGAGTTTTTAAAGATGCCTGGAAAGTATGCCTCTGTTAGGAGTAAATCTGGTATTTTTACATGCTTCCTACTTTCCTGGACAGTGAACTGTTCCAAGATCCAGAACACACCTATGTTTGGTTTCTTCTGAAGGGAGAGATCACTGAATATTTATGGCATTTCTAACACAGACAGAGACAGAGAAAGGTTATTCTGTTATAATTCAAAAAGGTGACTTAAGCTTATGTTGAAATACATTAGTTAATCTTTAAAGCATCACAGGACACTTTCATTCAATATTTGAGTTCATTTACAAACATACAAATTAAGAACAGATGAAGGTGCAACCTTTGCATCCTACAGACAGGGTATCCATTGTCCGCTTTGTCTGCACCCTGACTACATGTATCTCTTCTCACTTTCTGCCCCTTCATCTGTTACCCTATAAACTGGGGGTCCCGGGAAGGGCGCCCAAATAAACAACCAACAACAGGCAAGATGGGGAAAATTAGCTGGAGCACTCTCTTGGCTAACGAGAGGCAGGGCAACGCAGCGAGATCTTTTATCCTATGTATAGCAGTTCAGGTCAGTGAGGAGTCAAGCAGTTTAAAAATACTAAGAGTTTTATTAAGCAGAATAATAAAACACAAGCACACCTAACTAGAAACGAAAAAAAGAAAGTTTGGAGAAATAAGCAATACGCCACCTGTCCGAAGTCCCGGAGACACCAATTTGAAGAGAAGGAAGGAAACCCGGCATGGAGACTGAGGGGAATCTGTAGAACCAAGCGGCAGCAAGGCGAGGGAGAAGATCCAAAAGGAGCTTCAAGTGGTTTCAACTAGTGATTTCAGCTAGGTCCGACAAGAGTTCCGAAGAGCTCTCAGAACGGGGCATGTTTTATCGGGAAAGAATGACCGCAGGCTAGTCTGGTCTTTACAAGAGAACAATGAGTTTTGGTCAGGAGACAAAGCCTCCAAAAGGTCGGAATTTACGTGATTGAATTATGAACCGAATTGACAATAGTATAGCTGGTATGTAGATGCGGCTAGCTCGGCCATTAAGTGCCTGGCTTGCCAGGGTGTTTTCACAGGCAAAGAGTTCTCTTTGTCTTGCAATCAAGGTGTTTGTGTAGGGTGGCTTCCCCCTGAAGCGGAACTGGTTATATCTGGTATTTTACAACTATCACCCATGCCTAGCGTCGCGCTTGTTCGGCGGAGCCTCACAAACACTTAGCTGGTGGCAGGAAAAAGGCCAAATTATGATATCAAAATGATATCTTTAGTTCACCAAAGACCAGACCAGTTTGCCGTGGTAACAATCCCTCCGAAAATAGGCAATTTGATACAAATTGTTCATTTTCCAATCAAATATTTCAAAAGAAATTTAGAGCCGAATAGAGGTCTACGGATCTCAGCGGCGTATTATACCAAGGGATTTTTGCAACATTCCTATCTAAATAAAACATTCCCTAACTAACAACAATTTCAATGCAAAGCAGGCAACAAGAAACCTAACTCTAATAGTATACAAACAAATGCAATAAAATACAGTAGCAGATGAAATGCAATCAATACATTTTGCATAATCGGATGTAAAATGGCAACAACTCCAAACTGTAAATGCGGGCAATATTTACATGGGGAATGAAAGCAAAACTGAATGCGGGCAGAGTTCAAAATTGTACAACATCCAAATGAAAAGTGGGTGAATGTGGGCAGTTATGCGGGCAACATTAGGCAGTCCAATGATGATGCGGTGCAGAAAGAAATCCAGTGGGGATGGAATGTGGCAGCACAAGTTCAAAGTCCTGGGGAGGTGAGGCATGGGCAAAGTCTCTGCACAACCCCCTGGTAACAGAGAAAGCTTGGGGTCTGAAGAATGCAGGCACCAAAATAGTTCCAGTCCATGGTCGGGCTAGCCCAGGCGTGCTAGCTCTTTTCAGGAATGGATTTGCAAAGTGGCAACAGGAACAGTTCTCAGGAATGGGATTTCAAAGCGGCAACAGGAATAGTCCAAAACAGGAAAGTGGGCAGCTTCACTCTGGATGGTTCGTTGGAGGTGCGGCTGGCTGGACACCCCAACTGTAGGAGCAGGAACAGCGACATGGGCCGGGCGCCTCGACTGGAGCCGTGATGTGGCTGGATACACACACACACACACACACACACACACACCACGGTGCCTCGGGGGCGGCGGACGGATCCGGGATGGCCTCGGCTGGACCTATTCCTTTTGTTGGGAGGAAGACTGACAGAGGTTATGGCAAATGCAAATTTTCAATGCAAATTGATGGTGTGAAGCCCCTTGGGAGTGGAATCTGGGTTGCGAATTTTTACAACGATGGGGGACCTCGGCAGGTTTTACGGATGCCAGGCAAAAGGTGCTAGTGTGGAGGAGACATGGGTGACTGTCCCAGACCTTGGTCATGTTAAGGTGGAAGACGGTCTGACCGCACCTCGGTAGAGGGGGCCTCCATGCAAGGGTACCTTCTGGGTATCTCGGGCCTGCACATTTTGCTTCCTTCAGTATTTCACTGGGGGTCTTGTTTACTGAAGCCCCGTTTACAATGGCACTAGTACCCACTCGTTCAGTTATTCTGGATGGAGCTCTGGTCTTAGCTGAACTAGGTTATACTCTGGCTTTCGCCTGGCCGCAAGGGTCCCCAATACCAGTTGAAAAACCAGTCCAAAGCAAGCACAGACTACGCTTGCTCATTTGCCAGAGCAGACATTGACGCTTCCGGAGATTGTCCAGAATGGATGAGTCTACGTATGCAAATGTTCTATTAACATATGCAAATGAGAAACAATGCACCGGAGCCAAGCGTCTTGCCAATTGTGTGGGTCTCCAGCCCTTATGGGGCGTCGGAGAGTAGACATATACTTTTGAATTACACAGCTGAATTGAATTGCGACTAGGGAGCGGCTAAGACTGTCTCACCCTAACAGTCCAAGCACGCAGAAAGAAAGGGGAGAGAGGTCTCTCCAAGGCGGAAACCATCCTGGGATGTAGCTCGGTACTCCAGAGTCAGACCTGGTTCTACTGAGAGGGTTGTTGAACCCTCGCAGCTATGCCTGTACTTCCCAGGATGCTGTTGCACAAGACCATCCCTCAAAGTCAGGGATGGCAGGCGTCCTGGTCGGACCTGCCCTACTCAGGGTATCAGGGCTGACTCTGTAGGCCCGATCTACCTCAGAACCAGGAGACTCTCCTAGTCTCCCACCCAAAATGGTGAAAAAGAAAGATCTAGCAAAATAAAAAAACAAACCAAGCAACACTAAAACAAACTACTAGCTAACTAGGCGAAAACTATTTACAGAAACCGGGAACTCGGAGGGGTCGCCACTCCATCTCCGCTCCACAAGCTGGGGCTATTCAACCATTGTTGAACGCCTTGTAGATTAAGGCCAATGCCTTGGACCAATTGAAGGCAAATACTTCCTTGCTCTGTAAAGAGGTCTGAGGAAGTACGGAGCTCAACTGTCAGTATTTGGGGGTCTCTGGAATTACTGGCAGGAATGGCAGCGTCCACTCTTGGCCTGAGACCCTGTTTTTCAAATTAAGCAGAAGGCTGGTCGTGGACCTGTGTGCCTTCTGGGAATCTCTCTCTCCTGGTGTGTAGGTGACCGAAACAGAGCCATAGCTAGCCCGGGCTCACTGTACGACCACCAGAGTCACAGTCAAGGTGCCACTGGGTCCCTGAAGGACGATGTGGCAGCAAAACAATTCTACGGAGGGGGAGGCAGTAGCCAGGTCCGCCTCCATGTGGCATTTGGGACTCTCCCTTTAGAAATCTCCCAGGCTGGACTACAGCAAAAGGGAGTAAGTGGTGCCAAGTTAAGGAGTGTCAGACCAAGTGCCGTTATTAACCTGGGCTCTGGCTGGGCAGGAACCTCTTGCTGCCTGAATTCCCAGTCTCCCTTGAGATTTCCCAGAGAACCGGCATGGAGTGGAAGAACTCTCCGGGCCACTGCTTCAAGGAAATCCTGGGGGAAACTGCTGGTTTCTATCTGGGGGCTCAGAGCTGGGACAAGGGAGAGCTTTGGAAGCGTGGGGCTGGCTTCCACTGGCAATGTGCTCTCTCTTTCCTGACACTCACACTGGCTGGCAATGTCTCTATCAGAGTGGTTGGGGACTTCCTCCTGAGCCTCAGCCTGGTGCGATCCTTCTCGGTGTTGTGAAAGCACAGCGATCTCCGAGATAGCAGGATTCGCACTCGGGGTTAAGCCAGAAGAAGGCACAGTCTGTCTAGATCTAGTGCGCTCGGGGTGCCTGCATTCTCTGGGGGCTTAGGTTGGGCCCCCCCCCGCCATATCCAGGCAAGCGGATAGCGTCGGGAGTGGGCTCACCCTGTCTCGTCCGGTTTGGGAGCACCGCTTTTGGCGCTGCTTCGAAATCTGCAGGAGGAGTGGCAGGAGTGTTGCCCCTATGGGTCCCAGTGCCTGCCATCACCTTGGATCTACTCCATCTGTTGGGCTTCACCCAAGCCGCAACTCGCTGGGAGAGATCCCGGACCGAGGGCACCCCTAGTCCAAATACAAAGATGAATGACCGCCAGCCGGAGGTGGGCCGTTTGTTAAGGCCTGGACCGGCAGTGGTCCCTCACAAACAAATGCCTCTCCAGAGCTTCCAAAAGCTCTGAAGTGGGCTTCCCATCTAAGGGGGTCCTATCTATACTGGTGGTGCACAGCATTCGCCAAATCTTAGCTCTGTCTGGGGGAGCCGGCTGGACCGGGGGCTCGTATCTGCCAGACGTTTCCCTGGGAGAACCATACTCAAAAGGTGGTTTGGGGGCAGTGGGCTGGCTGCGGGAGTCCCTTCCCAGCCACTGCCTGTCTGGTCTGGGAATGGGGCGTGAATTCCAATTCCCTTGAGGAACGGAACTCGGGGCTGTTTTTCTGTGCTGGGAATGGGGACCGTAATTGGAGTAAGTTACCTCCGCCACGGGTTCCCAATTCCCGGATTCCTTTTTGTGTGTCTTGGGAGGTCACAGGGCGTCAGTCTCTCGAAGTAGGTCAGATACCCTACAGACGTTGTTCCCAAACTGGGTTTATCTGGGTTTATCAAACCCAGGGTCAACCTTGTCTTGCGGTTCAAGCCTCCATAAAGCATCGACTTGAACCCAGCGTGATCAAAGTCGTGCCCATGGGCCATCAGGGGGACCTTTTCGGCCAGAATCGCAAGTAGTTGCTTCTGCGCCACGTAAGCTTCAGGGTTCTCGTGAGGACCCTGTTGCTCCTTGATGTAGAGCACACTCACGCTCTGTCCGGGCCAAAGGATCTTTATGATCTCTCTCATCCAACCGTAGGCTTCGAGCTTAGCCAAGCCTCGAATCACCACAGCGGACTCAAGAGTTGGGAGGTCTGAGGGAACATACAAAGGTGAGCCAGTTGGGTTAGGTCCTGGCCATTGGCTGTAGGGTGCGAATGCGACACCGCGTTAAGCCACATGATGCCAGTGGACCGATTTAAGGGGCCCAACTGGTCGGCAATTTCTTTGCCTCGGTGGCACGCCAGGGAATTTGGGTCTCAGTGACCTGCATCTCTCGGACTTCTTTGCCATCGTCATTGGCAGGGACAGTCCTGCGGGTCTTAGATTGGGTCTCTACGGGGTGGACTGGTGCCTTAGGGGCTTCCTTATTGGGAAAACTAGGGAGCAGCTCCGGACACACCACCGAAATTAAAGCCTTTCATGTCTGGAGCTGGTTCTCCAAAGTGGCAATCTGTTTATGGCAGGCTACATGACTAACAGCCTCCTGCTGTTCCTTTACCTGATTTACCATAAAACGAGCCGCAGACCGGACATGATCAAGCTTGGCCTCTAAGGCATGGGCTCTCTCCTCCCAAGTCTGGGCAGCTAGGGATGTGTCGCTTAACTGCTGTTGCGTGGACTGTGCAACGGACGCAAAAGTTACCTTGTCTGCTCGCAAGGCCACATTCTCGGCATGAAGCCGGGCATTCTCCTTTTCTACCTCCACTAGCTTCCCATGGATCTCTACTAGGGCAGAACTAGCGTGACTAGCCGCAAGCCAAAGTCCCCAAGCTGCCAACGAATCCTTCGAAGGCCCGAATGGGTCCTTTGTCTTACGTGCCAGGGTGTACGCTTCACGGAGAGAGGCGAAGGGATCGTCCGTCTGGAAGACAGAGTCTTTCCAGGGGCACTTTCCCTTACCTAAAACCCATCTCTCTAGTTTCCCTTGGACCTCTTCCTGGCACATGAGGTCCTTAACTGCAACAGGGTTCTCCTTAGCCATTTCCTACACTACTACAACAACCCAATACCTCCTACACAAAACAACAACAATTTCTCTACTACAATTTCTTTCAAAATACGGGACCAGGACCTGGAGTGATGAGGAGGACCACCTAGACCCCTGGGGGAGCTAAGGGAAACGAAATCACTGGAACTTTGCTAGGGAAGAGGGAAAAGGAACCAAACTCCAACCTGCCCAAGCAAGAGTCACCTTTGTACGTCCAGGCCTGGTTCTACACTCGACAGCACTGACGACAAAAGGACAAGGCCAACGGTTCAGGGACGGGGAGGCCCACCTGGGACCCAATGGGGAAACCCTCAGGAGCACTTCCAAGGCTCAACTGAAAGGGGGGGTGACGAACTCAAAGGAACTTACTACGCTGTCTGGCCGAACAGTGGGAGAAGAGGGACAAGGAACCCAAAACTGAACCACTCCAGACTGGTTTTCTGGATGGGGGGCACCTCCTCTACCTTAGGTTAAACCACTAAACCCACAGCTAGGTTGGGACTCACTATCCAGTCCTAACAAGCCGGCAAACAACGGGACACACTCGCAAAACTGAGAAACCGGGACTCACCACCCGCGCCCTCTCCAATTCCAAACTAAGCTAGCCACAAATCCAAAGGAAAACTTGCAAGGGGATAGTGAAAGGAGTGGGGATTTTCTCCTTTACAAAAGTGCTTCAGTGTGCCTTGCTGCTAAGATGTTGGATGTGTGTGGACCATTCCTAGCATGCTAGCGTCCGAACACTTTGGATCCCAGCCCACAATAGAACCAAGATGGGGAGGTGATGCCCAGGACAAGAGAGGTACAGTGTTCACCCGATAGAAAAGCTACACAAACACACAGAGATCATGCACATACACTAACCTGCCTAACTGTGATCTAAAACTACTCACTGACCGTTCCCTACGTCAGTACCACCCAATCTGAGGAGGTTCCGGATTCCTTTTCAAATTAGGGGTACCGGGACTGCCCGCATTGCTCCACCACTCTGTTACCCTGTAAACTGGGGGTCCCGGGAGGGGCGCCCAAATAAATAACCAACAACAAGCAAGATGAGGAAAATTAGCTGGAACACTCTCTTGGCTAACGAGAGGCAGGGCAACGCAGCGAGATCTTTTATCCTATGTATACTGGTTCAGGTCAGTGAGGAGTCAAGCAGTTTAAAAATACTAAGAGTTTTATAAGCAGAATAATAAAACACAAGCACACCTAACTAGAAAGAAAGAAAGAAAGAAAGAAAGAAAGAAAGAAAGAAAGTAAGTAAGTTTGGAGAAATAAGCAATACGCCCCAGTTTGCTGAGGTCAAAGAGCTCTGGCTGAAGTCCTGGAGACACCAATTGAAGAGAAGGAAGGAAACCCGGCGTGGAGACCGAGGGGAATCTGTAGAACCAAGCGGCAGCAAGGTGAGGGAGAAGATCCAAAAGAAGCTTCAAGTGATTTCAGCTAGTGATTTCAGCTAGGTCCGACGAGAGTTCCGAAGAGCTCTCAGAATGGGGCATCTTTTATAGGGAAAGAACGACCACAGGCTAGTCTGGTCTTTACAGGAGAATAATGAGTTTTGGTCAGGAGACAAAGCCTCCAAAAGGTCGAAATTTACATGATTGAATTATGAACCGAATTGACAATAGTATAGCTGGTATGTAGATGCCGCTAGCTCGGTCGTTAAGTGCCTGGCTTGCCAGGGTGTTTTCACAGGCAAAGAGTTCTCTTTGTCTTGCAATCAAGGTGTTTGTGTAGGGTGGCTTCCCCCTGAAGCAGAACTGGCTATATCTGGTATTTTACAACTGTCACCCATGCTTAGCGTCGCGCTTGTTCGGCGGAGCCTCACAAACACTTAGCTGGTGGCAGGAAAAAGGCCAAATTATGATATCAAAATGATATCTTTAGTTCACCAAAGACCAGACCAGTTTGCCGTGGTAACACATCAGTGTGTCTCTGATTTAATCCCAAACTGAGATCTGATTCTGACAAGGAGCCCAAAAGGTACAATGAAGCAAGGTAGTTCAGTGGTTACAGGAGCATGGCTAACTCTAGGGCTATTTCTGCACTACGCTGTTATAGTGCTATTATTCCACTTTCAACATCCTCTGGGATTCTGGAATTCTGGGGGTTTGCTGACCTTCTGGGAAGAAATCCAAACTAGTATTCCAAGAGCCACTTGTTTTGTTTTTGCTATTTTTAAAATCTGGTATTTAAAATTGACTTTAATCTATTTTTAAACATTTTGAGAATTTATTTTACTGTTCATTGTTCTTATGGCCCTGGTGGACAGAAAACTGATTAATAAATATTTATATCAAAAAGTAATATAAATAATTGTAGTTTGAAGATCATCAGCAGACAGAGTTTACAAAATCAGTTCTGGAGATTTTCAAACACCAGTCAAAATGTTCTGAGGAGTGGTTTATTATTTTTTAGTTGTCATTACCATTACTAACATAATTACTGTGAACAGTGCTTAGCTACAATGTTGTACATCTTTTACCACTCCATTTTTATGGACCATGTTGTATTCATCTGGAGGACGTGATTTACTCAAGTCCTGTACAGTTTAGCTTCAGGGGGTACCTTGAGACTATGGCCATTTCCACCCTACACTGTTGTATTGTTGTTATTGCACTTTCAACATCCTGTGGGAATTCTAGGGTTTGTAGTTTGCTGAGGCCAAAGAGCTCTGGCTGAGAATTCTAAATGCCCCTCCCCTAAACACCAAATTCCAGGATTCCACAGGATGTTGAAAATGGAATGATAGTGCTATAACAGTGCAGTATGGAAATGGCCTAGGACAGCAACTTCTTCTGACAAAGGCTAGAGTCATCCTGCATCCAGCTCCCTTCAATGAATCTCATTCCATTTTATTCCATCATTTAGCAGAGGTCAAGCTATCTGCAACCACTGTGACACGGTAAGGGTTTACAAGACCAGCATTATATTGCTCTTTTCAAAGGTGTTTCTTTACGGTCCTCTCTCCACATTTGCAGGTTTGACCTTTGTGAACTTGATTATTCACAAGGCACCTACTTGCATCCCCCTCCCCATTTTCCCCCTCCCATTCTCCTACCTTTTACCTGGGTGCACATGTCTTCCTTCCATGGACCTGGGCAACAGGCAAGCAAATGCCAGCAGGCAGCCTTACACGCATACCTTCTCTAGTTGTGTTGTGCTCCCTGCCATTTGCTACCTATTGCCTGAGTGCCTGGAAGGAAGGTAGCATGGCCAGGCAAGATGCAATAAATAATATTTATTTCCTGTGTAGAACACTGTGTACTTCTTTGACTCAAAATGTCCCCTTCCTGTCCAATTTAGCTCACTCACTCCAAATATAGCAATGCTTATACATTCCTTTTCTTGTTTTACTATGCCTAGCTTCTGCTGATTCAAACTTTTCACGTTCTATGTTCCTATAATATGTATTGTGCAGCTTTAGACTTTCCTTTCACCTCTGAGGAGATCAATAGCTGAACATCTTTTCAGCTTCAGTTGCATCATTAGCTACAGCACTACTCGTACTTTCTCTCTGCTGTACTCCAGTAGCTTACCGAATACCTACTGAGCTGGGAAATTCATCTTTTGGCACTATTTCTTATTTCATTTTGGATTGTCTCTTCATAGGGTTTCTGTGACATTCAAAGACATTCAAAAGGGGTTTACCATACTTTCTTCTGCATAGTACTAACAAGCATTAGCTATGGTGCCACAGTCATTGTCTCTAAGAGATCCTCCACCTGTGTCACCTCACACACACACTACTACTACTGCTGCCCAATAGCTGTCACATTTAGTCTGGCTCCTCAGCAAAAGTCTATCTGATATGGGAGACCCTGCTAGCAGCATTGCTGCCATCAGCATAATCTCTTGCCTCAGACAGGCACACAATCTCACCACCATGGAAAGGATAGCCATTTCCACACTAGACTGTTATAGTGCTATCATTCCACTTTCAACACCTTGTGGAATGCTACGGTTTGCAGTTTTGAGAGAGGCAAACCCCAGGCTTCCATAGAGTGTTGAAAGTGGACTAATAGCATTATAACAGTCTAGTGAGGAAATGACTGTAGTGCCATGATAGGTGCGTGGTAGATATGTGATGCAACATGAGAAAAGTAACAACAGCTCAAACTTCTCAGACTTTTTTTTCCTGTGTAGAGAGTACAATCATGATTTACCATTGCAAAAGATATTCTATTAATTTTAAAAAATCCATAACATTATAAGAGCATGTGGAAATTTTTATTATCAAGTTATGCCATTCCTTTCTCTTATTCAAGACCTAATTTGTTTTGTTAGGCATTCATAACTCATTTCCTCATTCTTTCTCCCCTCCACCTTGCAACCTGCAATTGCTTTCTTTCTCTTTCCTTGATTAAAGGCAGCCTAGCTGATTTTCGTAGTCATCGTGCAGTCTGGATGTGCTCCGTTTTGTTCAGTTTTTCATTTGTTCAAAAGCAAATTTATTTCCTAGTCAGGTATATGACACACTGAGAAGTGAACATCACCTGAAATTCAGGAGACATTCTGCTATTCCATTCTTTGTATTCTTTTTGTGCCTTCCATCCAAAACCATTTTCATTTTTCAAAATGCTTGACGGAATTGAAATGAAGATTTGTTATACAATTCATTTCTCACTGTGTCACAAGTCTCCAGGTGTGAATTAAAATCCAGGGTTTTGACACATTTTCATATGGCTACAGCTAGATGCAATAGATACTTTGATCTTTAAAGGGCCACATAATCAGACTTTTGAGAACTTTGTGCTGAAAAATCTTTTTGAGTGTTTGAGGAACAAAGTTAGTTACACCCAGCTCCACCCATAGGAAAGACAAAAGTAAGCACTTTAAAGCAACTGAGCGAGTAGGACTATTTACTTGCTGTGCCTGTGCTTTAAGTAAAAGAACAAGGTTGAGGTGAGTTCACTCCTATTGCTCTTAAGAAGCTTTTACTAGCTGAGCTTCTTAAGCGCTTTTCCTTTATAATGGAGACCCAGTTTTTCTATCAGAATCTTCTCAATTCTTTAGAAAGCATTTGTGGTATATTCTGGGTACCAGTGGAATCATGCCAGAGGATAAAGTTCTTTATATAAATTTCAGCTAGAAACTGACTATACCATGATGGTACTTATTTATAATGCATATATGCAAATATCTTTGGATATATCTTTACTGCTCCTTCTAAAAATTATCTAAGTGTACATTTATCAGTAGTAGTTGAGGAAGAGAGTTAAATGTGTTGAGGATGAGGGAAAGGAGGGCTGGGGGTCATTTTTGCATGTGTAAAACTGAAAAACATTCAATAAAATGCTAGTAATGGGAATGGGAATGGGCTGGTGAACACAGCTGTCCTTGCAAGAGTGAGTGAGGGCAGAGTCACACAAGAACTAACACACTTGTACCTTTAAAACAGCCCTCTGGTAATTCTCCCAGAAGTTTACCAAAGACAAATTTGTAGGGGATGCAAAGTATGAGCAAGCAGGACTTCATGCAGCCTATAAGGAAAAAGCAGAACAGCTGAGCAATGTCCATTCTCTCTCTTGCTGATGATAGATGTGTTGTCAAACAGTTAAGTCTCATAGCTTTCTGTAATAGATGACATTTGCATTGTGGCAGACTCATCTAGGCTAAAAGCACTCAGAGTTTTAGTTACACATTTGTGCATTTTAGTAAACAAACAGTTCTTTTACAGGTTGTTGTTGTGGTCGTCGTCGTCGTGTGCCTTCAAATCATGTCTGACACATGGCAATCCTAAGGTTTTCTTGGCAAGATTTGTTCAGAAGTGGATTTGCTTTTGCCTCCCTTTGGGGCTGAGAGAGTGAGGTCCTTTCCACACCACGCTCCCAACCTGCAATGGTGATGAGATCACAACAGGACTGTGACAATGGTTCTGCGTGACATCATTGCAATCCTGTTGCAATCCTGTCACCATCCATTGCAATCATGGAATAAATCATTGACGGGTTTTTCCTGTCAATGAACCATGATTGCGCAATCCTCCCACCTCCCTCCTGTACTCACCTGCCATGCAAAGGGCCAGGAAGCGCAATGGCTGCACTTCCTCCCCCAGCGCAGCCTGAGAAAGTGCCAGGTTGCACTGTGGAAGGGAGAGGTGAGGCCATTGCGCTCCCTCCTTTCCAGCAGGTAGTTGATGAGGAGGGGAGTGCTTCTGCTGTGCTTCCCTCCCAGGAAAGCCAGCCCCAGGATCCCCACAGGATGGCTTTGACAAAAGGTAAGGTGCGGAAAGAGCCAGAGACTTGCCCAAAGTCACCCAGTTGATTTCCATGCCCAAACAGGGATTTGAACTCAATTCTCTAGAGCTGTAGTCTGACACTCAGACCATTATACCAGGCTGATAGCAGAGCATGGGCAAACTATGACCTGTGGACTAGACTAGAACTCCACAGCATGGAATTCTAAGTTGCTCACTAACAAACAAATCCCAGGGCCATTTCCGCACGGCACTCTTATAGCACGATGATTCCACTTTCATCCTCCTATAGAATCCTGGGGTTTGCAGTTTCAGCCGGCCCCTCCCGAAACTGCAAACCCTAGGATTCCATAGGAGGTTGAAAGTGGAATCATCACGCTATAAGTGTCGTGCGGAAATGGCCCTTGGATTCCATAGGAAAGAGCCATAAGATTGAGGTGGGATCAGTCTTCTCTAAATGTAGCGTAGATCCTCTCTAATGGGATTGCTGCTTCCTAGCTGTTTTGAGATCTGGAAAGCTGGTTGTGGGGAGGGGACGTCATCATGATTGTTGGGATAGCTATCCTACTTCTGTGAGTTGTGTGAATGTGTGTTTGCACACGTGCACATGCACACTCTAATGCATACTTGCACCTGCACATACAGCCCATAGCCTAAGAAGGTTGTCCATCTTTCATTTATAGGTTGTGGCTATGGTAAAGTAAATGGCTACTAGTTCATAGCGTTTACAGTGAATGTTACAATAGTAACAGAAGCCACTTGAAGGTCCCAATTTCAGAAATATGGGAATGGGCTGGTGAACACAGCTGTCCTTCTGTGTGTGTTTCCTTGGAGCTCCTATGGAATCCTGGGGTTTGCCATTTGGGGAGGAGCATTTAGAATTCTCAGCCAGAGAGCTCTTGGGCCTCTGTAAACTACAAATCCCAGAATTCCATGGGATGTTGAAAGTGGAATAATAGTTGGACATCAAAGCGAAATAATGAATTATTTGAAAATAATTACAAACCAATTTGGAAAGAAATCAAGAAATCTTTGGATAATTGGAGTATACTAAAGTTGTCATTGTTAGGGAGAATTGCAGCCATTAAAATGAATATTTTACCTAAACTAAATTTTCTTTTTCAAAATTTGCCCATTATCATTAATGAAAAGCCATTTAAAGAATGGCAGAAGGATTTAACTAAATTCATATGGGAGAAGAAAAGACCAAGGATTAAATGGAAGTTACTTATAGAGAAAAAGGAAAAAGGAGGTTTTGGTCTACCGAATTTGAAAACGTATTACTATGGACTGACATGGGTCAAGGAATGGTTAACACTTTGAGATGAAAAGTTACTAAATCTGGAAGGTTCTGGAATATGCATGGGATGGCAGGCATATGTGTGGTATAATAAAGCAAGGATAGACAAAGGATTTCTAAAACATTACTTAAGGAAAGCATTGCTGACAATTTGGCAAAAGTTCAAGAAAAAAATTTATAGAAAAATTCCTCAATGGGTTTCCCCTCATGAAGCTTTGTGTGGTAGATGGAAAGACCCACATGAAAATTGGATAAAATATAAAGATATAATAATAGAAGAAAAGAAACATGAATATATGATGAAATCAAGAGAAAGTATTGAAAAAGAGGAATTCAAATGTCATTGGTTTTTGTTCAGACAATTAAAAGAAAGATTTACTATGGATAAAAGAAAATCTATTTGAAAAAATCATGTTTGAATCTCAGAGACAAACGACATCTAAACTGTACAAATTGTTGTTGGAAAGAGAATTAGAAACCGAGCAAATTAAAGAGACAATGATCAGATGGGCTCAAAATATAGGGCAGGAAATACATCTAGAACAATGGGAAAGAAGCTGGAGAGATACACGTAAATTCATAGCCGCACAAAAGCTGAAGGAGAACTATTTAAAGATGTTTTATAGATGGCATTTGGACCCGGCAAAACTGAACAAAATATATAAAACAAAAGAAAATAAATGTTGGAAATGTGGGAAAGATAACGGAACTTATTTTCATGTATGGTGGACATGTGACAGAGTGAAAATCTTTTGGAAAAAAATTCATGTAACTATGACGAAGATATTACAAATAAACATTCCGCTAATACCAGAAATATTACTATTGAACATATTGCAGAAAATAGATGGAGAAGCAAAGAGGAAATTTTGGAGAACAATTCTATATATGAGCACAGCAGCAAGAATAATATATGCAAAGATGTGGAAAAACAGATTCCACAAATAGAGGACAAGATTATTAAATTGGCAGAATTTAGAGAAATGGACAGACTAACAAGGAGAATACAGGGTAGAGTGCAAAGACGAAATGATGATGAATGGAAACTAGTTGAAGAATACATGTTTAAATAGGGAATAAATAAAGAAGAATAGTAGATAAAGGTTCTCAAGAACAAAGAGAAGGAAGGAGATAATTAATAAGAAATGAGATATGGCCGACAAAATACAAACAGAAGTAAGACAATGGAAATAGAAAACTAAGATAAATAAATGGTAAACCCCATAAGGGAAAATAAAGAAGATAAACTTAAAAAGGTACAAGAAATCATTTGTATTTGGTGAAGCTAGGAAGTAAGACTAGAAGAAAGTAATGTACAGAATTGAGAGTAAGGGCAAGATTGGAAAGAAGTAGTATTAAGAGGATAAGAAAATTGTAAACAAGAAAAGCGGTATAGGAGTATATAAAATATGAATGCATGAATGTTTTTAAGATTACAATGTAAAAAACGTACATGTTGAATGTATATTTAAGAAAATATGATTAAGAAGAAAAAAAGAAAGTGGAGTAATAGCACTATGACACTGTACTGTGGAAATGGCCTCTGTTTTTGCATGAATCCAGCACAACAGGTGATAAGAAACTTTGTGGTAGACCCATTGGTGCTAATGGATCCAAAGTAATTCATCTCTTTTTTCCCTTTTTGCTCTTCATTAATAGGCCCCAACTGCCCGAGCATGTAGCCTCTACATGTTGCTGGAATGGAATGCCCATTGACTCTAACTCAATGTTGAAAGATCATAGCAGTTGCCGCCAAACAGTATCCAGAGAGCCACACATTTCAGACTCCTGTACTAGGCTCCAGGCAAGACAAGATTAGTTATATTTTTATTTTGAAAACATATTCCACTTTTTCTTTCAAAAATGATCTTGAAGCAGTTAATAACAGCAAAATATACATATAATATTTTGTCCAACAAATATTGATTCTTATGAGTCAAACTAGCAAGACTTCTCTGCCCACTTACCTGGGAACAATCCCCACTAAAAAAACTGGGCAAGAGTCTGGAATACATGGTTGCTTGAAAAACTTTCTTATAACATCAATACTTGTAAATGGACACAAGAAACTGGACTCTTTTTATGAGAACTGTTCAATATTTATTGATTATCTTGCTACCAGTTCACATTTACACTAACCACTGTTAGGGCATGCTGACTTACAGAGGGACATTTTCTGTTGGGATTGGACACATCATGAGAAATTCCCCCAAGTGAACCTTGTGGTCATCTGAATTGGGAGCACCTAACAACACCCTGACAATTGCCTCACTAGAACAACTCATCAAATGTCCCTAATGCATACTTCCCTGTCAGCTCACATCCTAAGCCTGTTTGAATGATTCCTGTTGTTTGTATGCTTTTTGTGAAACTCAAATAAATACAAAAATTGCAAAAACAAATTTAAAAAACCCTGGAGCTTGCTTTTGAGTAGATATGTACAGGACTGTGTTATTGAAAGAGTTATTGGAAGACAGAAGAAAGTGCATGTGTCCAGACCCTGTACCAGATACCACCAGCTGCTATTGCTTTAGTAATTAATGTTGTTATTAGGAAACAAAGTTAAGAATATCACAATATAAGAAATATCTGGCATGGACACTTATGGTATGATAAGATTAAAGTCAATGCAAATTTGATAAGGATTTCCTCCAGCCCATCATATAATCACTGATAAAAATATTGAAGAATGTCGGCCCTGTGGCACTCTGCTTGAGATATCCTTCCAGTTTGAAGCACAGCCACTGATGACAAGTCTTTGAGCATGCTTTTCCAATGAATTATGGATCCATCTGATGGTGTTTCCATCTATTCCATATTTAATCAATTTGCTAATCAAAATATCTAAAGGGACCTTATCAAATGCTTTGCTGAAATCCAGATAAATGACATCTACAGCATTGCTACCATCTACTAAGCTAGTGAGCTGAACAATAAAGATATGAAGTTAGTTTGGCAGGATTTGTTCATGACAAACCCATGCTGGCTCCTACTAATCATTCCATTATCCTAAAGATACTTGCAGATGGGGTCTTGTATAATCCATTATAATATTTTTCCTGTTACTGAGGTCAAGCTGACTGCTCTGTAGTTTCCTGGATTTTATTCCCCCACCCCAACTTTTGAAGAGAGAGAGATAATGTTTGTTCATCTGTAGTCCTCTGGCACCTACCTTTTCTCCAAGATCAAAAATGATGGCAAGTGGTTCTGCAATTATGTCAGCAAGTTCCTTCAATACACTGGGGTGCAGTTCATCTGGCCCTGCAGATTTAAACTCATTTAGGTCAACTAGGTGGTTCCTGTCTAACTTCTTACCAATCTTGAATTGCAAACCAGATCCTCACCAAGGTCTCTGCTGAAGGCTGGAAGCACACAGTCTTCTTTTTTTTGGGGAGGGGGCTGAGGAAAAATGGGTATTGAACAGTTCTGTCTTTTCATTGTGATGTGTTAGTATTTTGCCATCCTTGCTGAGCAATGGTCCCATTATTTCTTTGGTCATTCTCTTACTTCAAACATGTTTGAAAAACTGCTTGTTTTTGCTCCTTGCTTGCCTAGCCAGTCTCAGCTTGTTTTCAGCTTTCCTTACACTGTTCCTGCAATGTTGGGCTGCACATCTGTAGTCTTCCTTGGTGATTCATCTTTCCTTCCATTCTTTATACATGTTCTTTCTTCTTTTCATGTCCTCTTCAAGTTTACTGTGCAGCCATGTTGGCTTTTTCAGATGCTTCCCGTTTTTGTTCTTCTATAGAATTGTGTGTGATTGTGCTTTTAGCAGTTTCTTCCTCATAACATCTCACCCCTGCTGGGTGTCTTTTCCATTAGCATCTCTAGCCATGGGATTCTGCCCAGTATTTCCCTGGGCTTGATCAAATCGTCTTTCCTGAAGTTCCCTGACTATACTTTTCTTTGGTGTGCTCTACAATCATGAATTCTAGCATTACATGATGAGTTCCCCCTAAAGTACCAACAGCTTTGACTCTAATGACCAACTGTTCCCTGTTGGTTAGGATCAAGTCCACAATTACTGATCCCATTGTTCTTTCCTCCACCTTTGGAAAGAGGAAATTAATCTGCAAAACACATCAGGAATTTGTTGGAGAACTTTTGCTTAGCAGAGCTAATCTCCCAGTAGACATCAGGAGAATTGAAGTCCCTCATAGCTACCAGTTCTTGCTTCTTGGAGATTTCTGAGATTTGTTTCAGAAAAGCATCATCCACCATCTCATCTTGGTTTGATTGCCTGTAGTAAACTCCTACCACAATATTGTTTTTATTTCTTTCTCCGTTTATTTTTATCCAAATGGTCTCCACTGCTCTAGTCTGATCACTCATGTGGATTTTTGTACAAATACATTTGTCTTTGATGTATCATGCTACTCCCCCTCCTTTTCTTTCCCATCATTTCTCTTTGAGCAGATTATATACTTCAACTGTTATGTTTTAATCATGGGAGTCATCCCACCAAGTCTCTGTTATACCTATAAAGTCATACTTAGCTTCCCACACTAGGACTTCTAGCTAGTCTTCTTTCCCACATTCTGTGCATTGGTGTATAGACTGTTCTTTCCCCCCTCATCTTTTATTCTACTATGAGTTTTATTGTGGCTCTTTGTGACAGATCCCTTTACCTAAGCTGGTCTCACAGTTCCAACCCTAGGAATCCTGTCACCTCCCCTGCCGTTGTTTCCCCACTTAATCCCTTTGTGGACTGGGCTTCTGGGCCTTACAGTGACCCCTTATATGTGGACCTGTGATGTGGATTCTGTATTGATACATGTGGTCTGACTCCATGCAGGCTTGATAGAGACAGCCAGAGGCAGTTTTAAAATAACAACAAGAATAAGTTTATTAAACAGAGTAGAAGAACATATGAACTTCTCATATTCTATTCTTTTAGGCTTGCCGAAACCATAGTTAGTTCTCCCTCCTGACTGGCTATGCCATTCCTACTTATTTCAACTTTCTCTGTCTAAGCAAAATCCTGCCTGCCTTTCACAGAGGCACTCTACTTCTACTACTACTACTACTACTACTTCCTCCTTTTCCATCTCCTCCTCCTCCTCCTCCTTTTTCTTCCTGTTCACATGCAGCTCTCCCTTTTCAGCATTCCTGAGCCATGATTTGCTGCCAGGTCTGCCCAGTGGCTCCTTCACATTTCCAGTTTCTCCTTCAGCTTCTTCTCTAGAATGCACATCCTTGTGTTTAGAGCTTGCTTTTGGATTGATGTTTAAGCTAGCATCTCCAGCCCCCACAAGGATTTAGTTTAACACATCACAGGCAAGACATCAGCTGGGAACAATGGTGCTATAATCCAAAGCATCTAGAAGGCACAGGCTTGGAAAAAGCTGCTTTAGTCAATCAAGTGGACCTGTGGAAGTCTTCTCCCAATAAGATGCAATGTTAAGAATCAGTAACTGGGTATGAGGTACTACTGAGGTGCCAGTATTGCTTGCACTGTATTCATTCAGTACATATGTTAAAATGTACATGTAAATTAAATCATTATATTGGAGAATGTAAAGAGTAGGTAGATAACAGAAAAACTGCAAAACAAGTTGTTCGCCTAGGCTCACATACATATTTTATCTTTTTTTAAAAAAGCACTACAACTTTTACCATAACCACTTTATAGCAGCATAAGCCATACAACTTGTGGCAAACACATTTTCCTTAAGTATCCATTGCTTTCCTGAGAGAAACTCAAAATTATTGTGATACAAAAATAGCACTGTTGGTTTCAATCAAGTCCCATAATGTAGAATTACTTATTTTGATGTTTGAGTTCATCCAAGGACTGTAGCTATAAGCATGGCACTCATCCTCTTTGTTTTTCATAAATTGCTGCGTTTTGTTCAAGGCCAACATCTATACCCCTTTTATGAGGTTTGGTGTGATGCTGGAACCTGAGATGTTTTCAGAGTTACAGAGCAAGAAAATACATTTTAAGACTCCAGAAGGTTGATGGGTAAGAAGTAACAGTTTGTAGTTATGAGACTGCCCAAGAAACAGAGCTGCAAAGATATCCTGGTTTCTATGAGACTACAGATAGCCACCCCACAGAGAAGAGTGTTGAGTGATTTCAGTACAGCCAACAGAATGAACACTATAAAATGTTTTCAGAAGGGACATAAAACTTCTTAATATAACATTTTAATATTTGAAATGCTTTAGCATAATGGAACTTGGGAAAGTTACTTTTTGGACTACAGTTCTCAGAATCCCACAGTCAGCATGACCATTGTAGGATGCTGGGAATCATGAAAAAGTAACTTTTCCAACCTCTACCAAGAAACAAAGGCCAGCATCCTGTCGACCAGCATTCTGGTTAACATCTAGATGATTCTGGGAACACATCTTTCAACTGTCCCTGTTTGGCAGAGATAGTCCTAGGCCATTTCTGCACTACAGTGTTACAGTGCTGTTATTCCACTTTCTACATCCTATGGAATCCTGGGGTTTGAAGTTTAGGAAGGGGCATTTAGAATTCTCAGCCAGAGGGCTCTTTGGCCTCAGCAGACTACAAACCCCAGAATTCCACAGGAATAATAGCACTATAACAGTGTAGTGCAGAAATGGCCCTAATTAATCCTTGGCTGTCCCACTTTGTCAGCTGCTTTATCAAATGCTCCAGTTTTTCTCTCCTCCTTCCATTTTCCACCTTTATCCTCAGCTTACTTCAGCTGCTGCAAAAATAATTTGCACTTAACTCAGCAGGAACGAGGGAAGAGGAGAGGGCAGAATCCTGTCTATCACATATCTCAGTACACTCAGGCAACAGCAAACTGCTGCAGCCTCTCTTAGCCGTTTTAACCAAACTGTAATGTTGCTTGGTCACATGTGTTCTGGTTTTTATCTTTGAAATGTTGGAGAGTATGTGGAAAGTCCACAAGCAAGGCACAAAAACATGATGCATCATTAAGCATGATGCATTAAGCATCAAGCATCTGTATAATTGTATGCAGAGCATGCCATTCAAATAAAACACCAAATTTAACAAATGAGGGGGAAATTGTTGCTGTGTGCCTTCATGTCATTTCCTCAACACATAAAAACATGTAAAAATACCCCCATTTCTACAAGCACCCTCAAACCTTAACAACTGTTTTGGTCTCAAAGTGGCAACAGGAAGCGATGTGACATAACGGCAGGCAAAAACAGAGGTATTTGGACTTGCTGGGGGGAGTGCATCCTGTGGGAAGTCTGGGTGGGGCATGCCCCCATGGCACTGCCCAATACTGCTATACTGTCTCACCTGATGTGGCCAACAGGAAGGGATTATAGGAATTGGTATTCTGAAGGATCAATCATAACCTATCCTTGGGCTAAATTCTCCAAAGCCTTTTTAGGGAGATGCTATTTCTTTCCTAAACATGGAATTGCTTTTAACAAACCTCCGATCTAAGATCCTTTCTTCTTAGAGTAAGAATACAAATTTATAGAAACAAAGATGCTTTTGAATATAGCAACAACTTCAAAAGAAGGAAATCATTTCAACATTGACCCTACTTAGTTTAGCTTGTAAGCTATCTTTTATATGAGAACCTCTGGGACTGGCTTACTGAACTTCCAACAGATCAAAACTGTATGAACGTGCGTCTTCAACAGTGTATAACATTATGCTCTTATTATTCTAACCTAATTTTAAAGCCCTGCAGGTATTCAAGGACTAAGCTTATGTTGGAACTCCCTTCTTCAAAAGTAATTGTGGGAAGAACTGGGAGGAAGGCTGCCATGCAAGGTTGTCAAACCATACCCCCATGGTCATGGTTCCAATTTAAGGCAATCCTCCCTACCCCAAGCTGCTATTATCTGTGGAGGTGAAAACTTGTGGGAAATTGTAGTTGTTTATAAGGATATAAAAAGACCTGCATTAGATCAGACCAAAGTTCTGTTTAGTACAGCAACCTATTTCAACAGTAACCAGCTACAGGCCCATGAGACATGAAACAGCATCCTTCACTTAGTCCTGCTTCCCAGAAATTGGTACTCAGAGGAACACTGGCTGTGATACTGTAGATGTAGCATATAGTCACCATCACTAATAATCACTGACAACCAATCCTCCACGTGTTTGTGTAATAAAATGGGAAGGCATCCAATTGCAGCTTGTGGTAGTGAGTGCCACAATATAACTATGTGTCATGTGAAAATGTACTTCCCTTTGTCTGTCCTAAATCTCCCACCATTCAGCTTCAATTGTTGGCCTCAGCTCCAGTATTATTAGTGACAGAAAAACAAAAGCAAAACCAAAACTACCCCATCCATTTTCTCCAAACTGTACATAATATAGTATATTTCTGTCCTGTTACCCTTACTCATTTTTTTCATACTGAAAAAGCCTCAAACTTTCTAACATTTCTTCATAAGTTGCTTTTTATAGTGCTGGTTGCCCTTTTCTGATTACTTTCTCATCTGTGAGTAATGTAAACTTTTTTTGGGAGGGAAGAGTGGTTATATTGGGGAATGGGTGCAAGAACAAAGGATTAATTCCTTTCTCACACTGTGACCCTGATCCAACCTTCCAGTAGCTTCTTAAGGAAGAAATTTCTACTGCAGGATCCATAATCCTATGCTACCATTTTAGATGATGATGATGATGATGACTGAAGTGTCCTTTTCAAGGTAAATGGATCAAAGTTAGGAAACTCTTTCTGGCCAAATGTTCTATTATTCCAATTTGTTGTTTTGTATCTTCAAGTCATTTCTGATTTACGGCGACTCTGAAGTGAACCTATCATGATGTTTTCTGAGGCTAAGAGTGTATGATGTGCCCAAGGTCACCCAGTGGGTTTCCATGGTTGAGTGGAGAATCAAACTCTGGTCTATGCTAAAACTACTACATCACACTGACTCTCTGTTATTCTAATATGAATGTGTTTTGTCTGTGCAAGGTTGCATCTGCACTTAAAAGGTCCTTTGAGAGACTTAGAAAAAAAAATCACCGGTAGTATGAAATGTTCCTGTGTGCAGTTCTTGCCACTCCTTCTTTCTAGAAACTCCATTCCCTTCCCAACCAGTTTTACCACCCCCTTCCTCCCTCAACAGTCAATCAGTGGCCATTGAGAATGCTCAATCCACATTTGGCTCTTTTGCAGCCCACCCCCTGCTGCCTTAGCTTTTGTTTCTAAATATCCTCTGTATATCTGCAAGCCTCAGGGTTCCCCGCAACTTCCTAATATTGTCTTCATAAGCAATGTCATGCTTGGCCATTAATGAAGCATAAGCTCACTGAACATCACCTTGCAGCTGGCAAATACTGTACCAGTAGTGTAGGCATAGACACTGTGTGGCCTATCAAATGATACTGGACTGCAGTTCCCATTACTTTCTGTCGTTGACTAAGCTGAAGGCTAGTGTTGTTTGGAAGAGGATTGTATACCATCTGGAGGGCCACATTTTGACCAACCTGATAATGAGGCTAGGTATGCTAACACCAAAGCAAGAGAACAAGATATTCTTCTAAGTCATTACTGGGCCCATAGCTGTGACGTGTATGTTATGTTCCGCAGGTGTCAACAACAACAGAAGGATAAGTTGATAATATATTTAATGCTGCCCTTACAGTATACAAATTCTGACATTCAAAAACAGTCTTACCTCTTGTAGAATACTGTTTTAAATCTTTTCTGTTTATTTTGTAGTTTGAATATCTGCGTTGCATATGAATGTTCAATTAAGCACGTGAAGTGGTTTGTGTGTCAAGATTGTGCTTCTGATTTTTTAAAGAAATTCACTCTTGAAAGCACCAAGTTCTGCTGTTTTAAACTTAAAAGGAAATCTGTAGCCTCAAACAATTTGCATAAAGCTGCATCTTGACTTCAAGGGTAGGTTTCCCATTCCATTGAAGTCAAGTAGCGTTTGCCTTTAACTTTAGTATAGGAAATGGCAATCATGGTGTGGAAAACATCAGAACTTGAAAGAAAAGCAAACTTTTCTCAAACTGATGCTGAACTTGAAATGAAACTTTTGTTTGAAAAGGAATCTCTTATGAAGAAGGCCCTCAAGAGAACCTTTAGAAATTCAAAAGCTTCTATAGTCAAATGATCCAACAAAAATGTAATCACTTCACCATGGGGGAAAGAAAGGAAAGTCAGAAACATGAAAAGCCAGCGGTATGGTATGCAGAGCAGAGACCCTCCTAAATAATTAGTATGCTAAGGAATAGAACTCTTAATACAAAGATAGTTGCATAGCTATGAACCTCTGAACTGGGAGTGTATTTAAAATGCACAGGATAACGCAAAGCATTAAGTTTTATGAAATGTGTGGGTTTAGAATCAATAAAATATAAAATCACCATCACCAAATGAACAATATGTATCAAATTGTGCTAATGTGTATGATAATGAGACCAGAGCTTGAAGAGTTTACACTTTTCAATAGAGCTCCAAGAAATTTCCTAGGCAGAATGACCACTGTGGGATTCTGGGATTGTAGTAAGAAATAGTACAGAAGCCATCATTTGGATGCCCCATCACTTGAGGTCTGTGCTCAACATGCTACAGAGTTGTGGGGTACAGATCTCAACAATTTGCCATAGCCTATTTGCTTGCTTGGAACCCTCCAGGCACTTCCATCTTCCTCGCACTTTTCACTTTAATGAGCTACCTATCAGAAGAACATGCCCTCCAACTGTTCTAACTGGGCAAGAACAGCCCCTGTTAATCCTCTGTCATGCCACTTTTCTGCTTCTTTTGAAATGTTCCAGTTTCTCCTACCTCCTCTTGCTTTCTCCCTTTGTCCTCAGCTTACTATAGTTTTTGCAAACTGAGGCCCTTTCCTCATGGGGGGCCCCCGAAATGGGGTGGCGCACGCAGGGGCAGAGCTTACCTGCGAGCAGGTTGCTCCGTCCCTGTGGGGAGCGCGGATTCGCCGTTCTAAACGCCGCGGAATTTTGGCGGCGCTCGGCGGCGTTCGGCAGTGCCCAAAATGGCAGCCGGCAGCTTCCACCGACGCTCCACCAATCAGGGCAGCGCGCCAGCCGGAAGTACGCCCCCCTGGGCAGATCTGCAGGGATGCGCTACCGCGTCTCTGCAGTTCTTCACCGGGGGCTGCCACGGGGCAGCGTGGGTGAGTTTCGTAAAAACCACTTGCGAAGGTGGTTTTTATAAAACTCACAGCGCCACCCCCGCGGCTGCGCTAGAGCAGTTTGAGGTCTAGAGCCTCACTTTTTCTAACTGCGCTAGCGCACCCCACGGTGAAGAAGACCTCCAAGAGAGGTCGCCCTAGCATGGGCAATATGCCCATGTGGAAATGGCCTGAGTTCAAAGTGCAGAAATAGTTTGCACTCTTTTAACTCTGCAGTAGGGATCGGAGAGATGGGGACAGAATATTTCCCTCCCTGTAGGCTCAGGTAAAAACAAACTGCTGTAGCTTCTGCTAGCCTGTACATTATTCCTCATTAATAACTTTTGTATCTTGACCACACCCTGATGTTACTTAGCCACACGTGTCCCAGTTTTCATCTGTGAAATGTTGGAGAGTATGGAGGGAGAACTTCTAGCTGGTGCAGACTCCTTTTTTGGGGGTGTACTTTCCTTAAGACAACAATGAAAGCAGAGGCAGTAATGTGGAGCTGGGAAAGTAAGCCTTGCTTATCTTCCTCCGGTCAATTCTAACTGGTGCTCAGGATGGTTGAACGTGGAGGTACCTCTTAACATTACAAGGACCCACTCATATTTTGACCCTGCAATGTCAGGGAATGGCATGATTCTGACCTGGCAGATCTAAACAGCTAGGACAACAGTGGTGCTCAACCTTAGACAGGAGAAGTGAAGTAGCAATAACTATCACTACAATCTTTCTTTCCCCAGAATGCTTTCAAGTCCTGACAGAGAAGGGCCCAGGACATTCTGGGGAAAACAATACTGTATCTGCAGCCCTCATCCAACATTTTTCTTTACAGTGGTCAGCATAGCTGCTTTTAGAAAAGAACAAGGAATGTCCATAACTTGCAGCTCCAGTAGGATGTTTGGGATCTGTCAATCCCAGAATTCATCTTATCGTGCTAGGTACCAATACCCTAGTGATATCTACTTTCTTTCCAAGGTTTTTCTTAAAATATTAACTCATGAAGCCAGCTGTTATTGTTGATGTTGCTACTCCTTCCTTCAGGGTTTCCTATAGCCTCATTTCCAACTTTGCAAGAACTTAGAAAAGCCTGTAAGTCCCAAGATATCCCTGCCAGAATGGCCAGATGTGCATATGCCACACTCTTCTTGAGACCCAAGATGCTAACTGCCTGCCTGCCTGCCTTTTCACACATACTCACCAGCACATCATGGTTCACTCCACTTCTTATTCTAGGTCATGAGTCCTTGTCAGCTTTCATGTGCTTCTTCTTGGGTTCTGTTTCCATCATTGCCATCGTCTCCTCTTCCCACTTTAACATATATTCCCCATCAGACAACATCTTGATCTTGATCCTCCAGCCTTGTCACTGATTCACTTTGCTCTTTTCTCTAGTGTGACCCCTTGGCCAAATATATAGAGTCATGCTTACAGTTCATCCTTCCAGCTATTTGCTTCATGCACTATATACGGCTCCTTCTCATCTCTACTTAACCTAAGCCTTGGTCTTCCACCTTCATTTGAGAAGCAAACAAGACTTGGGTGCTTCAGAGCTGTGAAAGAGCAGGTGCTGCTTTCACTAGGCAGCATTTTCAAGCCTAATATATTAAAATCTGGATCTGTCTCATGAAATCAGTGTTGCTTCTTTCTCCTGTCTAATTTCATTGGGGGTGACATCAGCCTGACAACATTCTAACCATCTGTCAGTTTATAAGGGCCTATTTTCTCTTATAATTAGCAGTCTGGCCTCTGGTATGCACAGAGAAATTCACTTGCAGCCATACAGCCAAGGAGACAGGGGAGAGGACAATCATTCTAATCCAGAATGACAGCTGACACAGACCACACCATCAAGGAAGCTGGTTTTACTACAGAAATATTTGCTCACCCAAATCACTAACAGAAAATAAAGTTGGATATACTCATGTAGGATCCATTTGTGGACAAGTGGCAAGGACATGGTTGGCTCCCTTGAGATGATGATCCTGCTGACATTACTATATTTGCATTCTTCTTTTTCTTTTCCTTCTACTGAGCAGTGTGACAACAACCCTGTTAAAGAGACAAGAGATAGGAACTTGACCAATGACCAAGCTTCATATCTCAGCAGGATTAAGATGGATTTTCAGTACCTTAAGGCTACATTCCAGCCTTTTTATTGCACAGCCTCTGGTTTTATTTTTGTTCAGTTGCATAGCTACATATTACCCATGTCTATGGCACTAAAGATATCCCCTCCCATGAAACTGGCTTTATTGGATCCTGTTTCCTGATGAATTGTCACTATTTGTTTTTATTTGCTGTCAAATTGACTTTGACTTATGGTGACTCTATTACTGGAAGACCTCCAAGAATACCAGTTATCAACTGTCCTGCTCAGATCTTGCAGACTCAGCGCTATGACCTCTTTGACTGAGCCAATCCACCTGCAGTTTGGTCTCTCTATCTTCCTACTGTCTTCCACTTTACCAAGCATTATTATCTTTTCCACTGAGTTATGTCATCTCATGATATGTTCAAAGAATGACAGCCTCAGTTTAGTCATCTTGGCTTCTAGTGAGAGTTCAAGCTTGATTTGCTCTAAGATTCATTCATCTGTCTTTTCAGCAGCCCATAATATCCACATAACTCTTGTCCAGTATGAAATTTCAAATGAGTTTATTTTCTTCCTGTCAGTCTTTTTCACTGACCAGCTTTCACAACCATACATAATAATCAGAATACTATGATCTGGATGATCATATTTAGGAATCAATTCCTACTTACTTTACTTTCTTCATGGCTGCCTTTCCAAATCTCAGTTGTCTTCTAATTTCTTGACAAATTTCTTAATTTCCCTACTTTGATTAATGACTGAGCCAAAGTATACAAAAAAAGTATATCTTTAACTGTTTCAATGTCTTTATTACCCACTTTTTTGGTCTTTGTCACCCACTTTAAAGAGGTCATTGTCTTCTTAATATTCAACTCTAACCCTACCTTTCTACTTTCTTCCTTAATTTTCATCATCAATAAGTCCAGGTCTTTTCTGCTTTCTGCAAGTGTTATGGTATCATGTGCAACTCTTAAATTGTTGATGCTCCTTTCCCCAGTTTTCAAGTTAACTTCCCCTGAGTCTAATCATGCTTTTCAGATGATTTGAGCTGCATATAAATTAAAGAGAGATTGTGATAACATGAAGCTTTATCTGACCCCCTTGCCAACAGGAAACCATTCTGTTTCTTTATATTATGGCCTGACTGTAGCTTCTCGTCCAGACAGTCAGGTGTTGTAGCACTCCTGTTTCCTTAAGAGTGAACCAAAATTTCTCATGATCAATCCAGTCAAAGGTTTCCCTGTAATCTACAAACCAGAAGGTGATTTTGCTCTGAAATTCTTTGGTGTTTTATATTATCCAATGCATGTTTGCAATATGCTCCCTTGTGCCTCTTCCTTTTCTGAAACCAGTTTGGACATCTAGTATTTCTGATTCCATATATCATAACAGCCTTTCTTGTAAAATCTTGATTATCAGTTTGCTTGCATGGGAGATCAGTGCAATAGTCTGATGGTTACTATAAGCCCTGGTGTCCCCTTTTGAGGGAAATGGAATGTATATCAAGTGTTTCCAGTCTGGGGCCATTGTTTTATTTTCCATATTTGTTGGCAAACTTTTGTTAGAATGGTGGCAGCATTTAACATTCTCTGCCAGAGAGCTGTAGTGCTTCACCCAGCTGCAAACCATAGGATTCCACAGAATGCAGCCATGGCACTGAAAGTGGATTCATAGTGCTGTAATTGTATAGTGCAGAAGTGCCTTTGATGTTTCTATAGGTAACACTGGGTTCAGTGAGAATTATTTTTCAATAGACATGCATTAGGATGGAATTCATACATACCTGAATGTGAGAATAAATACTACTAAATTCAGAGAGGCTTACTTCTGGGTAAACAAATGGGATCACAGTTTTTTTTAAAATACAATATAAACAAGTTAAATATTCATACAAAACTCCAAAACACACATTACAGTGATAGCTTCATTAGGCCAGCCAGAAAGTACAAGTTTTTGAAGCTGACAGGTTTCTTCATCAAGTATAGACGTTAAAAAATATGATGATTGATGGAGAGTAACAGGACTTCATCCTTCTTACATGTTAAATGTGTCATTTAGCATCATCTTGAAGGAAGTGTTGATTTCGGTAGAGGTCACACCGCTTTTTGGCCATGAGATCACTGGGGGCTGAAACAGCCAATGCAAAGCAATAAAATTTGTTTCTCCATTGGTAGAAGCTAGGAGTATTCTTTCAAGAGTGAGGCTGTTATCCATCCTGTATGAGGTTACAAGCCACTCCGTAGCCAGAATATGTTGAGTTGCTCAAGAAGCATCTGTATTGACATATTTGGAGAAAGCTTAGATGTTGTAAGAGGGAAAAACAGGCCAATGATAGGCGAATTCAGTATGTTTTACCTTTGCTAGAAATAAAAACCACAGAGATTAAGTTCCACTCTCATTTGCTCCCTCAAGTTCAGTATTCTCCTGTTGTGGCTGAATTTGATATCTTCAAATAAAAAAAAATTAAAATCCAGAGGTATCGTGTTGGTCAAGCAGCAAAATATTACGAAATCAAAAATACAGTTCATGATTATACCTTTATTAGGCCAACCAAAAAGGTATGAAATACAGTATTCAAGCTCACAGGTTTCATCAGGCATAGATGTTTAAAATCATTTTGCAGAGAAATATGATGATGGAGAATTACAGAGCTGCATACAGAATTTAATTTTATTGTTTTGGCTGTTTCTGTCCCCAGCCACCTCATGGCCAGCAAAGAGTGTGGCATCTACCTGTATCAATCTTCCCTCCAAGACCATCTGTAAAAGGATTAACATCTCAAGAAAGGATCTTCCCTCCAAGACCATCTGTAAAAGGATTAACATCTCAAGAAAGGTGCATTCAGATTTTTCTATATTTTGATGCTTGGACAATATGGCTACCCCAACATATTTATTCATATACAACTAATATAAACACTATTCATTGAAGAGTTAGGCACAGTGTGGCTGCCCAGAAACTGTTGAGTTACAATACCTTCCAGCATTTTTCACCACTGGCTATCTAATATGAATTGTAGGCAAACAACACTTGGAGGCCTGGACTTTCCCAAGCAATATGGGTCAAATCCCAGCATTAAAATTGAACAATGTAAAAAAAATCAATTTCTCAAGGAGAGATTGTGTAAAGTTTAGAAAGACAGAAGACATCTGGCTGTATTCAGACATTTGTTTGTGAACAGCGTCAGGAAAAGAACAATGAAATAGCTAGAAATGTAGTATTTCTACACCGCAGTATTCAGGATGGTGAAAATATGAAGCTCTCTGTAAGAATGTCTCCAAACTAGGTGAATGAATAACAAAACATCAACTGAAATTTAATGCACTGTTGTACATAGACTTTAGAAACAGGTCAAATTCAGTGTTGTTCAGAATGTCAATAGCATGTGTACTGGGACTCTGAGAACAGCCAGATCTCTGTACCTATACAATGAGAAAAGGAGCTGAAAGTAAAAGTATCATAAATCTAAAGCCTTTTTACACATAAACCATGAAGCAGCCCCATATTATTCTGGTCACCCATCTAAAAAAGTTATCATGTGACATTCAAACAGATAAAGAACAAGCTAGATTGTTAAGGTGCTTGAGCTCTTTTCCTATAATAAAGCAGCCTTTTATTTAACAAATTTCCTAGACAAAAGAAAACAGCCAGAATTTCATGCAATTGAGTGTGTCAGGTGCTGGAGGGACAGATCAGTACATTGTTCAGTCAGACTGCTGGGTTTTCCATGCTAGCAGCAAGGAAAGAAAATCCGGAACCAGCACGGAAACACAGTAGACTACCAGGAGTACGGATGAATCCGTCTGTGTCCCCCCCCTTCTTTTAAAGGCCATTTCCGCACTAGGCTGTTAGAGGGCCATTATTCCACTTTCAACATCCTGTGGAACCCTGGGGTTTGCAGTTTCGGGAGGGGCCGGGCGGCCCCTCCCGAAACTGCAAACCCCAGGGTTCCACAGGATGTTGAAAGTGGAATAATAGTGCTATAACAGCCTAGTGCGGAAATGGCTCTAATAGCTTGCCGAGGGGCCCCCATCTGCACTTCCATGCTGATCACAGAAGAAAAGTTCCCCTGGCCCTTAGCCAGTGCTGAAACACAGCAAAGTGCCTGGCGTTTGGGTTGACAAATTCATAGGGAAATGAAACCTTCATGTTCAGTGGCAGCAATAAATACTGAATATTGAGGGCCAGTACATCTACATCAGAGATTCTGCACGAAAGTTTAAAATTGATCAGGGATGTCGCACAACGACCTAATCAAAACGGGTGAAGAGTTATTGTTGTTGGGTGCCTTCAGCCGTTTCCGACTTATGGCGACCCTAAAAGACGAACCTACCGTGGGTTCTCTGGGGCTGAGAGTGTGTGACTCGCCCAGGGTCACCCAGTGAGTTTCCATGGCTGAGCGGAGAACGTCCAACGCTCAAACCCCTACACAACACTGGCTCTACGTGGGCAAGGGATGGTGAGCTAGAAATCCTGATGTTCAGTAATATATCCATACATTTATCAACAGGACTCGCTCTGTCTGTCTTCCGCCAGTCACAGACATAGGACTGGCCTTTGTTTGAGCTGGTCCTCTAGGACTGACCGTCCTCCCCTCTCTCCCGAAGCACAAAAAGAAACAGCCTCAGAGGAAGGCGGGGGCCCACTCCCTCTGAACAAATTCTGCCAAGAAAAGCCCGTGACAGGTTCGCCATGAGTCGGAAATGGCTTGAAGGAACACGGCAACGACTATCCTGAGAAGCAACTTCCCAGCTTCCTCCCAGCATTACACTGAACTGTACAAATTCCACGCCATGCTGTGACTGCGGCCATTTCCGCACCGCCGCGCCGTTATTCCACTTTCTACATCCTATGGAATCCTGGGGTTTGCGGTTTACTGCAGGATTCCCATGGTGCGGAAATGGCCAGTCTCCCACGACGCGTTGGACGGCTTTTATCCCAAGGCGGCCACCGTAACAGAGAAGGCGGAGCAAAACTGACGCGAACGGGCGGAAGTGAGAGGCCCCTGGCAAGAACTTTCAAAGCCAAACGTCCGCGGCTGCGCATGCGCTGCTTGGTTGCGCGGTTCGCGCGCTGCGGTTACGTACCCCGGGCGGGAGTTGTGGAATTGGGGAAGTGGCTTCTCGCGGCTTTTTTCAGCCGTTCTCCTTCTTTCGGTCGCGGCCATGAGCCTCTGGGTGGACAAATATCGGCCGACCTCCCTTAGCAAACTGGATTATCACCGGGAGCAAGCAGCGCAGCTCCGGAACCTGGTGAGAAACGGCTGCATTTTCATCATAGGTGGGGGAGGAAGGAAAGGGAACCTCGTCTTTCTCCCTCTGCAGATGTACTTCTCTTTGCATAGGCTCGAGTGTACGTTGCTTATTTCAGGACGCAGCCCTGCTCTCTGTTAAACGATGTGCCTTGCAACGGTTTTCCTCCCTGCTTTCCGGGAAAGTTTTCATTTCTGTAGCTGAATTGCTTGGGCAATCTAACCCAAAACCCAATTTGGGAATTTTCAGTTTTGGGGTGTGCATATATACATACATATATGAAGTAACAATGAAAAAGTGCATCAGAGTATACACAATATTAGTAAACATACCTGCGGACCAGATTATCCTTCATACACCTGATGAAAAAGGGTCAGATTTTGTGCCGCAATAGATCTGTTTATCTGTAAGGTACCACTGCTTGTGGCTTCGTGTGTCCCTGTGTGTGTGTAGGGATGCTCTTGTGTAGAGTTGTGTGGGTAGGGCGAGATGAAGGGAATAAATCATGCTTCCTCCGTAGGTTGGTACTCTTACCTCAGGGTGGGAATTGTACAGCCCTCTACATGTTGGACTGCAACATCCATGATTTCTTACTGTTGGCTGTGCTGGCTAGAGCTAATAGGAGTTCCTCCTCAGTTACACTCCTTGTTTACACAAGTACACACACACACACTGCCCCCTTTATAGTTGGCAAATTTTTACACATCTGCAGTATGTACCAGAAAATTGTAGTTTGTGGTATTTTTAGTATAACTCTCAGGCGGCAAATAAGGATACATATACAGCTGGAATGTTTTCCCATTAAAATTCCTAGAGTGCTACCTCTGGTTAATCAAGGCAGTAGCAGTTAGTCTGAATGGTCTTCCTCAGTATCAGAGTTTCTTACTTTTGGACTATAATTCCCAGAATCAACCAGCAAGCAGGGATAGCATCTCCATATAAAGCAGCATCCTATATTCCCAAGCATATTGTCTACTTCCAGCATTAGTAATTGGTAACAACACTGTAGAGTTCCATTGCAGAGAACCTGCTAGAAAGGTCTGAGCCCATTACATCCATCTGTTGAAATAAAATACAAAGAAGCTCTAGTACTTACTTTCTAGAGATGAAATATAAAGGTGTGTTCATGTGCTCAAATCCCAGTGGAGTTTAATCACAGGCAATGCTCTCTTTGGACTGTAACCTAAGTTAGGAAACAAAGATTTACTTGCAGGGTGATGGGGGAATTTCTTCAGTTATGTGGCTTAGAGTTCAACAGTTCTATAAAGTAAACATCACAGTTCCACAGTGTCTGGGTTTTGAAGTTTGCCTTTTGTGGTTTGATCTAAGGCTCAGTTTTTAAAATATTTTTGTAAGTGGTGTTTCCAAAGATATCCTATTATGTTTTTTTAACATCAATCAGAGATTCAGCAGCAGGGTTTCTAGGTTAGAAAGAATGCTTTGTAAGGCAAGCTTAAATTCCAATTTTACTTGTAGACATTAATCATTGATGATTGCCTTCTACTTTTCCCAGACTTTGTGCTCTCAAACCTTAGTTGGTATTGCTCAGATTGAGGACTTGTTTACAGAAGGATGATCTATACCAGGAAAGTTCTCTGTGAACGCCTTACTAGGTGCCGTTGTGCTGAAATGTTTGTTAGACCTAAAATGAAATAGGAATACTCCCCGTGTTCTTGATGATATATGCAACTACTCTCTTGAAAAAGGAATCTCAATGACTTCTTACTTTGCTTAAAGAAGTTCTGGCACACATGTCAAACCTTGGCTTCTTGATTCAAAACAGAATTGGGCTGGAATGCAGGATATAGTTGCCCCAAATGACACTGAGTTAGGTCTTGAGAGTGAGGGATGCTTATGATGTGGCAGGATGGATCAGTAAATCTCCACATGTCCATTGTGAGCAACTTAAAATTTGACAGAAATAAATGAGGTAGCAAACTAGTGCTGCCTGTAAGACCATTGTAGTTTGACCATGGCAACATTTACTCAGATATAAATCTCACTAGCAGCAAAATAAAGTGGTTCACACTGACTCAGACCATTCATTTGCCTAATTCAGCAGTTCTCCAGGGTTCCAAGCAGAAGTCTTTCACCTATCTTGTCAGAGATACTAGCAGTGAACCTAAGACATTTTTCATGCTTATCATGTATTGAACTATAGTTCTTCAATAGGGCTTACTTCCAGCAAAAACCTGTGAGATCAATTTATTGATCACTGAATCAATTGCTATCTGTGTGCTTTTTAAACTTATTTTCATTTACCCTTTTGATGCTTGTTGACTGCTGGATTTATATGGTATATAACATGAGATGGAATTTACTTTTGCTTTGGGCTGTGTTTGCAAGGAGTCTGACCCCCCCGGAGACCCAGTCCCGATATGCTGGGGTTCTCTGCAACCTCACACGATATGTGGACACCTCTTAATGGTGTTACATCCTTCTGAACTTTTTCTCTTTTTATATTTTAGTCTTTCTTTAAATACCAATTGCTTTCAAAAGGAAACTGGAGCTGTTATGATGGACCATGAAGCTAATGTAGGAAACTATATACTAGGATATGTATTGTGAGTAAATTTTCTGTATTGTTACAAGCACAGTAAGGACTTAAATTCCTCACTCGGATCCGTTCTGACTTGGATGCCATGATTGATACGGATCCTGTGGATGTAACTCTAGCCTCTGCTTTTCCAGTGGTAATGGATACTTTTCAATTTGTACAGCCCAGGGATGTGGACAGGATCCATGGAGATATGAGAGCCACCACATGTGTGCTAGATCCTTGTCCCTCCTGGTTTATTAAAAAAGCCAGAGGAGGACTGGCTGAGTGGGTAGAGGGTGTGGTTAATGCCTCCTTGAGACAAGGTAAAGTTCCAACTTGTCTCAAGGAGGCTGTTATAAAACCACTACTAAAAAAGCCATCCCTTGATCCCACCATTTTGGATAATTACCGGCCTGTCTCTAATATTCCATTTCTGGGCAAGGTTCTGGAGCGTGTGGTGGCCTTTCAGCTCCAGGGGTTTCTGGACGAAACGGATTATCTAGATCCATTTCAGTCTGGCTTCAGGCCTGGCTATGAGACTAAGACAGCTTTGGTCGCCTTGGTGGATGACCTACTATAGGAACTAAACAGGGGAAGTGTGTCCCCGTTCTGCTGGACCTCTCAGTGGCTTTTGATACCATTGACCATGGTATCCTTCTGGGTCACCTTGTGGGGATGGGACTTGGGGGCACCGTTTTACAGTGGCTCCATTCCTTCCTGGAGGGCTGAACCCAGAAAGTGGTGTGGGGGACTCCTGTTCAATCTCCTACCCTTTGGCCTGTGGGGTCCCTCAGGGTTCGGTCTTGTCCTCCATGCTATTTAACATCTACATGAAACCGCGGGGAGAGGTTGCCAGGAGTTTTGGGGTTCATTGTCACCAGTATGTGGATGACACCCAACTTTATTACTCCTTTCCACCACAAACCAAGGAAGCTCTCTTGGTCCTAAACCAGTGCTTGACATCAGTAATGGATTGGATGAGAGCAAACAAATTGAAACTTAATCCAGACAAGACAGAGGTGCTCCTGGTCAGTAGAAAGGCAGATCAGGGAATAGGGATTCAGCCTGTGTTAGATGGGGTTGCACTCTCTCCGAAGACCAGGTTTGCAGCTTGGGAGTGCTCCTGGATTCAACTCTGAGCCTGAAAGCCCAGGTCTCAGCAGTAGCCAGGAGTGCATTTGCACAATTAAGGCTTCTGCACCAGCTGCGCCCGTTCCTTGACATGTCAGACCTGGCCATGGTGACACATACCTTGGTTACATCCTGGTTGGATTACTGTAACGTGCTCTACGTGAGGCTGTCTTTGAAGAGTTCTCGGAAACTTCAGCTGGTCCAAGGAGCTGCAGCCAGGTTGTTAACTGGACCTGGTTACAGGGAGCATACAACACCTTTGCTGCAACAGCTCCACTGGCTGCCCATCTGTTTCCAGGCACAATTCAAAGTGCTGGTGACCTTTAAAGCCCTACACAGCTCAATTCCAGGTTATTTGAAGGATCATATCCTCCCCTGTGAACCGGCCCAGGTGTTGAGATCTATGAGAGAGGCCTTTCTCTTGGTCCCACCACCCTCACAGGTGCATTTGGTGGGAACACGGGAGAGGGCCTTCTCAGTGGCTGCTCCCAGGCTCTGGAACTCCCTGCCCAAAGAGGTTAGACTGGCACCCTCCCTGCCTACCTTCAGGAAACAGCTAAAAACATTCCTCTTCCAGCAGGCATTTTATATGTAATTTGTATCGGTGCTGGTCATTTTAATTGTTATTTGATTGATATTTTAATTTTGTTTTTATATGTATTTTAACATGTTTTAATTATTATTGTAGTTTAATCTTTGTTTTAACTTTTGTATATGATAGTTTTCAATTAGGTTTCTTTTAATGGCTGTAAGCCGCTTTGAGTCCCTTTGGGGAGAGAAGCGGGATAAAAATAAAGATAATAGTAATAATTCCTATAATTTCATTTTGTTTGATTGTTTCACAGGTTCAGTGTGGTGACTTTCCACATCTTTTAGTGTATGGACCATCAGGAGCTGGAAAAAAGACCAGAATAATGTGTCTGCTGAGAGAGCTATATGGCTCTGGAGTAGAGAAACTGAGGATTGAACATCAGATCATAACAGTAAGCCTTTGTTTCATTTTGAGCGTGCTGTTGTGGGCTTTGTCTGGTCCTATATTGGTGGTTGGAATCTGAGAATGTAGGCAAACTGCTTGTTAGAATTCAGCCAACAACATATTTCTCAGTCCCTGCACCTCATAGCTAATTACATCTGGCAAGGGGGGCAGCTGGCTGAATCCAGGTGATAGTCAACATCTGTTTAAATTTTAAGGAATTCAAATCTTTAAGAGAGAAATTGGTCTCAGTCTCCTCAGAGGGGGCAGTATTGTTCCTGAAAACCTCCATAGCATCTGGAAGAACTTGAACGTTGTAAGCCAGTGTTAACTATAGGCAGCACACTCAAATGTGTGGTGGTGGATCAGATTCAGCTCTCTTGGATGAGATTAATAGGAATTTCTAAGTTTGTTTCAATCAGGGTTTCAGCCTAGTTTTGATCCTAAAATAGCCTCAGTTGTCCTGTGAGATGACCTCTGCTGAAAGAGATAGGTAATGTATTTTCAATACCATCAAAATAAATGTTTTAAGATGAGATGTGATGACTGGTTTCAAATATATGACGGGCTGTCATACTGAAGGTGAAAGAATAGTTTCTTCTGTTCTAGAGGTCAAAAGTTTGGAGCATCTTTCTGAGTTTGGTGTGTTGGGGTTTGGTGTGTTGTACTTTGATGGCTATTTCCAGAGGGGATGTCCTTTTATGGTTGACCTCACATGGAGCTTAAATACTTCTAGTGAAGGAGAGGCTACTGCTTTCTTAAGCAGTAGCCTCCTTAAGCTTCCTTAAGCAGTCTCTTCTGTTAATATACAGATTCTATCTTTAGAAATTTTGACAAATATTTCACTGAAATTACTCTTCTGTGATTTCCACTTGTTAGATTTAGTTCTGCCTCTCTGGAGCAGAAGAATCTTCCATCTTCCTATAATTATATAATTATGTATGTATGTATGTAAAATGTGTCATCAGTCTCATTTTAAACATCTGTTTTTTGGGCTAAATATACTCAGCTCTTTCAGCTACTCTTGATAGCATGTGGTTTCCAGCCCTCACACTATTCTGCTCATTCCCCTATGACTGGGTTCCAATTTGGCGAGGACTTCCTTAAAATGTGAGACCTGGAATTGGACGTAGTTGTTCAGAAATGATCCAGCCAGGTTGGAACAGAGAAGAAGTAGAAGCTTTCGTGATCTGGACATTATGTTTCAGCAGTGTGTGGAACCAACATAAGAGTGGATGTTTGTTGTATTTGTTCTTTAGTGAATCTTTACTACTTTTATTTTCTACACCAGT
This sequence comes from Iguana delicatissima, assembly GCA_948472985.1. NCBI lineage: Eukaryota > Metazoa > Chordata > Lepidosauria > Squamata > Iguanidae > Iguana > Iguana delicatissima. The sequence continues at coordinate 321,537 of CAOKZL010001651.1, forward strand.
GGATATATCAGTACTTTACAAGAAAGGCTAGTCACACTTTACCACACTGAAGCCACTGATCATATCCACTTGTCCATTATAGAAGTTACTTTGAGGCCTGAGGCAGAGCCGGGGATAGTAAATAGTAAAAGAGCAAGGTGCTCAAGGATAGGATAGGAGCTCAAGGGTTGGAGCTATAGGGCCAACCTGGATAGGGGATTCATCACAGATTGCTTTACCCTATGACTTTTTTCTCCTGTCAAGTATTAAGTGCTTGGTAAGTCACTGGACATTGTGCTGTATGAGCTCTCTTTGATAGATCATTACCAAGACTAGGCTGGTGCTGTTATTTCTCTTCAATTTTGTGATAGCTAAAATAATTTAGACTAGCACTTAAGATTTTGTGGTGCTTCAGGGTGAATCCTGCTGTTAGTGTCAAGAAAACAGTTTAGCTTTATTGTGGTCCTCACTCACTAATTGTTGCTGCTTGCTCACATACCAGTAATAACAAGATAAGAAGTATTTCTGAAGTGATGTTTCAACAATCGGGAATGAACTCTGCATAGTGAGCAGCTTGGGGAGTAAAACATCGTCTGGGGAGTAAAACATCCACTGGAAATTCTGTTATTAAAAATTCACCTTCTATATCAGTTGAAAAGTCTTTTTGGAAAGGCTTGCATTTTAATCAGCAAACTGTAAAAAAAGCACATCAGTGGGCTTAGTAATTGGCAGAGTTTTTTGAGGAAACTGTTCCTTCTTTTCAGATCATTGTGTGAAGTGAATACAAATGCTTTTATTCTAATTTATTGTTTAACCTTTTCAGTCCAACTTAACCTTTTCAATTTTAGTAATAATCTGCTATGAGAACATGTGGAGGGTATGATGCAGACAGAGTTATATACAGTTTTGATGGAAATGCTGAAGAGACCTACCAAAAGTGGAATTTCTCTTTCTTCAAAATGTTGGATATTTTTCTGGTTGGCTACTGCTGGATTACTGTACTGCCTAGGGATGTCTTGTCATCTGCTGTTATAGACCAGCATTGCAGTAAAACATTAAACTGAGCAGTGCAAAATAGATGAAGTTAAATTGGTGAGGTTAATTTTTGCTTTGTCAGTTGTGAATGTTTCAGGGCAGTATAATGGAGTGGAGTGCTCTGATTATTAGTTTCTGTAATGGGCAGTGACATAAAAAAAATTAGAGAACCTGAAAGTATATTATTAGTATTAATTTGTATCCCACTTTTTCCTCAAATTGGGACTCAAAGTGGTGCACAATCTAAAAGAAAAATATAGTTAAGAACATACAGAAAATAAACATTATTAGAATTGAGCTATTCTTCAAAAAAGTTCTGTTTTAAAAGCTTGTAAGAATAAAAAGGTATTATCCTGCCAATGGAAGGATCTCCCATGGAAGTGAGTTCCAGAGTCTAGGGGTAGTCATTGAGAAAGCCCTTTCTTGTGTCCCCACCAATTGTGCTTGCAGTGGTGCCGGGACTGAAAGAAGAGCCTCTCCTGATGATCTCAGGGCCCAGACAATTCAAATTATTCTTATTGCAAGGAGTTATGATCTTGAATGAAGTTAACCCAAGGTGTAGGGCCTGTTTCCACCTTTCCTTTCCTTTTTCTTGGTTTTATATTGTTATGCCGTCTTGTGTCCCCTTACATGTGGATCCATGGTTTGGGATTGATAATTGACAATATAGTCATGTTTGAGTTCTAGTAGGAAGATAGGATATAATCCAAATGAATAACTATTTTTAGTTACTGTGATACATTAGGTACTTTACAGAGAAGAGATTTCTTTTTGAGAGTGTCCGCTGTTTGAACAGCCTCTTGTCCAGTTTAATGATAGAGAAGGGGAGGTGGCTGAAGTGGCCTAGCAATAGTTCATATGTGAGCAGTCAGATTAGTCACCTGGTCACAGTCTTCCCTGCTTAGGTGAGAGATGCCATATTTCTATATTAATTGGACGAACACTGGAAAGTTACGACTCAAACCACTGGTCTGTCTAATTCAGATTTTTGATGCATACTGACAACAGCTTTCCAGGGTGACATGCAGGAACTTTTCCCATCCTATTTGGAGATGCCAGGGATTGAATCGGAGACCTTCTACGTGCAAATCATGGGCCCTATCAGTGAATTATTGCTCTTCTCCCACGTACACATGTGTACATATGAATTAGCTCATGTAAATTTAACGCATGTCTGTGTCTGTTTTTATGATACATAAGCAGAACTAAACTAGTTCCTGTGGTCTCTTTGCTTCCAAGTGATCTAGAATGCTATTGTATTTGGCATCTTTGGCCTATGATATTACCTTGTCCCCACATTCAACTCCACCTGCTGTCTGTACATACTGTGTTTCTTTGTTTAGCCATTTTCTTGGTACACTCTGCCCTTGGTGCCATTTGGTCTTTAAATTACGTCAAGTCATTGCATGCTGGGATGGTATCAGTGTGTGCTTTCTGAAATCTGTGCTCTGCACATAGAAATATTTAGTTATGTCAGCTAGGATTATTTGGCATTGATCTCCTCATTCATCTTGTTTAGTGTTATTTCATTTTCAGGCACCTTCTAAAAAGAAAATTGAAATTAGTACTATTGCAAGCAACTACCATCTTGAAGTTAATCCAAGGTATGTTGACCATCAGCTCACAATTGCTAGCAATTAACTGTAAAAGTTATACACTTGTATAGATGTTTCCCACTTTCTTTCTTAAGAAACCAGACCATATCTTCAAGGAATTTTTGCTGTATGATAACCATCTCTCTTTCTCTCTCTCCCCTCTCTCCTGTCTGTCTGTCTCTCTGTCTATCTATCTGATATTTTTGCATTGTTGCTTGATGGAAATACTTTTGCAGTTATAGGCAGGATAGCTGCGAGGAAAAACAGTAAAATAAAAATGCAGTTTCTTATTTGAATTCTTTTTTCAGTGATGCAGGAAACAGTGACCGGGTGGTTATTCAGGAATTATTGAAGACAGTAGCACAGTCACAGCAACTTGAGACAAGCACTCAGCGAGACTTTAAAGGTCTGTAAAAGACATAGGTTATTGAAGCAAAAACATTTTAATACTATGCTTACCTTGAAGCATGTAATCAATTTTTGATTGATACCATTTTTGATATCATTTTTGAATACATTCTGTCTTCTAATATTTGGAGATGTAAACTTTGAAGAAGGGTTGAAGCAATTGGTGTGGGGGACTGTTTTCCTGTGTCCTTTCTCCCTGCCCCCCCAGCAAAAATGTTGGGGAAAATTAGGAATACTTGTATCCTTTAAAATAGTGGTATAGTTCAAATTAATTTTTGTATTGGTGTCATAGTATGAATATTCTCTAGCTGTTTGTTTTTGAGTTTTCACTCTGAGCTTCATGATAGCCAGAAAATTGAAGGTTTGTTTGACTTTTAAGAAATATGAATTCTCACACATTTTATATGTGCATTTTTAAATTGTCAATTGGATTTCACTTCATATAGAAAAAGCCCTGATTCCTCTGAACTAACAGAGTGTGAGGAATCTCCACTGTTACTACCAGTCAGTGCCTAATGCCATCTGGGCCAGTTGAGTGGTTTTTGGATTGGCATCCCATTTGTGATATAGAAAAGTGATGTTCGTGGGAATCTGAGGCAAATGTAGTCAGAGAATGCATTGCGTAAAGCTCTTGTCAGCATGCTGCAGGAGTAACATAATTGGCAGACTTCCACATTACAGTTTTGTGTCACATACCAGACGTCTTGCTAGTTTCAAAGCTGTTTTTTCCCCAATATCTAGAGGTTTTGTTTGTCATTCATTTTGCTAGTAATCAATATAAATTAGTACTTATTTACAGTATTCATTTCTTAACAACAACAGTGTCATCACTAATATTACTACCTTGGCATCTTGAAAATAAGAGATTTGCAATAGTGTGAATTAGCTATGCAGCAATCTTTTAACAGTTGCCTCTGTCTCATCCAATCTTCCAGTTTTCTCTCACTGGCAAAACTGAATTGGCTAAAGTTGTTATAATTGTTGCTGGCAATGGGACTGGTAAGGCTCAGGCTTCTTTTTTCTTCCCAGAACATTATGGAAGCCAGTTCACTGTGCTCTGATCCCATACCACTAGGCAGCAGCTGTTAAATGTATTGTACCCAGACGGGTGAGGCTGAATGCATAGATATTACTTCCATCTAATCCAGTGGTTCTCAACCTGTGGGTCCCCAGATATTTGTGAACTTCAGCTCCCAGAAGCCCTGAGCATTGACCATAGTGGCTGGGCCTTCTGGGAGCTGAAGTCCACGAACATCTGGGGACCCACAGGTTGAGAACCACTGATCTAATCCAAGTGGTTAGAGTATTAATGGGATCTGCTGTTGGACCCCTGATCTTGAGCTGTGTGAAAGAAGGGATCTTTCTAGAAGAGCCATGAGTGGAAAGATGTCTTCCAAACTTGGTCCACTATATTTATCTGAAGCTAAAAGCCAAGGTAAGATTTGCTCTGTGAAAATGTGTTTAAGGGTAACTCTTTGTTCCTTTGTTCTAGTGGTGCTGTTGACAGAGGTAGACAAACTGACAAAAGAAGCCCAACATGCATTGCGACGGACAATGGAGAAATATATGGCTACATGCAGATTAATTCTTTGTTGTAATTCTACTTCAAAAGTCATTGCCCCTATCAGAAGCAGATGTCTTGCAGTGCGAGTGCCTGCCCCCAGCATTGGAGATGTAGGTTCAAGTTTGTTCAGTGCACTGTTTTAAGAGATCATGTCTGGTAGAAAGTTGAGAGAGGCTTGTCAGTGGCAGCCCCCAGGCTCTGGAACTCTTCCCAGAAGAGTTAGACTGGCACTCTCCCACTTTCTTTTCACAGGCAAATAAAGACTTTTCTGTTTAGACAGGCATTTGATGACTGACTATATAAGGCCTGTCCCACCAAGTAGCGTGGTGGATCATGCTAATTGTATAGTGCTGATGTGTGTGTGTATTTTAATGATATATGTTTTAATCTGGTTTTAACCTTTTGACTGCTTAATCTCATTTTAACCTTACATACCATGTGGATTTTTAAATTTATTGTAAGCCACTTTGAGTCCTGAACTGGGAAAAAGGCAGGACAGAAATAAACAGTTATAATGTCTTGATCTAATGCTGTCTCGAATGATTATGTTATTTTTATTTATATCTTGCCTTTCTTTTTCTGGACCTAAGGTAGCTCATAACCATGTTCTGCTTTAGTCTTTGTTATTTACTCATTCAGGTTAATGTAATTCATACCCTGCCTTTGTCCCAGCGAGGGACTCAAAGTGGCTTACAAAAATTTACAACAAAGTGCTGCTGTTCGTAATGACAAGAAAACAACTTAACAAATGAATTAAAAGTAGTTTAACAGCATTTAAAACATAAATCAGACAAAAGTACACCATTTTGCAATTAAAAACCCTTCTGCAACATTCAGTTAGTGTCCAAGGCCTATTTAAATGAAAAGATCTTTGCTGAAAGGAGAGCACAGGATGTAACCCTACCTTTCCATAGGAGGGTGTTCCAAAGCTTTGGAACAGCCACTGGGAAAGTCCTTCCCTGTGCTATCATCAAACATTACTGTGATGTGGGTAGGCCTTTCTATGAAGATCTAAAAATGTGGGCAAGCTCACATAGGGAGTTAAGATCTTTCAGACAGTCGAGGTCCAGTGCATATGGAGGTTTATATTTCATTTCCAGCACTTTGTACCTGGAAACAGTCAGGCAGCCAATGATTCAACAAGGAAATTATATGTTCCCTCTATAACCAGCCCTAGTCCACAGCTGACTGCAGCATTTTAGACCCACTGAAGTTTCCAAACAGCTTTCCAAAGGCAATTTCCTTCTGTTGTCAAGAGCACACAATAGGAACAATTACAATTGGCGTTTGTCTCTGAGACAAGAGGCAGTAGGAAAGAATTGGCTGGAAAATTGCATATAGGATGTGATAGTCTTGCAAGTGCTAGGACTACTACTAGTAGAAGGCACAGTGGGCTCATGGCAGCCAAAACAGAGGGAACATGTGACTAGAGATGAAGGTGTCTACAGGCTGCCCATAAACATGACTTAGAAGCTGACCCTTTTGTGCCTTCAGCTTTACATAATTTTACCCATTGCTGACTGGCTTACTGCAGGGTTACTTAGTTTGCTGAAAATCAAGTTACCGTCCCCATCTATGAATGATCCCATTGATTTCCTAGATTTGCAGTGTACTGTCCAGTGTTTGTAAGAAGGAGGGTCTGCTTCTTCCTCAAGAACTGGCTCGGAGGATTGCAGAAAAGTCTGGCAGGAATCTCCGAAAGGCTCTTCTGATGTGCGAGGCTTGCAGAGTACAGCAGTAAGTTAAGAAGCCTGAATGGATACAGGATGCATTTTTTGTTAGACAGTTGTCGTGAGCTGCTTTTTATTGCTTGTCATGCAGGCTTCCTTTTACACCTGATCAAGACATTTCTGAGACAGACTGGGAGGTATATCTGAGAGAAACAGCGAATGTCATTGTTAGTGAGCAGACACCACAGAGGTAAGCGAGCGTGATGGGTTGCCATGGATGTGCATTGTATTGTAAAACATTTGACATTCTTTGACATTAAAAATATACTGCAGTATTTTAATATTGTATCTGCATAGGGAGAATGTCAACATCAGAGTGGGGTAATGTGGCACTCTAGATATGGTTGAACTGCAAAACTTTCATTAGCCCTAGGCAGGGGTAAGAGCTCATAGAAATTGTAGTCCAACATCATGTGGAGGGCCATAAGCTGCCTGACAGTTGTCTAAAATAGGATGAGCAAAATATGGTCCATGGGCCACATATGGTCTCTGGACTTCACTAGTCCCCCATAGCTCCGCAAGCTACAATGTGTTGGCAATTTTTGGCCCTGAAGTGTTCCGAATGCTTGAAAAGCCATGTAAATATCCCTGCCACACCCCCACAAGCACCCCAGAACTTCACTTCTTGTTGCCATTTTGAGAGGGACTCCATAGGAAAATGGAGGTGCCTGGGCTTGGTGGTGGTGTGTGTGATCCATGGAAGAGTCCAAGGGGGAGAATTGGCTCTTGCCCCCCCACATTTGCCCATCCCCATAGAGATAAACTGTGTTTCCAGGAAGTAGATGTAAGGGCTGTAGGAAATGATTGAACTAGGTTTCAGAGAATGATCCCACTTTTAAATAACAATAACCTATGATACATAGTGATATACATAAATAGGAATGAGACCATGTGAAATGCTGGACTTTGAACCCTTCTTCTCTTCGTAATACAACTGGGAGGAGGAATAAACCAAATTCCAGTTTTCTTTTATTCCTAGTTTGTCACTAGTTGCAAACTGTGAATTGGGGTTTCATGTAAAGTTTGCTGAATAAATTCTGAAAAAAATTAGGTTTTCATTCTTTATTTTACTTTTAAGCCACAATTTTATTTTAATTTAAAATTTTATGTTAAGCCACAATTCCTCATTGTCTTGTAAGACCACCCAAGAATTTGCTGAAGTAACACTGATTTATTCCTACTGTTGAATTTCATGCCTGAACTCTCTCTAAAAGCCAAAATAATTAAACTGAAGCTATTGTATTTTGGCCATGTCAGGAGACAACATGACTTATTTCAAAAGATGATAAACCTTGGTGAAGTGGGAGGAAGTCAGAAAAGAGCAGGGTGTATCACAGTGGGGTAGACACAGTCAGCGGAATTGCTGATGACAGGGTGTCTTGTGGGTCTCTTATTTATGAGGTCACCCAAAATTTAAGCTGAATTGACAGCAGTTAACAGCAATCACCAGATGGAATGATGGTGTGCCAACTCAGTTGGTCTGCCTGCTCAAAGAGTGTTAGACATATTCAGGATAAGACTATCAATAGCTGCTAGCAAAGATGCTTCTGTATGTTGCCTCCTGTATCAAAATAGTATTCCTCTCAGTGTTCGGAACACGAGCAGGAGGGTGTTGTTGCATCATGTCCTGCTTATGGCCTGGTTGACTGATGTGAGGACAGAGGGGTGGGCTAGATGGGGCTTTGGTCTCACCCAGTATAGCTCTTCTTATGTTCATATGAGAAAGCTCTCTTTTTCTCTGGCACCCTGAAAAACTGCTTTCAGTCAGAGCAGACAATTATGGGCTGGATCTTTCCTATCTTCCAGAGTAAAAATGATTTGCAGGTAGTAACAGCTAATAACCTCCTTCTCAGACTTTTGAAAATGCATCTTTGGAAGTTTGCTATAATTTTTTCAAGCTCATGAAAAATAACACAACAGTTTTTGTTGTGTTGATATCTTGGATCAGATTTTAATCAAGTCTCTGAATAGAACTGGATACAGGCAACTGCTTGTAAGCTTGCAATGAAAAAAATCCAGGTGTGTATAGAATAGGGTGAAGGGAGGAGTTTGGCAAGCCTGGTTGAAGCCAGCCAATCACAGCTCAAGGAATGTTGTGAAGGGGGACCTATAGTGGGAGAAAGGCTACAAAACTGAGGCTTATCTCTAACAGAAGGCAGATTGGGAAAGAGATGAGGAAATATTGCAGAGAGATAGGGAAGAGCTGTAATAGAGATAGGACAGGAAGCCAGGGTGAAGAACTGGATTAGGTTTTGAGGAGCCATGAATGATTGAATAGTTCAGGAGTTAATCTACTATATAAAAGTCAAAGTTTGTGAGTGAGTTTGTCTGTCTGTCTGTGTCAGGCCGGCGAAAGCCTCATATGATTGGCTGTGTGAGGCGAAGACCTCATATGATTGGCTGACTGTGAAGATTCTATGGAATCCTGGGGTTGGCAGTTCATGGAGGGGCCTTTAGAATTATTAGCCGGAGAGCTCAGGCCAGTTGCTATGGAGACAAGGCCTAGCAGCAAAAAGGAGGGTAGTGTATTTCCTCAGGAACCCAAGCTCTGTATGTTAATAACTCTGAATACAGATTGGTGAATATGGGGAAAAGTTACAGGTACTGGACAAGGCAGTTTGGGGAATTAGAGACACAGGATCTCAAATCTTTCTAACAAGTATTACTTATGAGAAGATAAAATTGTGGGCAATGCCAGGTATATATGCTTGTGTATTATATAAATGCATCTTAATAAACTTCTGCTTGTTTATTCTTTTTTTACAACTGTCTGGCTGTTACTATTAAATTTTGACAGTCTGGTCACACTTACCACAGTGAATTAACAGAACAACACAGCCACTGGTCCATATAGGGATCACCTTGAGGCCCAAGTAACAAATCCAGGGAAGGATTAAGAGGGGAAAAGGGCCAAGGTGAGTGACAGGAGTCCAAGAGTCAGAACTGTGGGGCTAGCCTGGAGAGGGGTACATCACCAACAGGCTGTCTTCAGTACATGTTTATGTGATGAAGTATATCTCCTCTTCCCAGTCTTTTATTTCTGTTTCTTTGTGAGGATGAGAAGAAATTGATTTTAAGAAATAGCTAGACTAAGTGCACTTTTGGTATTTTCTAGGCAGGAAGTTGTGATGAGATACAGTGGGTAAAAAAGAACTTGCCTGAGGTATTAGTGGCCATCTTCGGTATTTTCTCAGTACTGCTGTATTGAACCAATCTATTACAAAGGAAACTTGCTTGCTCAGTGCAAGGAGGAATTTCCGGCTGGAATTGATGAGAGCGCACCTTTTTTGTTTGTTTGAATAGTGCTATAAAACTTTTTTCCTTTCGGCTATGAAATGCAGTGGTTTTGGTGCTGATTCACTGCTATCCTAGCATTGTTATAGCTGCCAAACATTTGACTGGCTGTAGATAACGTTGTGTTGGCAGAAACAGAGTGACAGCCTGTCATGGTGAATTTGCAGCGTTTTATCGTTACTGCTGTGAATGGGCGATATTGTTAGTCACATCTTTTGCAGCAGATCTTAGTAAAACTCTAGAACAGCTTTCTGTTTTGTTTTGTTTTTTTGTTGCCATTGTAAAAGCCCAGTTCTAGAATGTGGCAACAATATGATTAAATCTTGACTGATGTTTCCTAATGTGTGTGCGTGTGCATGTGTGTGAATGAATGAATGACTTTAGACATTGAAAAATAGGTGACTGCTCAGGACTATATAGGTAGCAAGAAAATATTTTTAAGATGCATGTGAGTCTTCCTCCTGCATATTCTCCTACCTATTTGCTAATAGAAATACAGTTGGCCTTCCACATTTGCTAGGGTTAGGGGAACAGGATCCTCACAAAAGTGGAAAAATAGCAAATATCAAGATACATGTGTGTGTCTATGGTAAGGGGGCTGAGGCACAGTAGGAAGAACGGGCATGCAGGGTCCAAACCAGGTCAGGGAAAGGAGAAGGAAGAGGGTGGGTCAGCATAGTGGCCCTATATGGCCTCTCTCTTGCCCATTTCCTTCCTTGGGTGTGGGGGGATATTGGGAGAGGGTTTGTGGTGCTCTGTAGGACCAGAAGCAGGTTTTTAAAGGTCTGCATGGTCTGATCAGAGCAGCTGAGAGGTAAGGTTCCCCCAGAAAAGAAGTACCCAAGTCGGGGGCAGGCAGAAATTGAAGAAACTTGCAAATAATAAAATCCATGAAAGTCAAACCTGCAAATGTGGAGGGCTGACTGTACTTTATTTCTAAAACACATCCTTTGTATTTGGACAATAGCGATTCTTTGGCTATGTTGTGAAGTAGCATAGGTTGAAATGGAGGCACAGGCCTTGGATAGCATGTGTAAGCAGCTATACCAGCTGAATGGTATTACAGATTTTGAAACATTAGCAGGGTATTTTTAGGTGATAATTATATCTGGGGCTAGATAAAACAGAATAAGATAAAGTGTAGATAACTGCGGATAGTGGCAGGATGATGAAAATCACTTCATGCCTTATGTGAATGGAGGAAGAGCTTAAGGCAAGATGGGAATCATGTAGTCCTCCAAATGTTGCTGGAATGCAACCCTTCCCCATTCCTCATCGTTGGCTCTACTGGCAGAGAATGCTGGAGCTTGCCGCCTAACCATATGTGAAGGGCCGCATGATTCCCATGCCTGCCGTTGGGGAACCAAACTGTAGCATTGATGAAAATGCTCTGGTCTTCAGAAAGGGAATGTCTGTATAAGCAACAGAGGTGTTAAGAATGAATTTATTTATCAGTGATGTTTCTGCTGCCAGTGTTAGCAGCAAAATACATACAAAAATGATAGAAAAAGGCATGGCATCATAAATCATTCCTTTAGAAGCTAACATATTTGTTGGTTGAAAGGTTTTTATTAAATGGGTAATAAGCATCTACTAGTGAGATTTGTTCTCAGAACTGATGTTTTCTTGCATAGTAATTTAAGAGATAACACAGTGAAAAAACTTTTTATTGGTTTTGTTTGATAGACTGCTTGAAGTTCGTGGGAGACTTTATGAACTTCTAACACATTGCATTCCTCCAGAGATTGTAATAAAGGTAACGGATACTTTTTTAAAAAAAACTGTTTAATAACAGACTGCAAATAAACGGTACTAGGGTGGTAGGAGTAAAGGAAAAGATTTAGTGTCCTTTTTATTTTTCAGCATCTGTGACACTGCAATTTGGTGATTCTAGCATAATTACTTGAGAATGTTAGGGTAGTGAGGAGGATTCTAGGTATATATAGAATATCTCAAGTGTGATAAAAACCCAAACTTTTTTTAGTAAGTCAAAATTCTTCTCCTCCCGAATGCAGAATTGTCATTTGAATGGCCAGATTCTCACAGAGCAAGTTTTATGCATTGCTGAATTTCTACATTATCTGTTCTAGAGATGTACCTTCCAGAGCAACATGGTTGTGTGAATATTAAATAGTAATATATTTTAATATTAAATATTAGTCCTTGCTGTTTTAGGGTCTTCTGTCTGAACTTCTGAACAACTGTGATGGGCAGCTGAAAGGAGAGGTTGCACAGATGGCAGCTTTCTATGAGCACCGACTGCAGCTCGGCAACAAGGCTATATACCACCTGGAAGCATTTGTGGCTAAGTTCATGGCCCTCTATAAGAAGTTCATGGAAGATGGGTTAGAAGCCATGATGTTATAAAATGTGATTTGGAGAATTCACAGGGTCTGTGACAGGTTTACTGACAGAGCTGTATAAACTGCAGGCCACAGTTTTAATTACTGTATTTGATAATAAAATAATGTGTGTCAGATTCCAGTAACTTCAGAGCTGTTACGTGTGATCTTCAAAGTTATTCATTTACTCTTGGAAGCAAGAACATATTTTGGAAAGGCTGTCTTGGCAGCAGGGCAGTTCCAGGAACTAGGTACATCTTTCAAGATGTAGTCCTGATTGGTTGATCGATTGGTTGATTTGTTGAATTTATATCCTGCCTTTCCCCCAAGATAGGATTCAAGGTGGCTTACAATAATTTTAAGAAAATATTAAGCTAAAACATTAACTTACAAAGGTTAAAAAAGAATTAAATAATATTTTAAAAAGATTAAAAGTAGTTAAAGACTGAAAACATACTTAAAATATGATTTCCAAAAAAAGATTAAAAAATACAGTACACCATTTTGCACACACTACTGCTCCATAATTAAAATTCAGAGACCTGCCTGAACAATATGGCTTTTCCAGTGGTTTGTGCACCTGTTTGAGTCTGGAAAATTGACTGTAAGGTTTAATTCTGAGAGTTATGAAATGTGCTGTTTGGACTAAGTTTCATGTTAAGGGAAAATCTGCTCTCACTTAGCCTAAACATAAGCATGTATGTTGTTGCTGTTGTTATGTGTCTTCAAGTTGTTTCCAGCTTATGGCAACCCTAAGGCAAATTTTCATGGGCTTGCCCTTGCCCTGATGCTGAGAGAGTGTGACTTGCCCAAGATCATCCATAGGTGAGTAGTGTTTTGAACTCTGGTCTCTGGAGTCATAGTCCAACATTCAAACCACTACACCACCCTGGCTCTCAGACATGTTTACTTAGAAGTCATTCACTAAGCAAAATACCCCCTTATTTCCTAGAAAATCTAATTTATAAATGCACTTACTTAGAAGGTGCACTTAAATCCCACTCAATATATTAAAGTTTATGTCTGGGTAAATAGAAGGGTTGTGCCAGTTGTTATCTTTTAAAATTTAATCTGGTATTTAGTCCAGCACTACTTCTTCAGGCAGCTAACACTTGAAAAATTCAAGAACTGCGGCAGTTTGTATCCTGCAGGCAAAACCTAAAGGCCCTTGAAAGTAAATAAATAGTTGTGTGACGACCTGTGCAAAGAGGAAATAGCTTAACTTTGGTGTTCACAGCTGAGAGGCCTGACCTGAACATCTGCTTTGAAAACAAGAGTGACCCCATCTACTGTTGTGTGAACAGATTAAAGTACTTCTTAAAGAAATGCATCAAGAATACCTTATACATTCTGCTTTTCTGTATGCTGTATTTAACTATTTATACATCTGCACATCATACAGATCTTACGTAGCATTAGTCCAGAAGTCTTTAACTTAACCTTGCTTGTAAAATACGCCTTTTTTCTATTTCAGAGAAATGCTCTCTGGAACTGCTCTGCCAAAGAACATTTCAGAACCTGTCGAGAAGAGAACTACCAGGATAATGAGCAGTCTGGAATCTCAACATGTATGGCTGAATTCTTTCAGCATGTGGGAGGGAGAAATAAGAGGCATAATAACTTTCTCCAAATATTTGAGGAGCTGTCTCTTAGAAGATAGAGCAGACTAGAACAAATATGTGGAAAGAAGAGATTGGAAATAATACTTTACTTTTTTTTTTTTAATAACAAGGGGAAAACAACATTACAATTCTAGCATAACAAGGCATGAACTCCATTTTGCAGTATAATGATAAAACCTTTTCTCATTATGGCTGAAGAGGAAGGGCAGGAGCGTGAAAGGTTTTAAAGCAGTATTGCTGGAAAGCTCCTGGCAGTGCTAACTGAGCAGCAGCAGAATCACTCCCCTAATTTTCCTGTAAGGGGGAAAGGAGAAAGGGAGGTGATCTCTCTTTGCTGGAACATTTTGCTTACAAATCTAACAAGGCTTCTGAGAAGCTTCCTGGAACGCTATTACACTTGCAGAAAGGCTACATGTGTCCCATGCAGCTTGTCTTTTGGTTATAAAAACTGGAGGGGTGGGGTAATTTTTTGTAGTACTGCATTAGTATCTGCCACTTCTCCATAGGGGAGATTGCAGCACATTTTTTTAAAAAAGTAAAATACTGTAAAGTTAACATTCCAAATAGCACATTATGAATGCACTATGTTACCTGACATTGCTGTGTAGCAGATCACAGGAATGATAAATGCATTGCTTGTAAGAACAAATGAACAATGACTATCATGTTAAAATGGTCAGTAATGTTTCCAAACTGGGGAAGCACACACAAGCACATTTCATTTATTCAGCAGGAGCAAATTCCTAATAGTAAGAGTTGCTCAACAGTGAAACAGGCTGCCTTTGGAGGTTATGGGCTGTCCTTTGCTTAGTGATATTTAAAGAAAGCTAGAAGGCCATCTATCAGGGATGTTGCAGTAGAAAGACTCCTGCATTGGGCCCAGTAGGTAGAAAGAGATGACTTTCAGTATCTCTTCTGATTCTAAAATTCTGTGATACTCCCTGCTGTACAAAGTGTTTCATTTATTAGTAGTTTTGCCAGTTTGAAAAACTGAACAGATATGAAACAAGTATTGAGATCCCACTTTCTCTTGGCTTGCAGTGCATTTCATTGGAATTCCCAAAAACAGGAGGATGTAGAGCTGGAGTGCAGTAGTAGATAGGGTTACAGCTTGGGAGATGCTGGTTCAGATCACATAGAATTAATTGGTAAATGGAATTAGCATGCAAACTGGTTTTAAAAATTTAAACGGTAGGTAAGGAAAATCGTAAGCAGGAGCTTCCCTTGGAATGCATATAGCACCTTTTAGGAGAGGGTATTTCTGGCTGAGGCTGTGGCAGGGTGGAAGCAAGTTTACTCCTTCCCCACAAGCAACACAAGGCATGTTTGTTAATTACATCCAGTGATTCTCAGTCATGAAGCAGAACTAGCAGATCTCTGCTCAGCATATTTACCAGGTTGCTTTGTGCAGGAAATAGGCCTTATGTTTCTTTGGGGAGGAAATATGGAAATGTGATAAAATTTCCCCACTTGATTTAGAACATCCACTTCAAAAATGATCCCATGGTGATTATGCAGCACCAGTTTTGTCTGTTGTCACTTCCTAAGAAAAGAAGTGCTTCAAAATATTAAATGTACCTCTTCCAATTCTTTTTAAGATCAGGCAT
Organism: Iguana delicatissima; assembly: GCA_948472985.1. Classification (NCBI taxonomy): domain Eukaryota; kingdom Metazoa; phylum Chordata; class Lepidosauria; order Squamata; family Iguanidae; genus Iguana; species Iguana delicatissima. Next base: position 336,713 of record CAOKZL010001651.1, read on the forward strand.
ATACCGAGCAAGTAATTTACTATATTGACATTATTTTTTCCTAAAATTAACAGTTAGAACAAGACTTTAGCTAAAATATATTGAAAATTTTCGGATACTTGCCATGTTGTTTATGTTCTTTGGCTCAGTAGTGTTTGTAGTTTAAAATGTTGGTACTGTACTATAGAGGCTGTGACAGAAGGTTGCAAAGAAATGTTTTCACATTGCATTGGAAGTATCGTTTGTGTTCACAGTTTATTTATCTAGAAAAAAGCTGTTTACTGTACTGATTATTGACATTTCCAGATGATTATAGAGCCATTTACCAATATTCTGGTTCTTGATTTTGGCTTAGAATTCAGTAACTAAATCTTGTATTCTGGTTTAGATCTTTTCTAACCAGTCACATTAAGGGGGCAGTTACTGCTGTAGCCACTATTAAAAATTCCAGAAGGCAAGGTAACTTCTTTAAAAATTACTTTGATGTGGGTTTTTTGCTTTTTGTGAATCAGTATGCATTGTGCAACCTCCTCTAAAGCTTATTTACTGAGCAGAAATTACCATTGAGTTCAGTGGGACTTACTCTCTGGTGCATAGGATTCTAGCCTTTATTTCATGAAGCAATTCAGAAATGTACAACTGACAGAATATAGCTAGGAAGAAACTGAAATAGCAAAACAATACATATGATGCCCTCTGGGCAAGATTTTTTTTTTTAAAAAAAAAAAGCCTTGTTAAATAGTTCAGTTTCTCTTGGGGTGAACAGAAGTAAACCCAGAAATCTATCATTGTATTATTGTCAAGTCTGAAACACTTTAATTAACTAGCAAAGGTACAGTGAAATTGAACATTTAAACAATTTCCTACTTTAGGGAGATACAGAGTAGGAATGAAAACAATGCAAACTAATTAGCATTGGAGCTAACTGCCTTTCTTTTCAGTGGTAAATCAGGTTAACCATGGAAAAAATGTACATTTAAGAGATTGTAAAACATTGAGTTAGGCTTGCTGTGTGCTAAACAAAAAAGTCTATTCAGAGCCATGATTATGTTTTATCAAGCTAAAGGCCTTTTTGCTGAAAATATATACAATAGTCTTTCAAACTGAAATTTGTTAATAATGAAAGCCACACTGATTTATGCACATGGGCCTTGATCCAGGTGCAGAATAATCTACATCCATAGAATTAGATGGTATAATAAACTACAGTTTAAGGGAGCAGGTAAAAAAAAATGGTGTATTAAAAATATTTCTTCAAGTAGAAAACGTGTATATTAGAGAAGGGGATGAGTTGCAGCCTTTGTCCCACAAGCAAATTTTTTTTTCCTGAGGGCAGAAGGTGGGAGTGGAAACATTTTCCTCTGTCCATAATTTGAAATGGTTTGGTCTGTTTCATCATCTCTAATGTAATTTTTACTAGCCCTAGCCAAAGAGTTGGGACCATTTATGTTTTAGTCCAAAATATGCAGAGGGACTTATTGGCATTTCATACAACAAAGTTAATATTGTGTGATGCACTGATCCAGTGCAGCATTTGCAGAAATGAGGTGCTTCTTTTGGACTGAAAAAGGCATTCCATTCCAGGGTCACATATCAGTGGTGGGCTATTCCTGAAAAAGTGGACAATGTCCAAGCAAAGATGGATAGGGCCAGCTCTCAATATAGGCACAAACACAACACACTCCTAGAACTAGGGCCCAGTGGGAGGCTTCTCTCTTGCCTAATTGCCAAGCTGCAGGTGTGGGGGATTCACAATACTTGGTGAAGAAAGTGGTATCCCTTCCCTTGCATCGTTGTACTGTAGGGAAAATTAACTCCTTGAAGTTCCTGGAATCTTAGTAGGTAGATGCCATGCAGAGACTGGCCTGCATGCTCAGAATCTATTGGTGACCAGACAGTTATACCACACTTGTATAGATTTCTTATAAAATGTACTTGGTGGCAGCACTTGAGCAACAAAAGGCTATGAGAGACATAAAAACTCAATAATAATGAACAAGCTTTGTTTCCAGACTTTTCATGTTTGTTCAGTCTTTCTCACACAGGTGTTCTAGCTGGGATCTTTTGTTAGCACATAATGGCCATTTCCACACGGGGTAATAAAAATGGCGCAGTGCGTCCTCTACGGAGGATGTCTGCGCCTTGGAGCGGACTGGGTCCGGACTACTTACTGTAGATCTGCACCTCAGTCTGCTCCGGAATGACGTCAAGTGGTCCTCCAGTGTGCTTTTGAAAGACCTGATTTTTCCGGTCTTTCAAAAGCACGGAGTGCGCCACTGCGATTCTGCTCCCTTGTGCAGATTCGCAGGCTCGCACCAATGCGAGCCTGCGATCTGCCGAGGGCGGGCTTTAGGCTGGCGAGCTTCAGCGGTTGGTCGAGACCCACAACCAACCGGAAGCTGCCATTTTGGACGCTGGAGCAAAGCGGATCGATGACCATGCACTACTCTGGAACAGCCTGGACCGGACCGGGGAGCCAGAAGATCCGGTAAGTAGTGGCACATGGTGATTCCCTCGCCCCATGCGGAAATGGTCTGTGTTGAGATGCTTTAGGATGTGGTTCAGAATGCTTTGTACATGCCTGACCTGAAATCTCTATGGTCTTGTAACATTTTATGTTTAAACCTTTTTTTCAGCATGATTGCACCTTACTGAGGCTGTATGTTTCTTCTGACCTTTTCCTTTGCCTCCCAGCTGTACTTCCCCCTCCATGAAGCCATTTCCAATCTCCACGTTGGCGCCAATGCAAGCCTTTGTTTCAATTGTAATTGCTGCAGGGGATGAGATAAGGGAAGCATGATAAGGCTGCAGTTAAGACAGTATTTTCCATCTCTATACATGGGATAGAATCGTGCGGGGAGAGAAAAGTGGGATATAAATTAAATAAATAAATAGAAATGAATACTAGAAATAACACATTGCCTCTGATATACTTTGCACGTGGTTCTTATCCACAGGCACTTCTGTGCAAGGATTTCCCAATGACATTGTCATGTTGGAGTATAAATGAAGTAATTTTTAAAGAGTTCATGCCTTCCATTAATCTTTTAGACTTCTACCTGGAAACTTTATTTATGAGCATATGTTGTCTTCCTTTTCTAGTTGCACTGAAATAAATCATACAGAAATAACTTCCTTTGACAGTCTTTTATTTAGTGTGACTTCAAGTCATTTCCCAAAAGCAAAAACTAAGAGAAATCCCCTGAACCAATACTCTAGAACTGCACAATACATGTAATAATTCACATACACAATGTGGTAAAATACTATGACATAGAATCATAGAATCAAAGAGTTGGAAGGGACCCCAGAGGCCACTGAGTCCAACCCCCTGCTATGCAGGTGCACCCATCAAAGCGTTTCCAACAGATGGCCATCCAGCCTCTCCTTAAAAACCTCCAAAGAAGGAGAGTGCTGGTTCCATTCAACTAGCTGAAGGACTATCCAAGTGCATAAAAATGATTAGTATGCTCTGATCCATTGTAGCTCTTTCCATAATGGCATTTGTTGTCTGAATACATAATAGTATTGATGTCACATTATTTTACCACATTTTGTATATGAATTATTACATGTACTGTGCATGAGTATCTCAATAGGCTTAATGCTATAATACCACCTGATTGCTGATCAAGTCATTTCCAACTTACAGCAATGCTAAGGCAAACCAATCATGGGGTTTTATTGGCAATATTTGTTCAGAGGAGGCTTGCCTTTGCCTTCCTCTGAGGCTGAGAGAATGTGACCTGCCTAAGAGGACCCAGTGGGCTTCCATGGCTGAGTGGGGATTTGAACCCTGGTCTCCAGAGCTGTAGTCTTAACACAAACCACTAGAGCACATGGCGATCTGACGATCTTTTCTTTTCAAATGCTCATATGTTCTGTGCCCTTATTCAGAGAACGCAAACCAATCAAAAAATTCTCATAAAAACAGTTCTTTTTTTGGTCTTTGAATTAAAAAAGTATTTGAAAGGCCAAAATCATAGCACTTATCATAGTAGGCTGTGAGCCTTTAAAACTGTAGATAGGATTATAATAAGTATACAAGTATTAATTTTATGTAGAACTTTATCTGAAGAGACATTTATGCATTGAACATAGCATAACCTTTAATAATAGGAAATGGAAGATAAAAAACAATTTAGAGCTTTTAATGGCGTATTCTAAAAAAATCAATTTGGGCATCATTGCACTATGCGTTGTCTATGAACAGTCATCTAGAAACTCCAAGAAAGTTACTGTATTTGCTGGTGTATAAGACTCACTTTTCCCCCTGAAAAAAACTGTTTGAAAATGGGATGCCAGTGTATAAATGGGGTGCGTGTTATACACTGGTGCGTCTTGTACACCAGCAAATATGGTAAATATTCTCTGCTGGACTTTTGACCATGTAACAATGAGTGGACAATGCATGACTGATTGAAATGTTTATGTATCAAAACCCTAGGTGTTGGTTTAAAAAACAAAATAGTGAAAGTTGGGAGCTTGAGAAGCCAAATGGGTAAGGATTTTGCTTTCCCTCCTGCTTGGCCTATGGTTCATGTGCCTTCCTAACATTTTTCTGCTGTGTGTAATGCAGAAATTTTTCTGGTGCATAGCCTAAAATACATTTGGCTTCTTTGATAATGTCTTAAATCTCAAGTTACTAAAAGGGTATGCTGGCCAGGTGAACACATGTTGGGCTTCTGAGAAACACAATAGCATTTCCTTTCAGTAGTGCTTTAAAAAAGAAGAAACATGGTGTGAGAAGATAGGAAGCTGTTCTAGACTGTCAGACTGTTGGCCCACTTAACCTACTATTATCTGGTAGTTTCTACAACTCAAGGGTAAAGGCAGTGGTGCTGTCAGTCTTTTATGAGGAGGTGCTGAGGGCTGAACTTGGGACTTTATGTATGCTGAAAAGCATCTCCCTAATTATAGGTTGGAGAGCGTAATTTTTTCATCTTCACAGAGCAGGAAATTTAAGATTATTACAGCTCATTGATATAAAGTAATAGGTATAATTCATCTTTCTGGGGAGAGTGTTCATACAGCTTCAGAAAATCCTTAATGCTTCATGTTGAAACAGTTCCTGGACTGTGCTAGCAATTAGAGCTGTGCAAAGTTATGACCACAACTTTCACTCAGTGACCTATAAAATAAAGCTCAGAGTTGCAGTTCACTGAATAAAAGCTCTGTGAAGTGACAATGAAATCTGCTCATGATTCCAGAAAGTCTCAACATTTCACCCTTGATCTTTTAATGTTTTTAATGAGCTTTAAGAGTGGAAGCATGTGAGCACACAACAAACAAAGTCATATGGATGATGCCAAGCAGAAGGCTAGCAGCACTCTATATTAAACATTTACCAAGCCACAGATTTTAGGTTGGCTGTGCATCTCTAAAAATAATCAGGACAGGCTTTTCTATCCTGTCAGTTTAATTGGAAAGATTTTGTCCCCAAATTAGCTAAACCACTTGGGGCCAATATACTTCAAAGTGTTCTGGCTGCTTTCCAATAGTAAAAGAATTACTTGGTTAGTAATTATGCTGCACATGGCTTTTGTGTGTGTATGTGTGTGTTTGATGATCTTTGCTGTGTTCCTAGATCTGTCAGCTTCCCTTCCCTTCCCTTCCTAGAGTTCACCTATATTCTAACAGGGTTGAGGAACATGTGGCCCTCCAGATGTTGAACTCTAGCTCCCATAATTCCTGAATTATTGTCTGTGCTGGCTGGGATTTAGGAATCAACAACTGGAGCTTCCCCATCCTGGTTCTCATGCCTGGGGGTAATTAAAGATTTTAATTAAAATGGCCCTTGCAATTTCAGTACAACACTTTTTCCATCAGCTAATTATCATGGAATGTCCCCTAACTCAGGTAGCTCACTATTTGCTTTCTCTCACAACCTTTGTGAATTATTATAATATTGTCCTTCATTCCCAGCAGGAGAAAATTTTTCTTCCGTGTAGAAGATCTAGTTTGCAGTGTTGACAATGTATTGGAGGTTTCTCCAGCTTGTGTGATAATTTGTGGTGGTGGTGGTGTTCTAATTAATTTCTTTGCCAGCGGCAAGCTGCTACATATTGTGATATAATTGTTCATCTCCCAGTTCTTCTGGACTGACTTTGTAAGGGCTGTTGCCAAGCTACCATTCTTCATAAATGCCAAAGATAAGCACAGGGGTTGGGGTGGAAAATGTAAATGTCCTCTACCCTGTTTAGTAATAATGTACTTGTGGGGGGCATACATATTTCACATTTACATTCTTTTTGCACAAAGCATTTCCTCTTCCCGCCAGGTGCTCCAAACCTACCTTGCCATTATCTCCACCTTGGTGTTAATTGAACTTGGAGTTAACTAGGATTCCCTTGAATTGCAACTGTGCTTGCTAAGTATGTTGCAGGAAGGCCTAGTTGGCTATAATTACAACCTTGATGAATATGCAGTGAAGAATTATGATTGTAGTAAACTGTAAGGGAACAGGGCACCTTTATTTTGAGTTGCAGCATTCATGATGTACAAACCATGGTTTGCAGATTTTATGATGGGGTCCCCAGTATCCACTGTTATATTTCCAGCACTGAAGTGAGAGATGTTTTATCACTTCTATGACTTAGGGAAATAGCAATCTATAATTAATACATGATGTAAAAATCAGAGCGTATGGAGCCCTTTGTCATAACAGGCAAATATTTTGTTTTTCAAATACATAGCTGTAATCTGTGCAACTTCTAGGAGTTGAAAAAATTATGAGTAGGGTTCTCATTTTTATAACTAGCACCCTTGTGTTAGTGGTTACACTATTAGTGGTTAGTGCTTACACTATTCACATAATGGCTGTGGAAAAGGTACAACATGGTAAACTCAAGACCTAACCTAGCCTTTTCAGTCTCCTCCTCCACCACCACCACCACCACCACCACCACCACCACACATTCATAATCTTCAGTGCAAACCTGTATATTGGCACAGGGTTTTGCCTCTTCCATGTAAGAGGATCAGGAAGAAAGAAGAAAGAAAGGTATCTCTTCAGCTTTATACCTCGTGGAACCACTTCTATGAATCCAATAGGTTATACATTACCATTTGTATAGAATTCAAGAAATTTTTGCATCGTCTTTACTCACTTGGATGAATCTTGGCTTCTTCCTGTCCAAGAGGACCTCAGTTCTACAAGACGGAATTGAGTTGATCTGCTCCCTGTCAATTTTTTTCATTGTCCAGCATTTAGAACTATACATAAAAATTCACTATGGCATGGGTAATGCTGATCTTGACATTCAGTGGTACATCTTTAAGCTAATTTTTTCGTTCATTCTGCTTACCATTTCTTTGCCCTCTGAACTGAATTTCCTGAAGTGGCATATACCTCAGAACCTATGCCCAGGTACCTGCCTAATTGCTTTGTTGTGTGCTAATACTTTTTAAAGCAGGTGCCCTATGCTACAGTCAGCAAGTGGTTGTCAAGCAGGAGCTGCAGGGTAGTCAGTCCAGTTTAAGTCAGTTGCAGGTAATCCAGCAAGGTTGTCAGCTGGTTGAGGAGTCCTCAGACCAAGACAGTAATCTAGATAAAACCATCCAGACATGACACAGAGTTGTCAATTATTGTCAGGACAAAGGTCAAGAACACACCAATGCCTAGAGCACTGCCAGTTGCTGAAGTAGAACAGCTGCAAGCAGCAAAAGACTCCAGGGAACTGCTGGGAGATTTATAGGCAGCTGCCTCTGGATGCCAAATGCTTAACTAGTCAGTGTTCTATCTTTAACAGATGCTAGAACCTACAAAGCCTCATCTCTTCTGGGAACTTCAAAGCAGGGGGAAGGTACCCACGGCATCTGCCATGTCCTCAACTGTTTCAACTCCCAGATCCTTCAATTCTGAGATGCCACCATTATCAGGAATCATTAACTCCTGGCAATCTGACTCCTGTGTCTGATTAGTCAGATTCTAGAACATGAGTTATGAAACTAGCAACCCTTGTTACTGCAGTCTAGGCCTACCTGGAGGTAGCACCCGATATCATTTTTGATATCAAACAATTTGGCTTTCCCCTGCCACTCCGCTCCACGTGTTTGCGAGGCCACCGGACAAGCACGCAAACAGGCATGGCCGATAATTGCTGGACATTCCATTCTCCACCCAGGCAGGACAGACATAGCCGGTTCGTTGCTTCAGGGACCTCTCCGGCAAACACCTCACCACATATGCGCGATACTAACAAAAGCTTCCTGCCCCTAGCAGGCTACTGGACAAAGGTTGTGCTGTCCACTGGTAAGCACTGCGTATTTGCATACTGGCTACACTATTGTTAATTTGGCTCTGATTCCATCATGCAAAGTTGTGACCTTTCCGAGACATTGTCTCACACCCAAAACTCATTGTTTTCCCCGAGTAAGGCATAGCCTGCAGTCCCAATTCACCCTATAAAAACCCCTGATTCCGAGACCTTCATCGGATCGCTCCTGAGTTTCAACTCATCTTGCTGCTGCTTTGCTTGGTGAGCTCCCCTCAGCTAATCGAGCTGAGTTTCTTCTCTGCACCTCCGGCTTCTCTCCCGAGGTCCATGATGACGAGACAGGTGTCGTATCACCCATTTTCCTCTGAAAGTCCCTATCCTTAATTCAACTTCTAATTTCTTAGTTAACTGTGTCTGTGGTGTCTGATATTTGCTTGTATTCAATAAAGCATCATTTTTATTACTTTAAACCCGTCTGGCTGCTCGACTGACCTGACCCCATAGACGCTGGGTTGCAAGATCCTGCTAAGTTACCCTGTCTCTCGCTAGCTTAAGTGAGTGCTCCAGCTAATTTTCCCCAACATTGTGTTTTATAGTTTGGTTATTTAGGTGTCCTTCCCGGGACCCCCAGTAAACAGGGTAACACCCTAGCCAGCATAGCCAATGGTGAAGAATGCTGGGACCTGCAATTCAGCAACATCTTGAGGACTGCAAGACTTCCACCCCATGGCAGTGCTGGGTAGTAGATTCTGTGAGTTTTAATCCAAAACTCTTCTAAGGTCTGATTGGGCTTGATCTGGTGGTGACTGTGTCAGATGTGATAAGCGATTACACCTTACTCTCTGGAGTCCACATAGCTCTGCAGTGGCATTAACTTAGGAACTAAGGAATAACCAATACAATTCTGTACAAACAACACAGAAATGGGAGTATGTGCCTGTACATCACACAGTTATAGCATGGGAGCTCTCCTAATTTCTGTTTTAGTTCACACCACTTAGACTACCAATGAATACCAGGTGTATTTCAGAGGAAGGAATAGGCAAATTACCTCTGAGAAATCCTTGCCCAAGAAAACCCTATGAAATTCATGGGGTTGCTATAAGTTGACAGGTAACTAGAAGGCACACATGCATGCATACCAGCAGTACTAATAAGGATATATTGTTCGCTCCTGGCCAGCCTTTTGTCTGGTGAACTTTCAGGAAAGCTGATGAAACAGTGTGAATGGCTTTCCAGAAAGGGACAATTCTTTTGTTTTTGTGTGCCTTCAAGTTGTTTCCAACTTTTGGCAGCTCTAAGGTGAACCTATCACAGAGTTTTTGGGAGGCCGAGAGTGTGTGATGTGCCCAAGATCACCCAGTGGGTTTCCATGGCTGAATAAAGAATCGAACCTTTGTCTCCACAGTCACTCTCCAATGCTCAAACTACTATACTATGCTGGCCCTCAAGGGACAATTGTTTCTAGTAAAAGAAACAATAGATTTATTTGGTATGAGGAAGCTCTAGGAGCTATTTCTTGCTTTCCAGGATTAAGATATTGCTTTGGTTGTGACTAATTTCTGTTATTACAGCTAGCAGAGATTTATAGGATTAGCCTGGCAGAATTTTGGGAAACTATGAGTCAGTTTGGAAGCACATAGGTTTATTACTGGCAAAACTGTAAGTCATTACATAAAAATCTAATTGACATAATCCCATAACAACACAGAATAAGTGAAAAATATAGCAGGGGTTGCAGACGAACCAAAATCCTAAGGAAACATTTTAGGAGTAAAGCTACATGTTACATGCATGCCTGAATCATCTGATGTGTTATTTTGCTAAAAGCAGCATCATTGGGGTTATAATATAATATGAGGAAGTTAACTCTTGCCCCTTGAGCTTTCTGATGCTTCATGTAAATCCCTCTCCTGTGTTATTGTTAGCAGCAGAGAAAAATAAAAATATCAAGCACTTGGAATAGCTCTGTGATTTTGTGGCTAATAGCATGGAGGATGAGTGCAACAGGGAAAGTGACTTAGATAATTCTTTCCCATGCTTTGGTCTGATCTGAGTCATCAGTGGATATGATTGGGATTGCAAAAGAAAAATACAGCAGGAGATTCATGTAGCTTTGTCCTATAATGCAGTGTGACCCTGGGGAGAAACCCAGTGGATTTCGTGTTGGAGTAAACCTGCAGGGAAACAAGCTGTAAAAGTAAACAAGAAAACAGAAGAATAAACTACTGATCAGTTTGAAAATAAATTTGAAAGCGTTCCTGTAATGCTGGCCATAAGTTACAGATATGGAAAGTTAAGAGTTGCAAGCTTTATAAATGAACACCAGCTGAGAGCTATCTGTAGGGAAAAAGCTTAGTTCTGATGATTTTCTGCCTGAAAGAGAAGGAAAGGAAATCTCTACCCAGTGGAGAAAAATAAAAATGCTTTAAGGTTTTGATGAGGGCACATTCTTGGGGCAGGCAGAATATACTCATGAATTTTATTTACATTTCAAAGACTATTTAACTCCAAATCATATCCCAAAATTGGATTCTCCATCACAGGCTATGAATAATGCACACTGAAGAAAGGAGCAGATGACCCACTCTGTCTCTTCCGTAATCGAAATTTATAGGTATTCTTAATGGTAGATGAGAAATTTGGGAAGTAAAGATGCTATTGGCCACTGTTGAGAATGGTGGCTAATATATTGTCAACCTACAGGCAATTTTGCAGAAACTGATTAATGCCGCTCATAGTTATCAGCACTCAAGGCTATTTTCCAGAATAATTTTGATTGGAGAGTGAAAGGTGATATAAAAAGTTTTGAAGTTAAATTACCTAGCAGTTGCCTTGTGGGAATTTAATGAAGGAGAAGGAATGGTATCTAGTTAAACAAATTAGTGTATCTGTCTATCTACTTGTATCTTTCCCCAAGAATTGCATTCTATTATGCCACTGTATGCAGAATAATGTTTTCAAAATTTCTTGTTGGTGGAACAGTGTTTTTGGCCAAATATTGTGAAGTTGTCTGCTATAGATAGACTGCTGATTCTCACAGCTAGCTGGCAGACATGTTGGCAGTGAATGTTGCTTTTAATTGCAATATGGCGTATCCTGTGGTGCCCAGGATGAAGGTGGCTAGGGAATCTGGGCCTGATACCAAATTGGACTTGGAATCTTTTTGGATACTTCCAAGTGTATGGTTCTAAGATGGAAGTCCACTTTGGGGTCAGTAACTGACCACATATGGTGAACGACACTACTTGGAAACTAATTTTCTTTGGAGGCTTCTTTGAGAAGGTGGAAGACAATGGGCCAAGGTTCTACCTATCTCCCTAAATGAACTTTCAGTCAGACATGTTACTACAATTGTCCTTTAAATATATCTCCTGCTTCTGGGCTACCAATTGGTCATAACATAAATACAACCTGACATTGTAACATAAACTAAAATTGAAACACAATACTAAAACAAACCAAAAGTAAATCACTAAACGCTAACCTACTAAAACACAAAAGAGCTCTGACCCACCCTCCAACCCAAACTATAATGAGAGAGATAAGGAAAAAAATGTATTATTCTATCATTATAGATATGACTAAACAATCTTACTAGAACTACTAGGAGCTGTATCTACAAATTATTGCATCATTAAGATTTATTATTGCTCAGAAAGTCTGTAAATGATTTCCAATCTTTCAAGTAATCTTGCATTAATTTGGCCATTTGAGATAACTCAGCAATCTTAACAACCCATTCTTCTGTCACCAGAGCTTCAGTCTGTTTCCAGGTTTGAGCAAACAATATTCTTGCAGCTCTTATTATATAATGAAGAAGTAGTCCATGTTCACTATCCAATTTCATTACAAAATCCAAATTCAAAAGTTTTTTGAATTAACATATAAATCTTAGACCAGTAATTTTTACCTTCTTACAATTCCACCATCGGTGGAAAAAGGACCCCTCCTTCTCTTGATATCCCCAGCAATATTCTTGGACATTTTTGACAACTTGTTTGAGTTAGTTACTCATCTTATGCATGTTTTCCTTTAGATTACTGGATAAAGTCATTTTATATCTTTAGACTATTTTTTCCCATTCCTCCATTTGAATACGGTGCCCAAAATTTTGGGCCAACTTTATCATATACTCCTTGATATGTTCATCCTCTGTCAGCTGCTTGGTTCTTGAACAGCCTGGTCTGATAACATGGGCTACAGTTGCCCATCCCTTCCATAAAAAGTCCCAGGTTAGACTTTGCTTTTGTTAAGAGATGTATTGTAACAAGACTAAGAAAGGTCCTTCTGAGGGTGTTTTGTTTTGTTGCTGTCACTTGTATTTAGAAAGCTATCTTGGATCCTGTATGGGGAGAAAGGTAGGAAAATAAATATATGGTTAAATAAATAATGCTATTTCTCCTTCTCTCAATTAGCTAGTTTCTGGTTTGGTTGTTTTTAAATTAAAGGGAAAGACCTTTCTTTCTAATATGCAGTGGAATTCACTTGTCTGAGCCAGAAGAAATGTCCAAACAGAGCTAAGAAAAGTTATTTTTTGGACTACAACTCTCACAATTTCCAAGGCACCATTGCCAGTGTATGGCCATCCACCTGAGCTGCTGTTTTGCACCTGACCTCAGTTCAGGGACCTCTAGGTTTCAGTAAACACACACACCAGAAAACATACAATCTGCGTAATGTTTTACTTGTCCTGATTGTAATTCACAGAGCTGGATATAAAGTTCTGCATAGCTCAAGTCCAGGTTATCTGAAGGACCATATTCCATATAAGCCTATCCATGTTTTGAGATCTTCTAGGGAGGACTTGCACAGGTATATCTGGTGGGTAAAGGGAGAGAGCCTCCTTGGTGGCTTTCCTGGATTCTGAGATTCCTTTCCTTATCTGTTAAGATAGGTGTCCTCCTGCTATCCAGGTTCTTAATTTTTCCCCTCAGTAGACCTTGGAGGAGTGATTGTTAAGGATTTTCACAATGTGCTCAATTGTCTGTATTTGTTGTTTTTATTTTTGATGGCTATGTTTTCATTCTGCTGATAGTTTAATTATGTTTAACTTTGGCCTTTTCTGCACGTGGGAAAGGAACTGAGAAAAATGCTACACACCGGACTTCTTCAGCGTCCGGGTGAGTCTGTCGGGACGAGGAACAGTGCAAGTTCGTTGCTACGCGCTGCTCCGGCATCCAAAATGGCAGCTTCTGGTTGATGGAGGCTCTCCACCAACTGGAGAAGCTCACCAGCCTAAAGCCTGCCCCCGGCATATCTGCAGGCACGCATTTGTGCGTGCCTGCAAATCTGCACCGGAGCTCAGGGATGGAGCGACATGGAATTGCGCGCTCCGTGCTTTTCAAAAACCTCTAAAAGAGGTTTTTAAAAAGCACGCTGCGCGACCAGTTCCGGTCACTCTGAACCAGACTGAGGTGCGGAACTACAAAAGTAGTCCGACCCAGTTCACTCTACGGTGCAGAAGACTTCCGTCAGAGGTCGCTCTGCACCGTTTTAATAGCCCGGTGCGGAAAGTGCCTTCTGTGATGTGAACTTCTGGCTGTATCTGTTTTAACTTTTCAAAGCTGCCTGGAATCCTGGACTGGGGAAAAGTCAGGGTATGCATAACCACGCTGCTGCCTCCTCCTGCCCTTTCCTCTTTCCTGTTTCATTTTGCTTTTATAAAACAGTTTGTAAGCCTCCTGGGACTCATAGCATCCAAGGCACAGTAGTTTTTATTTTGTTTTACTGATTATGTCTATATCCTGCCTTTCCTCCAGTGACTGTACATGGCTCTCTTCTCTTTGCTTCATCCTCTCTATATCTTCCTGTATATAAGGATCAGGCTGAGAGAGAGCAATTGTCCCCAGGTTGCCTCATGTGTTTTCTGGCCCAATGAGGACATAAACTTGAATTTCCCAAATCCCAGTCCAGTTCTCTAATCACTACACCACACTGTCTCTCTAATTGTCATCAGACATGAAGAAAACCATCTAAAGGAAGGGAAGGGGGGCTCAGGTATTGAAGCAGATTCCTTAGGGAAATCACAGAGGAAACAAAAAAAGAACAAGATCCTCTAGCAGTGTAAGGGAAATCATGTGAGCATTAGTGGAGGTATAGTTCAGGTCACCTTAATTCTTGCAGTTCATCTGAGATAGCAAAGTATTGCTCTTATGATGTGTAAATAGCATCATCCAGCCAAAGGAAAGAAATATTTTGAACAAAGAGACACAACCATGCTGTGTATTTCGAATTTGCTTCTGAGCCTAATATTGAGCCATGAAAGTAATGCTTTGGGTGGTGGATATAGAACCCAAAGTGCCTTCAATCTGCAGCTTTCAAGTCTGTTACTTGAAATGGGATGAAAATAACCAGCAGCCCCCAGCATCTGCAGATATAATTCCTGATTGGAGCAGAGTGTGTTTACCTGACCCCATTTTTCATCATACAGAACTGCCAGACACCAACTTGCAATGAAACTCCCCCCCCCAACCCCACAACTTCCCCTCTCTTGGCACATTCAGAAATAAATAGCTTCTTTGCAAGCCTAGAACAAAAGTGGTAAAAACAGCTCTCTGCATGAACTAAGTGTATGAGGTTTTCATGTTCACATGGGGACCTGGGGAATGCTGTTTCCTTGCTTGGATATTAGTTTTAAACTACACTGTAGTTTAAAACTAATACTGGTAAAATGCTACACTTTTACATTCTTGAGTTATTGATCATTTGTACTTGCACAGGAATGGCAAACATGGAATCTTGTGGAAAATTATGGGAAATTCTGGACTCCAATATAGAACATTCTGCAGTTTGTTTTTTAAATACTTCTGTTTCTTTTTGTCACCTCTTTGGTGACTTTATTATTTATTTCATGGCTGCTGTTTATGTGAATTTTTTCTTGCAAACATTGCATGGCATGGCTAGTGCTTGGACAAGTTACCTTTGGGACCATAATTCCTAGAATCCTAGTCATTCAAAAGAACATTTTTTTCCACACTCTCTGCTGGATGAACACTGAGGAATGTTCTCCAGGTCCTTTCATACCTGACTTTTAAAAACAGATCATGAGCATTGTGACTATAAGCAGGAACCTGTTTTTTTTTTAATTAAATAGTTACTCTTCTGTGCCATCAAACTAATGAGAGCAAAATTTGTAAAGCAGGTGGAAGCAACTTATTCTTATATAACTGAGAGAAAGGGTAGTCTGATTTCAGGTTTGCAAGACTGAATGTGCTACCCAAAGCCACTTGTAAAAGACACATACAGAACTAAAGCATTCTGAGCCCAGGAATTCTGAGTTTGTGGTCATTCTGCACCCTGCTTCCCACAAGCCTTCCTCAATTACCTCATAGGGGTGAGTGGGTTGATTGTTGTTTCTGTTCTAAACAATTGGAAATCAGATATTCTGTCAACAGACCCAGCTCGACCTTCTTTCAAACTTTGGTGTACAACAACACATCTGCAGTTGTCAAGATGACTTGCCCAATTCATGTGGCCCACCACATCACTCAAAACAGGCATTGCTACATTATGGGGTTGTGAAAATGTGCCCACCCCAGTTGTTTGACTGAATATCCCATCATCCATTTCCATTGACCATGTCGAGTACTTCAGAGAGTTGAAGTCCATCTGTATCTGGATGGTGACCCTCCCACATTTTAAGAATAACCCAGAAGCAAGCTGGAATTAAGGAAACATTTCTACTTGCAGTAAATTAGTGAAGTTAAACACGCAATTGTAAAAGAAACTGTCCATTCCAGGATCTATTTTTTTTTAGCTACACAGCCAATAGGTTGTTTTCAATGAAGTAGTAATCAATTCCAGATGCACTCAGGCCCTGAAGCAGACGCTAAGAGTCTGACATTGAAACATTATGGTCATTTTAATTAGACACTTTACCGTTAGGTATTTAAAGAAGTATGGTCTGCTAATAATAAAACTTCCAAATGCTTTACCACACAGTTTCCTGTTATTCACATGTTAAATACATGGAGCAAAATTGAAAAGCTGCATGAAATATCCTAATGGGAGGAAGCAGATGGAAATAGCTTTCCTGGAGACATACCAAGACATTCTTAAGTGTCATAAAAACATCATAAAAACATCATACAAACAACCTGTTACTTGCTTGCATGTGGTGTCTTTGTTTCAAAGCAAAACAAAGATCAGAGTAGAGAAGGGGAATCCCATTTCATAAAATGCTGAAAATCTGGAGGACAGCTTTGCTTTTCTTTTCAACTTTATTCTGGGTAAAACAGTTTACCTGAGGAAATGAACTAAGAATAAACAGCCACCACGGACCAAAAACAGATCTGAAATGGAGAGATAATCCTTTGTTTAGTTGGCAACAGTTTGAGACTCAGATTGAGAGATTCTGAGAGATTCTAAGATATTCAATTTTAGTGTAAAAATAGGAAGTACGTTCAGTCTACTTCTTATTTTTCCAAATAGTTGAAAGAACGTCTGAAGAACCATCACATTACATTCTTTGAAATGTCTGACGCTAACTTCTGAAGATGCAACTTAGATGCTCTTATTATTACTTTGATCTTCATCAAAAGTTTGAAATTGGAGAGAGAAGAAAGTCAGGAGCAATTTGGGCAAATGTCTGGCCAAGTTGCTGTCTCAGGTGTTTCTTTTAGTAAATAGGTCCTGCTTATCTAACTATAACATTTCATGTTGTCTAGAAAACTGCAAAGCAAAACAATGCAGAAAGCACAGGGGAAATTAAGCCTTGCGACACACATTGTGTAGGCTTCAATGTTGGGCTATGACTTTTGGAGACCAGGGGCTGAATACCTACCTGGCTTTGAAAAGTCACTAGGTGAACTTGGGCAAGTCACACTTTCTCAACCTAAGAAAAAGGCAAGGGCAAACCTCTGAGTAAATCTTGAGAGCCAGCATGGCATTTCCCAAGACCCTGGGAAATGAGAGTTTGAGTCCTTCCTCATCCATGGAAACCCACTGGATGATCTTGGACAAGTCACACTCTCTCACCCCAAGAGAAACGCAATTTCTCCCCTGAATAAATCTTGCCAAGCAAACCCTGATAGGTATGCTTTAGGGTCATCATAAATCAGAAACAACTTGACTGGTTAAAGAACAAACCTTTCTATTATTTTCAGTTTGCCATTTTTGTTCTAGAACTGGAATCTGCAGCTATGGCTCTTCAGATGCTGTTAGACTGCAGTTCCCACAAGCCTTCACCATTACCTATCTGGGCTAGGGCTGATGGGAATGGCAGGCCACAAACTTCTGAAACGTTGCAGTTAGTATTCTATATTAAATGGAAGCTCATTTCTTCAGGTTTTAGACTGAAATGGAGAAAGTGCACACTGTGTTCAGGCTGTAAGGCCATTTTTCAGGCACCAAGGGCTATTCAGTGTCCCCACCGAGTATGTAATTTGAATGTTTCTACCACTCTGTGTGATTTTACGCCAGGAGAAATATTTTTTCAGCTTGGAAGTGAACCAGAAGTAGGTCTTCTGTGCGTGTCTGTGTGGGTGTGGGTGTTTAAGGCGTCTCCTGGGCCCAAAACAACCTAGTGGGGTTAAAGTGTGCTAAAATAAATCACCTGGGCATTAAAAATGAAATGCACAAATATAAGATGGGTGACACTGGGCTTGATCACATTACATGTGAAAAGGATCTAGGAGTCTTAGTAGGCCACAAGCTGAACATGAGTCAGCAGTGTAATGTAGCAGCTAAGAAAGCCAGTGCGATTCTGGGTTACATCAGCTGTAGTGTCTAGGTCAAGGGAAGTGATAGGACCACCCTATTCTCTGTTGGTCAGACTCCACCTGGAATACTATGTCCTGTTCTGGGTACCACAGTTCAGGAAGGATATTGACAAGCTGGAACATGTCCAGAGGAAGGCCACCAAAGTAGTAGAAGGCCTGGACACTGTGTCCTATGAGGAGAGGCTTAGGGAGCTGGGTAAGTTTAGCTTGGAGAAGAGAAGGTTAAGAGGCTACATGATAGCTATGTTTAAATATTTGAAGAGATGTCATATGGAGGATGGAGCAAGCTTGTTTCCTGCTGCTCCAGAGACTAGGACATGGAGCAATGGCTTCAAACATCAGGAAAAAAGAGTCCATCTAAACATTAGGAAGAACTTCCTGATAGTAGGAGCACTCTGATAGTGGAATATGCTTCCTCAGAGTGTGGTGGAGTCTCCTCCTTTGTAGGTTTTTAAACAGAAGCTGGATGGCCATCTGTTGAGAATGCTTTGATGGTGTATTCCTACATGGCAGAGGGTTGGATTTGATAGCCCTTGTGGTCTCTTCCAACTGTATGATTCTATGTCTGACCAGCCTTGAAACTAGATTCAAATGGATAAAGATAATCCATTTCCTCCAGGAGTCCCTTTACTCTCAGTTCAAGCAAGCATCCAGAAGGATCTATTGGCCTGTTTTCAGCAGAAGAGTTCATATTCAGCAGGATTTAGCCAAAGAGGAATGGTGCTCCAAATACATTTAATTCACCACATATGAGTTGTGAGAGCAGAACGTAGCCTTGCATGTTCACAATTATAAATTAAAGCTTTATTTTCTTTTGAGATTTGAAATTAATATTTATTTCTGTAGATCTGAAGGCAAAATGAAATTAATTTTGGCCTGTCGCTCATTCACTCCCAGCGCTTTCTCTTAAAACAGAAAATTCAATAAGATTTTGCCACTCCTACAAAAAACATAGAAGATGATGAGGAAGTGAACATTTCAAAGACTCTGGCTGCTCCTAGTTTCAAAGGCGTATAATTAATTGCTTCTTCTGTTAATTTAATACTCTGACTAATCCTACTAAAAGGGATTATTTAGAGAAGGGAGATAATGTAAGATTCACTTATGTCATTCAGTTGCTTTCAAAAGACCAAATGGGAAGTGTCATGAACTTTGTCTGAAATTTCTTTTATAGTTATTTTCAAAATGAATCCTTTAGACAAAGGATTATTTTAAATTTCATAAAACAATGAGAAAAAAATTAGGTAATTGCAGTTTATTTCCCCCGCTCCCTGACAGCTAAAAGGTGAAATTATATTCCTTTAAAATCTGCAAATAAAAATAATTAAATGAGACAAGGCAAAAGGCTCATAAATCCTCAACTAGCCAGATGCATTCATGATGGACTTTGAATGCTTGCCAAAGAAACCTAGGAAATAGTTAAGGGTTATAAGGAACTTGTATCCCTTTGTTGATGGAATTTTCTTGGACCTAGTGAAGGCTTCCATCAACAGAAGAAAGAGAAGAATCAATTCCAGACAAGTAGTGGCTTCTGAACCCAAGTGTCTTACCCAAGTATACTGCCTCGTTTGGTCAGCGAGTTGCGTGTTTTTCAGATACAGTCAGCCTTCCCCTTTTGTGGGTTTGACTTTCATGAATTTGATTATTTGCAAGTTTCTTAAGCACCTGTCCCCACACCTTAGCTGCCTCTTTTCCGAGGAACCTTCCTTCTTGGTATTCCAGATCAGGCTGCATAATTCTTTAAAAGCCTGACTTTGGTCCTCCTCCTCCTCCGTCGCCACTAGCTGCTGCCTGACCAGCTAGGGATAGCTTGCAGCCCAATTTCTGAGCACCACAAACCCTCTCCAGATGTCCCCTCAGACCCAAGGAAGGAGATGGGTGTTAAAAGAGAAAGCATAAGGCCACCATGTCATTAGTGGCCGTACACCTGTGATATGGTTTAATTAACAAACTGTATCAACTGGCAGATATATTTAATGGCATAAAATATAAATTATACACACTTCTGACTGAAAGGCCATGTGGAAAAGGGAAATTGTCTGGATAGCAGGCCAAAAGGTAACCTTAGCACAGCCAGGTGATAGGTTCACTGAAAATTAGCCAAGAAAGCCTGACTGAATGGATCTAAGCTAATCTTCTCAATGAAAACAATAGTCAAACTGCACAGGTACAGGCAAGCACCCCTGCTGTGTGCATTTCCTGTCAAAGCCTGGCTCAGTCACATTACCAACCAAGACATTGAGATAATCAGTCCATTCCAGACCCCCTTTGTTTACTCTGCCAGAGAGTAATTAATTCACACCCCTTCAGGGAGAGAAATAGAGTATAAAAATCCCCAGTTTTGAGCAACCACTTTGCAGTTCACCATTTGCTGAATGTCTCTCTGCCACTTTGATTTCCAGCTGTGTACTGCCCTTAAACACACAAGTCTAAGCTACATTGCTGCTTCTTCATTACTCTTCTGGATTGGTAATTACAACCCCAACCCCTCAGTCTTACTATCCATAATTTTTCCTCCTTTTATCCTTCAAATAGCTCATGTGTGAATGTGCGACTGTTTGTATTTTGTGTGCATGCATGAGTGAATTCCCCTAAATAAAACACATTTTTACTTTACTTTTGAATCTCTGGCTGATTCTTTCCTGTGTGACCCCCTAAACATTGGTGGAAAGATCTCTCTCAAGCCTCCTAATTTTGAGCTAATTAATTCCCCATTGTCACGTGGAGGTACTGGCATCATGGGTGGACCCCTGAGTGACCCACATTTCAGGGTAACAATGCTGACCCACCTTGTTTTCCTTTCTTTTCCTTGACCTGGTTTGGACCCTGGGTGCCTGTTCTCTCCACCATGCCTCAGCCCCTTTCCCACAGATAGACACATGTGTTTTCATATTTGTGATTTTTTCCACTTTTGCAGAGGGCCTGTGCCCCTAGTGAATGTGGAGAGCTGACTGTATTTCTTTGCCACCCTGCAACTTCCAACGCTATCTCATGTGAATGAGTTCTCCAACATTCCAGTCCTCCAGAGCAGTATTTGTAGGGTGTGCCATAGACTGCAGGAATGAGGAGATAATTAGCCAGGGTTGTCCTCCTCCATGTTTCCCTGATAAAAGCTTAGGCTGACTCCCAGAGCCTTCCATCAGCAGAGGAATGCTGGTTGTTATGATACTGTATTTCTACTGCTAGGGGTAGAAAGTTTTCCAAGGATTTAGTGTTTTGTTTCTGATTTCCTAATAAATTCTAAAGAAGCCATTCTGTCTTCTTGCAAGAACTATGTCAAACATCAACAGGATATCTCAATGAAAACATGTGTTTGTTTACACAAAAATGTTAGAATGATCTTTTGTCCATTCTCTGTGTACACATTTTCTCTTCCTTTGGAAGCCTTATAAAAATCCTGTTGTTTCAGTAAAACTTTGTTCATCAGATCAGACAACTGTTGCAGCCAAACTGACAGCAGAAGCTGAGAAGATGTTCCCTTTTGGCCAAGAGTAATTGTGTCTGACTGTATATATGTGTGAGTCTGTGACTCCTTCCCAAACAGATTCAAGGCCCAATCTCAGGTCTGTGTTTATATACCTGGGAAACAAGGGTGGACTGATATTTCAGTCACTCCCAACATTAGGAGTACAACAAAATATCCAGTAGAGTGTACATCAGCATATCACATCTTAAAACAAAAGTACAATCCTCAACATATCTCATCAGAAGTAAATCCTATTGAGTTTAGTGGGTCAATTAATAGTGTATAGATTGCTGTGTGTGATTTCAAAAGAAACTGTGTACTTCTCAACAGACTCCCTGACCTGGTGCACTGTAGATATTTTGGACTACAACTCCGCAAAATCCTGACCATTGGCCATATTGTTGGAGTTGAAGGAATCTGATGTCAAAAATATTAAAGGGAACCGGATTGACTAAACCTGCATCAGGATATAGACTATATATGGCAATCTCCCCAACCTATTGGCCAATAGAGGTATCACTCTTTTATAAATTTTGAGTTTTCTTGTATTTTGTTGAATGGGTTAACATGGGCTAACTCTGAATAAAGCATGTATATTACTAAGGCCCTTTTTGCATGGCATTTTCCATGCCTAAGGGTGCCTGGAGCGTCGCACGATTGTGAGGAGCAATCTGCATAATGCACTCACAATCGCATGATGCACTCACAATCGCGTGATGCTCCAGGGGCCAGCAGGGGCCGATGGTGCACCTTTTCATTTTCGGCTAAAAGCTGAAAATGGTGCGTGATCGCCCATTGCTCCCGGGCCCCACGCACACTTACCTGGCATGCGGAGCCTCCAGAGTCGCACCGGTCATGCTTCCTGCCCCAGCGCAGCCTGGGAAGGTCCCAGGCTGCACTGCAGAAGGAAGAGGCGGGGCTCTCACACGAGCAGGCAGCATGTGCAGAGCCGAAGGACCCTGGACGTGAGAACCTCTCACCAGAGGATGCTTGCGCGATTCCCGCACCCCAGCGCCGGAAGAAGGTAAGGTGCAGAAAGGGCCTAAGTCCTGATCTATATCTTCGTTAAAGCATCCATCAATCCAAAATGTTTACTGTGTTTCCAAAGTGAAGATTAAGAGAAAAAAAGTTATAGCTTCCTATCCCAAGGAAAGATCCTGTAGAGAGATTGCTATGAACTTAAGTGAACATTGAGGAAGACTGATGCAGAATTCTCGCTATAGCATCATGGTGGGGTAGAGAGAAAAGTCCCATTCCAGGAGAAAGGCGGCATACAAATATAATGAATGAATGAATGAATGAATGAATGAATGAATGAATGAATGTTTGAGAATAAAGTAGTGAAGTTTGAGCCTTATAAGGCGTTAAACAAAAAGAAAATTAAAATGTTTATTTTTTTTAAAGAAAGCAGAATCTGTTCGAAAGCATTAATAATCTAAGCATTCACACTGGGGTTGAGCAAAATGTAAAATTAAATGGTCCAACAGATGAAATCTTGGTTCTTGCTTCTCCTTTATTATTGCATATGTTTCATTTTGTTCAGCCTGAGGATATGGACAGAATCCTTCTTAGAGCCACTACATGCATACTGGATCCTTCCCATTCCTGGACTGTAATAGTTGCCAGAGAGAGACTGGCTGAGTGGGTAAGGGGAGTAGTTTTACAAAGTGAAAAAGTACCAGATGAATATAGTGATAATCTTATGGGAGTGACTGCACAGGGGAGGAGGCCATTTTGTCTTCCAGTGCCCATCCAGTGGGCTGCATCAATGAATTTCTGCACACTCAAGGTGATGTGATGTTAACTCTGGCCAACATTTTGGCTGATTTTTGCCCCCTCTTTTGATCTTTTGGGGAGACTTGGGGGACTTTGCAGAGTTAGGGGAAGAAAAACCCTGGCTTTTAAGGCAGTTTTGGCCCATTTGGGTACAAAATATTGCTCCCAATTTGCCCCCCATACTTTAATTTTTTTGTGTGTGACTGGGGGCTAGAGAAGTCTTCTGGGGATGTATTTAGGGGTTCCAAGGTTGTGACCCCATAGCCCACACTTCGCCCATCCTGGCTTATGATAACCTTCACTGCTTGGAAACAGGCTCCATTCTTCTGGGTCCCTAATATTGTTCAGTTTATTTTGTGATAATGTGATGGAAAAAATTCAGAATTTTTTTTAAAAAAACAGAATGTGAGAGAATTTGAGATTGTCCAACCATCTGAGCAGAGGACTTGAAATGCTTAGCTATTAGCTCTGGGTTCAAATCCCTATGTATTCAACCATGTTTATCCTGCTGAAGTAGGGCCATTTCCACACTAGACCACTATAGTGCTATTATCCCACTTTCAACATCCTATGGAATCCTGGGGCTTGCAGATTAGTGAGAGGCCTCAAAGGCCTAGGATTACTGCAGAGGTTGGGTCTCAGGCTGCATATGGCCTCAAGACTCCAATTTTGTAGCCCTCGAATCTCTGCAGTCCCCCAAAGGCCCCCCAATTTAATAATACTGGTATAATTTTAATGCAATCCCCTATTACACAGAAAGCACCCCAAATACATAACACATACAAAAATATCTCATTTCCACTATCACCCCAGAATCCAGTATGACTCCTAAATTTTCCTCTGCAGTCCCTGTCAAAATGGTGGGAGGAAGTATTTCAACCTCACTTCCTGTATCCATTTTGAGAGTGACTACAAAGGAAAGCAGAGGTGTTTGGTCTTGCTGTGTGTGTAGAGGTGACTGTGGTATATGTGTTGCTTATGAGACAGGACTTCTGGGAATTTGGCCTCTGGCCCTATTGCATAATCCTAGGTTACTGCTTCGTTTTTTCTGGAAGTAATAATGTGGCAGGGCAGTTACAATATAATCCTCTCAATGGTTATGTTTTGCAGATACAATTTTCAAAATATACAGAAGAATGATTCTGGGGAGTGCTGTGTAGGAATATGTTCCCCAGTTAATTTGGTTCTGACTTCCAGGTTTTTCAAAACCATATTTTTCTTGCTCTTACATTTCCACTCTTCACTCACTTCAAAATGATACTTGTTTTATAACGCAAAGCACAGGAGAAACAACTTGTTCTGTCATTGAGTAGTAATCACTTTGCTTAATGACACGAAGCAGATGGCCCAGCCTTAGTAACCAGGTAACAGATTGTAACATGCTTCTGGGAAAAAAAACTCAGATAAATGCACACTGTCATCATAGTTGTAACAAACCCACAGATGCCCAGCTGTAGCTTGAAAGGAATAAGAACACTGATGTGTGCTTAACAATATAGATAATGGACTGTGGAAGAATACTGAACCTAATCAACATCATACCACAGTTTCATAGTAAAATGCAAAATTTTAACAAGGTGTGAATTAGATTTGCTGGTATCATGTTGTTTGGTTTCAGGAATTTATAACATAATATTCAGTGAGTTAGTATGTCATCATTATTACTTTCCCAGATTCAGATTCACAGCTACATCTGCTGTTTTATTTGCTGCTGTGTTTTATTTTATATTTCTTTTTAAAGTGTTTATTTCTCTTTCAAGGATAACTGCTAAATACGCTGCTGAAAAATGCAAAGTGTACAAGATATCTAAATTACCAATTCACAAGACAGAACTACAAATCTATAAAAGAGAAAACAACAACTGACTGCCGAAATAAAAGTAATTTAAACTCATCAATAAAATAAAGTAAAAGAGCTGGGATGATAAAAACAGTTTCAATCTGCCACCAAATAGAGATCAAAGAAGATGTTATGTGCACATCTCTAGTAAGAGCATTCCTCAGACCAATGGAACGTCCACCAGAAAGACTGTTTTCCCATAGTCACTCACAATACGTCACTTAGCAGATCAAAGGAGTGGTCTCAGAGTCTGAGTAGATGTATGCAGGTATACTCAAGCATTATATTCACATTTCCTGGAGCCAGAAAGAACTTCTATGGGCGCACAGACTATCCACTATGAACATCTTTCCCCTGGTCTGGATAGAGGGCTAGTTTATTAGCTTTACCAGTTGGCACGTGTACTGGTATAACAATCCCACTGTCTCAGGCCATTTTTGTACTACACTGTTATACTGCTATTATTCCACTTTCAACTTCCTATGGAATCCTGGGGTTTGCAGTTGAGGAAGGGGCATTTAGAATTCTTAGTCAGAGAGCTCTTTGGCCTCAGTAAACTACAAATCCCAGAATTTCACAGGATGATTTTCAGGCAACTTTGTCCCTAAACCATGCAGGAACCTTCTCAAACACATGAAAATACCACATGGCAAAAAACATGGCAGCCAAATTGGTTACTGGTGCAGTGACCATAATACATTGATATTAAAATCACTTCACTGGCTGCCAATAGTTTCCGGGCAAAGTACAAAGTGTTGGTTATTTCCTTTAAAGCCCTGTATGGTTTGAGTTTGGGTTAGCTACAGGATTGCCTTCTACTGTATAATCTACTCCATATGCTCAAGTCCTCTGGGAAATATTGACTCCAGTCAGCCAAAACTGAGGACATTTTCTTCAGTCAGCCCCAGACTGTGGATTGACCTGCTGGAAGACATTTGTCAGCTCAAGACTCTATCTGAATTTAAATCAGCAGATGAGACCAGCAGGTCTTTCAGCAGGTCTATCCAGATTATTTTTAATTATGATTTTTAAGGTTTTTATTAATGGATTTTTATATGTATTGGTTTTACATGCTCTTTTAACTGATACTATGCATTCTGTTATTTGTTGTTGTTTCCCACCTTGATCCACAAGGAGAGGTGGGTAAGAAATAAACATCATCAGTCATCATCATCATCATCGTCATCGTCATCATCGTCATCATCATCAAGACAGCAACAGCCAAATGTGATATTTGAGCTGTGAATATTCCCAAGGCTGTGTTTATGGCCCCTGCTCACATATTTGGGGGATGGGAAAGGTGAACTCAGCAAAACATTGGGTCTACACTCCAGAGGCTTCCTGGAGCAGCAATTTTGTGAGGTTCTTTTTTGGGTGGGGTGGGGAGAGAACCTCTAATATCCAAATTTTAGAAGTATTTGCTTTTTTAAAGAAAGGGCTTTTAACAGGATGCTGTACTGTTCTAATTATACTGCTTTTTAAACAACCTTTTATTATTTTAATTGTATTGCATTGTTTTGCATTGTTTTAATATTGTTAGTAATTTAATTCTGCTTTTATATGGATCTTTTGCATGTTTGTAGCCATATTGTAGAAAGCCAGCATGGTGTAGTAGTTTGAACATTGGACTATGCCTCTGGAGACCAGCTTGGCCATGGAAACCCACTGGGGAATCATTCAGTCTCAGCCCCCAAGAAAAGCCCAGAATAGGTTCACCTTAGGGTTGCCATAAGTCCAAAACAACTTGAAGGCACACAACAACAGTGATATTCTACTCAGTTTAATCTGTACACTGCAATGCATCCCAATTTTGAGGAAAAGGTTGAGATATTGATAAAGGTAGTGTTGTGGCCAGAAAAGAGACGAAGACCAGGTTTTCAGGGAAAAATCAAAAAGCCTTTTTATTGTTAACAATTTACTTGCGCAAGGACGACAGCTATCCCAGAACTGTCGTGCCAATTGATTAAAACACCTAAACTTTATACCTTTGGTCAACAACGTCAGCAATCAATCATTCATTTAGCCAGCCCATCACAGAAGAAAAAGATCTTTGGTTAACTTTCCATTACATCATTAACTTAGCACACACGTGTACAGAAGAGAACAAAGAGTTAGTTAGAAAATGATACAAAATGATGCATATGGCCAAAATGAGGTAGCAGGGAGTACGCCTGACTCCCTCTTAGTTCCCAGACGCCTGAGTGAGTGTTGCAAGGCCATTCTTTAAAATTGAGATAAGACAAAGACATCTGCTATTTCACTCAGAGACTCAATTCAATTCGCTTATTTTCCTATTCAAGTAGCAATTCCTTGGATTTAACCCCTTCAGTAGTAATAGCTACAAACTACAACTTTCTAAAAAAAATTAAAAATGAAACCGGAAGTAGTCATCCACCCCCTTTTGTTTTCTTTATTTTTCTAATGATGGGACATATTTAATTGGGTGCAGCCCAAAGGTCAAAAATTTACTGTGTACATTATGAGGCTGCCATCCACTGCTAAACTACAGTTTAGCGTGCACATATTTTTGCTTGATAGCCTCAGTAACAGACAGAAAGAAGTAAGTATAGGCCCCCTTAAGTCCTAAGAAGGAGGGGGAAATGCATAACTACGTCATACCCTCCATCTGTCCAAATTTGGGAGAGGTAATTCTGTTTAGTCTTCTGTCAGCCCAATTTTTCAGCTACTTTAAAAATGTCTCTGTTTCTCTCTTGTCCTCCCACTTTCCCCCTTCATCCTCCATTTACGTCAGTTGCTGCAAACTGAGTTCAAAGTGCAAAAGTAGTTTTCACTCAGTAAACTGGGCAGAAGGAAGAAGAGAGGAGAGGAGCAGGCAGAATCTTGCCCTTCGGGCAAAAACAAAGTGCAGCAGCCTCTCCTAGCTTGTGTTTTTTTCTTCATTTTTCCTATCTTGGCTATGCTCCAATGTTACTTGGCTGCTCGCACCCCAGTTTTCAGATGTGAAATGTTAGAGAGCATGCTACATGTGCCAGTGACATTACTCTCTTTGGTGAAATGATGATGGAGAGGTAGCTTCCCCTTACTTCCAACCAAGTTACAATTGAGAACTGAAATGAGCATTTCCTTTGGGATTTATTAGGCCCTGGCTATCTGGATCAGGCTGGGTTTTTAGGGGAAAAAAGCAAAGGAAAGATTGCAAGGACTGCTTCTAACATCCTTTGACTTTTCCATGTACTATTCTATAATCTTTGGGGTCCACAGGTTTCAGCTGGAAGTCTAGAAAATTTGATTTAAAATCTTCCTGCTGGGTAAACCAAAGTTCCTGTCAAACTGGAACGTTTGGGCTGAGATTCAAAGGAGAGAACCATTTTTGCTACAGTGGGATTTTGTTTCAGTTTCTGTTCTTGGAATTTATCTTCGTTACAGAAATTGTTAAATAAACAACTTGTGAAGATATATAACACACTCTGTTAAAGGAAGCATTTGCCTCTAGGCATTCTTTGAATTTATTGTGGTTGTATAAAAATAAAGGGAGAGGTTACAGCTGTGCCTTACGAAAGCAAAACAAAAACTGCTATTTCTGCCTGGCCATTTTTGTACAACAAATGCAGGCTTTTCTAGATACCAAAGAATGACCTTCAGGGTCCATATGAAGATATTTTTCTTACTGGTATTTAGAACTAGAAATCTTTTAAGAAGGTGCTGTGTTGTTTTAAACTGCTTTTTATCCTTTTAACTTCTTTGTTTTAAATTGTTTAAATTGCTTTAAATAGTTTTGTTAGCCAGAATCCTATTGTACATTTAGCAATGCATGACTATCATAGTTATGGAGCTATGCAGTGAATTCCAGCCCACCCACCCCAATCCCCATTCATTGGGAAGCAGCTGCTGCAATTGATGGGGGTCCATTCCTCTCTCACTCAGGAAGCAGCTGGCTGACATTCCCATTCCTTTCTGTGAGCTATCTCCATTGTGAAAGGCAGAAGCGGGGCCCCTGTTATAATTCCCTCTCATGCTGGAGATTGCTCACACAAGGAGAGTGGGGCGTCAGTCAGCTGCTTCTAGAGCGACAGGGATTGGACCCCTGTCAATCGTGCTGGCTGTTTCCTTGTAAGCGGGGACTGGGGGACTTTCACAGCTCCTACATGTCCCCTACACAGGGATCATGAATACCACACAGTTATGAATGTGTGACTCCCAACAGCATTCTGACTAATATTGTTAGTAGTCTAACACTATTTTAATGTTGACTTTTTGTATGTTTTTAACTACAGTTGGTCCTCCACATTGATGGGTTTGACTTTCATAGGTTTGATTATTTGTGAGTTTCTCCGCCCCTGCCCCTCCAATCTCAAGTGCTTCTTTTCTCAGGGAAACTTTCCCTCTCAGTGGCTCTGATCAGACCATGCAGCTCTATAAAAACCTACTTGTGCTTCTCCTCTTCCTCCACCAGTCAAAGCCTGGCCAGCTAAAGACAGTTCACAGCCCAATTTCTCAGCACCACAAACTCTCTCCCAAGGCCCCCCTACACGAGGAAGGAAATGGGTGAGAGAGAGGGCCACCATGTAAACTCACCTCTTTTCCCTCTCCTTTCCTTGACCTGGTTTGGACCCTGCGTGCCTGGTGTCCCCACCATGCCTCGGTCCCTTTCCGACAGACACACTTAGATTTTGATATTTGTGATTTTTCCACATTTGTGAGGGTCCTGTGCCTCTAACCCTAGGAAATATGGAGGGCTGACTGTATATTGTAATCACTTTAATTTGTAAGATGGTACAACTTTTCCCTTGAAGTTTTTTCTTTTTTCTTTTCTTCTTTCTCTCCCCCACTTTTTTTTCTTGTTTTGCATTCTCTGTTTCAGCATGGTGCCTGGCAATAGCATAATTTATCTTTCACTTTGGATAACCAGGGAGTGACTTGCTGGTATGCCAGGGGCCTGGAATCTTTGGCCCTTCAGATGGTTGAGACTTCAGCTTTCATTGGTTCATCTGGCAAGTCTAATGGTAAAGGTGTATGGAAGTTAAAGTTTAAAGCATCTGGAAGGCCAGAGGTTCCTCAGTCCAACAGTAGGCAGAGTGAAGGGATCACACTTGGGTAGCAGATACTGAGTGATGTGGAAGTGGACTCCTAGTTAACCCTTTCTACTGGTGGACAGAACTGCCTATTTCCAGAGCAGCCTGTCCTGTACATGTTAACTGCATCTGCTGCTCTCATGTGTGATGGACATCAATGCCAAAACAAGATTCTACTGCCACTGTAAGTCAGGAGCTCACCACAACATTATAGGGCTATGATTCCACATTAGCTGCTGTGGTTCCATCCTATGGAATCCTGGGATATGCAGTTGAGGGAGATGTATTTGGAATTCTCAGCCAGAGAGCTCTAGGGCATAACAAAATTGCAAGCTGCAAGTTTCCATAAGATGTTGTCATGGCAGTTAAAAAAGAATCAGTACTATTAACTGTGGAGTTTGAAATGGCTCCTGGTTCTTGGAATGGGGAGGGTATTTTGTCCTTTGTCACTAGCAGAGAACTGGCTCTCAGACAGCCAAACTTGAAACCTAATTCCTTAAGGCTGCAATCCATCTTATTACCAAGCAAGCTATATTCAACTTAATGCAGCTTACTTCTGAGCAGACACCTATATAGACTTATGTTGTAAGGCTACAGCCTGATGCAAACTTATTGGAGGGCCAATCTACCTGCACATAGTGAGACTTACTTCATAGAAAGTCTATTGGAAATTGATCTTGGATTAACCTATTGCTTTTCCCACCACCATTACCCTCAAACTATTATTTCCAAGACTGAGAAGATTGGTTTGCCTGCCATTGTCATGTAATCTCATAGCATGGATGCTCAAGAGATGTCTTTCCAAACTCCAGATTATAATCACTGAATTTGTCACTTTTCTTCTTTTGGATTTTAGAGATAATTTACATGTTACCTACAAATACAGCCAATGTCTTTTATGTTCGTCTCTTTTATTTTTGATAGAGTTACAAATTTGGAAACTCAGGAGAGTGCTGTGAATGTAATACCTCTCAATCTCAGTAAGGCTTTTGAAAAAGATCCCCCATGATCATGGGCAAGTGAGTAAATTGCAGACTCAATAGCGCTACAGTTAGTTGAATCAGTAATTGGCTGACAGACGGAACCCAGAGAGTGCTTACCAATGGCTGCATTTCATCCTGGAGGGAAACGACTAGCGGGGTGCCTCAGGGTTCTGTGTTGTTCAACATTTTTCTAAATGACTTAGGTGACAAAATAGAAGCCAAGTTTATCAAATTTGCAGAGGACAACAAATAGAGGTGGGGTAGCTAATACCCCTGAAGAGAGGATCAGAATTCAAAATGACCTTGACAGATTGGAAAGCTGGGCCCAAACCAACAAAATTAGTTTCTTTAAAGCAGTGGTTCTCAACCTGTGGGTCCCCAGATGTTTTTGGACTTCAGCTCCCAGAAGCCCCAGCCACTATGGTCAATGCTCAGGGCTTCTGGGAGCTGAAGTCCAAAAACATCTGGGGACCCACAGGTTGAGAACCACTGCTTTAAAGCCTAAAAACTGCTGGCTGGGTGGGTGGGTCAGAAGTATAAATACAATTAGGAAGGGCTTAATTCTTCCAATCCCTGCCATTCTCCTCAGAATTGCCTCTCTGCAGGGGAAAAAACGAAAGAGCCACACATATGTCTTTATCTAATTTTTACCTTGCAGGTGAGAAAACAGCTAGTGGTAGGTGCAATTTCAGAGAGATGAGAAGTGGATAGAGAAATGATAAAGCACCCCCCACTGTGTAGCTGCTCCTAGTGACAACCTCCTGAAGCTTATGTTTCATTAGAGGAAGGCATAGGGATACATGTGTTACCCTGTTTGCTTGGGCTCCTTTAAGAGGATTCCCAAAAGCTGTCAAAATCGTCTCTTGTGGGGAAAAATTAGCTCTGCACTGCTTTAGCTATGCAAAGAGGACAGGGTATTTAGGATCTTTAACCCAATTTTTACAGGGTCAGGCCCAGTCAAAAACCACACAAATTGTTCAAATGTAAGTATTTTATTGACACAGATGTAAACTCCCTACAATCACTCAGCTGCACTAACTACAACAAGCACAGAAAGTTAAAGTTCCTACAATCACTCAGCTTCACACACACTCCAACAAACATACAAGACTATAGAATGTCAGAAAGAGATGAAAATTAGGGGAGAGGGAAAGACATAAGAGTTTGATTTAATACTATTCCAATCCAGAAGTCTTCAGCTGGGAGAAAATATCTCAGCCACACCTTTAGAGGCTGAGGGGAGTTTGCCAGCAGCTTATTGTGTTGTAAATCTGAGCTGTTTATCAGCTCCATTGTTTGGCAGCTCTGAGGGAACTCCTAACTAAACTCTCAAAACTCCAAATGCATAATCCCAAAAGAACTCCGAAAAGAATCAGAAAATGCATCTAGTTATAGTGTCCTGTGAAACCAGATGGCTGCAGTTTTTATTAAGATGGATTTCAGCTTTGTAGTTCAAAGAAAATACAGCCAAACATCCTTGTAGTTTCCTGCAAGACGAGTATCTCTCATCCGGAGATGCATACCTCAAAAGTGTCAAATTCCAGGCTGTTTGCATTGTTTATTTGCTCCCAGAGACTTATTGTCTCCTGATAACTGCTGAAAATCCATTCCAATGGCCTGTGAGCCATTTGCAAGATTACCCAGGACGTGTGACAGAAAACCGGCTACTCTTTTGATCTATTTCCATAGCCACTGCCTACATGTCCGTCCAGTATATCTCTATGGCTCACTATGTTTGATATAAAATAATTAGGATTCTCAGGACATAGTCTTTAGGAGTGTCAGGGGCATTACGCATGACTTTTTCAGAACCAGTTAGGGACTGTGGCTACACCCACTGGTGCGTAAGTGTAGGTGCTCTTCAGGAGTAATGACATCTGGTCTAAAATGCAAGGGAAGTGGGAGGAACTTGCGCCTCCCCTGCCCTTTCCTAAATGTTATTAGTAATTGGTTGTTGTTAGCAACAATGGACATCAGATTCAGATAAGTTAGCTTGCACAATAACAGTTAATAAATGGTCATAATAAGTCAGGCATTTTTGCTTTGTGTCTGCCAGAGAAAGAACTTTTATGACTGCACTCTTCTTCTGCAGCATGCTATAACTTTTCCCACTATTTTCACACATTTCTTTCTTTGCTGTCTAGTCATATGGCTTTCAGCTCAGTAATGTTTTCTTTACTTGGACTAGAAATTAGAAAAATGATGACATAAACATGTGTGGGCATGTATGGGCCACAGCATGCAACAAGAAGAAATCTTTCTTTGTACATAAAGATTTTTCTCCCAGATCTTCTTGATTTTAGCAAGTGAAACATTGCCATAGTTTTTAATATGCATGGTAGAATATTTTTAAACCATCAAAGTTGTTAGCTGTTGATTTTCTTTGCATCCATACACACATTTGCTGCAATTGTCTGTGAATGGAAGCTGGGTTAGGTAATTAATAAGAAAAAAAATATATTGTTATAATATTTTCTCTTACCTTCAAAAGCAAAGTTATGGAAGACACAGTACTCTAAATGCACCTGAAAACAGGGACTTTTTGGGGGCTAGTGTTAGGAATATATAGTTTGCTAAAGGCCTCTCAGTATAGATTTTTTTTTGTTCTTTTCTTAAACATAAAATTTAATAAACATCTGGGTAAATGGTTTTGTTTTGTTTTTGAGACATTTACAAAAAAGCAAAAAAATAAAATGCATATTTTGTGCAAAACTACAATTTTTGCACAAAGAATCACATACGTTTCTGGAGTGATTTTTGTATGTGTGTTTGTGTGCGTGCGTGCGCAAAATGAATCTTTGTGCAGCTGCACTCAACAATTTCTATGCAAAAATCCCCTAGTATCCAGTAACACATATCTTTTCCTTTAAGCCTTGTTATTTACCCCACTTTACAGCATACCTAAAATGTATATATAGCTTTTATATGGGTCTGTTCCTCCAGGAGTGCACCAAAATTATTGGGTTGTGCCCAAATTTTGTCGAGCTCTGGAACTGCATTCACTCTACCACCTACTTGTTCCACCATTAGACTGGCCCTGAGCTCTGGAACACAGGCCCTAGAATGCTTGATCTGAAACGTGGAGGCCTAGCATGTAGTTCAGGAGTGGTACATGTGCTCTTGGAATGTAAACCTTCGACCATTTTATCCATGTAGGCAAAGACAAATAATTTCCATAGTATTCACCCCATGGAAGGAGAAAACAAATATTTCCATGGAGTTTTCACCCAATATGTGCACATCCCCAATGTTTCAGGAAAATATTCTACACAGAAATGCATGTGGGCTTTTTGTGCAACAATTGTGGTTTTTTTGCAGAAAAAAACACATTCTTCATGGGAAAAAAAATTCCAGAAAACCAATGTGCATTTCTGGAATAGTGTATATATATGTGTGTTTATGCGTGCAAAATTATTTTATGTTTTGTGCAGAAAAACAGAATTTCTGCACAAAACTCCCTCTACTTTGTAAAAATACATGCGGGGCTTTTGTGAATTTTTTTTTAAGCCAGAAGACATGTTTCTGGAATTCTCTCTCTCTCTCTCTCCGTGTGTGTGTGTGTGTGTGTGTGTGCGTGCGTGCGTGCGCACGCATGCAAAATAGTTTTGTGCAGGGAAAAACCCTCCTTCTGTAAATGTGTAATTGTTTTGTGAAAAAAATACATTTTGTGCTTGCTTTATGCCCATGTAATAGCCATGCAAAGTCTCCTTTTCACCCTTGAAACTTTAGTGAGACTGACAACCTGATCAATGTATTAAAATGGAAGGCAGTAGGAAAAGAAGGAGACCATGCTACAGTTGGACTGATTCAATAAAGGAAGTCATGGCCCTGAGTTTGCAGGACCTGAGTGAGGTAGCTGATAACTGGGGCTTTTGACAGACTGGCATTCATAGGGTCACCGTAAGTCAAAGTTGACCTGACAGAAAATAACATCCATACCAGCAAACTCAAGTAACACATGGATGATAACACAGACATCAGGGAATGATAGGGGAAGAAGAGTGGGCAAGCTACACCTGTTCCCTTCTTCACTAGGCCCCTAACTAAAGAAGAATCTGGAGCAACTGAAACATTGACAATCTGGCCTCTCCTGTTCCTCTTAAGTTTAGCTGCAGTCCTTGCAGTAGAGTATGTTGGTGGTGGTGGGGAGGAATGAATTTTCCCAACACTGCACTGTTGTGACCTATCCTTGTCGTAAAGCAAAGTGCTTTGTGGTAGTTTGGTCTCAAACAGGGAATTAGGTCTCATTGGCTTTAGAGAAATTTGCTTCTAGTGGAGATGAAAACTGCTACAGCTGATTTGTTAATGCTGATCAACACAGCTGCCTACATTTTTGGAATCTGTTTTAGGGCCCATAGAGACTTCAAAGTTACTTTTTAGAATTACTATAATGCTATGCTGAAGCCATCCATAAATGATCAGAGGTAGCCTGGTTTTCTGAGTTCCAGAACTTCATCCTCCCACTCAGTCATGGATGACTTTAGTATGTCTTCTTCAAAGTAACTTTCCAATGAGGCTATGGGCTATGAAGACTGTGATGATTCAGGCAGAGTTCTGAAATTTAATTATGGAGCAGTAGTGTGTGTGTGTGTGTCTGTGTGCAATAACATGCTGTATTTTTTAAATCTTTTACTGGAAATTATGTTTTAAATGTGTTTTAGTGTTTTTAATCATGTTTTTAATATAATATTGTTGTTTAATTATCTTTTTTTAAAAAAACTTTTGTAAACTACTGTTTTATCTCAATTTTTTATAAATTATTGTAAGCCACCTTGCATCCCATCTTGGGAGAAAGGAAGGATATAAATTTAATAAATAAAATGTGACTTCAACATTTACCACTCCACCAATGTGCATAGAGACCAGCCCTCCATACAAGGGGTGGTACAAGTAGTGGCTTGTTTCTATACTAGTGGGACAATGAATCCAGGTTTTAGCTCCTATGCTGAAGGAGCTCTCCAAGGTACCAAACCCTATCCTTGGAATATATTCAGCACATTCAGTAACGCCATTAAAGTTTGGACTAAAACCATTTGTCATGGCAGCCACAGGCTGCCACTGACTGCTTGCAGGAGGGCTTCAGAAAAAACAAGGACAGTTGAGCATGTGAAAGACTTCAAGTAGCTATTTGCAGCATCTACTGACAGCCACCATCAAGAGTGTGTCGGTCTCAATGTACAATGTGTTCTTATGTCCTTAAGAGATGGCCTTGGCCTTCCTTCTCTATGCACACAAAGAGAGCAAATTTTGCAAGAATTCACAGACCTTTTGCCCAGGAAACCTCACTGCTATGGGCATGCATGTGAGGGTTTTTGCAATACTTCAAGGAGAAAGAAATATTTATTACTCTTCATAACCAAACTCAGTTCCAGAAACCTGTTGAGAAATGCCTTTGAATACATCCAGGCTGAAAGATAGAGCAAATGCCCTGCTGGGAGCCATTTAAAAAAGAAAGCTTATATTGGAGTGCAGAAAGGGGAATTGGGCTTTGGAGAAACTGCAAACATCTTTTCAAATCTTTGGAACTGCTTTACTTCAAAAGAAGCAATAACAGCTTGTAGACTGAAAGCAATCACGGGGAAGGCAAGAACAGAACATGCTTTTTTAAAAAAACAAAGTTATATGCATTAATGTTATGTCTCTGCATTTTCTTTCTTCTTAGGGAAATGAACATGCTATGTGAAAGCTCATTTTCTTATGAGAATGACAACACAAGCAGCTAAACAGCTAAACTCATTGAAAGAGAATCCCATTTTGCAAGGTATAGAAATGGGTAGTTTCATTTAGGAAAAAAAATTGAGAACCTAAGGTTTTGTAAAGGAGAGAGGAGGGGAAAAAGAAATACCAAAACTGCAAAACTGACCAAGAAAAATACCAATTATTATGTGAGAAAATGACTTCCCTTCATAAAGAAAGAAAATGCAAATTAAAGAAAAATTGTAATTTCATACTAGCTTGATGTAAAGCCAGGACAGTAATACTAGGAGTGTTACTGGATAGGTCTTGGGCAGCAGAAAGGGGAATCAATTTTTCCTCTGAATATGTCATCTATTCAATATAGAGAGTTCTCAGAGCTATACAATGGGGTATAGCATTAGCACTTGTCTCCCTTGTTTGTAGCCCCTTCAGGGATCCCAGATTTGATACAGATACACTGTGTTGTTGTTTTTCTTAATGTAATAATTTGCTTTCTGGCTAATAGCAGATAAGTCAGTTAATCAACTCATTTTTAGCTGATTTTAAAAATTGTGCAAGGGACAGAAATGAAATGAAGGAAGGCTTATAGCTAGTTCATATACAAACCACACCATTGTATATGTGTGCTAATCCCCCCCCCGCCGTGTCATCATGTCCTACTGCTGCTGTCACTCTGACATTCTGTCAGCCCTGCAGAAATAACATGCTGACATCTTGTTGAAAATCAGACAAGAGTGTAACATTTTATGGCTTGCTATCCTCCCCTTTCCATCTTTCTCCATCTCCTGGAAACCTTAAAGAACCTCTGTAAGGCAAAAATCTATTTTTATCTCTCTCCTCCCCAGTACTACCCTCTTCAGCCTTTTCTGAAATTAGGAATCAGGATAGGCTTGCCAGGATAAGAACAAGAAAACTTTGGGCCCTGTCCCTCTGGTGGAACTGAAGACCCTGATGTCAGTGGGGCAGTGTATCCACTTCAGCTTTTAAGCTGAACTTTAAATAAGCTATCTGAGGTGCTGAATCTATTTTGGAAATAGGGTTCAACACTTTGGTTAGTTCCTCTGAAGTTCAGGTTGAACCCTAGAGCAGATTCACTGCTCCAGTACCATTGGAGTCACTAGCCTTCACTGCTGTGTGTTCCCAGAACACCAGTACAAATCTTCTCCTTCTTATCCCAGTCCTTGTGAAGTCCTCAGTGTGCTTGCTCTTTAGAGTGGTCACTTACGTGTTACCAACAAAGAGGAAATACATGAATGAAAAAGAGGATGCTGATTTGGGTAAAGTTTGCATGTGCTGATTATTCAACACAGTTCACCAGGATCGGAAAAGACTGGGAGCCAGCATGCCTGTCACTACGCTCTGTTCAAGAGCTATTTCTTGATGAACAAATCCAAGACTCCTGCCCTTTGTTCTGATGGCTTTGTAGTTCAACTGGACTTGGATTCCTCGACAACCTTGCAAAGAAGATACTTTGAAGCAGGGACCTTTTCTCTGTGAAGTTTGTAATGGGGCCACTCTAGTGCTACTGCAGGTTTGATGGATCACCAGGGAAGGATTCAGATGACGAGGCTGACAGAGGCCACTCTCACAGATCCCAATGTAATGACCAGTTTCCAAGTGCGGAACTGGACAATACTAAATACAATGAGCGCTTGCAGAATATACTTACAGCTTTTTATTTTATTTTGAGAAAGTGTGTTTCAATATCTATATGTGAACATTTCCAACCTGCCTTACCTGCCTGCATAAAGCTCAGGGCAATGTACATGGTCAGGTACTAACACTGTAT
Organism: Iguana delicatissima; assembly: GCA_948472985.1. Taxonomy (NCBI): domain Eukaryota; kingdom Metazoa; phylum Chordata; class Lepidosauria; order Squamata; family Iguanidae; genus Iguana; species Iguana delicatissima. The sequence goes on from CAOKZL010001651.1 coordinate 375,217, forward strand.
TTCTACAACTCTCTGAGCTATCTGGCTATGGCCACTGAGTGTACTTTGGAGTTGAATCAAGTGATCTAAGCAGTATACAGTGGCCCCCTCCACATTCACAAGAGCTTGGGGGCAGAACCCTTGCAAAAGTAGAAATATTCTGAATAACTCCCCCCTCCCCCCATGTCTTTCTGGGGCTCCCCCCTCCCACTCCCATACCTTTTGCACTGGCATGTGAGCCTTCCTTCTCTGCATCAGGGGTGGGAAGGGGGAACTCCAAAGTGGAGAAGGAAGCAGAGCACTGCCTCCCCTCACCCATTTCTTTACCTTTTGCCTTGGCATGAGTTCTCAGTGCAGGGTCCAGAGGTGAGGAGAGGGAGCTCCGGAGGGGAGAAGGAAGCAGCAAACTGTTTTCCTCCCCTTCTTTCCTTCCCTTTCTCCTTGGTGTGGGTTCTCAGTGTGGGGCCAGAGGCAAGGGAGTGGGGGGGGAGCTCTGGAGAGCAAAAAAGAAAGCATGCACATACCTACCAATTTCCTTGCCTTTGCCTTCTCATGGCTGCCTTCTTTCTCCACACCGACAAAACACAAGGAAATAGGAGGAGAATGGTTGGGGAGGCATGGGTGCCTCTCAAACAACTAAGTTTGCAAAGGTCAAACCCACAAATATGGAGGGAGGGCTGTACATCCAATCCCCATATGTGTCTTTGTGGTTAATATCAACTGTTCAAAAGTAGTTTGCTAAAATATGTCCTGACCCGTCTTGCTCACATAAATTCACATAGTATGCATTTCCCTTTGTTGAAAGTCTTCCTGATTTAAATCTAAGACTGTAAGAATCACTGAGGTCTCTGTGTAGCCTTAATTTTTTCAGAACAGTTGCAGAATAGACCTGGGAGTCTGGAAGCTGGGAGTCTGAGAATTCTATGCCACCACAAGGATGTTGTGAAATTAGGCAGAAATAAATATTTCCTGGAAATTATAATGCCCCAGAGAGTTAGAAACAGTGGCTTGTTTTCCATCTAGTTATAAATTGTATTGGAATACTACCTTTCCTTCAGGGATCTAGCAAGGAGGGAGGTGGGGAGACAGAGAACAAGGAATAAGTTCCCTGAGCATCTGAGAGAAGCTTTTCCCTTTTGAAAAGTTACTTTTTTTTTGCTTGTGAGAGGAACTGGTATCTGGCACGATTCCAGGATTAGTAGAAATGCAGTACACTCACTGATCTCTGGATATTTTAAGAATGATAGGGTTGGAAGGATTTTAGTCTATAGAGCAACAGAAAATAAATTCAGTCTAATTTCTGTATGACATTCCTTCAGTTATTTAAACATGGCTGTCATGCAACCTGTTAGCCTTCCCTTCTTCATGCTAAGCATACTCAGCTCCCTAAGCCAATTCTCACACGGTTTGATTTCCATACAGTTTATTGTCTGGGTCACCCTTGTTCAAATACATTTTGGATTGTCAATATATCCTTCTTGAATTGTGGTTCACATTATTGCACATCAACATATACAACAGCTTGTGGTCTTCTAGATATGGGTCTCCAGATGGCATTTACCATTAGACCTAGTTAGGAGCAAATGAAGAAGGATGGTGGGAGCTTCAGTCAACCCACTGGAAAGTCACACGTTGCCTGCCCTGTTTTATCTGATGGGAAATGTTCTCCTGAACACTGTACCCTGAGTTCCTCTACTAGTGCTTTCACTGACTGCTGACTGCAGGGAATGCTGTGAATGTAGCATATCTCGATTTCAGTAAGGCCTTTGACAAACTTCCCCATGACATTCTTGCAAAGAAACTAGTAAAATGCGGGCTGGACAGGGCTACTGTTAGTTGGATTTGTAATTGGTTGACCGACCGAACCCAAAGAGTGATCACGAATGGCTGCTTTTCATCCTGGAGAGATGTGACTAGTGGGTTTCCACAGGGTTCTGTCCTGGGCCCAGTGCTGTTCAATATTTTTATCAACGACTCAGATGAAGGAATAGAGGGCATGCTCATCAAATTTGCAGATGACACCAAATTGGGAGGGGATGCTAATATGCCAGAGGACAGGATCGAAATTCAAAATGACCTGGATAGATTGGAGAGCTGGGCCAAGGCTAACAAAATGAAATTCAACAGAGAGAAGTGTAAGGTCCTACACTTAGGTAGAAAAAATGGAATACAGAAATATAGGATGGGGGACACGTGGCTGGATAGCAGTATGTGTGAAAGGGGTCTAGGAGTCTTCATAGACCACAAGCTGAACATGAGTCAGCAGTGTGATGCGGCAGCCAAGAAAGCCAATGCAATTCTCGGCTGCATCAATAGGAGTATGGTATCTAGATCGAGGGAGGTACTGGTACCAATCTACTCTGCTTTGGTTAGACCTCATCTTGAATACTGTGTCCAGTTCTGGGCACCCCAATTCAAGAAGGACATGGTCAAGCTGGAACAAGTCCAGAGGAGGGCGACCAAAATGGTGAGAGGCCTGGAAGCCATGCCCTGTGAGGATAGACTTAGAGAGCTGGGTATGTTTAGTCTGCAGAAGAGAAGGTTAAGAGGGGACATGATAGCCATGTTTAAATATTTGAAGGGATGCCATGTAGAGGAAGGAGAGGGCTTGTTTTCTGCTGCTCCAGAGACCAGGACAAGGAGCAATAGATTCAAGCTGCAGGAAGGGAGATTCCACCTGAACCTCAGGAAGAACTTCCTGACGGTCAGGGCTGTCCGGCAGTGGAATATGCTGCCTCAGAGTGTAGTAGAGTCTCCTTCCTTGGAGGTTTTTAAGCAGAGGCTAGATGGCCATCTGTTGGGAGTGCTCTGAGGGTGTTCCTGCATAGCAGGGGGTTGGACTGGATGGCCCATGTGGTCTCTTCCAACTCTACATTTCTATGATTCTATGATTCTATGACTCCCATTGGGCATATGCTAAAGATTTATTGGTCTAACCCAGCACTTTTAACTTTGCCTTATTCAAACTCATGTCGACACATGAAAGAATGTCCCCTTCCCTTCCCTTCCTTCCTGTCAGGAACTGATTTCACACACACAGAGTAAACATGCGAAAGCAAGTTTTATTCAGGAGTGAGATGCTGGTACATAACTTCAGTGATTCGAACTGAAGAAGATTTTCAGAGGCAGTACATTATAGCTGTCCCCTTAGTTCCCACGCAGAGCAATTAAAACTGACCTTGACTAGCAGAACAGAGTCTGTTACTATCTGGTGTGAACCAAGTGCTGTTTACATAACGGTGTTCCCTGGAATGTGTGGTTACGAGCAAGCAGCTGCATGTTTCAACTACATATCCCATCATAAATGCTTTTCCCAACTAAATATGGAGGGCTACCTGACACTTCCCTTCTTTATCTCAATTTTGGGAGAAACCCAAGGCAGTTCACAACACAGATTAAAACAAAATACAGCTAAAACCCATCAGAAACACAATTCAAAATATTTTATTTATTTTTATTAAAATATTTATATCCCAGGGCAGTATAAAATAAAATCAGTTTAACCAGTAACATAAAATGCTAGTAAATAACCTAAATAAACTCTCCTATTTAAAACAGCATTAATTTAAAATGGATTAAAAAGATTTATGCATAACAGTGAAGATAAATGAACATACTCCACCCCCATTAAAAGACCCTTTTACAACAACCAGTTGATAGCCAAAAGCCTGTCAAATTACTTTACATAATATTTAACTACTTTTTTACTTTTGAGTCCTGAACTGGGAAAAGATGGTTAATAATTATAATAATACAGGGGGCCCTCGGTATCTGCTAGGGTTTGGTTCCAGAACCCCCACCCACCCAGTAGATACCAAAATTTGTGGATGCTCAAGTCCCATTATGTATAATGATGTAGTAAAACGGCATCTCTTATATAAAATAGCAAAATCAAAGTTCACTTTTGGGATTTTTAAAAAATATTTTCAAGCCATGGTCAGTTGAATCTGTCGATACAGAATCCATGGATATGGAGGGCTGACTGTAACAGTAGTACTACTACTAGTAGTAGTAGTAGAAAGAAGAAGAAGGAGGAAGAGAGAAAGTGTGTGGAGGCAGACCAGCTTTTAACAGGAGTTTCACAGTATAGATTCAACCACGGAGAAGGATATCTCACTTATCCTCACCAAACCTGTCCCTGACAGTGTTGGAATTAAGAGAAAGTGCTACCCTGATGATTTCAAAATTCAGGCAGGCTCATATGGGGAGATACAGTCTTTCAGATACTTGATCCAAGCTGTATACAGCAATATATACAGCTCTATAGGCCATAACAAGGACTTAGAACTGTGTCCAGAAAAGAGACTCATAGTCAGAAAAGTTGTTGAAGCAAAGGAACCTTGTGGTTTTTGTAAGGAGCCTCAGTCAGTAGTTTGGCTACACCATTTTGGTTCTGCTGAAGGTTCCAAACAGTTTCCAAAGGCAGCCCTGTGTAGGGTGCTTTACAATAGTCCAAATAGGATGTAACTAAGGCATGCGTAACTGTGGCCTGATCTGATATCTCCAGGAATGGGCACAGCCGGTGCACTGGTCTTAACTGTGCAACTTCTCTCTGGGCCACTATAGAAACCTTGGCATCTAGGCTCAGGGCTGAGTCCAGAAGCACATCCCAGTTGTGAACCTGAAACTTCAGAGTTAGAGCAACCCCATCCAGTGCAGGCTGAATCCCTGATTTGCCTTTTGACTTGTCTGGAGCACCTGTATCTTGTCTGGATTAACCTTCAGTTTGATCCAATCCATCACAGCTTTCTTACAAGGCTGAACCAAGGATGTGTTCAAACCAATGACTTTGTCTACTATTAATCCTGTTTCTTGACCTACATTAGGGCTGTCCATGGCCCAAGAATTTCACATGCCCTTTAGTGTCTCATGTGTGAGCTCCCAGGGACACTCTCTCCCCACAAATAACTTTCTTCATGTAATACAGATTGCTCTTTCCCCACTGCTGCTAGCATGCAGCTGCTAGCAGTCCAGACTTGCATGTATTTCAAGGAGCAAAATTCGCCAAGCTGTCTCCTACTTTCTCCATTTGATCAACAAATGTGTCCATTACTTTTTTTTTCTAAAAAGAAGATTTGGGTGTGGAGGGGGAGAAGAGCCAAAGTTAAGGAGCATATCCCTCAGCTATGCTTTTTAAAAGGAGATACCAATGCAGTTGATTGAGAAAAACAACAATCCAATAAATGCTAGCCTGGTTCAAGGGGTCAAAGAAACAAACACTTGGAAACAGTTCTTGGAATGAAAGCCTTTATAGAAAAATCCATACACTCATGGGAGAAGCAAGCTTGTTTCGATTGTTAACAGTGCAAGTTCATTTTACATGCATAAATCTTTTCTATTTGACTGAGAGTCTGATGAGATGCCTAATAGAATTTCCACTCTTTAGAGCTATCTAATTCATACCATGCACAGGCAATTGTAACTGTCTTGGTTATAATGCACCTAGCCCAATAATCACAAACAGGATTGGAGATAGTGTGATTGGTACCTTAAGAAAAGAGTGGTGCTGAGCCAAACATTTTCTCATTTTGCTATTCAAAGAACGTTCCACCTTATAAGGCAGTTGAAGAAAAGATGGAAAAATACTTGTCATTGTTTCAATTCTGTTCAGCATTCTTTTGTTCCCATGACTACTGCTGCTTCTTTTCATTTTCCTTATTTTTCAGCTCTGCTACAGTATTTTGCTCATGAGCGGCTGTGGAATCATCATGTAACATCATGATGTTATTTTAAAAAAACAAATCAGAGGGGTTGGGTTTTATGGGACATGTGAACAAATCAATCTAAGAACAGTAAGTCAAGAAGGATAATGCCATTAAAACAACAGAGATGTGTTTGCAACTAGTTCTGAATATGGCTGAAAATGAGAAGAGCTTTCAACTATGGAAATGAACACAGTCAAAGCAAGATAAGAGGTTTGGCTGAATGACAGGTTCAGTTCTACAGAAATGTCACTTTTACAAGCATAGGACCCACTACCAACTAGAAGTCAACAGATTAAATTAGACACTGTATTAAGTGTGAAGTATGAAGGGAAGTTTTGTATTCAAGTCAGCCAGGATCCAGCCTTCTTAACAATCACGGGTTGTTTTTTTTTTTTAAGAAACCCATTATATAACTTGTTTCTATTGTCACAACTGGTGAAATTTGTAGGGATAGTAACAGAAAAATGTTATACTGACCACACTGTAAACACTGCAGATAAACAGCTGTAGTTTTGTATGTGCTATTTGTCTTTAAGTTTTGATTTTGCAATGCCTATAGCAGTATGAGGTAATGGTTATGTAGGAAGACCAATGAATTGCAAAACATGCACTTCACCCAGCATCCCACATGGTGACAGACATGTATTCCCTCCCCTCTTACAATGAAATACTCCTTTATGTTAGTCTTCAGTCACTGGCTTGATTATGCCACACAGTGCTGCACTCACGGCCGTTTGTCCTGGGACTTCCAGCGTTGAGGAACTCTGGGTACAGTATATTAACTGAGTTGTAATCCCTCCCTCAATGAATAGAAACTGCAGGGGCTCTAGACCTAGGATTAGAAGATAGCCCTGGTGATAGAAAATGCTTATAGATTTTCTTATCTTAAAAGAAAAAAGTCAATTTCTGTGACCACTTCTTTTCTTTGCATTTTGTAACTTCTTTTGAAAAATTAATTAGTGGAAAACATTTGCACAATTTTTTTCATGAAAAGACCCATTTAAGAAATCTTTAAAAAACTGCCAAAATTTGAAATTATTCATCCTATAGGTGAGAACCAAATAAGAAAAAAATTACATATCTGATAGTTACTTAACTCTTTCCCCTCCATCACCCATCCCTCCACTCATAGAAATAAAACCTCAAAACAAACTGGTTTTGGAGAAAACTCTCCACATGAAACTCTGACATGGGGGATTTAGCTTTGGTTCTGATTCACTTTGGAGGAAAACCAGCTTCAAGTTAGGAAGGATTAAAACCTATCTAAAGGGACTCAATTTGGCTCAGACTTCTAGCTGCCATACCTTGCAACAGTCCCAATTTGGCCAGCACAGCCATGACTAATCCTTTGCATTTTCACTTTTCGAACTGCTTTTAAAATGTCCTGGTTTCTTGAAATTTCCCCCTTTGTCTGAGCTTACTTCAGCTGCTGCAAATTGAATTCACAATGTAAAGCAGTTTGCACTCAATTAACAAGAAGACGAGAGGGGAGGAGAGGTTGTCCAGCTTTTCCCTTTCCAGCTAGGTCAGGCAAAAGCAAATTGCTGCAGCTTCTCATAGCTTTGGAACAGAAGAATTTGTGCTGTGTGACTCCAAGCTGCTTCCAGAGGTAAGCAAAAGCAATGAACACACAATGGCCATTTCTGCACTACAGTCTTATAGTGCTGTTATTCCACTTTCACCATCCTATGGAATCCTGAGGTTTGCAGTTTAGGGAGGGGCATTTAGAATTCTCAGCCAGAAAGCTCTTTGGCCTCAGTAAACTACAAATCCCAGAATTCCACAGGATGGTGAAAGTGGAATAATAGCACTATTACAATGTAGTGCAGAAATGCCCAGTGTAAAACACTGGACAAGAGAAGAGTGCTGCCAGTTAAGAATGCTTTCTTTGAGGAGGAGATCCCTTCTGAACTACGGAACCTGCAAAACCGTGCATCCCTCAATCTGTCTTTCACATAGATACACAGATTTTCTTTCACCTCTAATTTCACTAAAATGGGATCAATATGATGGAAAAGTTTCCCTTCAGTTCTGATTTTTCTTTGTTTTTAAGATTTGCAGAAAACGTATATTTTAAGACAGTTTTACTAAGTCTTTTCCTCTCCTCATCCCTTTTTGTAGATTTATAATCCTCTTGTGTGTGTGTGTGTGTGTGTGTGCGTGTGTGCGCGCATGCACACACGTGTGCACACACTTATTCTTGTGCACGTGAGTGCATGAGGGCTACGCAATGCCATATGAAAGAAACTGCTATTTTAGAGGTACACAGTTGGGAAAGATTTATTGTTACTTTGAGAGGCTTTTTTTCTGCCTGCAGAGCAACATTTAATTTATATTAACAATGCTATTGTATACATATATATCCCAGTGAAAGCCCCTATGAGTTCAGTAAGACCTAGTCCTAGGTAGATGTGTATAGGATTATAGTCTGAGACATTCTAAAACGCTATTGGAATTCATGTATTTCCTTATGGCAACCTTCCCCCCCTTAATTCTATTTTTCTTCATAAATTGTTATTCTATTTATCTCCTGGAGCTAAAAATATTACACATTATTGACACTCCACTCATCCCCCCACATTTTTATCCTAACAACCCTGAGAAGTAGGTTAGGCTGAGAAGCTACAGTTGGCTCATGGTCACCATGTGAACATTTCAGGGAAGCTGTGCTATGAGGTGCATTGGTTAGAAGGGGATGGATGTGAACACAGAGATCATGAACTGACAATGGATGTGAGAACAGGTGTAACTCTGAACAAATCTGATATAGCCATTTTGATTTTAAACTAGAAGTATAGAATTTAACTATTGAATATGATGGGTGTGTGTTTTTTTCCATATGCATACACATACAAAGGCTGAGATGCTGTGTGGCACAGCATGGCAAGGTAGTTCTGCATGTGAAAGCTGGCCATTCAACACCCACTAGACTTACCATTCAGCCATTACTGCCCTCCCATGGCCATTCTGTTGCTCCTGGTGGGAGGATCTGAGAAGCAATTGGCTATGTTCCTTTAACCAGACACAAAATGATTACATCATCCATTGAAATCTGCCAGAGTCCTCTAGAAGTCTCAGTGTAATCATTCTCTGTCCAAGTATGGGGACATCACCAGGAGCTTCTCCAGAACTCTGCTTGCACTTTTCATCAGCCTCAGGCCATTTCCGCACGAGACTGTTATGGCGCTATGATTTCACTTTTAACATCCTATGGAATCTGGGGTTTGCAGCTTTGGGAGGAGCTGGCCGGCCCCTCCCGAAACTGAAAACCCCAGGATTCCATAGGATGTTGAAAGTGGAATCATAGCGCTATAACAGTCTCGTGCAGAAATGGCCTCAGAATGGCCATGGGGAGACTGCAAAGCTCAGCACTAAGTTGAGGCAGGGTGTTGCAGAGAGTAGAAGGGAATACCAGCCTCCACAATAACAACAACAAAAAAGACATCTGCAGATGCAAGGTAGACCTATAGCTATGTATGTCACTAACGTGATGCTAACCAGAGTACTGAATTTATTGATTTTGGTTTTTTTTTCAGGATTTCCTAAACTTAGTACATAAATTCCAACGCTTCTCTGCTTAAAATATCTGCTTCTTGTGATCTTTTGCCCTCTTGTTGCCCTCTGATGTTACTTGGACACAGGTATCTTGACTTTTGTCTTGAGAAATGTATGGATTTGTCTGATTTTGATGCACATCCTTAGCAATTATTGTTTTTTTGCAGAGGAAGAGGCAAACTGTTTCATAAAATGCCCCCCCTCCATTTTGGCTCAGCATCAACATGTATGCACATAAAGAATAAACAAGATCTGACAAGAAAACCTTTTGCATCTACATGACTGGCTATGTGCACTCTTGATGCTTTCATCTCTTGATGATATCATTTCTTCAGATTATCCATGCGGACCATTAAACTTGCCTCTCCCCTTTCAAACAGCTACAGAGAATCAATAAAGGATATAGAGTTCCAACAGGCCTTGGCTCCTAAGAGCGGAATAAATGATAGAATAACATTCAACAGTGTCCTTTTATGTAGAGTGTAACTAGACAGAAGTTGTTCATGTTCTGAAAAATAAGTAGGCTTAATTCTCACGTACTACAACTGCTAGAATTTCTGGTTTTTATATTCTCATATCCCCTTTACTAATGCAAGCTAAGAAAAATCTTGTTAAAGATAATAAGCACAAGTTCTTCCAGTGCAGGTTATAGGAGAGAATGAAACCTCACTGAAACCAGACCTTTCCCTTTCATCTGGGCTGAAGCATTAGGCACTTAAGTGGGAAGATAGGCCTACCCATTCAAAACAAGTTGTCCACCTAAGGCAATCTGTTCTGGTGGATGAGAGCTTGGAGAATCAGTAAGCATGCAAAGAGAGGTACATACTTCCCTAAAGTACCAATGGAAATTTCATGGGATACTGCAAGTCCAGGCTCCTGTTAGTACAAGGAGCCCAACTTTAACTCTGTATCTCATCTCATCTCATCTCATCTCTCTCTCTTGCTCTCTCTGGCCATTTCCGCACTACATTGTTATAATGCTATTATTCCACTTTCAACATCCTGTGGAATTCTGGGCTTTGTAGTTTACTGAGGCCAAAGTGCTCTCTGGCTGAGAATTCTAAATGCCTCTCCCTAAACTGCAAACCCCAGGATTCCATAGGATGTTGAAAATGGAATAATAGTGTTATAGCTATAATAGCCCTGTAGTGTGGAAACTGTGCCTCCCCCGTATGTGTGTGTGTTATGGCAGAGTCCATCAGGGTGACAGGCAGTTGCGGATGACCTGAACTGGCTGCTTTGCTCCAGATAGGAGGAGAAGTTAGAATGGATGTGAGCTGATTGGAGGGATCACTTTGCACCTCTGAGTGTAGATGGGAACAGAGCATACAATAACCCAGCTACTGTGTTTTTGAAATGCTTATTCCTACCACCCCCAAGATTGTCGTAAGCTATGGCCATGATTCGGCTGAACTCAGTGACTAAAGGTCACTTTTGGTCAGGACTGGCAAGGAATTGTATCAAGGCTCATGACCAGGACAGCTTGGGTCTTGGGATTTTGATATTTATACTGACTGTGCCCTTGTGAGGCTCTTTGTCACATCTTTGATGGATGCTACAACAGGCTGCTAGAACATTAGGCAACAAATCTGGCCAAGAAAGAGCAGGGATAGAGTAAATACAGATACCAAGCATCTGTAACATAGTTTAAAAAAATAGTAAAAAAGTACAGCACACCCATTAAAGAATAGTTAATCCCTTAAGGCCTGTTGAAGTAGTAGTAGTAGTAGTAGTAATACTAATACTAATACTAATAATAGAAAAGGTTTTAACTTCATGATGGAAGCACAGCAACAAGGAGCAAGGCTGACAAGCCTCCCTAGGAAAGGAGTTCCTGAGATTTGAGAAGGCCCATTCCCAGATTGCCACCAGATATACCTCCTCAGGAAAGGAACTCCAGAGCACGACAGCAGTGACCTAGAAGGCCCACTCTCACCTTCCCATTAGACATATCTGCATGGGTGTGGTATAGAAAGAAAGACATCTCCAGAAGGTCTTAGAGTCTCTACACAGGTTCATATGGGAGTATAAAGTCCTGGTAATCTCTACCTAAAGCCATATATTTCTGTGTTCAGGCACAAAACTTCCATCTACACCAGTGGTCTATTTAGTTTCACACTTTCTAAGCTTGTATAGAATCAGAGTCCAGCCCATTTTAAACATAAATTCAGGTGGGAGTTAAGGAAGAGAGAAATTCAGAAGTATCTAGAACAACTTATTGTGTGTATAGATTAAAAACTATAACCAACACAATGCATAATTAATATATAGCTCCATTGCCAATTAATGTTGTGAAGGCTGCCAGATTTTTCTGACATTTAGACAAATTAATGAGGAAAAGTTTTGTGTACAGCTCAAACCTACGAAGTCAAAGTTTGACTTAGTAACTGGAAATGAAAGAAGGGTCCCTGCAACAAAAAATGGCAAGGTAGAGTGCTTCTGTTTGGAATTCCAGCCTGTCAGCTATAAACTTTGCCAGGATACTCCATTCCGTTTCCCCTCCCCACAATTTTTCACACAGCAGTCAGTCAACATTCTGTGCTGACCAAACGTATTGGGTCCTAGCTGAATTATCTTCTCCTCTAAGATTTCCCCAACTCAGATTTTATATACTTCTCCAGACTTTGTTGTTTATATGCATTATATACTTCTGCAAACTTCAGGGGTACTTGCCTTATGTACTTTTGTAAGCTTTAAGGATATTTTCAGTGTTTATTTTTGTAAGCCTCTGATGTTTTCTCTGCAATCTTTAATGACCTGAAGCACCTCATTACAAGTGTTGGGATTTCCAAACTTCTGGGCAGAAGTGGGACCCATGTGCTGTGTATTCTAATGTTCTAGGTGCCCTGAAATATTAGCACTGTGGGGCGAGTATTTGGCCAGATTGGCCAGATGGTTGGCAGCATGATTACCTTCATATAAACTTTGACTAGACTGTCACCTCAGCTGGTGGAGATGCCAGGCATCTTTTATTTAAAAGGTAGATGTGTGCAGCACAAGGAGATTTTCTTTAAAAGGCTCCAGTGGCTGCAACCTAGTATCTGGGTTTTCCACTGAATTTACTGCACAAATGTTGTCGGAATCAGTGAAAGAGAAATACAATCCTTACACTTTTAAAGAGGATCATGCTCCTCTGGAACAGGATCATGCTCCTCATGGAAGAACATGAAACAAAGGTCAAATATATTTGTTTTAAGTACAAGAAAAATTCATGTATCAAATATGTTGGTCCTCAGGTAGCAGACATATGCTCTGCGGTTAGGGCCATACTTGAAATTGTACCAGCTTGGTAGCACAGTGGGCCCTCCACTTTCAGCTTTAGCACTCGTAGATTTGATTATTCATGGGTTATTTTATTTATTAAAAAAATTCTTATTCGATTTGCCCATGCCATGGAAAAATATGTTCTCTCTAGAAATCTCTACATCCTCCAGCATGATTCTATGGTACACTAACTGTTCTCAGGTTTTAAAAAAAGTCTCTTTTTATTTGTGTTCTTTGCATTTTTGCAAGCATCTTGCTAGCCTCTGCGAAAGTGGAGAGCTCACTGTACATTCAAAGTATGAGTTCCACAGAGATAGCCTTCAAAGGCCCAGAATCACCCCCATGGCATGATGAGACAGAAGTAGGAATTTTTGGAGGTTCTGTCAACTGTCACATCTAGTAAACAATGAGGTAACATGCCTTGTACTGCAATATCTAGTAATTTTTTCTCACTTTGATAAGAAGCTAAAGGAATATGGAATACCATTCCTGTAATACTGCCAGCTTATAAACACTGTTCAGGCTAGAGATAGCAGATCCAATTTTCATGAGTTGTTCCTGGATAAGAGAAGAGGAGACAAATTTTCCATATCTAGGGAGCTCAGCTCCCAGCAGTAGGAGAGGACTGTGTGCAAACCTCCAGCTCAGCTAGCAGAGCACCAGCTTGCTACAATTTGCAAGGCTCAATTTGTTTGTTGCTGCAACTTGCAAAGACTCCCCAGAAGGATATAGGTACAGCACCCATCCACATTATGAAGGTTAGGGACATAGAACCCTGGCGAAAGTGGAAAAAATGCAAATAACTCCCTCGGTCCCCCTCCCATTCCCCTCCGGAGCTACCCCCATTCCTTTGCCTCTGGCTGCTGTGTGTGCGTGTGTGGGAAAGACAACCTAAAAGTCATACCAGTACTTTCCCCCCAGACAGAAAAGAGGGGAGTTCTGGAGTTCTAATTACTTCTGGTGGCCATCTTAAGAAAGAAGCACCTGACCAATCAGCAGCCAATACACAGTAGTGTGTGCAACCACATGGCAGAGAGGCCACACCTTTAGCAATGAGAGAGAGCTTTGCTCACCCAAAAAACCTCCATTTTAAACACAAGCCTCACAAGCCTGGGGTGAGGAATTCAAGGGATAGGGGGAGGCAAATGGGGGCGGGGAGGCAAGCACGTGACTCGTGCATACTCAAATTCATGAAGATCAAACCAGCTAATGTGGAGAGAGGACTGTATATAATTATCTTCCTCCATCATTCACAGTAATTAGGGTGCCAGAGCTTACCCTCCATTCTGCTGTGCCCACAACTTCTGGCTAGAAACAAGTTGATTAGGTTAAATGTTCCTCATCCCATCTACCTACGCAGGTGAGATGGAACACAGTTGGCCCTCTCCATTTTCTAAAGTTAAGGGTACAGGACCCCCACAAAAGTGGACAAATTGCAAACATAAAAATGTGTCTGTGGGAAGGGGGCTGAGACATAGGGGGGACAGCAGGCACCCAAGGCCCATACCAGGTCAGGGAAAGGAAAGGGAAAGGGGTGGCTTGGCATGGTGGCCCTTATACTTCCTCTCTCATACCCATCTCCTTCCTTGGATGTGTAGGGGTACTGGGAGAGGGTTTGTGGTGCTGAAAAATCAGTCTATGATCCATTGTTAGCTGGCCAGGCAGTGGCTGCTGGAGGAGGAGGAGGAGGAGGAGGAGGACCACAGGTGGGTTTTTAAAGGGTGCGTGTCCTGATCAGAGCAGCCAGGAGGGAAGATTCCTCTGGAAAAGAAGCACTTGAAGTGGGAGCAGATGTTGGAGAAACTTGCAAATAATCAAACCTATGAAAGTCAAACATGCAAATATGGAGGGCTGACTATAATCCCCACAATTCACTTTGATCTGGGAACAGCCTTTTACTATGGCCATTTCTGCCCTACACTGTTATAGTTCTATTATTCCACTTTCAACAGCCTGTGGAATTCTGGTTTTTGTAGTTTACTGAGGCCAAAGAGCTCTCTGAGTGAGAATTCTAAATGCACCTCCCTAAAGGGCAAACCCCAGGATTCCATAGGATGTTAAAAGTGGAATAAAAGCACTATAACAGTGTAGTGCGGAAACAGCCTCAGTGTGATGCTGCCCCATATTTCTCAATGGCGAAGTTTAGGTGCACAAAACAACAGATTATGTTGCATAAGAAGCTGCCTTGGATCATTGTCCCACCCTGAGTTCTTGTTGCCCACCTGTTTTGACTTCCCAGCTGTGAGAAATTTCTGGCTGCTTTAATTCAGTTCTGCAGTTTGGGAATAAAACCAGAAATCCATATAAAGCAAAGAATGGGGGAAAGAAACATGTTCCCACAGCTGTTTCTGTTTATCACCTTTAATCTTGGATACACTCTAGAATGTGTGCTTCCTACAGAGGAGGAGGAGGAGGAGAGAGATCTATTTTTTGCTTGATCTGAATATGAAAGTAATTTGTTGCCATAGCAATATATTTCCATCGTCAGTGTTGTGAATGTGATAGTTGCTTCTAGGACTAGGGCAAAATGCGGCCATCCTTACACTATGTGAGAAGCATCACGCTTCACTAACCTTTTCAGCTGACAACTCTGTTTATTGACTTGCTAAGGATGCCGTATTTCTTTTTAAAGCCAGCTTTGGGCTTCTGTTACACAATACTGGGTGCAAGCCAGATATGATGCTCTCCTAAACTGGAGTTCATTTCTGCTGGCCTTTTCCTTGGTAGCCAAGCTCCACCATCATCTCTCCCTAGGAATTACAAACCAGCTCCTCCCGTGTCCCTGACACAAAGGTGTCTTTCCTGGTGGAAAGCAATGAAGGTAGCTTGCAGAGTAACAGTGCGGACTGTGATCTCTGCCAAACATTATTCAACCGAAGCATGCTTTAAAGCAGGGGTGGGCCGAGTGCAACCTGCATGGGATTCTCAGTGCCGTTTTTGTTTCCTCTAGGGTCCTACCATGGAGCTCATTTTTTTGCCCCACAAGCCCACTTGGTTTGAGGGGGGCATTTTTTGCTGCATTTTTGTCCCCCAGCGCCATTTTAGGCCTCAGAAAGGCTTTTTTTTTTACAAACAGGAAGTGAACAGGAAGTGAATGGAAATAACTTCCTGTACATTTCCTGTTTGATAAAAAGGGTCTCTCTTGAACCTAATAACTTGGTGAAAGTGCTCCCCATATCTCCTATTGGGTGTTTGGAGGCATTTGAGGATGATTTTTTTTTTTTTTTGGCAGGAG
The DNA here is from genome assembly GCA_948472985.1 of Iguana delicatissima. Taxonomy (NCBI): domain Eukaryota; kingdom Metazoa; phylum Chordata; class Lepidosauria; order Squamata; family Iguanidae; genus Iguana; species Iguana delicatissima. The sequence continues at coordinate 390,955 of CAOKZL010001651.1, forward strand.
GTTGTGATGGGCATGTTGGTGACCCTCCAAGGTCTCCTCAGGGGTCTAATGTGGTCCCATAACCTCCCACAGTTGCCCATTCCTGCTTTAAGGAATGTGTTTCTGGCATACTTGTGATAGCTGGTGGCTCCCATGTCAGTGCAACAGTGAATTCATTCTGGGTTTTAGTCTTGACTTTAAAGGATGTACCTAAGGTATCATCTCTCCCAAATTCTTCAGCACCTTAGTTAGCCTTCTTTGAAGTTCAGACCAAAATCTAGCACGTATTTGCCACCCCACTCTCATGGAATCTGCAGCTGCCTCTGTGGCACAATTGACTGTTCTTTGATTTGGAATTCCTACTCCTTTGCCCTTCACCAGCTCTAAAATATATTGGTTTGAATTCTATTGTTAGTGTCTACCTATAGTAGGCCTATACAGTCTATGAGATTTACCCTTATTGACTTATCCTTACATTGACTTATCCTTACAGTTGATTCAATGGGTCTTCTCTAGTTGGGACTAGCCAATTGGATTGGATCATTCAACTTATGAGTCTAGTTTCAGACATTTTGCTCGGTTAATTTGAAATCAGTGAACCATATGCATGGATTCAGGGCCTAGAAAGGCTACTTTTTAGACTGCAATTTCTGGAATTCCCAGCCAGCTTGAGCAATGGTGATGGATTCTGGGAGCTGTAGTTAAAATACAAACTTTTACTGATTATGGGCATGGTTAAGTCATTATGGAGCCAACACATTCTTGTAAGAGTGTGTAGACAAGTAGTGGACAAGCAGAATCCTAGCCAATACAGCAAGAAAATTATACATCAGATGCAGCTGAGAAATGGGCAGCTGTACCTTGGCCATTTAAGAAGCCACAGTAGCTCAGAAGTGAAGAAATGGAGCCAAACAGAGTTTCCTTACTCAAATATATTTATGTAATCAGTTGAAGACTCTTACATAATTTATGACTTAACATATTGCCAAAAAAAAAAAAAAATACAGGCCAAAGGAATACGCAGTATTCTTAGGACCTGATCACTTGACTCTTTTAGCTGACTGGAACTGCAGTTATGGGCAACCAGTCAACAAAGAGAGAACTCTGCATGACTGGCCCGGGTTGCACCAACACAGCTAAAGTTCAGTGTCCATTAACTAAAAGCCAGCACTCCCAATTACTGTACTAGTTATGGTGTAGGCCTTGAGATGTGCCAGAAAGCAAAGCAGTTTTTGTTGTGTTCAGGTACAATGAGCGAAATGTGTAATGCTCCCTTAAGTACAATCCAACTTTCAGACTCACTACCCTCTTTCCTTGCTTGCATGGTGAGAAATCCTACTGCCGGTCTGTGTTTAGACCATGTAAGGAAGGTGCATGTAATTGTGTTTAATAAGCTGTATAACTTTCCCATACTTCTGTTAGAAACTCACTCAATATTTAGGTTTCAATGGACAATGTTTAGGCTGATGTTATAGAAGCATATAATCATAGTGCTGGAAGAGACCACAAGGGCCATTGAGTCCAACTCTCTGCCATACATGAATTAAAAAAAAAATAGAATGCGTCATGAATTTGTGCAGGGGCCATACTAATTTTCTGTGAATCACACAATCAAAGCATTCTTGAAAAGATGGCTATTCAACCTCTGTTTAAAAACCTTCAAAGTAAGAGATGCTACTGAACTCTGAGACAACACATTCCACTGTTGAACTGCTCTTATCATCAGAAAGTTCTTCCTAACGTTTATGGAATATCTTTTCCTGACATTTGAAGCCATTGCTCCATGTCCTAATCTCTGGAGCAGCAGAAAACAAGCTTGCTCTCTCTTCCATATGACATCCTTTCAAATATTTAAATATGGCTATCACGTCATCTTTTAACCTTTTGTCCAAGCTAAACTTACCCCTCCCTAATCTGCTTCTTATGGGGAATGGTTGCCCTACTTTGGACATGTCCAGTTTGTCAACATCCTTCTTGAGTTGTGTTGCCCAGAACCGGACACACTATTCCAGGCGAGATCTGACCAAAGCAGAATAGAATGGTACTGTTACTTTCATTGACCTAGACACTATACTTCTATTGATGCAGCTTAGAATCATATTTGCATTTTTAGTGGCATTTTTTAGTGGCCATATCACATGGTAGACTCATGTTCAGCTTGTGATCTACTAAGACTCCTAGATGTCTTTCACATGCACTGTGATAAAGCCAGGTGTCACCCATCCTATAAGTGTGTATTTCTTTTTTTCTGCCTAAGTATAATGCCTTACATTTCTCCCTATTGAAGTACATTTCATTAGATTTTGCCCAGTTCTCTAATCTGTAAAGGTAATTTTGAATTCTGATCCTATTCTTTGGGGTATTAGCCACCCTTCCTAATTTGGTGCCATCTAAAAAAAAAAAAAAGAGAGAGAGAGAATGATTCATTTATATAACTTGTTTTTGAAAAACTTATAGAATCACAGAATTATAGAGCTGGAAGAGACCACAAGGCCATTGAGTCCAACCCCTTGCCATGCAGGAATACACCATCAAAGCATCCCTGACAGATGGCCATTCAGCTCTGTTTAAAAACCTCCAAAGAAGGAGATTCCACCACTCTCTGGGGCAGCATATTCCACTGTTGAACTACATGGACCAATGTTGACTGTCAGACCCCTGTTGACTTTTAGTGATTACGTCATTCCTTCCTAAGTGCTTACAGACTGTCTATTTAATGATGTACTCTAGAATCTCTTCTGGTACTGATGTCAAGCTGACAGGGCAGTAATTATTTAGGTCCTCTTTTTCCCCCTTTTGGAACATTAAGAAAACAAAAATAATGACTACAGATGATGTATGTGTGTGTGTTCAAGTTGCAAGGTTTTCTTAGGCAAGGAATACTCAGAGCGGGTTTTGCCAGTTCCATCCTTTGAAAAATAGCCTACAGCGCCTGGTATTTGTCAGCAGTCTCAGATCCAAGTACTAACCAGGGCTGACTCTGCTTAGCTTCCAGGATCAGATAGGTAAAGGGTATTTAGGTCTTTTTACATAACTTTAGATGATGAAGACATTGAAATAGTTCAAGGTTTTCCATACCTTGGCTCTGTCATTAATAAGAATGGTGACTGCAGTCAAGAAATCAAGAAGACTAGGACTTGCAAGGACAGTTATGAAGGAACTAGACAAGATTGTGAAGTGTAAAGATATATAATTGAATAATGAAGTTAGGATTGCCCATGCCATTGTATTTTCAATCTCTAGGTATGGTTGTGAAAGCTGAAGAAAGCTGATAGGAAGAAAATCAACTCTTTCGAAATGTAGTGCTGGAGAAGAGTTTTACAGATATTTGCTAAAACAGGACTGCTAAATAAGACAACTAAATGGGTCCTAGAGTGAATCAAGCCTGAACTCTCCTTAGAAGTAAGTTGGTTAAACTGAGAGTGTCATACATTAGTCATATCATGAGAAGACATAACTCACTAGAAAAGACAATAATGCTTGGTATGGTAGAAAAAAGCAGGAAAAGAAGAAGATTGCACTACAGATAGATGGACTCAATTAAGAAAGCCACCATCTTGAGTCTGCAGGACTTCAGCAAGGCTGCTGAAGATAGGATGACCTAGAGGTCTTTCATTTATAAGGTCACTATAAGTTAAAGTTGATTTAATGGCAGTTAACAAAAAACCTTAAGTTAATTGTGACTGTAATGATGATACGTCAAGGCTGACATACATGTACTACTCTAGTTTAGGCATCCTTTGTGATCTAGAACAGGTCACAATCTTTGTCTTACCCAGTCTGACACCAATCCAGTTATTTTTCCATATGTTTGGGGAGACAAAAAGGAAATATTCTGAAATCCCTAAAAGGGCAATACTTTTATTTAGGTTTAGCATCCTACTTGAAGAAAAGAGGATATCTCAGGCTTTTGAGATATCAAGATCTTTTCTTCAAGTAAGATGTTAAATATTTGGTGGCAAGAAGGATGTCAGTGATGAAGTCATAACATCTTCATGGCCAAGATATAATGTGGCAGGAGGTTTCAGACATTCAGCTTAGGCCCTATCATGTGTTATGATGGTTTCTGGTTGCACATGAAGCTGCCTCTAGGACTGTCAGGATGAAGAAGCAAGAAGCATTTCAGAGAACCAAAAATTCAGGTGTTTTCATAGAACTTTCTCCATTCTGAGGCAAAACATCTTTATCAGTAGAAAATAAAAGCAGAGAGAAATGAAGTGTTCATATTTTTTAAAAAAATCATATTTTATATTTATAACCTAGGAAACTATTTCATGAAAAAAAATTGTGTAGTCATATATGGTAATCAGAGGGGATGAGTCTTCAGAGAAGAAAAAAAGGCCTAGCTTGAATTGGAACAAAATTCTTCCCCTCCTCCCAATGATAGATTAAATTCAGTCTTTTCCTAATTACACACACACACACAAACCCAAAGGTATCTCAGCTGAAAATAAGAAAAATGACAAAATCTATATCTGAAGTCATTAAGACCCTTCTTCCTCCCCTGGAACAAACAGGACAGCAGTCTGAATTCAAAAATGTCAGCAGGTTATCAATATGAAAGCACTCTGAGTAATAATCCTACGTATATAATAACTGTTCCTAGCACACTCCTTGACTCTCCCTTATATTTTATCTTGCTGAAATGACAGCTTTGTAGAAGCAACTGCAGTGGTGATGAAAGCAAGGAAGTTGATTAATGGTGACAATTGTCAGGAGCCAAGCTGTACTGAACAACAACCACAATTGCCTTTTTAGACATCAAAATATACTCTTGAAATTATGTCCCAGAGGAGTACAACAAGGAGTGCGCCTGACTACTGAATGTGCAAGCATGCAGTCTGTCACCGAAATGGAATTCTTGCCTCAAGGGGAGACATGGAAGTCAATGGGGTTGCACCACTTACCATATCCAAGAGGAGACTTGGAGTCAAAAAATGAACAGTGTCTTTCACATTGGAGGAGGAAAAAGAATTCTGTCATGAAAGCAGCATTGTCAAAATGTAATACACCTACGGGAGTAACAAAACCAGCATGTAAGAACTGGCCAATTTTATCTCTAGGAGGCTGATGATTTTTCCACCAGCAGGAATAATGCTTAAACCAGCTTTTAAGGGGAAAGTGTTAACAGGTGGGGACTGAAGCAGAGAGCCCTTGCTGTGTCCAAAGTGTTTTTATATGTATCCACATGGTTATAATATATTATCAAAGAAGAGTGGGAGACTACCCCCAGCATCAGGCTATTATGCAATTGTGCGTTTCACTTTTCAGATGGCGACAGCAACTTTCTAACACTGCAATTTGATATATGGAATGAATTGATAGCTGGAGAAATAATCTGACATTGCTGAAATGATTGTCACGTTGGGTTGCATTCTGGGCAAAAAGAAAATCCCAAATTGTATATTCCTTTTAATTAATTAACTGTTCTGCTTTGGTCAGACCTCACCTGGAATACTATGTCCAGTTCTGGGCACCACAGTTCAGGAAGGATATTGACAAGCTGGAATCATAGAATCATAGAAATGTAGAATTGGAAGAGACCACAAGGGCCATCCAGTCCAACCCCCTGCCATGCAGGAAAACCCTCAAAGCACTCCCGACAAGTGGCCATCCAGCCTCCGCTTAAAAACCTCCAAAGAAGGAGACTCCACCACACTCCGTGGCAGCACATTCCACTGCCGGACAGCCCTGACCGTCAGGAAATTCTTCCTGAAGTTCAGGTGGAATCTCCCCTCCTGCAGCTTGTATCCATTGCTCCTTGTCCTGGTCTCAAGAGCAGGAGAAAACAAGCCCACTCCCTCCTCGACATATAAGCAGATTCTTCCAGGATTGCCTGGGCATTGTGTTGAGGCTGGGAGTGCTGGTCTTCCTGATGTTGGATGCTGTCCTGTTGGTGTTCAAGTTCCAGTTGCCGAAGTTGGATTCCTTCTTGCTGATGTTCTGTTCCCTCCTTCTGGTGTTCCTCATCTTTCATAGCACCAAGAACGTTGAAGCGATTCTGTAGTTTGAGAGTCTCTGTTTCCTTCCTGGCCCTTCTACTTCTCCGTGTGACATTCCTCCAAGCATCGCTTTCCTGGCTCACAGAACTGATTTCCTCATCTGGCAGCTCCTCCACATATCCGGTCCTCAGGAAGGTCCTCTCCGCCCTATCCAAGAACTCCTCACCTTCCCTAATCAGACAAAGATTAGAAACCTATGCCTCCAGCTGCCAAACCTTGTCCTCCAAGGTCACCAGCTTGCACTTGCTGCAGGTGTACCCGACAACATCTTGTGGCAAGAAAAGAAACATGCCACAAGTGCCACAGGTGACAGCAGCAGCTCCCTCACCTTCCATACTTGATAATACAGAGAATAGTTGTTAAAAAAAAAACCTGGGCCTTCTTTCTCAAATTGAACTGTATAAGCTATGTCTGCTCAGCTAACTGCCAAGCTTGGTTGAACTCTTATTAAATTTGTTCAGTCACTATAAGGATTGGTTGTTCCTAAACTTGAATAGTTGAACTTGAAGGAGTGAAAGCCATGAATACTTATAGGTATAACACCCCAAAAAAACATGATATGAGGGGTGTCCGTTCCTTCTTTTTTGGACATCCACCTCATCTCTCTTTCAAACACAGGAATAGTATCTCAGGCTCTGAGGTGAGGTCTCTGGCATTCTTGGCTGCCTCAGCCTCCTTTTACCAGGTATATGGCGTCTTCTGCCTTCCAAATGACAGCAGACTCTCCTACAGGCATGGCCCCACCACCCCCACTGTCACCAGAACCTCTGCTGCTGCCACAGCCTATGCTGTGAGGGTGCGGTGCATCTGATCATCCTGGTCCTCTCTTTCTTGGCTTTGACAGGTTAGCCTCTGTGCTCTGCTGAACTTCCTGAGCAGACAGGCAAGTTTCTGGTGAACTTTCTTCAGTGCCAAGAAATGACCCACGGCTGAATTGAGGTGGCAGATTTCCTCTGTAAGGCAGAAGCATGGGCTAGCAGGTCTTGCAACTACCCCCACTGCTGCCTTACACCATTTTTAATAGGAACTTACAAGTCTCACCTCACATTTGAAGTCTCTCTCAGTCTCACAAGGTTTGCAGAAAGACTGTGAATGCAAGGCGAGATTTATAAGTCCCTATTAAAAATGGTGAAGGGCACCAGTGGAGGTGACAGCAAATAATACATGAATAATCAAATCTATGAATGTTAAATCCATGGAAGTGGAGGGCTGACTGTAATCATTTGGTTTGGCTTTCTTGTTCTACACCATGTAAGTAGTACTGCAAACACTGATACAGAGCAAGAACAGATGTCCTGTGACTGCAATGTCCAGAAGGGCCACCAAAATGGTAGAAAGCCTGGAAACTATGCCCTATGAGGAGTGACTTATGGAGCTGGGTATGTTTAGCCTGGAGAAAAGAAAGTTAAGAGGTGACATGATAGCTGTGTTTAATATTTGAAAGGATATGATATGGAGGATGGAGCAAGCCTGTTTTCTGCTGTTCCAGAGACCAGGACGCTGACCAATGGCTTCAAACTTCAGGAAAAGAGATCCCATCTAAATGTTAGGAAGAACTTCCTGACAATAATAGCAGTCTGATAGTGGAATACACTGCCTTGGAGTGTGGTGGATTTTCCTTCTTTGGAGGTATTTAAACAGAAGCTGGATGGCCGTCTGTTGGGAATGCTTTGATGGTGAATTCCTACATGTTAGGGGGTTGAATTAGATGGCCCTTGTGGTTTCTTCCAGTTCTATGATTCTATGTGATTTATCCTCACTGAGTTTTCCAAAATGAGCCTTATTACAGGGTAACACAGGAGGGAGTGGGAGGATCTGTAGAAAAGATTGTAAGAAATTAGAGGTCTTGAATATGTTTGCATGTGCCTTCAAGTCACCTGTCAAATTATTGTAAGCCCATGAATTTCATAGGATTTTCTTAAGTAAGAAATGCTCAAAGGTAGTTTTGCTATTTCCTTCCTATGAAATATAGCCTACAATGATATTTGTATTTATTGGTGATCCGCCATCTGTGTACAAACCAGGACTGATAAGATCAGACAGATCTGGTGCCTTTATGGTATTTAGACAGGTGAAAGCCATGAATACTTATAGGTATAACACCCCCCAAAAAATGCTCTTGGGACTGGCAGTACATTGGAGAAGACACACATAAATAGCACATTCTCATTCTACAATAGCTCTCAGAATCCCTCAGTCATTTTCCCCTGTGATAAATAATAATAATAATAATGCATTGTCTTCTCTCTCTCTCATTCTCTCTCTTTCTCTCTCAAAAAAAGCTACTTTCCCATCATTTTTTGTGATGCACAACAACACCCCATAAGAACATTATGTCTGGATTGGGTGGCCAACCCTAAGTACCCCAAAGGAGCCAGAGGGAAGCTAAGTAGGGTCAGACATGGTTGAAGGACTCTCAAAAATGAGGGACTATGAAGGAATATCGGGTGCTGAAGGCTAAATTTTAAATTTTAGAGGAAGGCAATGGCAAATTACCTCTGAATATTTTTTTTCCTGAAGAAAACCCTATGCAATTCATGAAGTCAAATTAACTTAACAGGCAACTTGAAGCCACTTTCACACGCACAGGTTGGCCAGTTGCCAAAGAAGTCAGGGCCTCTATAATTTTAATAATCATGTAGAAGAGGGTAAATCAGCAAATGTTTCTTGTCTGTCCTCTTTGTGATCTGGCCACCTTTGTTCTGGAGCACTGTAGATGATGTAAAGAAAGAAAGAGAAAATGACTAGTCTTGCAACACATTTGTGTGTGCAGGGAAGAGTGATGCTGCCAAGAATAAATGCACAGGCCCAAGAGTAGAAGAAAAAAGGCCATAACTTAATTGGCTACAGTTGTCAAGAGGGTTGGCACATTCATGGATCTGGATCTGGGCATCAGTCAACCTCCTTGTTGATTAATAAGCCCAACTTTCCAGCCCACCACCAGAACCACTGAGATGACATGAAAGGCAGACCTCCAGGAAAAGATCTCATGGTGGCCTCTTCTGCTACCAGGGAGTATGGGAGAACCGTGCCCCTTTGATGCTGTGCATGACCCCTTCTCTCCCACACTCCTGAGTCCCCAAAAGAGATTTCCATACCATACCAATACATGGAATACATCAGTAATCACAACCCTGGTTCCAGGATCTATGCTACCTTCCTATTACAAGTTGTGACAAGTATCAGCAAATACATTAAATCTATTACAGGAATAATCCCTTGACCAGGCCATGCAAGAGCAACAACACAAGCTGGTACTGCACCCTTGTCATGAAACACAGCCAAACTGCTGAAAAACCAATGCACAATACCCAGAAACACAAAACAGGAGGAGGGCAACAGCTGACGAAGCACTGGCTGGAAGCTAGGAGGCAAGGGTAAGTTATACTCCAGCATCCAACTGGAGTGAAAACTGGCCCTCCAGGCAACTCTAGTTGGTCCCAACTTCACCAGACAATGAATTCAAAACAAGGTAAAACCAATCACCTTCCTCCCAAGAGGTCATGTGGGCCAAAGAGTCTTCTGGGAAAGAAACATGTCCCCCAACATGGCAGGGCAAGCTGGTGAATCTCTCCCACAAGAAACCTTTCAGGAAGAGAAATTCAGTGAAATGGTCCCTCCGTTTTCTTATTGACCAACAGAGTGGGAATGTTTGAAAGACCATTTCCACGTATCTTGTGTAGATGAAGGGATTTTGGCACATACAGCTTCTAACAGAGGGAATGGAGAGGCCGTGACCTCTAGGAAAGAAACCCTATCTTTAGTAGAGCTAGTCTTGCTTCTATGTTTATAAATGTCCTCTCTTTATTTATAAACACAGAAGCAGGACTAGCTCTACTGTTTGCATTCAGTCAAAAGTGCTTGGAGATTACAAATACAGATCTTACTCTTATGTTCCATCATCCTGAACCTGAGAGGTTGAGATATTTGTCCTATATATATTTTGGAACACAGACAAATGATAACAATTTATATAATCAGATTTTCAAATAGTAAAAGGATATCAAGCATACCTGGTGGTTGTCTGCAGAGTCATGGAACTTCTTAGTCAGTGAACCCTGTGATCACCAGTATCAGTGTTTTTATCTATGATATTTGTGACAGCCTGAAGTCAAGAAACTGAGGCCTTTTCCACACCAGTTGAAGGAATCGCCCTGCATTGCTACTCACCGGACCTTTCGGCTCCCCGGTCCGGTCCATGGCGCTCCAGAGCAGTGCGTGCTCATCAATACACACTACTCTGGCATCCCAAATGGCGGCTTCTGGTTGGTCGAGGGTCTCGACCAACCGCTGAAGCTTGCCAGCCTAAAGCCCACCCCCGGGCAGATCGCAGGCTTGCATTGGTGTGAGCCTGCGAATCTGCATAAGGGGGCAGGCTCGCAGTGGTGTGCTGTGTGCTTTGGAAGACCGAAAGAAACAGGTCTTTAAAAAGTACGCTGGAGGACCAGTTGGGGACATTCTGGACTGGACTGAGGTATGGATCTACCTTAAAGAGGCCCGACCCAGTCCGGTCTGAGGTGCAGACCTCCTCCCTGGAGGACGGACTTCACCGCTTCAAAAACCCCATGTGGAAAAGGCCTGAGTGAAAAAAAATCATTGTGAACTGATCTGTCCGGTAGATGAGATATTGTGGGAAAACCCACTGCATATGACAATGGAGCCCCACTGCAATCAGGCATTTTCTTGGCTAAATGCCAGTTTTTATAACTAATTTGTCTGATCCTTTGTGACAAATTGTTGTATTCCAAGGGCATAGTGTCAGTCTTGGAACAATGGTATTGTTTCTGTTTGTGGAAAGGCTCTTTTCTTCTGGTAGGTGTTGGCCTGGCCCCTGAACAGAAGACCACTGCATCTGGCCTGTCTACTCCTTCTTTATGTATTCTAGAAAGCAGATGAGGCTCCCAAACATACTGCAATAATATGCCTCTATTTTAAGACAATAATAATGTGTTTCCTTTTCAATAAATCCAGATTCCAGGCTACACTGAGAATGAAGTCCCTGCTTATTCCTGTTTTAAGAAGATAAGCCATGAGAACTATGTAAAATTATTTTTGAGAAACACAGCATTTGAAAAAAATACTACTTTTTAGCATAAAAGGTTTATATTAAAGTGTTGCCAAGACTGAAGAGAGAAGCAATTGGAAAGAAGGAAAAAAAATATAAAGCCTGGGGATAAGTGAATTCACATATGGCTGGCTCAGGTAAATAAGAAGAGGAGGCAGAATCATTGAGCTGTTTACTCTTGCTCATCCTATGAAATCCAGAATGAGACAAACTCAATGAATATTTGCTGGTTATAACCATATTTGGCTGGCAGCCAGATATGGGGCTGGGAAGAATGTTAAAACTTATTTTTAATTCATATACATTTTATGCATATTATAGTAAATTGAATGTTCATGTTTAATATACTTTTCATAGTAGACTATGCATTTTTATAAGCATATTGGTATATTTTTTAAAGTTGATAACTGCTTTGCAAAATTTAAAGAAATATACATTTATTAAAACAACTGTTTTCTAGTCCACAGTGTTATTTTGGGAGGTGTGAATCAGGTCTTTTCACTTTCAAATGGAAACTAAACAGAATAATAGAACATTTATGTACATGCCTACATTTTCCTGTTCTAAAATCTTTTCAACTTTATTCATTTTTCTGTTTCAATATACTGACTGGTTTTGACAAGTTTCTATACCCTTCCACATGTCACAGAAGAAAATGCAGAGACATGTGTCAATTTGTAATGGGTGTGACCAAGCAACTCAAGGACGTAGGCAATCAGCCCAAGGCCACGGACAAGCACAAAAGTTATTAATGAGGAAGAACCACATATTTTAAATGCAGTGATCGTTGAATGTATACATTAATTTAGCTTTGTCCTGAGTATGTCCTGATTTCGCAAGACCTGAGCAGGGCTGTTGATAACAGAGTGGCTTGGAGATATTCATAGCATTGCCATAAGTTGAAGTCAACTTGATCGCAGTTTAAGTTTCAGAATCTGGTTGCTTTAATGGTGGATGCAATTTAGCTAGCTCTGCTAGATCACATATCCCGGAAGTGCTGTGCTTGACAGGGGAGGCTTCACCTGTCAAGCAAGTGGGCTTTCCAAAACACGAGGAGCCTGAAGACTCCACACAAGCCAGGATGAGGTCCCATGACATGCCCACTCAGGAACAGAACTGACCACAGTGGACCCCAAGGCTCTAGGAGAACTGCACCCTTCAGTGGAGCTAGGGGGTGAGGTATTTCACCCCCCCCATATCGACATTACATTTCAGTGTCTGGACCTCTTCTTTGTATATAATTTTCTTATCTATATTGTTGTTCACTGAAACAAGAAGCCCTTTGCTTACTGCAGCTGTATTTTGTCTATTGTCTTCAAGCTCTCTTGCACTTGGATTTAAAGAGATAGTATAAGAAAATAAGTTAATTATGTTTTTCCTCTTTCTTTATCTCCTTTTACTTTGGGCTTTCTGTACTTGGATTTGTGAAACATTTTGGATTTGGAAGTGGATCCTGGAATTTTTTTTTTCTTTGACCTTTAAGGGACTGATTGCCTTTCTTCTGATGTTGAACTGTCTGTAGTGTTTGGTTATTACTTTGTGTTTTTGGGTGTAGGTCATAGTACTGGAGTTGTATTAATTATGTAATGGGGCCTTTTTACTACTAAGACAATCATATTGGATACTAAGAAGATGGAATTGTTAAAATTATTTGCCCAGTCTGTCTGATGCCCAGTGTTACGATAATTTTAACATCTCTGAGAAAGGTTACAACTCTCCCTGTTATCAAATGTTTTGAGTACACAGCCTTATTGTTTTGGAATACAGGACGTATTGAACGGAATTTATTATGGCTTCTGTCTTAGTGTGTAACATTCAAATTAGAAATGACCTAGGAAAGTCTGAAGAGATACCTAAATACTTTATGCTTTTTTTGACTGAATTTAGACAAATTAACATATCCATTGAGAAAAGGTTTGATGAGCTAATCAGACGACTGTCACAAGTGTCACAAAAGCTTGAAGATTGTTTAGATAAAGATGCATTTAAAACACAACAGATGGCTGAAGTAGCATGTTGGCAGCATGAGGAAAAATAAGTTACAATCTTTGCAAGGCCTGAGTTGTGACTTAGAAATCATGTCTATACAAAATGAGGCAATCAGTCAGCAAGGCAGGGAGAGAGTCAACACAGTTGATTTTGAAAAAATGAAGAACGTAAGGTATTTCACAACAATTTCACTACAATTGTGAAATTGAATGGTAACTTGGACTGTGAATTGATTTCATTTTGAAGAATGTATAACGACTGGACTGTGAGTTTGCAAGAAGCACTACGTGGCAAAGAGGAGAACAATAATATATTGATGGATTTACTAATGGATGGACTCCCCAGGAAAAATGTTCTTTTTAGCTGCGATAATTTGAAGAATTGGAGTTTACATGTAAAGATAAAGACACAGGCTATGCGTGATTGCCTTGATAAACGTCTTCTTAGGAATACTCAATATTCCTATTGGAAAAAATAGAAAGAAATAAAAGAAGGCATCTGATGAAGAAAATGGTTTATGATGTATGGTTTATGACTTTATATTACTAGAGGAAAAAGTTATGAAGGGATTGAAGATATTTGATGATTATGAAGATAGCTTTTTTCCCTCTATTAAAGTCTTAACTTTAAATTTGATATCTCTCTTATTACAGGAAGAACAATCGGAAAAGTTTTACTTCATTTGCTGCTTTTTAAAGCTACATTCTATATAGAGAATGATATCTGATAAGCGCGTCAGAATTGTTATTAACAATCTATTTAGACCTATTAATTACTAACTAATTTTTTAAGTTTACATCTACTATGAAAAATAGGCAACAAGTATTAACTCCAATTTTATTTTAGCATCTAATGGTTTGTTGTTACTGCTGGTTTACTATTTGCTGTTGGTAGCAGGGGAGGGAACAAATTTTTAGTTATGCATAGTTATGTTGTAATTTAGTTTGATTTTTTATTTTTTTAATATTGTATTGTTGTATAATTTAGTTTTACAGCTTTTGTTGTATTGCTATGTTTTTTTGTAGTGTTATTGTGTTTTTTTTTATATTGCCTTTCTTTGGTACTTTCCACACCCTACCTTCTTGCATGGTCCTCCAGTGGCAATCCTGGCAGCAGCTCTGCTGGGAAGGAGGCACAACAGAAGCACTCCCCTCCACAACAGACTGGCTCCCTGTGGAAGAGAGCGTGATGGACATACCTCTTCCTTTCACAATGCAGCTGGGTACTTTCCCAAGCTGCACTGGGGCAGGAAGCACCACTGTCATGCTTCCAGGCTTTCCGCAGGATAGGTAAGTGCAGGATGGTGGTGCAATCACAGGTCATTGACATGAACAACCTGTCAATGATTTAATCCATGATCACGTCACCGAGGGATGGGAGAGGAGTGGGACCATGATGACATCATGCAGAAACATTGTTGTGGTCTTGCTCCTCTCCTATCCCCATGCCAGGATGGAAGGCTACTGTGGAAAGGGTCTTTGTCTCTTTCTTGTCTTCTTTTATTATTCAAAATAAAAATTACAAAAAAAAATAAAAAAATTGATGGCAGTTAACAAACTTAGGGAAGCTTGAGGAAAAAAGAAAAGAAAAGCTCATATCAATTAATTTTTTTAAAAAAAATGGGTAAAATAGTAGAATTTCTTTCTCTCTTTCTCTTTCTCTCACATACATCCCAGATGTACATTAACTGTAAATATAACATCATTATGTTTTAAAAAATTACAACAAGTTCTTGCAGGGGAACCATTTTCTTTTTGTTTTCAAAGTGCTGGGGCTGGCACAAATTCAAAAAGTGAAGCTTATCTACCACCCCCACAAAATATAGAGCTTCAGAGATATGGAGAAGTTCCTTGCATTTCCTCCTGTCAATGTGCCTCATCTATTAGCGATAAAGGTACGTTTGCTAGGAAATTATAAACTGTAAGGCAATATAAAGATCGTGGCAGATTTCAGAAACCGATGAAAGAAGATTATAAATCTAAGCAGTGTGTGTGTGTGTGTGTGTGTGTGCCTGCCCCCCCAAAGAAAAATATAGCAGATTGCTTTCTTCTTTCCCAGAACCCAAATCAATGCATTCAGATT
Source organism: Iguana delicatissima (assembly GCA_948472985.1). Lineage (NCBI taxonomy): Eukaryota > Metazoa > Chordata > Lepidosauria > Squamata > Iguanidae > Iguana > Iguana delicatissima. Next base: position 406,072 of record CAOKZL010001651.1, read on the forward strand.
ATTAGAAAGGAAATTCAAACTAAACATTGGGAAGAACTTCCTGATGGTAAGAAGTATTCTACAGTGGAATGGGCTGTCTCAGAAGGTGATGAACTCTTTTTCACTGGAGGTTTTGAAGCAGAGGCCCTTTCTGTACCACCTTTCCAACCTGCCACGGGGGACAGGAGAAGGATGGGACTGCGACGACAGTTCTGCATGACATCAGCCTGAGAAAGTACCTGGCTGCACGGCAGAAGAAAGAGGCATGGCCATCATGCTCCCTTCTCCAGGAAACCAGCTGGTGTGGAGGAAAGCGCTCCTGTTGTGCTTCCCTTCTGGCAGGGGCACCGCCAGGATCCCTACCAGATGTCTTCGCTAAAAGATAGGGTGCAGAAAGAGTCAGAGTTTGGACGGCCATCTGCCAGGGATGCTCTAGCTACAGATTTCCTGCTTTGCCAAGGGAGTTATTTATGCCCCACCTTTCTCCCTGAACAGGATTCAAGGTGGCATACAAGAAGTTAAAACAAATTACAGCTAGATGATCCCAAGGATCTCTTCCAGCTCTCAAGGTCTGTCTAGGTTTTATTAAGACCAGATATCCCGATTGGACATTACAGTGGATACATGATTCTGAACATCAAAGAGGAAGGAATTCAAACATACCACACAGCTATTTCACTTAGCACATGTTTTATCAAGTGCTAATACTTAATAGTATCTGACAAGACATTTTCAAAAGGAAGGGCATGAAGTGAGGGGCAGAGATAATGGGTGATGGAGGAAGAAAGATCTGCAGCAAGCAATAGCAGGAGGAAGGCAAGAAGGCAGGTCTGATAGAGGAACAGAAGAGAAGTTGGGGAAAGGTGGGGGAACTGAGGACTGGCTGCAAGGAAAGACACTCTCCTTCCTTCTTCATGACCTCTCCCTCCTGAGATGTAAGACTAGTTCTCTTTCCTCTGAGCTAGCCCATCCTTCCCTCCCACTCACCCTGTTAAAGTTTCTTTTTCAAATCTTCCCCCTCCTCCTACTTCAAATAAGAGGAGGAGTGGAAGGGGAGACAGAAAGACTTGCCTGGAAACAAAGGCAAGTCAGACTGCAAGAAGAGGAGAGGAGGCAACAGAGATGATGCTTGGTGCTGAGAGAGAAAGCTACAGAATATTTGGGAATATTGCTGAGGTAGGACAGACCAAGCAGAGGGATTTCACTCTTGCAGCCCACAATTAAGCTCAGCAATAAGCTGTTCATCTTGCTGGTGAGGAGGGTGAGAGACAAAACAGCAAATAAAACTAGTTTGCTGAGGAATGCATGGATGATGTAGATGGAAAAGAAACTAACAACAGCTTGAAGAGGTAATTGAGACTCAAGCGGGACAAGCTTTGCAGTGAGACTTACCCTGGGACATTCCTAGGAAATCCATAACATTTTGAGGCTATGAGTTGCTGTGGTCTTTTTTATCTTGCAGATGTACCTATTAGGATCAATTCAGGGCACCACAATTTAAGATGGATGTTGACAAACTGGAAGGAGAGGAGTGGTCAAGATGGCAAAAGATCTGAAACCAAGCTGAGAGAGTTGGGTGTGATTAGCCTGTTGAAGAGAAGATTCAGAAGTGAAATGATAGCCATCTTCAAATGTCTGGAAGGGCCATAATGTGAAAGCTTGTTTTCTCATGCTCCAGAAGGAAGGACTCAAGCCAAAGAATTCAAATTCCAAGAAAGGATATTGCAACTGATTAGGAAGAACTTCCTGAACATTAAGAGCTGCTTAATAGTGTAACAGACAACTTGGAAGTTTCTAAAGAAACATTAAATAGAGAAATTTCTGTATTAGAAAAGAGTTGGACTAGATTACTTCTGTGATCTTTTTAAACACAAAGGATTTCTTCCAACTTATGATTCTATGATTTTCTGAGGCATGATTACAGCTTCCTTGGTTAGGGAACAGGAAAGTCTACCAGGTAGTGATTAAAGATGATACTGCAAGCTCCAGAAACATTTCATTAAAATTAGTTAATCTGTTTAAAAAAGAAACAACAAACCAAATCGGGACTGTCCATTAGTGTCAGAAAGTATCAGGTGTCTGTATTCCAAAGTCTCCTATATATGACAGAGGCAGACAGAAAGGCAGGCGGACTGATTCACACACACATTCTCTTCTTATTACTGTACCCTTAGAAACACACATTTAGCCTGGAAAATTTGCTTCTTTAGATACAAACCATTAAAATTGTTATTAAAAATATTGAAACAGCAAACTTTTTTAATACAAATGAGACATTGTTAAAATACTTTCATTATACAAAACATTAAAACATAAAAGATATTGGTCAGCATATGATCTGCCCTAATTTAAAACTTCTCCTTGTTTTTTGTTTGTTTGTTGGTTGGTTGGTTGGTTTTGTAGGAATTACATTGGATACTAAGATATAAATCACAGCTTGATGTTCATACTTCCAATTAAATTCATTAATCCTGTATAAATCAGCAAAATTATCTGATCATTCTGCATGGGGCAGGCATTGATTTCCAATCATGAAGTTTCAATGCCAAATACAAGAATCTGAGAAGAATTTTAATCTGCCTTATGTTTCTGTTAAATTAAAACCTTTGCTTTTAATGATGGTTAATGTTACTTACTGTTCAGGAGAAGTTGAATAGAACTGTAGGGAAAAGAGATGGAAGACAGAGCTAGTTGTGTTTAATTTTTTAGTAGCTGTTTTGGCTCTGTTAGGGCTCTGCCAAGCTGTTGGGATAGCATACTGTCCAACATTTCACAGATGAAAACCAGGATCTGTGCAGCCAAGAAATATCAGAGTGTGATCAAGGTGGTAAGTCATTAATGAGGAAGAACAAATAAGGTAGCAAAGGCTTTAGTGGTTTGCTTTTGTCAGAGTCTACAGAGAAAGTCAAGATTTGATCTTTTCTTTCATTTGCTCCTGCTGAGTAAATTAGATGCCAACTTTTTCACTTTGAACTCTATTTGCAGCAAGTGAATAGCCTGAGGACAAAGGATGAAAGCAGAAGGAGGAGAGAGAAACTGGGACATTTTAAAAACAGCTAGAAACTTGGGACAACAGAGGATTAATTGGGACTGTTCCTGCTAAATTGAGATAGCTGGAGGCTCTGGAATAGGCTTTACTTAATAAAGCTGAATTTACTTCAATCTCCCTGGATTGGAGAGTAACAAATATGGCATTCTCAGATAGCAGAAAATTTGTGTGTTGGCTGCATTCTGATACCATGCATTCCTTTTTTTCAGTTACACACAAAAAACATTTAAGTATTGTGACAGTTCAGTCATCCATGTTTTATGACCCAAAGAATATAACTTTCAATAGAAGAATCCACTGCCAGCACAGACCCACTGTGTCCTCTTTCTAAATATATTTTCCTCAAATCACTCTTTGTCACATTCATGTAGCATTTCTCCTTGAAAGAATGGCACCTTTGACATCTAGAGGATCATGTTATGGATCTGCACATAGGAACACTCTTGAGGGAGAACAAAGCTTATCCCTGTTACCTGAGGCTACATGGGTAGGAGAACAATATATCTTCTTTGACATCAAAACTCAAGAAGTGTACTAGGATTTGCTATGCATGTGTGCGTTTCTTCAAGTTGCCTGTCGACTTGTGGCAACCCCATGACTTTCATACAGTTTTCTTAGGCAAGGAATACTCAGAGGTGGTTTTTCCAATTCTTTCATCTGAAATATAGCTTATAGTATTCATTGGAGGTCTGCCATCCAAGTACTAACCAGGGCTGACTGTGTTTAGCTTCTACAATCAGATGAGAGCTGGTGCATTCAAGATAGAATTTGCAAACTGGTTCAAAAATAGCAAATTAATTGCTATTTCCTAATGAACCTGCAGTTGGCTCTTCCATCAGGAATTAGAAGATTGCTACAACGAATGTAGACTTTCCTGGAGGCCTGGGAAATTTCTTTTGGGGCTACAACTTCCAGAATCTCCCAGCCAGCCAGCCTAACCATATGTGGGGAATTCTGGGACTTGCAGTCCAAAAAAGTAACATTTCCTAATTCCTGTCTCAATGTTACTCAGGCATATGGCAATGGCATGGAATGTGTGCCCCTCCAGATATAACCAGATTACAAGTACCATGAGATCTAGCCAGCAAACAGAGAAGAAAAAATAAATGGCAAAACTGGTTGGTAAGACTTAATCATGGGAGAAGTAGGTTAAACATGGATTTGTATGTTAGACCAGCTAGTAGGTTTAGATGGAGAATTTCTGCCGTTTTCAGTATTGCAGTTAACTGGCTGGTGGCTTTCATGTTAGCAGGGAAATGAATCTGCTGCAGGTTTTTGTCTGATCTATAGAAGAGTTATCCAAGTGCTGAATGCTGTTCCCAAAATCCTCAGCTCATATAAATTTCAGACTAAAACCTGGAATAGATTCACTATCCCACTGACATAGGAGTCAAAGTTAGTGCTGAAAGGGAGGGTTTACAAACACATCACCTTTTGTTGTTCATTTATAGGCCATCTCCAGCGAGCACATTGGCATTTCTAAACCATTAATGGAATCTTTTGAGAAATCTAAATGTACAGTACAGTATTTTTATAAATATTTGTTGGAATATAGTCAATGTGAGTTTAAAGCTGAAGGGAACCAAGAATCAGCTTTTTACAATTAGGATAAAGCTGTCTTAGCCTTTAAATGTGCCATATCTCTAGATTTACATGTGAGATTAGTTTAGTAATAATTGATACATGAGGCGTTCTGGACGCCACAGTGCCTTGTTTAAGGAGGAAGAAAATTACTGGTTCACCTCAATATTCATGACACAATATGGATAATGGTTCCAAAGGCAGATGTGATCATGTCCTATTACAGCTTATGTTTCATCACAAGTTATGACTCATGTCATTTTTGTCTTAGAAAGAGCTTTTATGTTTGCAGATGTTCATGTGCTGCTATAATGACATTCATGTAATATGGTGCCTAAAAGACATGCAGTGTAAGTGGATTCTGTAAGACTTTATCGTTGAAGAAGGATGTATACCTCACAGTTGGGAAGAGGAATACACACTATCTGTTACTCAGTGGTCAAAAGATGACAGGATGCCATCCACAGCTGAGTGTCTTTTATGGTTGCTTTTTCAGTTTGGACACTTTTGTGGGCATACAGACTGCTTCTATGGCCATTTCCGTACTAGACTATAATAGTGCTATTATGTCACTTTCAACATCATATGTAATCCTGGGGTTTGCAGTTTAGGGAGGAGCCTCAAAGGGGCCCTTGTGGCCCCTCCCTAAACTGCAAACCCCAGAGTCCATACGATGTTGAAAGTGGAATAATAACACTATTATAGTCTAATGCCGAAATGACCTATGAATCTGCATTGTTAGTTTATGATTGTCCAGTCCTCATGAATGTCATTGTGAACTGGCTTTGTTTCATTTCATTGTTCTTTCTTCCTTTATTAAAGAAAGACAGACAACAATAAGAACATAACCAAAATTTTGAGATAACTACTGCAGTTTCTCCCAGCAGGTATATAGCAAGTTGTGTTTGTGGAAGACTGGTGATGACTTTTTAGTAATAGAGCTTCCCCATACCCATTTGTTATAACTACATGTATATTTGCTCAAGTTACCATATGTCCTCCTTTTCCTGGATGTGTCCTTTCTTTCACAGATAAATTTCTATCTAGGCAGATTTTTAAAGTGCTCACTGCTGCTCTATTACTTGCCCATTGATGCAGCCTTCTTATCACCATCTTGCTCCTTCAAAAGCCTTGCAAGAAGAAGAGAAGGAGAATAGCACTCAAAGGCCGTTCCCGCAGTAGACTGTTATAATGCTATTTTCCCACTTTCAACATCCTATGGAATCCTGGGGTTTGCAGTTTAGGAAGGGGCCTCAAAGGTGAAGGTTAGAAATATTTCTAGTAGCAATTATCACAGCTTATGTGGTAGAGTGATTTAAAGCAAGACTTGTCATAGTGATTGGTGTCTTAAAGAAGTGAGATGGTAAATGTATCCTTTTTTTCACTTTTCAAAATATAGTAGCCCTAATACATGCTTACTTGTTTTAACACATTTAACTGTTTAACTTGTTTTAACGCATTTAACTGTTTCAAGGCTTAATTGTACTCTGCTTGAGTCTTGTGTACTTTGTGTACTTTGTAAACATAAACAGAAAGGCAACGAATGTGAAATAAGATCTTCATAGAAAGCTCTCCCTGACAGCAGGCTTCTTCTTCTTTTCTTGGTCTCAGGGTAGAAGGTGGATGAGGGACTACACATATGGCTGTCTTCTTGTATCTTCTAGAGGAGGTTGTTGGGTAGAAATGCTGTGACATTTGCCCCAGTTGAAAATACATTTGATGAGCATTTGGGAAACACCTGGGGAATGACTTAGCAAGTCATGATGTAATCCCTAGGAGACATGTAGTAAGGCTGAGTCATGATAATGTGAAATCATGGCAAGGGGTTGCATCAGCCATTGTTCCTAGCTGATGACCTATCGGCAGGTGTGTATAAAAGAGGAGAGCTCAGATTCTCAGACTCTCTGACTCTGAAACTCTGTCTGAGCGAACCTATGCTTGATGTGTCTATGATGCTGAATCTATGACTGTGGATCTGCGTATCCTGTGTACAGATGTATATACTGCAACAGTGAAGACTAAAGCCTCCAGGTATTTTGGATGACAAACTCTGTGTGTATCAGTTACTAACCAGTGGGTAGAGGGGTCAGAGCTGATGCTGGAAGTTACACTCTGCTGCACACGCTTGTTGCTGTTTTGAAACTCTGCTATGTTATGCTTGCCTCTGGGACACCTTTTGTCCAGAGTGCAGTGGTTCCAGGGAGGATTTTGGGCTGGTGCTGTAAATCAATCTCCCAACAGAGGTATCTTGTTAAGGAATGGAAGTCTCAGTTGGGAGGGATTTACTTGTCCTGTAGCTAAGAAAACAATGTAACATCCAATTATGCTTTACTATCTGCAGGTGATACTGTGTCATTTGGCCAATGGGATATAAGAATTCTTTCGTTGTCTATTTTTACATTCTTTCCCAGTCTAGTTGTCATCAGTGAGGCTATAACTTAGGCTGTTTCCGCACTACACTGTTATAGTGCTATTATTCCACTTTCAATATCCTATGGAATCCTGGGGTTTGGAGTTTAAGGAGGGGCATTTAGAATTCTCAGCCAGAGAGCTCTTTGGCCTCAGTAAACTACAAGCTCCCAGAATTCCACAGGATGTTGAAGTTGAATAATAACACTATAAACAGTGTAGGGTGGAAATGGCCATAGTCTCAAGGTATCCTCTAAAGCTAAACTATGCAGGACCTGAGTAAATCCAAGTCCTCCAGATGAATACAACATGGCCCATAAAAATGAATCGGAGTGGTAAAAGATGTACAACATTGCTGTTAAGCATTATTTACAGTAGTTATGTTTGTAATAGTAATGACAACTAAAAAATAATAAACCATTTCCTAGAACATTTGATTGATGTTTGAAAAGCTTCAGAAGTGGTTTTGTAAATTCTGTTTGCTGATGATCTTCAAACTACAAATATTTATATTACTTTTTAATACACATATTAATCATTTTTCAGTCCACCAGGACCATTGGAGCAACGAACAGTAAAATATATTCTTAAAATGTTTAAAAATAGATTAAAGACCATTTTAAATACCAGGTTTAAAAAATAACAAAACAAAAAAACAAAAAAACAAAACCAAGGAGCACTTGGAATACTGGTTTTGATTTCCCACCAGAAGGTCAGCAAGGATTGAGCCAGTTTGACTTCCCTGGACTTCTCAATTCAGTATTTAGTATTTCTCTGTGAAGTGTTTGATGTCATGACCACACCCCATTCCTCTTAGGAGCACAATCTCAATTCAACCAGATGTTTCTTCATTGTTATACATCAGCAGAGGGAGCCAGGGTTATATGCTATAGCCCAGGTCCTCACCTTCTCTGTCTTACTGGGGAAGGTTAGAGAAGGAGTAATGAGAGTGTTGGGCCAGAAGCAATGACTGAACTCCTTATGAATGGATACCCTGATAAGATAGGGCTTGCTGTTTTATGTAATCATGATCAGTCTGACACAGTTACAACTCATTTTCAGCAGAGGGTGTGAAAGCAAAACATCCTATCATTCTTATATGAGAACAGTGTGTTCTTCTCTACCTTGGTAGTCAAACCTGGGGCTCGTTCATGCTTCAAAATTATAGCACTTTGATTCCACTTTAGCTGTGGCCGTTTCTGCACTAGACTGTTATCGTGCCAGGATTCCATAGGATGTTGAAAGTGGAATAATAGCACTATAACAATCTAGTGTGGAAATGGCCTGTGATGGCTGACATTCTATGGAGTCCCAGGGTTTGTAGTTTGGTGAGGGACTAGAGTTCTCTGAATTCTAGATACTACTCCCTAAACTGCAAATCTCAAGATTTCATAGGATGTTGCTATGGCATTTAAAGTGGACTTGTAGCAGTTTCATTGTGTGACATGAAAGATCCCCTACTCTGTCTTCTCCCTTTCATTTGCATCTGGTCAACGTGGCTGTGGACAGGAAAGGTTACACCACATGACCCCAGCACTTCCTAGTTGTGCACAATGCAAACAGTTGAATGGGGCTTTAAAACCCTTTACCAAGCCTACTCATATGTTCAGGCTTTAAGCACTTTAAATGTGATTAATGGAATAAACTGAGGCAATGTGTTTACATTTTATTTCTTTGCTACTTGCCTTATTATACAAATGACCTTAAGAAGTTAAGAACTGCTCTGCTGTATCAGAGGTCTTATTCTCACTCTGAAGCCCATCGGGCACTTTGAAACTCAACAAGAAAGTCATCAGTCAGCAACCTTTCCCTATTGTTCATTTTCAGCAGAACTGATATTCTGAGGTATGTTGCTTATGAACATGAATGTACCATGCATTTCTTAGAGCTCATAACCTTTGGTAAACCAATCCTCTGTGAATATTCAAACCTTTCAAAGCAATAAAAGAGACCACTGAATGAAGGAGTAAGCACAGAGCATGAGAGTAAAACATCATATTGTTCTTATGAGAGAAGAGTGTGTTGTTTCTTCACATCAGTGGTTAAATCTGTTCTATCATGTTCCTTTCATTTGCATAGAAAAATGAATGTGTATAAGTCCCTGGGATTGTGTTTTTGTTTGAACCAGTTACATCAAAATATTCTTCATAGGAGGTTGGCTTGGTATTTGGGATACGGATCTTAGATGTTTTTATTTCATTGATTCCCTCAAGGAACTTCTGGCTCAGCTAATAATCTTTCTTAGCTTGGATTTTCAGGCCTTTAAAGCTTATTAGAACAGACAAATCTCTGTTTATATAAGATTCAAAAGGATTCCATGCCCTGGTGTAGTACAGTTGAAAAAAGCAACTCTGATCCTCAAAGCACACAAGCCAGACAGAGTCTGCTTGAAATCAATGCAGTTTGTACTGGCTGAGTACTATGAGAATCGTAGCCAGAGCTACTTCAAGATTAGTAGATGTTAACATAAGTGACATTTCCAGTCCAAGAAAATGTCGGACTACCTCCGTGTAAAGGTGAATATTTTACAGACATAGAAGGAGCCTTTAGGGGAAGTTTTTGACGATGTTGTAGTCTGGCTTCTTTGCCCAACTTTCTGTGTCTCCTCAGATGAGGTCTACAAATGTTCCTTCTTTCTTGAAGGTCAGAACTGAAGCGTTTATATCTCCTAATGTTAGATGGCAACTTCCATCATCACTCCACATTTGCTATCCTGATTAGAGCTAAGAGGAGTGCAGTTGTTACCACAGTGTCCTGGCTTGGCCTTTGGTGAACCAAAGATATCATTTTGATATCGCAATTTGGCCCTACTCTGCCACCAGCCAAGTGTTTGTGAGGCCCGCCGAACAAGCGCGAAGCTAGGCATGGCTACTACTTGCTGCTCCCACCAAACCAAGCCAGATATTGCCAAATCTGCTTTAGGGGACCTCCCGAAACAAACACCTTCGTTACACTTTCGTTGCCCTGAGAGGACACCCTGGTGAGCTAGGTACTTAACTGCCAAGCTAGCCGCATCTACATACCGGCCATACCATTGTCAATTCGGACTTTAACTCAATCATGCAAATTCTGACCTTTTGGAGGCTTTGTCTCCAACCCAAAACTTATTGTTTTCACCCGAGACCAGACTAGCCTGCGGTTGTTCTTTCCCCTATAAAAATCCCCCACTCTGAGAGCTCTTTGGAACTCTTGCCGGATCTCTTGGACTTCATTCTGCCTTGCTGCTGCTCGTTTCAGCAGATTCCCCTTGGCCGCCACGCCGGGTTTCCTCTTCTACAATTGGCATCCCCAGGACTGCAGGACAGGTGGCGTATCACCCATTCCCCTTGAACTTTATTTTCCTTTTCTAGTTAGGAGTGTGTTTGTGCTTTTCTTTAATAACTGTTTAATAAATCTTAATTGTTATTTGAACCACTTTCCTCCTCACTGACCTGACGCTGTAGACATAGGGTAAAGGATCCTGCTGCATTGCCCTGCCTCTTGTTAGCCAAGAGAGTGCTCCAGCTAATTTCCCCATCTTTGCTTATTGTTGTTTGGCTATTTGGGCATCCCTCACGGGACCCCCAATTCACAGGGTAACACAGTCCAACAACTCTTGCGGGGCTGCTTGTTCTCCATTCATGTTGTAAAAAATCCTATCCCACCACCATCACCACCAGGGAGAACAAACATTTTGAAGGTCCACTGAAACATCAGGAATTTTAAAATTCAAGCCAAACTATAGTACTTTAAGTTCAACAAAAATATATTTTGAATATTAATATTAATAGAGTCATAGTGTCATAGAATCATAAAATCATAGAATTGGAAGAGACCCCAGGGGCCAGCCAGTCCAACCTACTGCCATGCAGGAACCCACATCAAAGCACTCTTGACAGATGGCCATCCAGCCTCTGTTTAAAAACCTCCAAAGAAGAAGACTCCACCACACTCTGAGGCAGCACATCCCACTGCTGGACAGCTCTGACCGTCCGGAAGTTCTTCCTGAGTTTTAAGTGGAATTTCCTTTCCTGCAATTTAAATCCATTGCTCCTTGCCCTAGTTTCTGGAGCAGCAGAAAACAAGCCCACTCCCTCCTCGACATGACATCTCTTCAAATATTTAAACATGGCTATCATGTCCCTTCTTAACCTTCTCTTCTGCAGACTAAACATACCCAGCTCCTTAAGCCGTTCCTCATAGGGCATGGCTTCCAGACCCTTCACCATTTTGGTCACCCTCCTCTGGACATGCTCCAGTTTGTCAATATCCTTCTTGAAATGTGGTGCCCAAAACTGGACACAGTATTCCAGATGAGGTCTAACCAAAAATAGACACCATACTCCTGTTGATGCAACCAAGAATTGTGTTGGCTTTCTTTGCTGCTGCGTCACACTGCTGACTCATGTTCAGCTTGTGGTCCACCAAAACACCTAGATCCCTTTCACACGTACTGTTATCCAGTCATGTGTCTCTCATCCTGTATTTGTGCATTCCATTTTTTTCTGCCTAAGTATAGGATTTTACATTTCTATCTGCTGAAATTCATGTTGTTAGCTTTGGCTCAGCTCTCCAATCGGTTAAGGTCATTTTGAATTTTGATCCTGTCCTCTGGCGTATTAGCAACCCCCCCCCCCGCAATTTGGTGTCATCTGCAAATTTGATCAGTGTGCCCTCTATATTTCATATGTGTGTGTGTGTGTGTGTGTGTGTGTGTGTGTGTGTGTATTATTAATATATGAGGAATATTACTGTATTACTATTGGTCTGTGCATCTCTTTTCTGAGCTAAATGGCAGCAAGGGGACAAGAGAGATTTTATGTATCTGTGACAGGGTTTAGAAAATTTTTGACCAGAGCTGCAATTGGCTGAAATGTCATATTGCAGTTCAGTTGTCTTTATAAGTGTAGGTAGATTAAACAAGTGTTGTAAATTCAAGGTGCTAAATCATTAAGTGTTGCTTGGCTGGAGTTTATATTAAATGTTTCAAGGGATTCTGACCCCTTGAATTCAGCTACTTTGACAGTCTGCACTATCCTGCTTACCCAACATTGAACACTAATACCTGTGGGCCACCTCAAGTTTGACTTAAAGGTTTAATTTAAAGCGATGACATACATTAGACATGGAGTTAGTTGGAGTAAATACATTCAATATGCTTCCTTCTTTCATTAATTCAAAAAGGGCACCAGTAAGTCATTCCAATATGCTTGTAGTTAATGGTTCTTGCTTCAATTACATTTAAAATTGCAAAAAAGTGCACATCTTGATAGCAATTAGATCATTGAAACTGTATTAAGATCATTAGCTGGATAGAAGTGGTAGCACCTGACTGGCAAAGGATGTAGATAAAAATCCATTTATAAACATTTGACCAGGAAGTCCTTTCTCCTAATACCAGAGATATGGTTTCTAGTCCTGATTATTCATTTGCGATGTTGTAACGTTAACACACTCTAGACTGACATGAACAAAGGTTCTAGAGCAGCGGTTCTCAACCTGTGGGTCATGACCCCTTTGGGGGTCGAATGACCATTTCACAGAGGTCACCGCTCCTCTATCCCGCCCTGCCTCCTTTCGAAAGAAGGCGGCCTCACAGCCAATGGAGTGCTGTTTCTGAGACCCTGCGCTGGGAGGAGGGGAGAGGAGGCGTGCTGGGCGTTTCCCCGTCTTTCTCTGTCGGGTGGGGGGGCAGAGGTGGCAAGAGGAGACCCTGCACTGGCAGGAGGTGAGAGGAGGCATGCTGGGCGTGTGTGGGGACGTTTCACCGTCTTTCCCTGCTGGGTGGTGGGGTGGAGGTGGTGAGATGAGACCCCGTGCTGGCAGGAGGTGAGAGGAGGCATGCTGGGCGCATGTGGGGACATTTCCCTGTCTTTCCCTGTCAGGCGGGGCTGTGGAGGTGGCGAGAGGAGACCCCATGCTGGCAGGAGGGGAAAGGAGGCATGCTGGGCACATGTGGGGTGTTTCCCCGTCTTTCCTTGCGATGAAACTTTTGCTCCAACAGTCAAAGTGCAGTCCATATGGCTAGCTTTAGCCATTGCAGGGCAGAGAGGGTCCCTGGATTTTGACATCACCACTGCCTACCTCAATGCTGACTTGTGTGAGGAGGTCTGTTTGGTTTAGCCTGATGGGTTTGCTGTCGAGGGGAGGAAAAATCTTGTTTGGCGTTTGCAACGTGCTCTGTACGGTCTTAAACAGTCAGCCCGGTGTTGGAACGTTTGTTTGGACAATGCTTTGCAAGAGCGTGGGTTTAAGCAAAGCATTGCTGATCCCTGTGTATATGTCTGTGGTAAAGGGGAGAGTCTGGAAATTCTCCTGGCATATGTGGATGATCTGTGTTTGATCTGTGGTACACAAAAACAGGTGCAAGTGTTTGCCAGTGAACTGGGCAAGAAGTTTCAGATCAGGAATCTGGGGCCAGTTCAAAATTACCTTGGGGTTGAAATACAAACAGCCAAGGGAGGTTTTCTGCTGAGTCAGAAACAAAAGATTGAAAACTTGCTGAAAAAGTGTAACATGTCTGATTGTAAGGCTGTAAAAATGCCAGTGATTCCAGGTTTTGCAAAACATATTGGTGATGATTTATTTCCAGATGTAAAGCTGTATCAGTCTGTTATTGGGAGTCTTCTCTACATAGCTGGGGCCTGTCGGCCTGATGTTGCTCTGAGTGTCAACATACTGGGAGAGCAAATGCTCAGCCCACTCAATACCACTGGCAAGGTGTAAAAAGGGTGCTGAGATATCGCAAAGGTACTATGGATTACTGTTTGTGTATAACTCCTGTACAAGTGCCAGAACTTGTGTGTTATTCTGATAGTGATTTTGCAGAGGATGTTACAGATCTCAAAAGCACTTCTGGTTGTGTTGTGAAATACAGTGGGGCTGTGACTGATTGGAAAGCCAAAAAGCAAAGCACTGTAGCAACTTCCACTGCTGAAGCAGAGTATGCCAGTCTGTCCACCATGTGTAATGAATTGGTGTGGTTTATGCAGTTACTGAAGGATCTTAGTGTGTCTGTAAATGTTCCTGTGCCAGTGTATTGTGATTCTCAAGCATGTATACAAATGGCTAAGAGTCAGCAGGTGAAAGCTTGAATGAAACACGTTGACATCAGGTTTTGGAATGTAAAACAGTGTGTTCAAGATAAGTTGATTGATCTGTGTTATGTGTCTTCTCAAGAAAATGTAGCTGCTGTTTGTACCAAGCCTTTGTCTGCTGTTGTTCATGCTCAAATGTTAAATGTGTTGGTAGTGGTGGGTTCTGCAACACCCAACACGCATAGCAGCTCCGTAACCAGTAGGGGAATGTTAAAGAATGCTGGGCCAAGCAATCAGAGCTGGCCGCAGTAGGAAAGAGTTAAATTGGTTCACTGCACTGCTTAGCAACATTCAAGTTGTAAATACCTCTGTTCCCAGCTCAGCTCAAGGTTAGGCAGCTGGGATAGAGAGACAGTAGCAGTTAGATATAAGGTGTTATGTCTGTTACTTGATGTCCGGTTTTCACACAGGAATGCAGCTGTGGTTCTGTGTGTTCCCATGACGTTTTCCATGTATTCCTGACTACTTAATGTGCTGTTTGAGAATGCTTTGTGTTATTCACTTACTCTCTTACGCGATTGCTTACTTGCTAGCAGGATGCCTTGAACTGCCTAGCAGTGTTTATCAACATGCTGTCTAAATAAAGGCTAGTAGTTTTAGACCCTGAAAGCGGTGTGTTGGTTTTTACTTTTCCCTGGCATGAAAATGGGGCTTTGCAGTGCCTTGCAACCCAGCCTGCTTGTGGGTTCAGCTCTTTTTACAGCTGACACCCCGTTGTCCTTGACAGTTTCCCCATCTTTCCCTGCCGGGCAGGGGGGCAGAGGTGGGGAGACTGAGAGGGGCTCTCAGGTGTAGCGTGGTCGAGGGGCTACAGCGAGTATCGCACCCCACTCCCGAACCCTCAGAGGGACAAAAGGAGGAAGGAAGGGGCGCCCGTGCAACATGGGACTGAGAGCGTCCGAGCAGCCACGCTCCCTTTAAGGGAGGGAGGGAGAGTGGGAGTGAAACAAAATGTGTCTGCTTATGCTGCCGCCATCTTTCCTTTCTCCCTGTTCTTTCCTCCCTGAGTCTCATGTAAAATGTGGGCTGTTTTGGCGTTGCCTTTGGGAGTGACTGGCTTTTTGAACTGTGGAAACCTAATATTCAGAACTGGAACTACTGCCTTAATTCTGGCATTGATGGACGCTTTCTGTGCTTAAAAAAAGGGGGGAGGGTTACCAGTTTTTAGGCATTGGAAGTCTATCCAGAGCAGTGATTTAGGGCAGTGTTTCCAATCTATTCAATGTTGGAAATAACTAACTAACTAACTAACTAACTAACTAATAATAAATAAATAAATAAATAAATAAAGGAAATAATTTTATGGTTGGGGGTCACCACAACATGAGGAACTGTATTAAGGGGTTGCGGCATTAGGAAGGTTGAGAACCACTGTTCTAGAGCTTCCCAAGGTCAGATTGAGTATTTACCGGAGTCTCCCAGAATCATAAAGTTTGTAAGGATGTCAGCAAGAATATTTCAAAGGGATTTTGGCTGTGCTTTGCACTCCTTTTCCTATCTTCTAACAATGGCTGGCATTCTGTTTGATAGTTACGAGAGTGTGAGCAGGACTTATGATCTCATAACTTTTGGGATTCAAGCTTATGGACATTAATGACCAAGTATGACCCACATGTCTTTTTTAGCCAGGCAGTGATCCAGCTGAAGGGTTTTTGAGGCACTGCAGGTTGGGGGTGTGGGAAGTGATGTTTGCAGCATTCTCCTGATTGGAAGCTTCAAAGAGAGAAGCAGTTGGATCATGTACCCAGGTTGTTCATTCTAAATTTGCCTGTGGTTTGATCTTCAGCACCTTAGGAACTCTTTGACTGGATGTCTGCCTGGCAGAAAAGGTAGGGTTTTTTGGTGTGTGTGTGTTTGGCAGGCTGGCATCATCAGATTTGGCTGTGACAACTGAGCTTCCTTGACATAGTTAATGTCTGATAATGCAGGATCTTGGCCATTGTTTTTAAATATCAATATACACCCAAAAAACTTGGGTAGAAAGGAGTTTGAGCCTCTGTAACAATAGCTATGCTGAATGAATGCAATGTATGCAAAAGTACAACAATGATGAACTAAGTTGAACAGTATCTAAACCATATGCTATAAGAAGTCAGAAGCCTTACATGTAATACAATGCATTGGAAATTCTGAACTGTTATCAGATATTGAAATGTATGTAAATGCCTGTATGAGAGGTGAAAATGACCTCAGCAGATGAAAAATGAGCTATAATACATTGATATGTGTGTAGATTGGTGTTCCTTATCTCTGTAATGTACGCTAAGTGGCATACTTGTACACCACAAGTACCAGGTGCCATATAAGTATGAGGAATGTTCCTTGTAAGAGATAATAACATATAATGATTATAACAAGTGTGAATGCCTAGATCAGGTAACATCTGTTTTATGAGAAGTTACCAAGACTGGAAATCTCTGAGTGATATGATGCTTCATTACAAAAGTGTGTAAATGGCATATGCTCATTAATATACAAAAGACATAAAACTATATGGTTATTTTCTTGTTATGTAAATTTCCTGAAAATCTATGGCTTAAAAAATAATTAATGGGAATATTGTTGTTGATCTTCTTGCTAGGCGATACTACTCTTTACAACTTTGGAAGCAGAAGTGATCAAAAAGATAAACTCTAAAAATTCTAGATTGATACAGACAATCATATGCCAGTCCTTTGACAAAGAGCAGAGTGGGAGAACCAACTTTATTAATGGAGTTGTGATACAAGGGTAATTTGTACCCTTGTAAGTTTTGGCCTTGATCTGCTTGGATAATTCTGCTGGTACAATCATCCCCCTGCCAGCTCCTGGGCACCCACTATCTCTGCTCTAGAAGGCAAGGAAATTCTCCAGAGCAGACCTTTATACTATTAGAGTTCATTAGAGAGAAGTGGAAATAGGAGAGAAGGGTAACATCATGCAGTGGAGTGACCAGGACCTGTGCAAAGGGGAAAACCATCCCTTCCTGAATCCATTTGCACTCATCGTATCTTCCCAATTGGATCCTGGTCTATGTAGTTAGATCATCTGATAAAATGTATCACAGGCTTAGAGGTTATGTGGCTGATGAATTTTAGATGGATTCTGGTTATGGACCGGAAATGAATCAAAGTATTTAGATTTTCTCGAATCTGCCTGCTAGGGTTTGTGTATGTGTATGTGTGCATGTGAACATAAAGCTTATAGTATATCTTCAAAGTATAAACAGAAATGAAACTCACAAGAACAAAATATTATCTCATCATTTTGAAATCTTATCATGTTAGGTTTAAGAAAAGAAGCACATTTGAGAGGAATTGACTATTTGAATGTAAATGTCTCCTGAGTTAAAAATAATAATACATACATTTCTTTTTTGAAGACAGAGTTGCTATGGCAATTTGTTATTTAGCAGAAGCATAATTGCAGCAATTTTCGTTCATTTGTGCTTTATGAAGTCACACCTGCTCCCGAGTGGGCCTAAATAACTCACCACTTTCCCTTTTTCTCCCAAATTCTTTTGTTGATTGCTATTTCAGATTGTGTAGGCTTCTTCCTTTATGAATGCAACTCTTAATTAGCATAATTTATATTTTCCTCGAGAAACATTCTGGATAGACAAAATATACTCTTTTAATATGTACTAAAATATATGTGTGTGTGTATGTGTGTGTGCATGCACAAATCATATTGCTTTCCTTTAGCCTCTGTTAATCACTAACGCATGGCTCTTTTTTTAGATTTATAATATTCAAGTTTAGAATTGAAAAATTTCCCTGCAACTCATAAGCCAAATTGCCACAATTAAAAAACAGGACCCAAAGGAAAAGGAAGAAAATTAAAAATCTTTTTTGTGGTCTTTGTGCTCTCCTCCAAGTTGGGACAGGTACCATCTCTATGACAGGGACTGGTATAGACCTCACAGTCCAAATCCACCACCTCCTAGGCTTGTTTGTGACTACAAGTCCCGAGGGTATAGAGGGCCATTAGTTCTGAGTCCCACCATTAACATCTCTCTCATGCCCACCTCTCTTTCCTCAGTCTGAATAGCCTCCTCTTCTTGGTCAGCCTAGATCTTAGAAACATTCAAATATGAGGCCTCCAGTTGCTCTACTTCCTATCACACAACCAGCAGCTGTTCCTCTTGCTCTATACTCTCATCTTTCTGCAGTTCTTCTTCCTTCTGATGTCTTGGCTGGAAGTCAAACTCCTTCATCTCACTCCCCCAGCTCAAGGTTTGAAGATTCTGCTGCTGACTTGTCAGTGCTTCCTTCATCAAAGCAATCACTGGATCTGAATGTGGGAGACCACAGTCCTCCGTCTCTGCTGTATGATGACCATTTGTATGCCAATCATGTGTTGCAGATGGCTAAGGCCTTGGAACTTGACATCCAGCAGCCTCTCTCTCTCTCTCTCTCTCTCTGGCTATAGTTCCTCTAAGGCTCTTCTGTTTCTTCCAACCTTGATAGACATTGCACCATCATCAGTTTAGCCTACATCACACTGTACTGAGAATCTATACCAGGTCTAGGATGTGAACGGTGTTTTTAAAGTACCCAATGCTTAACTTTGTCTTCATGCAAGATGCTGACTCTAAACCTATCAAGGAAACTGCATATAGATAAAGAGAGCCACAACTTGACTTATGGATCGTAAACCCTAATGCCACTACAGTACTTTCACTGTGAATTTTCAACTACCAGGTCTGCAAAGAGTAGTGGGAGAAAGTTGCTGCCCAGGGAGGACAGGAAGACTTCCTCTGTTCTTTATTTGGAGGCTCATTGTCTAGCTGTACAAGAAATCACAATGGCCCAGCATGCTGCTTATTGTGTGGCAAAATCACTTGCTGGCACAGTCACCTTGAGATATCATGCATGGCTCTGTTCATTGGGCCTTCCTCCAAAGCTAGGGCCACTATTGAGGACCTTCCATTTGACAGAGAGGGCCTTTTCCATGCCACTAGAGATGGGAAGTTGGAGCATATTCAGAAGATGTGCAACACTGCTAAGAAGTATGGCTTGCAAACCAGAAGCCTTTGTGGTCTTGTTGTTCCACTCCTGCTTTGACTCAGCATTCTCCACCACATCCAAAGCAGTTTTCTTAAGGCTCCTTGATACATTCCCAGTCCTTTGGCAAGTTCTGTTCTACCTACAAAAAGAAACAATTGGATGCTAAACTTTGGTTTTGACTACCATCCTCAGCCCCTTCGCCACATATCCCCTTTCAATTCTTGTCTGTCTTCAAGGTTGTATTGGATAACCTCAGACTTGTGTGCCCTCGACATAACTGCCAATGGTTATGCCATCCAGTATCACCTCCTCCTACCTTCTGGAGTTTATTAGACCATGCAACCATCCTTTGCCTCATGTGAGGAGATCTCCACATGGGTGCAATCAAGAGGGTGCATCTATCTGAACTCCATTGATGTTTCCTGTTGTGGTGCTTTGAGATTCCCAAAGAGGGATGAAGGCCTGCATCCCATTCTGGACCTCAGGGCTGTCAACTCCTGTATCACCACCAAGAAGTTCAGGATGATAACACTCTGCAGTTGTCCCTCTGCTATGCCATGAGGACTAGTTTGCCATAACCATCTCCAGGATATGTATTTCCATATTTCAATCCACCCTGCTCATCATTGCTTCCTTTATTTTCCACTTTGAGATCCTTGCTTCCATTTTCATGTCCTCCCTTTTGGTTTCTCAACAGCGCCACACACATTTACCAAGTGCATGGCCATCTTGGCAGTTTTATCATGTCCCTGCTCCATGATTTCAGGTTTCTTATGAATCCCAAGAAGTCACAGCTGCACTCTACCCAGTGAACATGGTACATTGGTACCATGTTGGACTGTCCATATAGCAAAGCCTACCTACCCCTTGACAGAGCACACCATATTGTGGATTCCACTCTCTCTATACACCATGGCCAGACAATACAAACAAAGGAAGCACAGGTGCTTCTTGGATTTATGGTCTCATCTACGCAACAACTTCCTGGCTTAGAATGCAATGTCTCCAGGCCTGGTTCCTTTGTTTGTTCCAGAAGTGGACAATCATCTCATGCATCTTTGCCCCTGATCTCAATTTATTAGTCCCTACTCTGGTGGACATCTCTGCTGAATGTTATTGTAGGTGTTCAGTTCTCCATTCTGAAATCCATGAGAATTATAACTGTTGGGTATAGTGGATAGTACATAGGAAGACCATCCTGAGCATGCCCAGAGTGTCAAGCTACACTGTCATGCCAGGCCCTTGCTGACTGTCCCAGGCAAGAAAACAAAGAATAAAACACAGTTTGTCTAAACTAGGCAGCTATTTAATAGAGCAAAGCATATTACAAGCAAGTCATGAATCAACTGAACACACAGAGATCACGGGGGAAAAATAGCACTAGACCACTCCCATACATGACATGATGAAGACATACACAGGTGTTAACAATCAGTGTTTCTCAGGTGGCCTTACTCAAGAAGATACAAATTTCCAGCCTCCTGGCTGGCATCCTCAACACACTGGCCTTGACAACATAGCTCAGTTGTGCTTACAAGGATGCTATGACCTTTACCACCCACAGCTTACTTCACAAACAAACAAACAAACAAACAAGCAAGCAAGCACAACTCCATTACACTTTACAACACTCAACAATAAAAACAGATATATCAGTATAAAGTGGGAGCTTATATGGGGACTCTTGCCATCAAAGGTACTTTGTCTTGTCAAGGGAAAAGAAATCACACCAGCTTCCTGGAACTGCTTGCAGTAGCCAAACCTTCAGAGCTTTTGAATCCCTCCTTGTCAAACATCAAGTCCAGGTCACAACAGACAACACTACAATTGGCTTTTATTTGACCAAGCACTGGGGAGGGGGGCTCCCACTCCTGGACTCTTCTCAACAGCCATGGTTCACCATGCTCCTGCACTTGTCTCATTGTCTATTTCACAGACTTCTGCTTTGCCAGAATCTTCTCACCCAAGCAGACAGTCAGATTTGACACCCAGATCTTCACATCGTCCATCCCATGACTTGGAGGATATTCTCCTGGAGGCATTAGCCATTCTTCATTCTGTGTATACGCTGTTAACCAGGAAGTCATGCTGCTACAAGTGGAAATGCTTCCTCTTCTTTCTGAGTGATATTTGTGTGGATTTGGATTGGTACTGGGTTTCGTGTTCTTCAGCTCATGTCTTTCCTAGCCTCAATTAAAGTGTATGTGACAGCCCTGTCAGCCTTCGTTCAGACTTGAGACTATCCTTTTTGGTTTATGCACTCTTTGAGTGAACTCTTTTTCAAGGGTCTTGTGAACACTTTCCTTTTTTGACCTCCAGCCTGGAATTTGTGGTTGATTCTCTCTCAATTAATGAGGCATTCTTTTGAACTCCTTTGATTTGCAACTCTTCACATGGAAAACTGTGTTCCTTTTTTGCTGTCACCACTGCCAGGAGGGCAAGTAAATTGGCCACTTTGTGGGTGGATCTCCTGGTCTTCTAGCTCCACAAAGATCACTATGATGGTAACAGTGATTTTATTCATTTATATCCTTCCTTTTCCACAATAAAGGGACCCAAGGAGGCTTATAGATTATTAAAACCAGTACAGATTTAAAAACATATAAAAATCCTCAGTATATATTAAATGTATTGTTTAAACAATCCGGAGAGTTAAAGCCCTTTAAAATGCATTAAAAACAATATTTAAAAAAAATCAGCAAAACAGCATACTATTAAAAGCCTGTAACAATCAATTCCGTAAAGCCTGATGGAATAGGAAAGTTTTCACTGGTCAACAGAAGAAGAGCAGGGATGGAGCCATCTTGCCCTCCCTAGGGAGGGAGTTTCATGGTCTGGGAACATCCTCCGAGAAGGCCCTCTCTTGTGTTCCCACCAACAAGGCTGACAAGGTAATGCAACAGAGAGAAGGGCTCAAAGAGGCTCATACAGGAAGATGCAGTCCTTCAAATTACTTGGATCCAAGTCATATTTAAAGGCTGGAGGCTATCTACATGGGAAGGCAAAATGACAGCATTGTCCCCCCCCAGAATTCTGATCCATAAAATAAATTTTCCTTCAGCCTCCAAATTTTTACTATTAAGTAACTGAAAACTTCAGTTGAAAATTTAGAAATGCAGTTTAGGCATTCAAAGGAAAGAGGCAGGCAAAGTTCCACGGGAATGCAAATATGACAAATACACAAGCTCTAGGTGGGAAGGATTTCCAAAATCTCACTCTCTGCAATGCTAGAAATTCGGGGACTGAAGGAAAATTTCATTGGGGAGGCAAAATTCTTATTTGGAGGCAATATCTTAATTTGTCTCGCTCTCCCTCACCAGCTGCACCCCCTATTTAAAGGTGTGTAACTGATTGCTCTCTGGTTTTGCATATCATAACCTTACGGCATGGCATGCCAAATGCCTTGACAAGAAATGGCCAAATGCATTTGTAAACTGGTTGAAAAACCTATGAACTCTGGACTAGATTTGCATTTATCTTTCTATCCTTATCAGTTTGTTTGTTGTTGTGGTGGTGGTGGTGGTGGTGGTGGTGTGCCTTCAAGTCATTTCTGACTTATGGAGGCCCTAAGGTGAACCTATCACAAGATTTTCCAGGGCTGAGAGTGTGTGACATGTCCAAGGTCAACTAGTGGGTTTCCATAGTTGAGCAAGGAATCGAACTCTGGTCTCCAGTTTCAAAGTCCAACACTCATACCATTACTGGCTCTCTCTGATCAGTTTATAAATGATGATTTAGATCTGAACCAAGAGAGCTCTGTATCTTTCCCCATGCAACCTGCGCTTCACAAGCAGCAAAGTCTTCATTCCCAGTGCGACACTGTGAACTTTTTCTCCCTGTCATTGCAAAGGAGGAGAGTGAAAAATTTCTTGAGGCATGCTAAATTAGCTCTATGAGTGTCAGCATGGATAACTGGGTGTAGTGGAACATCAGACCTATAATATACTAAGCACCTGGCTTTTTCCCCTTTAGAACACCTTTCTAGCATGTAACAACTTCCATTAGTACCATTTCATATGTCCTTGTTAGAAGGGAAGGAAGAGATCAGCAAATCCTGGATATTCTATGATTTGTTCTCACACTAAATTTAATTAGGTCAAAGTATTTTAGTTCCAGTTTTAATTTTATGTTTCAGCCTGAAGGAATAGAGGTGAATACAACAAAATGTGTTCTCTGATGATAACTAAGATGTTTAGGAGTCAATATATTCTGGTTGCGAAGGCCATAATGTCAGCTATAAGGATTTTTAATTAACACTTTTCACAAGACATGAGACATCTTCCAGCCAGCCAGCAAAGATTATTTTTTCCACTTGAATTCTGCTAAAGAGTCTGGCTTCAGATTTTTCAAAATCATAGTGAAGGAATAATAGCAGACATGCAAATAGGCTGAGAGATTTGCACCCATATAGAAATATGCAAACACTAATATTGTTAGAATATCAAGGCTATTGATTTTACTGTTTTAGTGTAGTTTTGATTTATAATGACATTTTTGTGATGAATCTGGGGCCCTTTTCACACAGCATTTGCCATGTGAAAGGGCCCCTTGAGTGTCACGCGATTGTGAGGAGCGATCTGCAGCTGCGGCGGTCGTGCTTCCTGCCCCAGCGCAGCCTGGGAAACACCCGGGCTGCGCTGCAGAAGGAAGAAGCAGGGCTCTTGCGCTGCCTGCTCGGGAGCAGGCAGCTCATGTGGAGCTGAAGCAGCGGCGATGCGAGAGCCTCTTGCTGGAGGCTGCTTGCGCGATCCCTGCACCCCAGGGCCGAAAAAGGTAAGGTGCGGAGAGGGCCTGGGAGATGTGATACATAGCCACTTTCTGCTTCAACCCAGGCCTGAAAAATATCTCCTGAAGCTGCTCTTTTAAAATATGCATACATTTTTACTGTGCTGTTATTTAGTATATATATGTTAATGTCACATGTATACTAAAATACACTATTTTAACGTGCACCAGTTCATTTATAATACAGATCACCTTATCTTGTAAGGATCAGTTCCTGGAGTTTAAGGGGGGGAAAAAATACATTTTGTCCTACAGCTTCCAGAATTCCTCAGATAGCACAGCCATGCTGGCTGAGGAATCCTGGGAGTTGTGGTCCCCCAAAAGTAATTTTTGTATGTATGCAAACAAATGGAACAAGAAACTGCCTTACTCCAGGTCAGATTGTTTGTTGGTCTAGCCCACTAGGCTACTTTATCCAGCAATGGCTTTCAGGGATCTCAGGCAAATGCCTTTCATATATTCTGAGTGATCCTTTAAACTGAAGTCTGTTTAGGCTTTCTTGAACTGAGGGGAGGCTGGGACACTAATTAATTAACAGCAGGAAGTGATATCAAGATGGCTTATCATCAACAGCTACTATTGTTGAGTTTCTTAAGGACTGAGAATGTGCACAGAACATGTAGGATTGTCATTTTTTTAAAAAAAAAAATCTCTGTTCCTCCTCTTTAAAGAATATATATTTTGGAGATAAAGCACTGGGAAAAAAATTGAATAGAAAGCTTAACCCAATTTGTATGTGTCAGGCTTGTGTTGTGCCATCCAGCAAAAGAATCATAGAATCATAGAGTTGGAAGAGACTAGAAAGGCCATCCAGTCCAACCCCCTGCCATGCAGGAATACATAATCAAAGCACTCCTGACAGATGGCCATCTAGCCCTTGCTTAAAAACCTCCAAAAAGGAGGCTCCACCACACTCTGAAGCAGTGTATCCTACTGTCCAACAACAATATCAGGAACTTCTTTCTAATGAATAAGTGGAATCTCATTTATTGTAGTTTGAAGTGCTTGCTCTGTGGGGCAGCAGTAAACAACCTCACTCCATCTTCCAAAGAAAACTGGTAGCCTCATGACCTGAGCACAGTAACCCTTCTAGTAAAAGAGAGAGAAAGGGGAGAGAGAAAAAGACTTTAGCCAAGGGGTTTGGGGGGGGGGAAGGGCTTTAGCTCATGGGCATAGCAGGAGACAGTAGAGGGAGTAGTTGTGCTATGAAAAAATAGGAAAGGGCTGGCAGTTGTGTGCAAGAGGATATGAGAAGCAACAGTTTGCAAGTGATGTTGGTAGGCAGTCACCACGTCTCTCAAATGGGCTTCATTTGGGAAGGAAATTTCTCATAGAAATTTAAAAGGAGCCATAATGAATCAAAAGCCTATAGAGTTCCACAGTCTGTTCACATACTGCTTGGCCAGATGCCTATGGGAAACCCATAAAAAGGACATGAATGCAGCAACACTCCCCCTACTCATCTTCTCCAGCAATTGGCAAACACAGAGTCATCCTTCCTCTGATACTAGAATTAAATCCACACTGGCTAGAAGCCATGAATATCAGGTTCCAGAGTGACCTGCCACTGCTCTGTTAGAGATGTCTTCAGCATGTCATTGTTCTTAAAAGTAATGTTCCCAGTTTAGAATCCATGCCAGTCATTATTCAGGGATAAAGTTAGGGTGCTGGTTGAGTTTTGGGTCCCTATTCCAATGCTTAGGGTTAATACTTGCTGTTTTTCTTTTCATGGTACTGTTAATACATTTTTTCCTGGCATCCTCACCCTGCCCTTTTTGCTATATTCTTCTCATCTCAGTCATAACTGTTGAGCCTTGCCCTTGCCCTTGTCCTGTGCCTCTTAAAGTTGAGCTATTTGAATCATTGAATGGGATGGAAACTATTTACCATGCATTGTTTTTCAACAATTTACATAAACTAATCCCAGTTGTGTGTGGCAGGGCAGGAAGAAAGGAAGCTTCCCTTGGCAGATCTGCTCCAGGTTACTTTTAAAGGGCCTTTCCGCACTACACTGTTACCGTGCTGTTATTCCACTTACAACATCCTATGGAATCCTGGGGTTTGCACTTTAAGGAGGAGCATCTAGAATTCTTAGCCAGAGAGCTCTTTGGCCTCGGTAAACCACAAACTCCAGAATTCCACAGGATGTCGAAAGTGGAATAACAGTACTATAACAATGTAGAGTGGAAAAGCCCAGAGTCCACAAGACATATCAAGATATGAAAAAGTAGGAAGCTAAATAATTTAGGATTATACCTGGAAAGGTTAAATATCCAAATAAATTACATTGTAACAGCATAAAGCTGATTTTCTAATGTGCCTATCATATCAAGATGTCTCAATAGAATGATGTGCACAAATTGCTAATTGCTCAACAAACCTATTGACTTTATGGCAGTGTGTGTGTGTGTGTGTGTGTGTGTGTGTTAAATGAGCCATTGAATATACAATCTGTATAAGTGGACCTCAGATCTTCTTCCACATTAGTATCATGGAGCTATTATAATATTAGGAAATACAACTCAAGCCTGTGTGATTTATTTCTGACTTCTGCTTGGTTGCTTTTATGGTTATTGCATTTTTATTTTAATTATACTCTGTTATTATTTAAGGTTTTAATGACTATGCTTTCATTCTTGGAAATCTTGACTGGGAAGTTGTACTGTTCCAAGATAATCATTTAAATTAATAAGAGAGAGAATGAGTGAGAGAGGAAAAAAAAAAAACCCTTAAAACTTGATCCGCTGTTGAGAGCCCAGATGGATGCCTGTGTGTCTTAGGAGAGTTAAAAGCAGCTTCTCACTGTTAGCTAAGTAAACATAATCTCCCTTTTGAAACTGGAGTGATCTTTATATTACTCTGTGGAGTTAGATTCATCAAGAGAAGGGCAAATAAACTGACATATTTGTCACACTGCATGAAAAGCAAGCAACAACTGTCTGAAAAGGAGGAAAATGAAACAGCAATTGAGACATATTTTCAGCAGTGTCACATTCCTGGTGAACGGATTATGGAAGGCTCTTTGGACTAATGTCTAATTCATTACAAACCTAGCTTTCTCTGGAGTCCTCTGATTTAGCCTTTATAGAAATCACAGCTTTGCTTATAAGCACTATATTCTTCATAAAACATTTTTATGGTTTTTGGACTCAAGGGGGTCTCTTTAGAAGGCTTGTCCTCTCTCTTCCAGCACAAATATCTGCAAGACTACTCAATATATGTCTCTTTTTACTCCTTCTCCAAAAGTCACTGCATGGTATTAAGTCTCTGATTAATGACAGGCTAGAGGAGAGAGAAGAAAGGCTGTACTTCATCAGTAGAGCACATCTCTTGTATTTGCATACAGGAGGCCCCATCTTCAGTTCAGACAACATTGCTGGGAAGGAAGTCTTTCCTGAGACTCTGGAGAACTGCTAGAAAGCAGAATAGACACTGCTGGATTAAAAAGGATAATGGCATGACCCAGTGGAAGGTTCATAGGGCAAACTCCCAGTTAATATCATACTATTTGGCTTTTGGTTCACTGGTATGGTTGTGAAAGCTGGAGAGTGAAGAAAGCTAACAAGAACAGAATCAACCCATTGGAAATATGGGGCTGGAAGGCAGGTCTACAGGTACCATGGACTGCCGAAAAGATAAATGAATGGGTCCTAGAGCAAATCAAGCCTAAACTCTCCCTAGAAGCCAAAATGACTAACTTGAGGCTGTTGTGCATTGGACATATCATGAGATGACATCACTCATTAGAAAAGATGATAATGCTTGGTAAAGTAGAAGGCAGCAGGGAAAGAGGAAGGTGACATTACAGGGGGATAGACTCAATTAAGGAATCCATGGCCCCAACTTTGCAAGACCTTGAAAAAGTTTCTTGGATGTCTCTCATACATTGGGTTACCACATGTTTAACTGACTTGACAGCAATTAAGAACAATTGGGTCTTTACTGTTTACTTTTATCAACAGAAACTTCCCAAGAGTCGTATGTTATGAATAGCATACTGTGGGTTTGTTTTTGTGGCATATTCAATTAATCCTAATCTTTAAAGGCAGTATCATGCTACCTTCAGAAACTCAAAGGGCTTGAGAATGGTATTAAAAGTTCTAAACATTGTTGTGATTCTTTTTGGGTATTTCATCTAAATTTTGCAGAATTTCACATCAAATCATAGAATCATAGAGTTGGAAGAGACCCAAGGGGCTATCCAGTCCAACCCCCTGCTATGCAGGAACACACATCAAAGCACTCCCAACAGATGGCCATCCAACCTCTGTTTAAAAAGCTTCAAAGAAGGAGACTCTTCCACACTCTGAGGCAGCACATTCTACTGTCTGACAGCTCTGACTGTCAGGAAGTTCTTCATGAGGTTCAGGTGAAATCTCTTTTCCTGCAGCTTGAATCCATTGCTCCTTATCCTAGTCTCTGGAGCAGCAGAAAACAAGTCTGCTCCCTCCTCTACATGACATCCCTTCAAATATTTAAACATGGCTATCATGTCCCCTCTTAACCTTCTCTTTTGCAGACTAAACATACCCAGCTCCTTAAACCGTTCCTCATAGGGCATGGCTTCCAGACCCTTCACTATTTTGGTTGCCCTCCTCTGGACACGCTCCAGCTTGTTGATATCCTTCTTGAATTGAGGTGCCCAGAACTGGACGCAGTATGACATTGTGGACACAAATGAGGCCTAACCAATGCAGAATAGAGTGGTACCATTACCTTCCTCAATCTAGACACCATACTCCTATTGATGCAACCAAGAATTACATTGGCTTTCTTGGCTGCCACATCACACTGCTTACTCATGTTCAGCTTGTGATCTACCAAGACTCCTAGATCCCTTTCACATGTACTGCTATCCAGCCACGTGTCCCCCATCCTATATTTGTGGATTCCATTTTTTCTGCCTAAGTGTTGGACCTTACATTTATCTCTGTTGAAATTCATTTTGTTAGCTTTGGCCCAGCTCTCCAATCTGTCAAGGTCAATGTCAAAGCTGAATTCTTACTACTTGTCTGTCATTATTGGTGGTGACTTCCCACACTGGTTTGTGAGAAAGAAAGGTTAAATTACTGCTTCTCCACTACCTGGAGGGTGCAATTGCAGTCATGTCCTGATGGTGGACTTCTGTTTGGCAGCTGATTAGCCACTGTGTGAGCAGAATAGACTTTTCAATCTGATCCAGCATAGTTCTTCTTGTGTTCTTATCTTCTTGCTTTACTCTCCTTGCTATGGTGGGTATCCAGTTTTTTGGCCTCTCCTACCACTACTACTTACTTACTTTATTTATTTATTTTATTTAGAGAATTTGTTGTTGTTTTGTTGTTATATGCCATCAAGTTGAACGATGGCCACCTTGTCATATGGTTTTCTTGGAAAGCTTTATTCACCACAGGTTTACCATTGCCTTCTTCTGAAGTTGAGGGAGAGTGTGACCTGCCCAAGGTCACCCAGTGGGTTTCAACGGCAGAGCAGAGATCTGAATCCTCATCTCTCAGAGGCCTAATCCAATACTCAGACCAGACCAGATCTTGCTGGCTTTCTTTTTTAAATTTATTTTAATTTTCATTTATTTATTTGTTTTTTAAAAGCATTTATTGCTCGCGTTTCTACCCGTTGCTTCCCCCTAAACAAAGTACAATGGAATATATATATATTTTTAAAAAACCTTTGTTATATGAAGGTGCAAATCTCATTAATATTGTTCTGGCTTTGGGCACCTATTCCATTCCCTTCTACCGTATGCTGGTGTGGCCAAAATAGTGTGTGTGTGTTTTAAAAAAAATCAAAGATAACATTCTAACCACTTCCAGCTTGGGAAAACGGAATAGGCATTGCTCCTATGCTGGTGATGGGAGGTAGGCCAGATGGAGTCCCTACACTCTATGCAGTAGGGATGCAAAGAATACTCACAACATTTCTAATCTTGACAAGAAGTGGTGTTTTGACACACTGAGACAATGGCCAACTGTCACTAGTTGTTTTTTTTAAGAGCATAGGACTTTTCACAAAAAATGCTTACATACAAAACAGAAGTGTATGCAAAAATATTTTCTTTTTGCACATAAAACCGCAAATTTAAGGCAAAATACATACAGATGTTTATATTTTGTGGTGGTAAAAGCCGAGGGCTTGGGGGCAAGCCCAATATTTTTGTGCAGAAAAAAAGGCATTTTCAGCAAATGAATTATTCATCAAAAAGTTCCCAAATGCAAAATAATAATAATAATAATAAAAAAATCCCAAAGCAAAGCAAAAAACTCTTGGAAAAATGCACAAAAACACTCTTTATCACACCCAATGGAACGAAAACCTTTAAAATATATTCATTTTTGCATAGAGAAATGAGGTAAGTCAAGGTTTACATCTCTGCTTTGCAGTTGTCCATTCCAGCCCTAGATCCATCGGATAGCTCATCTGCTCTGAAGCATGATATCAACAACTGAAGAAAGAATGATAGGGTCAGTTAAGGGGCTTAGGACACCCCTTCTACACAGTAGCCAAGGGTGCGTCGAGGGGAACAGATCACCCTTGTATGCTTAAAAGCCTCTGACATTTTTTCAGAGCTAGGAAGGTTTTCTTCTAAGCAACAGCACAGAAAAACTTTGGATTTGCACAGAAAGCAAATTATTTGAGAAATACATAGATGCTCAAAATGACTGGAATTGACTTGGGGGCTTTCATTTTTTTTAAAGTGGATTTATATCTAGAATTGAGAAGTTTCACTATGTTTGTAGTCAGCAAGGGGCTGTTGAAATATTACTATGTGAGGAAGCCAGCAAAGTGACCATTGTGCCTTGGGACCAATGCACAATGGGACTGATGCACATTGGTAGAGCCTGACAGGCATTGGAACACCGTTGCTGGTGTCTTGCTATGTACTTTGGCAATTTACTAAAAGGATTCTTTGGTTCCGCTGCTATGTAGCTAAGTGTGTATAAAATTATGCAATTTAGACTAGGACAGAGAATTCCAGCTGATATTCACAATATGAAAAGGATTCTTCATGCTTTGTTTTTTAGCTTTCACACATATTCCTGTACAAACTATGACTTCTTCCTTTGGGATTAAAGTGAATCTTGATTGTGTTGCTGCTGCTAAAATAAGCTGTGACTTAGGGTAGGATATGCATCACAGCACTTTGTTCATGACTCATCCTCTATAACAGCCTTACAGTCTTTCCACTACCTGCCATCTTTCCATCAATCCTCACTAGGGATACAATTGGCGAGGCAGTTATTTTTATTCCATCCACTTTCATTTTTGGTAGCTGTTTGGAACTGTCATTTTTGGTTATAATGTAACAGCTATCAAAACAAACTTCTGTTTTATTAAGCTTACTACCAGTCCTATAGATGTTCCTCTCAGAAGTAAGTCCCATTCAATATGATATACTTCTTGGTAACAAAGGGTGGAAGGTTAAACATTTTAATACCCTGCTCCCAAGGTGGTTGCAACCACAACTGAGGATTTCATGGTGCCCATTTTGTAAATACTCCTATTATTAATGCTTTGTTGTTGTTTTGTGCCTTCAAATCATGGTAATCCCAAGCTATCATGGTTTTCTGGGGACCAAGAGGATGTAATGCACCCAAGGTCATCCAGTGGGTTTCCATGGCCAAGTGGGAATCGAAACCCGGTCTCCAGGGTCATAGTCCAACGCTCAACTATGACCATTATGGATTTTCGACGAGTCTATCCTTTGTCACAACATTGTTTTGCTGAACATATCAATATTTAATTTTGTTTTAAAAATAATCAAGCATGAACAGTTCCTTTGTGTACTAGCAGACAGAGAACAAGCTAGAATTATAGCAATTTTTATACATACAAAATGGAAGGTGATGCAAGGGAATATATTTTTCATTTCTCTCTTCTCCTGAGTTCTCAGAAACCATAAGACACTATTGCTGAACTCTCCAATTTCCCATGTGTCCTAAGGAAAAATAAGTTTAGCAAAGTACATTTACTCGCTTGGTTTCCTCAGAAAGAAAGGCTGATGCTGAACTACACAGTTGAAGCACACACTCACACACTTAAAAGATGACTCTTATTTGAAGAGATCTGTAATATCTTTTTTAGGAACCAAGGAATTTGCTTCAAAAAAACTGGTGACCTTTAAATGGCCTTCATGTTCCATTAAAACAGCCGGCAAGCACTTACAACCTCAGGTCACTTTCACTTTTAATTGTGCTTTATTATTCTCCATTGTTGCAGAATGTTTCAGTCAATTTAACTGGGAGGGAATCACCTCTTCTTATCTTGATGGATTGAATTCAAGTTCTCACAATGAACAATCATCCTCAACTGTTTCATTATAAGCAAATCTTATCATTCTCTTCTGTCCTCCCACCCGCCATTTCCATTCAGAGGTAATCTTTAAAGGTTTGTGTGAAATTATCATGTCATTGTGTGCCTTAATGAATGTTCGTGTGTGTTTTAGATGAAAGGAGAGCTGCTGAGAATTGTATAGTCTGTGTGGAGTAAACAGAAACGTTCCTAAACAAAGAACTTGGAAATGTTAATTTTTGATGCTTGGGGGATTCTGGAAGTTGTAATTCTAAAAAGAACTGTTCTTGCTTGATATTTTAAGTCCAAGAATATTCCTCTTGCACAGTTACCAGCTTCTTGAGCAAAGCATCATACAGTGTTCTTTCCATTCTCAGGTTTATTAAGTAAATTCTAGAGGCAAAGTAGTTAGCCTTAGCCCAAATTAAATTATGCCATTTCTATTTTAAAAAATGTGATTATAAAATATACAGTGGTATAGTACAAATCCTCCTGTTGTAGTACTGTGTGGGCTGCCAATCTGTTGGTTGTTTTTCACCTTCCAGCATAAGCATGTTGTGCTGCAATTGTTCTCATTTTCTTCCTTACAATCTTACAGGGCTGGCATTATTATTCAAAAGAAACTACGAGGGAAGTGGTCTGTGCCTCAAGCATATGTCTACACTACACAGTCATAGCCATTTGAAACTACTTTAATTGTCATGGCTCCATCACTACAGAATCCTGATATTTGTTATTTTTGTGATGTACTTAGCACTATCTGCTAGAGAGTTCCAGAATACCTTCTTGAACTAAAGCAAGATAATAAGTGTAAGCAATCTTTATTATATCATTATAATTAACCTTTTTTGTAACAATCAGGTAACAAAATTGTGCTGCAAATGTAACACAGCATTAATTTGATGGGTTAGAATGTATTAAGGAGTACCATTTTCTAATTACTTTTTATGACATTTGTAGAGATTAGAGAGAATTAGAGTGAACTTTTCAAGTTTTATATCTTTCTTTTATCAATTCTAAGATCTTTATCCCAAAGATTTTTTTTTAAAATAGCAATGATTAGCCTAACAAACTACTAAGAATATTTGCAGTCAAAAGTAATGAATTACCTTGTGGTAGGTGGACTCTGTAATGATTTACATGACACATTCTTTTTAAAAAGTAACTTTCCAAGCACTGAGTGCAGCTCCTGCCATTCCTTACCCTTGGTTATACTGGCGAGGTCAAAGGTGAGAGGCTCTTCCTTCATGCTTCTGGGATTCAGACTCAGATTTCACAGCCTTGTGATACATCTTGGGAAAAAGAGCTTTAAGTTGTCTGGGTGTCTGCATAAACACAGCCTTAGAGACAACGGGGCAAGAATTGGTTCAAATTCAGTTTTTAGAAGAGTTGTCTGTGGCAACAAAAAAAAAAACACCCATGTGGTATTGTTTGACCACAGCCCACCTCATGAAATCCATGAAGTTTATAGCTATAACAAATTTCTTAGTTGTTAAGGTGCCAAGGACTCTGTTGCATTACATGGAGGGATTCTTATTGCAGTAGTGAAGTTGAACAAACTGTTCCTTCAGAACCTTTACAACTCCAGGTTTCTCTGATTTCGTCTCTAATCTGTTTCATGAAAATCATGACCTACTTTGGAGGATTTCTTTTGTTGTTGTTGTTCTGCAAATCTCCTTAATGATTTTAATTGTTTGCCCTTTATTCATACATAAATGCTTCTTTCATTTTATTTCTGTAATCCCTCACATATCCACTCCTGTGGTGATGACGTTAAAGAGCTTTGATTAAACAAACCATTGTTGCCTTAGGAGACAGAAAATGAAATGCCATTACCAACCAGATTCCCAATGATGAAGTATTGCATAAGTATCAAACACTTTTATCCCTGAAATAAAAGCCAAATGGCTGGTTTCAGCTCTGAAATGTAGCTGGTGATAAAGATGACCTACTTTATGCTAGGGTGGCTAATATATGCGTTCATTACCATACATATGCAATGTGGCTGAGTTATACCATCGCTTGGAGGGGAATATAAATTTGAATCTTCTTTCTTCCAATTTGGACCTGTTTATGATTTTTCAGCTTTTGTAACATGCCAGAGTTGGGTCATCTTTGCTCTGGGCATATAAAGTTCCCACTTGGTCTTTAAGTAAAAATAAACACATACGTACATTTATAAATCTAGAGTTTTGCAATAAAATGCAAGATACTTTATGACTTTTTTCCATTCTCAGTTCTGACCTATATATTAAATATGCCCTAAATGTATCCACATATCTCCGACTTTCCCCTATTCTTTTTTTTTTTTTGAAAGCAAAACCACAAAAGGACAGCCTAGATAACAGATGAAGAAGCAGGGAGGGGAAAAAGGAAAGAAAAAAAAAGTAAAACAGTAAGATGGGGAAATTCACTTCTGCTAAATAGTGAACTGCACTACTTGCATAGAAATGTGCTGCCTATGTAGTAATTCCAAAATGTACATAAAGGATGGAACCTATGTAATACTATATCCCATTAAACAATTCTTGTTCCTATGTCTGTGGGAGTCATACTTATTGAAATCATCCCAGGATGCCATGACTAGAAAATTCGTTGTAGGGTCATGAATATTTTGATCACAATCATAATCATGTGGTAGAGATGGCCAGCTAGTGTCTTACAACAGAAGCAGTTAAAATAACCTTAAGAAGAACTAAGGATCTGCAGAGATCACTCTGAAGAACAGTGAACTGAAGAGTCACCGTGGCAGGATAAGGGAGAATTATAATAAGCCTATTTCAAATTGTAGCTATAAAGGGCCTTCCCTTCTTCCCCCACCACTTCCTTCTCATTATGCAAAATCTGCCCGGAAGGCAGAAACACAATTAATTGGTGCAGTGAAATGCTTAACTCATTAACTACAGATTTGAAACACGTATTTTAATGGGAATATTCCCCTATGGCAAATCATTCATTGATGATACCATGTTGTAAACAATCCATATCAATCTTCTCATTTCAAAACTAGCTTTAAAAGTTTCTTCTCTCCTTCATAAGATTTGCTGTTTAGTAATATCATCCACCGTAAATGTTGTAAGATACATTTTGATGTGTAAAAATATAAGCATAGGTATATTTCTGGAAAATTCTATAAAAGTGAGATGTGAATGTATCCCAAATGGGTTAAAAGCTCAAAGCTCAAATCTTCAAAATAATTAATTCCAAGCTATCCTACTGGCAGCTACAGAAGATTTGGGGTGATTATTTTAAGGATTGAAACAACTATTCCATATGTTAATGCATAGCACAATGACAAATGTGTCAATTTAAGAGCATATTTGAACAAGAGGTATATAGAAATAAAGTGATGGGTTGGTGAAGGAAGTAGCTATTCTCTTGTATAAGAGACATGACCTTTTCTCTTGTACATAGCCAGTATAGCTCCTTTGTAGAAGCTCAGAAAACAAGAGTAAAGGGGGAATATAAAGGATAAGAAAACATCTGCAAGAAATAAGCAGCAAGAATGGTGAAGGAAAGGACATAGTATTCTATTACCTTTACATGCCAATAGACAGTTTTGACACTGAACACCAAACAGGTGACAAAGTCCAACCAGCTGCCTTAGCTATTTGCAAAGACAGTTTCTAATTCAAACCCACTCAAGCACACTGGCTTTAAAGGACATTGACTTTTCTTGTGCAATTGCTTCTGCCCTTTACCTTACCTCTCCTGACCCAGGCATCAGAAGGAATCTCAGAAAGCGTAGGTTGAAGCTCCTGTCAGAAGTGCAACCAGAGGTGTAGCTGTCTGGGGAGGGAATTGAAGGCATTACCTCTGCAAATAAGAATTCCCAAATGACATTTTCCATCAGTTCAGTCTCCAAATTTCTAGCATGTCAGTAGCTTAAAACTTCATCATGAGTGAACTTTAAGAAATAGTTGCATCTTTAGAAATAGTTTATGCATCCAAATCAAAATAAGTTTCCTTGACTAACTGAGTTAGTTTCCAAAAGAGTCAGAAAAATAGCAGCACTTGGAAAAGACACTGTTTCAGATGACAACTTCCTGAATCCCTCAGCCTGTGTGGCCACTGGTTTAGGTTCTTTTTGAGCCTCCAGACCTGATCCTTCAAATCCTGTTACCTGTCTGTGCTTTCCGTTTTCCTAGTGCCAGCAAGGAGAGAGGGAAAGGTCTCTGTCTTTTACTTTCAAATGTCCCAGCACTTTGGAGGTCATTGGAATAATGGCCCAGTTATCAGAAAATAATAATAATAATAATAATAATAATAATAATAATAATAATAATAATAATGATGATGATGATGATGATGATGATGTTTATTTATAACACCCTTTATACCAAAAGGCGTAACAGCTACATATACAATCAGGGACAAAGACATTAAAGCAGAAAACAGAAAGAAGGCATCTCCCAGAGCTTCTGAGATCTAGATCATCATCGAACAGTGTTCCAGGAATAGATATAGCTCCCTCCTTCATCTTGCCAGACCACTAGAAGCCACTACTAGAACAGGAATTATGCGCTACTGAGATTTGCATTTCAACAGTCAACTGGAGATAGCTCCTAATTCACTTTAGTTTGCAGAATTTGGTAACCAACATAATGGACTGGTTTGGGGGAGATCAGGGTTGAGGAACCTTTGGCCTTCAGATGTTTTTGGTCTACAGTTCCTGTGATTCTCTTACTATAAGCCATGCTGAGTAAAACTGAGGGCAGATGTAGGCCAAACCATTCAGAAGGCCTGAGACTGAAGGCCTACCTCTGAATTAAATAACAATAGCAGTAAGCAATAGGAGTTACATTTCTATACCACTTATCAGTATGAAGCGCTCCCTAAGCGGTTTACAGTGTATTTTAACTAATTGCCCCCAACAAGCTGGGTACTCATTTTACCGACCGACAGAAGGATGGAAGGCTAAGTCAACCTGGAGCCCTGTAGGATTGAACTCATAGCACTGTGGCTGCAGTATCGGCATTTAACCACTGTGCTACCAGGGCTCTAAATGATTTGAAAGGACTTCCATGTGAAGGGTGCAGTGAGATTTTAAAGCTCCCTAAGACATTGAACCTATTTTAGGGGTAGAGTGGCTGAGCTTAAGTTGCAACTGTATGTGTTCAGATTGCATCATTTTACAACCCGCCTGTCTAAGCTTCTTATTTTTATAGGCAGACATATGGAATGTTTATGCACAGGCTACATTCTGATCTCATTGTAATGTTGAGCACTCAGATGGTGTAGTAATTACTAAAAAGCCATCAAGTACCACCAGATTATTTGCATTTCCCCGGGGAACAGTGGCACCTTAAATGCGGGACAAAGAACAGTTGTTGGAAGGATAACCATATAAGAATAAATTTATTTAGAGCTTGCCTTTACAGACAAATTCTTTGTGTTTTATCATAAATTATAGCTGTGATGCTTTTCTCTAGGAATCAACCTGCATTCCCACAAATGCTTTAACACCCTCCATATTTAAATACACAAATTATTTCAATCTAACTTCCTGTTATAGTATTTACCCTTTTTAAAAAAACTGTTCTGACTTCTTCATAAAATAAATAATAATGACATATTGGTATCCCTTGGGTGAATCTCATATATCAGGAAAGAACTAAAGCGAAGAACTAAAGAAATTCTGATATTCATCCATGGCATGATATTGAAGGCATTTTCTATGTCTTCTTTCACTTCCCTAATACTTTCTACCTGAGCTGTACTGTCAAAGGCCTGATTACTTTTGGTACCAAACAGCAAATATATTTTGCATTGAAAATCTAATTTATTGCCAAAGAACCATCACAAGAGGAGACATTGTTTGCCTACAGTGGTGTTCTCTGGCTCCTTTGAAACAAGCTCAGGCACCTAATAAGCATTATCAGCCCATCCATTAATAAATGTCTTTTGTAGCCAAAGAGCAAAAACACCATACCCACCAGAGCATATTACAGTTTTAAAGCTGGGCTTTAATTACAGTGGCTATTTTCACTCAGAAGCTTTGTCCAAATGAAAAGAGAAGGATTTTTGTGCTGCTGAGTTAGGAACAGAAAATATCAGATATGTAAAATACCACAGTAAGTTGAGTAAAGTCAGTTCATGCATCCTCAAGTTGTAAACGAATGGTTTGCTTTTATATTTGTTTGGTCATTTGCCACTTTCAGGGTCAGCCAAATATATTTTGCTGCCTGGAGCAGCTGTGGCTTGCGGCTTCCATATCGATGGGATGATGAGTCCAGAATATGAGAATAGGCTCAGCAACGTGGACTGCTCCTTTAATGTTTAGACTAAAACCCAGAGTGAATTCAGTGCACCAACAACATGGGAACCAGCATAGACCTCTGGCAAAGACAGGGCCCCCTATTATTTCATGCACAGAAGCAAACTGGACTGGTACTTGGATTTTCATTTCAGACCAGCAATAGGATAGAGTCCTGCAGCATATCTGAAGGCAGTAAAGTAGAGGGTGTAGGCTAGCTGTGTGGCACATGACGTTCTTTCCTACAAGCGAAGAAAGCTGCTGGGGGTTTCAGGAAGAACAGCAGTGCCCCCCCAACAGCTGCTGCCTGAAGCTTCTGCTTCACTAATGAGAAGGGTAGGATTGGCTTAGGCTGAAATCATGTAAGATGAACTCTCTGTCTGGACCTTATTTGTGAAACCATGGGGCAGGTCATAGGGCCAAAATGCATGAGAGGCAGGAGATCCATCACCATATCTTCTCCCAACTGTTTTCTTTGCACCCATTTGTAGCCTCAGGGAGCTGCCAATCAGCCTAAGGGGCAGCAACAGAAGGAAACAGAGGAGATGTTTAACTCTTCCCTTCCCTTATTTTTTTTTGGTCCACTACCCCTTTCCCCAAAAGCTGTTGAGGCCAACAGCAGCTGCAGTGGTGTGATTTAGTTCAAGCAAGTGTGTAGGAAAGAAACTGTTAAAAGATTGGGAAAAGTTAATAATCACAGAATCATTGGGGAGAAGCTGTAGTTTAGTGGCCAAGCACATGCTTTGTATGCAGAACATTCCAGGTTCAACTCTTAGCATCTCCAGGTTTCTTGTCGCTCTGTGCTTTTGAGTCATTTCTGACTTTTGGAGACCCTAAAATGAATCTATCACAGGGTTTTCTGGGGCTGAAAGTGCAATGCTCCCAAGGTCATCCAGTGGGTTTCCATGGCTGAGCAGGGGATTGAACTCTGGTCTCCAGGACCATAGTCCAATGCTCAAATCACAACACCATGGCCTTTTCCGCACTAGCCTGTTGTAGCGTGATGATTCCACTTTCAACATCCTATGGAATCCTGGGGTTTGCAGTTTCAGGAGGGGCCAGCTGGAAGTGGAATCATCGTGCTATAACGGGCTAGTGCGGAAAAGGCCCATGTTGGAAAAACACTTATACCAGAAATCCTAGTGGCCATTATTATGAATCAGAGTTGATGAATCTGGGCTAGATGGCCCCGTTGGTCTAATTCCATACATGGCAGCTTCCTAGGTTACTAATTCCTGAGCTGGGAGATTCTTGGCATTGTAATAAGGAAAGAATGGACATATTTACTGTAGCAAATGCCGTTTACTCTCAGAAACCTTTGGATTACATCTTTAATTACCTAGGCATATACAGAGATAATGTATGTTTCAAGGATGTAAATATTTGCTATTATTCCTGGCTGAAAAATGGAACTCAAGCAAAGAACCAACCAACCAACCAACACATACTGTTTCCAGCCTACCATGCATAGTTTTTGTGCCAGACTGCTGTTTTGTGCACAAATGACTGCAATCTTGCACAATACTCTTGCACAAAAAATAGCCACAAAGTTTGTTGGGAAGGATTCCTGCTTTCTCTACAGGATTTTTGTTGCACAAGATATTTGTTGAATAAGATGTTTACATGTGCAAGATTGTTTGGTATTGTGTAGGAAACTGTCCTCTTAAGCGCTCACAGGCACACACACACATGCCATAGCTATCCGGAAACAGTGTTTCTTGCACAAAATTCCAAAATTATCACACAAAATCCACATGTATACACAAAATATTTTCCCCAAGCAT
Organism: Iguana delicatissima; assembly: GCA_948472985.1. Lineage (NCBI taxonomy): Eukaryota > Metazoa > Chordata > Lepidosauria > Squamata > Iguanidae > Iguana > Iguana delicatissima. The sequence continues at coordinate 446,265 of CAOKZL010001651.1, forward strand.
TTTGGGATGTGTGAATACTGGCTGAGAACTGCCTTGTATTCCCTTCCCCCACCCCAGTTGGCAGAAAATTATAGAAATTATTCGTCCCTCACTTGCAAGGATGAAATAATCAAATTTTAACATCCCTATGTTCTTAAATCATTGACTTGAAGGATAGCTTTCACTAGAGATGAAATAAATACCAGATGTTCCACTGTTTCAAAATGTAGGCTATTGTCAGTGCAGTTCTGTACGTGTCCACATGGAAGCAAGCCCCACTGAATTTTGCAGAAGCTGCCTCACTGAATTTGATTTCTAGGGTAGAGGACTGATGGAAAGCTTTGCCAACTTAAGGCTTGGTTTTAGAAGGAAAGGCTTCTGAGTTAGGCGAACTGGAAGAGAAACTTTGTATTGATATCCATTTCAAGAAAAGAAAGATGCACCAGAGAAAATACAGAGACTTCCTATGTCTTTGGGTTTACATTGACCATCACTCAGTGCTAAGTAATTCATGTTTAGTGGTAGGTATTGTACTTTAAAGGGTACTTTGTACTTCTTTAATGAACTAAAGAGTCCAATCTGTGTTTCACGAAGACCTTGGAACTTTATTTTTGTAAAGAAGAAAGGCATTGCTCATTCCTTATTTAAAGTTTTCAAGTAACTCATTAATAACTTATGACTCATTACTTAAAAGTAACATATTACCAGCATGTTACTTTTTAAGTTATTAAATTATTCATGGTTTTGTTATTTTGCTTTTACTTCTATACTAAGCTGCTTTCGGGCCTGCATGAGAGGAAATGTAATAAACGGAATACAGTTACATAAAGGTAATACATAAATGTAATAAATTTATCTATGTAATAAATAAATATAGTACAGTTAAAAATATATTTAAAATGCAAAAATACCCCCAAACCCTCCAAAATGACCCACCCTAAAGGAATGCCTGAGATCCTAGATGTCATGTGTGGAACATAAGTGCTCTGTGCACTTAGTTCCTTGCCAGCCACCAGCCAGGCTGCAACCAAACTCCTGAGACTGCTGCTGTGGCCCTTAACAGCCATAGAGGGAGAAGAAGTGGGGAAACAGAGAAGTGACTAGGTAGCTGTGACTGCTTTGTTACCCTGTGAATTGGGGGTCCTGGGAGGGGCGCCCAAATAACCAAACAAGCCTAGCAAGATGGGGAAAATTAGCTGGAGCACTCTCTTGGCTAATGAGAGGCAGGGTAACGCAGCAGGATCTTTTACCCTATGACTACAGAGTCAGGTCAGTGAGGAGGCAAATAGTTCAAACAACAATTAAGATTTATTAAACAGTTATTAAAGAAAAGCACAAACACACTCCTAACTAGAAAAGGAAAATAGAGTTCAAGGGGAATGGGTGATACACCACCTGTCCTGCAGTCCTGGGGAAGCCAACTGAAGAAGAGGAAACCTGGCATGGCGGCTGAGGGGAATCTGCTGAACCGAGTGGCAGCAAGGCAGAATGAAATCCAAGTGATCCAGCGAGCGTTCCGAAGAGCTCTCAGAGCGGGGGATTTTTATTGGGGAAAGAACGACCACAGGCTAGTCTGGTCTCAGGTGCAAACAATAAGTTTTGGGTTGGAGACAAAGCCTCCAAAAGGTCAGAATTTGCATCATTGAGTTAAAGTCTGAGTTGACAATGGTATGGCCGGTATGTAGATGCGGCTAGCTCGGCAGTTAAGCACTTAGCTCGCCAGGGTGCCCTCTCAGGGCAGAGGGTCTTTTTGTTTATCGCGCATTGGTAATGAAGGTGTTTGTTTCAGGAGGTCTCCTAAAGCAGATCTGGCAATATCTGGCTTGGTTTGGTGGGAGCAGCAAGTAGTAGCCATGCCTAGCTTCGCGCTTGTTCGGCGGGCCTCACAAACACTTGGCTGGTGGCAGAGTAGGGCCAAATTGTGATATCAAAATGATATCATTGCTTCACCAAAGGCCAGGCCAGGACACGGTGGTAACAGCTTCTTGTCCTCTGAAGTTTGCATGTAAGTGGCAGAGGCAGAGTAATGATGATGTCATTGTTCTCCTGCCTCTCTCTGTCTCTGAAACAGCAGGGGGTAAAAGGCCATCCTCACTGGCTAGTTGGTTTCTTCTCTCCCTGTTCCTTCCTCCTCCTCTGTAGCAGCAGCCCCAGGATACTTGGCTGCTGCTGGAGGGGGTGGTTTTTGATAGGGTGCAAAAGTCTAGAGGAAGAGGCTTCATGTGCTCTGTTCAAATAAAATTAATGTATGTATATATGTCCTGGCTTTCTCCTAACGTGGGATCCAAGACAGCGTACAACTTTTTAAAAGTATATACAATTAAAAAAAACATTAATAGAAAAGTTAAAAGACAAGTTAAAATTTGGTGCAAGGCAGGGGAAGCAACAGTAAACAGGGTAGTAATATGAGAACTGTGTCAGGTACATGTGCTTAGGAGCTAGAGAATACCACTCAGGTCCCTACTGCATGATGTTGACATCCCGGCATGGCAATACGTTGCTCCTGGTCTGAGATGTGTGCAATTGCATGATGTCATTACTGACCAGGTGCTGCTGTGTTCCCATCCATTCAAAATGCTTCCTTCCTCAGTACAGTGCGGGAAGAGGCTAGAAAAGGGACTTGCCATTGATGCTGTACTGTGGAAAGAAGAACAGTGTCCCTAATGCTACTCATCCACCAGCAGCTGACTGGGTGCAGTGGGGAGCGTTCAGGTTCTGATCCCATTCTGGCAGTGGCACTGCCAGGATCCTGCCAGGATGATGTGATATCACAGCATGGTGCGGACAGGGCCTCAGTTATAGTCACACTTGAGAATTAACAGTCTGGACCAAGGACTTGGAGAAGAAGGGTTTTGAGGAGGCATGTTAGACATGTTGGGAGGCATACCGTGCCTCAGAAAACCTTATGAAATTCATGGGGTTCTCATAAGTTGACAAGTGATTTGAAGGCACATATACACACACATGTGCTTTTATAACATACCGATGCTTGTAATGTATATTGGGTTCTCAGTGATGTACTCATCATTAGTTCAAACCAAAAGAATTAATGGCATTTCACAGATGTGGACTGTGGTAGAGGGTGTAAGAAGGGAGAATTGGACAGTATTTGTGCAACTTCTTTCCTTGTGTAGATCCATCATGAGAAGAAGCTAGGCATGCTAGAAGGCCTGGAACTCTCTTCTAAACAGAGATGTCAAGACCTCAGCTTCATATTTCTCCAAATCCTATCACTTGCATTTTCTTTCCATCCTTCTTTTGTACTGGGCTGCAAGACTTTATTTTTACTTCTTCTTGCCTGGAAACGTGTATGTAATTTGCTAACACTTTTCTTACAGTACTACTAGTCTTCACATATTTCTTAATGTACACCCATTTATTCATTTCATTTCATTTTCCTCAGTCCCAGGGCTTGGCAACTCCCAAAAGATAAGTGTTTTCTCATTGACGAAAGCATTTTGTGTACATTTTTGAAGATGTACTTTATACATATTATTTGAAATGCTTGCCTTTCTTCCCAATTTTGAGAAAGCAAAAATTTTAGGCCCACTTTCATTAGTAACTTCATGGACCATGAGACTGATAAATTTGTTTTTTTAAAAAAAGAAAATGGTAAATAAGAATTTCATTTCCATTCCTGCTTCCAAAATAAGTGTATGTTGTCTCTTTCCTGATTTCTTTTCTAAAATGGCTGGGGAACATTGTCCTTCTCTAGAAAGATTTACTACTTTCACTTATTATGCATTGCTGTTGGTCTTCGTAGTTATCTTCTGATGGTTTGATAAGGCTGTTTGCTCTTAATGCAGTTCACCACAGGGAAAGTTTATTTAGGCAGAGGTTTGTAATACTTTTAAGAACGATTTTAAAGGTAGAAGCATGTTTTACACTATCCCATACTGCAAGAGCTAGTGTACTGTAGTGGTTTGAGCCTCAGACCTTGACTCTGAATCTCCACTCAATCATTGGAGCTTAAAAAAGGGCTTTCATAAAAATGCACTGTTTCGTGCACAAAAATCAACAAAAAGCAAAACACTGAAGAAAGTGCTAGTCTTTTCAGCTTCGAGCAAGGGCAAAAAAATATCTTTCAGCAGTTGCCCCTTTTTTCATGGATAAGAAAATCTATGAATATTCTTCCCATTCTGTCACCTCATGGGGAGTGGTTAAAGCAAGGAAGAAAACTTTATTAATAAAAACCTCAGTTGATTCTAGAATATATCTTTGGAAACCTTGTTTATATCTCTGGCTGCATCACTGACATTTTGCAAATGCTGTCTCATTTAATAATCATGCATTAGATTATCTGGAATGGAAAGGACTATTTAGAGTGCACTCTAATCAAATTCTTTTCCTCTTGGATGGAGAGTATCACTGAGATACTGCTCAAGACCACAACATCTTTTTTCATCAGCTCATGCAGGTCCCAATTGTGGGCATGGTGCTCAAATTAAAGAAAGGCCTGGGGAATTGTAATGAGTGTTCAAGGAGTTCTCTCTCCTCTCTCTGGATTCAAAACCAAACCACTGAACAGTGTCAGCTTCACTGAGAAGAAGCTGACAAGTGTTAACAAACATTTCTGCCTAAAAAGGACTCTTACCATGGAGTCCAAAGGAAAGTACTGAGTTAATCATGATTGCAAAGTAATGGCATAAGGACCAACCAACCCCCTGAGCACCAGAAGGAGCATGTGCTATGAACAGCAATGAATAATATCCCAAAATGAGACGTGTTATGGTTTAAACTCATTGTCCATCCCTGAAATTCCAAAGCTCAGTGCATGAAATTTGGCTGTGTTGGCCACTAAATGGTAAGAGAAAACTACCTCTGCTTGTGCAGTAGCATTCATTACTCCTCAGAGTCCAGATGCCCAGAGCACATGGGTTACATGCAGAAAATCCCATGTTCAATCTCTGGCATATCTAGTTGAAAACATCAGATGTCAGGTGGTGTAAAAAACCCCCATTGTGTTGAACTCTAGAGAAGTCTTGTCAGACAGGGCAGATTGGGTTAAACCAGGTATGGGCAACTTCAACTGGTGTAAAGCTGACATGTGTCCCCTGCCAGATCTGGGAGACCTGTGGCCCTGTACCCATTTTTAAAAATTTTTATCCTCTAGGGACTGTGGGAGGCAATTATGCCAGGCTTCCAGTCCCAGCCTGTTTTAGGCCAAGGAGCTCTTCCCCTTTTTCCAAATAGGGAAATGTCTGGAACTGTCATGGGCTTCCAGGACCTAGACTCAGATTCAGAGTGTGAGGTAGCAGAATCTGCACTGAGTCCTGACACAGAGACTGCTGCAGCAGAACCTGCAGAGCAGACAGAACCATCACCCGCCCCAGGGACAGAAGTGTCAGCTTCAGCAGGGAGCCCTGCTCACTCTGACACAGAGAATGATCTAGTCGTACCCACCTTTGTCTCGTGTAGACAGCAAAAGGGTCTCCTGTGTCAGTCCCAGCGAATGTATCCCAAGCATCTGGTGCACCACTGTGGGAATAGAATGATGGTCTAACTAGGCCTTTTAAAACCCACTCCTGCTTCTCAGCCAGCCACTGCCTGGCCAGCTAAGGACGGCTTGCACCCTAATTTGTCAGTGCTACGAACCTCCTCCCAGTGCCCCCCATGCACCCAAGGAAGGAGATGGGCAAGAGAGAGGAAGTATAGGATCATCACGCTGACCAACTCTTTTCTTTCTCCTTACCCTGGTGTGGTTTTGCCCCTGGGTGCTCCCTTTCCCTACCATGCCTCAATCCTCTTCCCATATTCACACATACATTTTGATATTTGTGTTTTTTCCACTGTTGTGTTGGTCCTGTGTCGCTAATCCTAGTGAATGTGGAGGGCTGACTGTATGTGTTTTGGGGTGATGCAATGTTCAACAGAAAGGAATGTATCTTGTGCTCAGTGAAGGAGCTCACTGCAATCCCTGCTGTACATTATTTCATTACAAACCTTAACTGTAAGCTCTTATTAAGAATTAATAGCTATGATTGTCAGACCTGCTGCAGACACACATGAATGCTTCAGAAGGCATTGAGCAGGTATACCGCTAGGTCACTGGGTTATCACCAAATACAACAATCTATGACAACTCCATATGACACCACTGCAGGGGAAAAAAATGACTCCAGTGTATATGAATTCTGGATCAGGTCCAATAAGCAGTCTTATGACTTAATTTAGGCCCTTTCTGCATGAGGTGAGGGAATCGCTCTGTGCCGTTACCTACTGGTTCTTCTGGGGTCCAAAGCAACGTGGACTGTCCCTGAAGCCCTTCCGCAGGGCCCCTCCTTGGTCCAGGGTGAATCGCAGCAGTGCGAGGTCTGTAGATCCACACTGATCCGGCTTCCAAAATGGCGGCTTCCGGCTTCCGAAATGGCGGCTTCCACCTTCCAAAATGGTGGCTTCCGTTTGGTCGTGGGTCCCTACCAACCACTTTGGTGCGAGCCTGTGAATCTGCACAAGGGAGCAGGAACGCAATTGTGTGTTCCAGGAAAATAAAGACCTGTTTTTTCCGGTCTTTCAAAAATATGCTGGAGGACCACTTGCGGTCATCTTGGAGTGGACTGAGATGCGGATCTGCAGTAAGTAATCCGCTCCTAGTCCGCTCCAAGGTGCAGACGACCTCCCTGCGAGGACGCACTGCCCCGTTCTAATTGCCTGGTGCAGAAAGGGCCATAGATTAAAATAATATACAAACACTGAAAACATCTGCTGGATAAATTTGTTGGAAAACTCAGAAGGAATATAGGAAATTGCCTTATACTGGGTTGGAGTGGTGGTCAAGTTAGCTGAATATTGCCAGCATTACCTGACAATGGCTTTTCAGGGCTTCAGGCAGAATTCTTTCCTTGAGCTACAGGAAATCCTGTGTAAGTACTAACCTTACTTGACACTACTTGGCTTCCCAAATCAGAAGACACTGTAAAAGTCACCCACCTTGTTCTACAGTATATCAGTCCAGCATAAATATTCCAAGAGTGTTGACCTAGTGTATTTCTGAACATAATAAACAAATTGGTTAAACATGTCTCTTGGGGAAGTCTTTTCCAACAATACATCTGGAGGCAGTCACTAATCCAATGATCAGACAAACAGATAAAAGGTTGTTCACACATGACCTGCCCACTTCATGCAGATGTTGTAGATTTCATGAGACATCTTGATGGTTTGTTTGAGAGTAATGGGGGGTGCAATCAGTGGTCACAACACATGTGGCGTAATGGTATTTAGAAAAATGATCAAGAGGTCTTGGAAACCAAATGTGCCCTTTCTGTATGGCATTTGCCATGTGAAAGGGCGCCCAGAGTGTTGTGCGATTGTGAGGAGTGATCTGCACAATGCACTCACAATCGCATGATGCTCCAGGGCAGGCAGGCGCCAATCATGCACCTTTTCATTATCAGCTGGAAGCCAAAAATGGTGCGTGATCACGCATTGCTCCCGGGCCCCACGGGCACTTACCTGGCGTGTGGGGCCTCTAGAGCCGCACCGGTCATGCTTCCTGCCCTGGCGCAGCCTGGGAAACTCCCATGCTGCACTGCGGAAGGAAGAGGCAGGGCTCTTGCACAAGCAGGGAGCTTGTGCGAAACTCAAGCAGCAGGGACATGGGAGCCTCTTGCCGGAGGCTGCTCGTACAATCCCCACGCCCCAGCGCCGGAAAAAGGTAAGGTGTGGAAAGGGCCTTAGATTGCAAAGCAGGAGGGTGTTAAAATATAAATATTGAGATTTAAAGTGTAATTGCATTTGCAATATTCGATTATAGTTGACCCATAGGACCCAAAAAGAAGTACAAAATTGGTGCTCAACAATTATGGGACTTAAGGTGAAATTGAAACACAGGCCATTTCCACACTAGACTGTTACAGTGCTATTATTCCACTTTCAACATCCTATGGAATCCTGGGGTTTGCAGTTTAGGGAGGGGCCTCTCTCTGAGCTGCAAACCCCAGGATTCCATAGGATGTTGAAAGTGGAATAATAGAACTATAACAGTCTAGTGTGGAAATGGCCACAACTACACTTTAAATCTCAATATGTGTTTTCAACAATACAATAAATTGTATATTAAATTTGACACTCCTGCACTGTCCCCAAAATTCTGTGTAACCAATGAGGTGCCTGCGCAGGACTTGATTGCAGGGCTCCTTTGACTATGCTGCTCAGTATTACTGCAACTTTTGGATGCAATCTTAAAGCCCTAAACAGAATAGAAGCAAATACAATGTTTACTCCTTTATTCTCTTGTACTACTAACTACAAAACTGAAAACCCCATTCCCATGTTCAAGGTTAAAAGGGTCTCCTCCTTTTTCCTGACAACTGCAGCTCCCTTCCAGCTCCCATCCTCCTCCTCTTTCTGAACTAAACCAGCAAGTATAAGTAAATTTTAGTTCAGAAGTGAGGGAAGTGTGGTTTTGGGTACAGTATATGCCCCCTGAGACTGTTCTTGAGGCACTCAGGCCCTCTTAGCACCACAAAAATTATTAAAAATTGATTCCCCCCCCCCCCGGGTGGAAACTTGGTAGGAGTTGCAACACTCTAAGGTCCCTGGAGAGGCCAGTATATCCCCCACACTCCAACAGAGGTTTGGCCTCTGAAATGGTGATGAAGGAGTATAACATGGTTCAACTGCTAACTGGTGTTATGCACTCTACATTTCCTTGGGTGCTGAGATATTGACAAAGCAGGTAGGTGGAGATTATGCTTTGTACCACAGCTGCTTGTAGCATTCAGATGTTCTTTGAAATTAAATGGATAATAATTATGCTAGCTATTTTTGACAAATGGGAAAGTAAAGAGCAACTGAAATAGCAGCTAAATACTTTGAGGAGGGTGGTTTGGAACTATAATGGTATCAAACTACCTTGTAAGAGTTCTTTTCCAAACTCTGACACACAACACACACACACACACACACTTCTGACTTCTAGCGATTTAGGTTTTGAAACCACAGATAGAATATGTATCCTTCTGGTTGATGTCAACTATTTACATGACAATAGCATTTGCTTGAGGCTTTCTTCATTTTTCTGTTATTTAGGAAGGTGAGGAATCTGGCAGCAATGAGAACAGAAGGCAGCTATAATTACTGAAGTGGCAATTTCACATGTTCCTATTGCTAAAGGGCCACTCTTAATGCATCCGTTGTCTGCCCTCGACTTAGTCCTGCTTGCTCTCAGTAAAAAGAGAATGTCACACACAGAAGCTTAAGATCAGACATGATTATGATCCCTTCTGGTCTAATAATAAGGATTTGTGAGACTATATGCTGTCATAACTGAATAATGAACTTCTCCAGGGTATGAATGCTTTAAAAATGCAAAACAATGAAAAATTTGAAATAAGATCCAGTAGGATGCAGAGATTCACTGGCTTAAGTGCAACACCCATCAATCTTGACTTTTCAAAAGAAGCATTTTTCTTTAGGCTGATTATTCTGTAGATCAATTTGTTCTTCTCCTTCCAGATTTTGCATAGGGTTGCCATCTGTCTGTTTTTCACATGAGCTATATGGCAACAGAAGATCTATGCTGATACTCCAAACCTCCTAGATACTTGAAATATGGGAACAGCTGTGTGACGGAGCACATTGTTTAGGGCAGTGTTTCCCAGCCTGCCCTCGCCCTCCTTTGTCTGCATTATGCACATGTAGAACCTATGCTCATTTTGATCTGATTGGGAGAGAGTGCTCCCTATTTTCACAATTAAAAACTTATATGAATATCAGAGCTTGGGGAGAGGGGATAATTTTTTAGACAACAGTCATTCTCCCAAACGATGGCCATATAACTGGGGACTAGGGTCATGGTACTTCAACCCTATGTCTAGGAATGTCATTATGCTACCACAAGGACAGCTGTACTGGCTGGAATTAGTACTGTGCAAAGCAGTTGCACAACTAGTTGTGTGAGAGATTGTATAACTGGTTCCACAACTGTTTGTGCAAAGATACAATGTAGCATGGGTGCCCTTGTGGGATTTTACTTGACTAGCATTACAGTGGAGGAAAGGCCACCAAAATGAGGCTAAGAACCTGCATCAGAGGCTATGGTTCATAACATTATAGTGTCACAGCTACATCCCTGACAGAACATGCAACACTTCTACTGAATTGCAACAATGTGTATCAGGACATCCTGCATGGTATGCTTTTGTACAACTGGAGTTCCAATTGCACAACAGTTCCAATGGCCTTCTGGTGCCCATTGTACTATGGGACCCATGACACAATGATCATACAGTTGGCTGCCTTTGCACAATCGTCCCAGAGATGTAGCTAAAGGTCTTTCCGCACTACACTGTTACAGTGCTATTATTCCACTTTCAACATCCTGTGGAATTCTGGGGTTTGTAGTTTACTGAGGCCAAAGAGGTCTGTGGCTGAGAATTCTAAATGCCCCTCCCTAAATGGCAAACCAAATTCCATAGAATGTTGAAAGTGGAATAATAGCACTATAACAGTGTAGTGTGGAACGGCCCTAAGTCTGGCCCTAATCTGAGAATACAAGCACTTCTCAACATTGTAATTCATCTTTATGTGATCATAAATAATTTCGGGTGTTGTAAATGGCTAACAGGATGCCAGTCTAACCTTTCCAGCCTGTAGTGTATACAGGCAGAAGAAGCTGAGGGTTGAAGAATGTAGCACTGTCTTCTGCACTCTTGTGCAGTATGTAGCACTATTTTCAACAATAGGTACAAGGAATGAGCATTCTCTGTAGCAGCCAGAATTTGGGCAAATGAACAAATCAGTTTTCACTGAGATATATAAATGCAGTGCATTACTCACACTGAATTTTGAAATGGTTTGGGCTGATCTCCTTGTTTATGTAACCCTAAAATAAGTCATCTAATGTTGCTTCATCCATTTTTTAAAATGGAATTTATACACCAATTCTGTGGCACAGCTAAGATGGCCACTTCCATGCTGGACCTTTTAAGAGAAACTAGTCTTACTTACATTTTCTGCTAGGTAAGATACCTTACCTTTAATACCTGATAACAATGTTATCAAGTATTGATACCATACTTGATAACAATGGAGTGATTAGTACAAACTCATATGATTTTTACCAAAAATAAATTCTGTTAGGCCAAGCTCAGTAGAGTGTGGGAATGCTGTTGAGATAGATTATTTTGATTTCAACAAAATCAGCAGACAAAAATTAAAATTAAAAATGATCTTGACAGAGAACTGGGCTGAAATTCACAAAACAGTCCCCTCTGAGCACCCATGTTGTGTGGATTATGGATACAGACAGCCTGTCAAGGCACAGATCTCTTTTCCACAGAAGATACAATCTAATCTCATGCATTTTTACTCTAACTCTTAGTATTGACTTCAGTGGGGGCACATCTCCTAAGTTCACAAAACTTCAGCCCAAGTGAACAGAAGTTAATGCGTAAATAAATATTCATCAAACATCAGCCACATAGAATGGAAATTTTCTAACCCTTAAGGAAAGTACCACTGATGTATTTAAGTCTTTTACTCCAAGTCAGGTCTCAAGTCCTTGAAGATACTTTCAAGTCAAGCCTCAAGTCTGGAAGCCAACTTTATACCCCAACCAAAATTCCATACCCCAACCAAAATTCCAGAATTATTGGATAGAGTGAAATAAAATCAGTTTGTACCAGAGTTCTTTTGTAGGGTGCAACTGATGCATTGTCAGGAGTTATTATTAATTTAAGCAGATTTGGCTCTCTACATCTGCAATTTTGCCATCGGAAGTGGGAAATAGGATCCTATCTTACTCCCCATTATTGAAGCTTTAAAAGCTTTAGAAGGAAGGATCCTTCTTCCTCAAGCCTGTTGCCTAACACATCTGCTGTTCTCCTCTGAGAAATGCACCCTGCACTCTGGGGGTGAATTTTGTCTTTTGCTTTTAGGAATTTTTTTTAGAAGGTTCCTCCAATATGCAGCAGGGACAGGCTGCTGAGCAGGCCTCAAGTCTGCTTCAAGATCATTGCCTAACCTGTTTGCTGTTGTTGCTCTCTGAGAAATGTGCTCACACTTTGGGATGGAGACAGATTGTTATGTGACCAATAGGCAAAAAAAAAGGGGGGAGGGGTATTGTTCAAAGTTGTAAGGTTTCTGGATGAATGCGTTATCCAAGTCTCAAGTCGAGTCAAGTCAGTGCATCATTTACAGCTGAGTTGAGTCTGAGTCGAGTCGCTGAAGTGGCTTAAGTCTGAGTTATGTCTGAGTGTATCGACTCAAGTCTACATCACTGGAAAGTATTGGGCCTATAGTCACCTGTCAGGTGCAAAGCCCTCTACATTTATTTATTCAGGAGTAGGGTGCGCAACCATGTCACCATGGAGCTGTATGATGACCTGCAAGGTCTTCAGTCTGCCTTTCTCACAGTGCCTTGTCAAATGCTCTCTTTCCTTCTCTACAGTGCCTCACTAAATTCTCCCCTTACACTGGTTCCTTTCCAGTTTCACACAAATCACATACCGATTTTATACAAATTACTCTTTGTTGCTCCATTAAGATAGGAGCAGTCTGTCATCACAAGATATATGGAAAATAGAAATAGTAGAAGCATTCCACTCTTTTCGTCCAAGAGGACCACAGCTCTATCCCCACTGGAGCAAGTAATCTATATTAGGATTGCTCTCCACTTCTTTCCACCAAGGGTGTGTGCAACAGATGTAGCTCCTGAGATTAAAAAAAGCGAACATCCTCATTTTTGAGTGATACACAGAGCTTCTGAGGCATAATAGATAACCAAAACATAACCACTTTACATCATCTTATAAATAATAATAATTATTTTTTGTCATTATTCCCAACCCAAGGATTAAAGGCAGCTTACAAAAAGAACAATAAAGATAAAAGTTCACATCATGGAAACAGACAGAAGTTAAAATATAATTACACTATCAATAGAATTAAAGGCCACATATCCATTAATAAGTTAACATATGTGAATAATCCATAAGTCAGTTCCAAAGGCCCATTGAAAGAAAAGAATTCTGTGCCTCATGCTGGAAAAACACTACATAGGGTGACAGTCTAACTTCTCTAGGAAGAGAGCTGGTTGTAGAGCCTGGAAGCAGCCACTGAGGGCCTTCACCTCTGTTTCCACCAGATGCATCTGTGTGGGTGGTGGGACTGAGAGAAGAGTCTAACCTGAAAATCTCAAAACCTGAAGAGGCTCATATGGGACAACATGGTCCAGGATATATAGGGCTTTCAGCATCACAGCCAGCACTTTGAATTGTTCCTAGATCAATCCACTTTGAATTGTGGTTCATAAAGGAAAGGGTCACTAACCATTTGAAAATCTGATGACAGCTACTCTCTCCCATGAAAATGCATTTCAATACAATTTTCAAAGTAGCAAAGGAAACAAAGGTTGGCGGGGGGGGGGGAATCTCCTCATCCCTGGACCTTTAGTGAGGAGCCCCTGCTACAAAGTGACTAATCTGTTTTGTAAATGGTGGCAATTGTGAGTATACTGAAAAGACATTTTCCCCAGAATTTTTTGAAAAAGAATAATTCTTTGCTGAATGGCATACTTCTGGCATACTTCTATAAGGCGTGTGTATACGTATATGTGTGTGTATATGTGCCTGTGTGCGTGAGTGGATGTGTGTATCTATATAATCAACATCATTATTTTAGGAATCTTTTCTAAAATATATCTTTCCCCATAGGAATCCAGAGAATATGACATTGGGGAGGGAGGGCAGGGTGAAGGAAGGACAGGAGCATTATCCATTGTGGTGTTAAAAAAATTAATAGCTTTGTTTGTAGAACCGTAACATTTTAGAAAACACCAGTGTCTTGACATCCCACAACTAACCATGACTACTGAAGCAATGTGCAGCCCTGGATGTTTATTTACATGCTTCAGTGCATCAGAAATGCTGCACCAAATTGTCTTGATTTGTCCCTCCTCCTTGCTGCTTATATATTTTTTTTCCTCTCTTTTGAATCCTGTCCTGTCTCAGAGATGTGTTACATATAATGCTAAAGTAGATACATTTATAAAAATATATTTTTGACATGTTTGCTAAGCTATTTGTTAGCCCTGCAAATGGTGACTATGCCCAGGTAAGAATTTACAAGAACGGGCCCCTGGAGGAGAGCACTTGAGCTCCTAAGAGTTCCATAAATGAAAAAGAAACATGAACCAGTAGCCTCCTTTCCTCTGCTTATTTTAAATGCAAAAATATCCAGGGTTTAATCCTCATATTCCTCTTTTTGCTTCTGCATAGAATAATGCAGCCTTAGAACTAACTGAGTTCTGTAATGAGAATACTAATGCAACCTTAAACATGAAAGTGTGAACAGTGCCATTACAATAATAGTTTCTGGTCTTCAGAATAAATCACATAACCCAGAGGTAACAATTCACAAGCTGGAACCATTTACAAAGTAATTCCCTATGCCACATTCCTGTGTTTGAAAGGAAAGCTAAATAACGAGTATGCTATAGAGTATGGGGGGGGGCAGAGGGGGAATTTCTGCTTTTTAACTAATGTTAAAAGTGTTCTTGTTCTAAAATGGGCAGAGATAACAGAAAAATGTATGAATCAAATATTAGGTAATTAGGGCTCAGTCTTTCGGGGTAGCTTGTACCAGAGTTCTTTTGTAGGGTGCAACTGATGCATTGTCAGGAGTTATTATTTTTGAGTGTCTGCTTGTTAAGGCACATACCATGAGCCACTTTTCCTCCCAAAGGTGAAATCATAATTTCACATTGGTTTCCACATACTGCAGGCCTAATAGTATCTGTGCTTTCTAAGCATATGAGTTGAGCAAAACCATTGCTTTTTGGATAGTAGATTGACAAGACAGAGTACCAGTTGATGAAACTCTTCAGCTGCTTTTCAAGATTTTTTTTTTCCCTAAAAAGGCTTGAGAGTGTCATTAGTTCATGGCTACTGACTATTTCTCAGTGGCCTTTTAAGAATGGACTTTTTGGCCCTGTGTAGGTGGAGCTCAAAACTGCAGCAAAGGGCAGAGCATCTAGTATGTCAAGACGTATAGATGTACTTGGTTTCTTATGACAGCAGGTTGGTGCATGCTAAGATAAAGAGAGCAAAGGGGAAATGTCAGGAAGACAAAAAGATACCTAGAGATTATTTACAAGGGGAAGAGAAAGCCAGAGAACCTTGAGTAACAACATCCCATCCTCAAGAACGGACACCAGAAAAAGACAAAAAGAAAGTACTGTGATTGAGAGGAGCTATAGATCACTTCAAGTTCAGCTTTAATATAATTAGTAATAACATTAAAAGATGATGATAAAATGAATGAACCAGCTGTAGAAATTTTGCCTGAGGTAACCTTCACAGCTCGATGAGAAAATCCTTCTGTAATCTGTGTGTGTCTCCTTGGCTGTATGTCATACAGCAACATGACAACAATACATGACAAAAAAAAAGTTATAAAACACAACTGTTGCCATATGAAGGGCACACATTTACTGCGGGACAGTTTCCTCATTTATGGCTAATTTTCAGAGCAAAATTTCAAATGTTGTGCTGCTGTACAAGGAAGGAACTGCCTAGAAGTCTGTATTGCTAAGAGGTGTAGACCAGGAGTGGGTAACATCCTGACATCTGGAGGCTAGACATGCTCCTTTCTAGACCTTAGGTCAGTGGTTCTCAACCTGTGGGTCCCCAGATGTTTGTGAACTTCAGCTCCCAGAAGCCCTGAGCATTGACCATGGTGGCTGGGGCTTCTGGGAGCTGAAGTCCACGAACATCTGGGGACCCACAGGTTGAGAACCACTGTCTTAGGTTGTCACCTCCCATGCCCCCTAGCCTCCTCAGAAGCTTCCATTTCAATTTTAGCTAAATACAGGTTAGCATTTCACTGAACTCTTAAGTTTGTTCAGTCTTCAAAATGGTTTGTTGAAATAAGCCAACTTCCTTAAACCAAATTTCAAAGGTTACTTGTATCAACAAACTCAAGTTAAGATTAATAATAATTTCTTGGGTTCAGTAAGATGTGATTAATAAAAAATGAAAAAAAAAAAAGGTTGTGAACTTCTCCCAAGAATATGTGAAGGAAGAGCATCTGTGTTTGAGGCTCATTTAGGTTCATTCTCAACATGATTCAGTGTGTTGTCCAAACTCATGCCTGGTTTCTGTCTTTAATGACCCATTTTGAATCCCAAGCTGTGTTGCCAACTGTTTAAATCACTCCCAGTTCCTACAGCAGTATTATCTGCAGGCATTAAGACGCTATAGAAATTTCACTGGCCAATATCTTCAGATTAAGGAGCTGGGATTTTGTGGGTTCCTTTTTTTTCTTTTTAAGCTGTTAAGACCCTTTTAATTCCACAGGAAGAGATCACAAAAATAAGTAACTGGTTTCATTGGATATAAAAGTAATATTTCTGTAAATACTCACTCTAGACAAATAGTATATTTTATGTTTTCTATAAATTACCTGAATACCAAGAAGGCAAATCTGATCTTAGAGGCTAAGCAGGGTCAGGCCTGCTTAGTGCTTGGAAGGGAGATGACCAGGGAACACGAGGTGCTACAGGCTACATTCGGAGCAGAGAAATGGTAAACATCTTTGCCTAAGGAAACCTTATGAATTTCATGGGGTTGCCATAAGTTAAAGGCAACTTGAAAACACACAGTAGTTACTCCTGTTTTCTACAGCATCTTCCACTAGGGCTAGGGTTGCCAGGCTGTATATGGGACAGAAATTCTGTACCTTTAATGCTTAGCTGGACTTGTACAGTGAATGTTGCTGCAGTGGAAAGTAAGCTTTTTGATGGTCTCCATGGAGTGAGACCAGGGTGTTAAAATTTGATTGGCACTGTTACTATGATCAATAGCTCTCTCTCTCCTGGGGTCTACAATTTATTAATCTGCCACATTAAACTGATATCTCCACATGGCTAATATTAAAAATTATTCCATGTGTCTGACAGGGTCACTGTACGAGCACATAGGCAGGTGTGGCCGAACGGCCAATGTTAGGAAAGTTCTGGTTTGGCCAGTGACTTAATCTGTCCCGTAGCCCCAAGGAGCCCTCCAGACGGTCCAACCATCGAGCACACAAAGGGGTTCCCTTGCTTCGAAATGGTAGCTCATAGAATCACAATCAGTTTGCCAAATAAGGGCAATTTCCACTCTGCTGATGCCTTTGTTCTACCCCGGCAGAAGCATTCACAAACCATCGCGAACCATCAAGCCGGAGATGTCCATTGTTGAAGGCTTTGATCTAGCCCTTCTCTCTATTGTTCTCCCTGGGAAGGAACTAGCCCTCCAGGTACCTTTTTCCCTATAAAAACCCCCTGTTTTAAGTGGTTCGTGAGATCGCTCTCGCTTGCCTCCCAGCTTGCTATCACTCTGTTTGCCAATCATCCCTCTCAGCCCCTTCCCATGTGCTGAGTTTCATCGCTCTTCACTCTCTGTCATAATTTGACCTTCCCAGATGTCTGGATCAGGTGGAGTATTACCCTGAAAACCCTCTCTAAAATCCCCTATCAATTTTCCTCCCTTTTTATTTTCTTTTAGGCTCTGTGTGCGTGAGTGCGAATGTGAATAAGTATGCAGTGACTTACTTTTTATAAAAAATAAAATAAAAATCATTTATTAGATCTTCTCTTTGGATTTTGGTCTGGCCTGACCTGGTATACATTGGGTTTTAAGATCCTGCTAAGTTACCCTGTCTCTCGCTTTGCCAACTTGTGCTCAATCAATTTTCCATTCCTCATATTACATTTTGAGCACAGTGACAGGGACCCCCCTGAACTCAAACTAACTGATTCAGTGACCAGGACCCCCAGGACCCCTGGAAATCAGGGTAACAGCACCAAGCAACAAATCAAGGTCATGTGATAGGAGGAAGCAAGTGAGGTAAGTACTTTGCCCCCTATACATGCCACTCTATTTTGGCATTGGTAGCAGGTGGTTGTTATCAGAGGATTTTATCTTTTGTGGATAAGTGTTTTAGGAGAATTGAGCAGGGGCTGTGATTTTGCTGTGTTGTGAGAGTTGAGCAATCAGGTGTTTGAAGTGCTGTGCATTGTTGTGACTGTGAGCTGTGCATTCTACCTATTTTTTGGGGGGGGGTGCGTTGAGTGTTTATGTGTTGGTTGTGTGTTGTGACTGTTGTGTCTCCAGGACACTGCGTGACAGTGTTCCTGTTGTGGTAGTTTTTTGTGATAATTTCAGACATTCCCACGTTCCCATTCTCTTCCCTCCTCTGTGTTCTATTTGACTGCAGCTTCATTCTTTGTGATAGTCTTTGCCATCACACTCTCCATCTGATTTCTTCCTTTCATGTCCTCCACCCCTGATTGGGCAAGAGGGCTGTCAGAAGTTGCAATTCACACTAGGTCTGGTAATTTTCTCCTTTGCAGGCTTTGCCTTTCCCTCACCCTCTTGGAATTGCCTGTTGATTGATTTGAACATCAATAGTTTACTAGCCCTGAAAAGGGAAGATGTAGTATAAAATTTGTCCAGACAGCAGTATGCAACATCTTCTCCCTCACCTTCCCCAAACCCATCTTTGAGCTTCTTCATCTTCCTCAACATGATCATTAACTGGCCAGTGGAGATGGACAGCGGAGAAACATCAAGCTATGTTGCTACAGCAGGACACACACAACAAATGTCGTCCTTCAGTAGGAGACTTACAATCAGAATGAATAGAAGTAAAGGAACACAACATTCATGTACCTTTAATAGTTGTGAGGAAAAGTACATTTCTGTAGCTTGTCTTGTTTCCCAAAGTCCCGCACAACCAGAGGCATCGGCTAAACTCTCCCTTTGGCACAACTATGAAAAGTTGAAGGAACCTGGTTAGTCTACTTTTAGTATCAGATAAATGTTAAACAGTAATAAATTTATCTTTTATTTTCCACAGCCTGAAATGTTGTGAGGAGGAGAAAGTAATATGTAACAAGGCCCTTCTGCAATCTCTTGTGCAAGAAAAGCAATGTTGTCTAAAGGTGCGTTGTTAACTAAATGCTGAATGAAAAAAAAATACTCACTTTTGACATAAAAGCTGAGAAGCCATTTCATTCAAGAGAAGGCATCCTGGCTTTTGAGAGGTAAACTCCATTTACCACAGAAAGCCAGTGGAACATCTATTACTGTGTTAGCCCTTATGCACTCAAGTTGACATAAGGCAACCACCAAAAGGGAACTATTAACTGTATAGATTATCAATTAGACTCAAACCCCAGACAGTTTCAGACCCCGCAAGACAATATGTGGTTACAGAAAGGTTAACTTTTTTCAGACCTTTTAAAGGCCTTCCTGCTTAATTTGAAAATTTATTAATCAATATCCAGCCTCAGCTTAACATGAGTGATAAGACAAACAGGGTAATTTGATGATGTCAGGATACTTTAGAACTTAAAAAGGCACAAGGGAATAATGTTAAGTGGACTATAAAAGCCTTGAAAATTCCTGTAACAAATACAGCAGCCACATAAAAGTAAAAGAAATAAATATCCTATAGAAAGCCAAATTGTTTTTTGAAGGTGTTTGTGGGACAGGGTAGAATTAAATAATATTATCTTGCTCATCTTCTTGCAGGGCCTTTCTGCACTACACTGTTATAGTGCTATTATTCCACTTTCAACATCCTACGGAATCCTGAGGTTTGCAGTTTAGGGAGCGACATTTAGAATTCTCAGCCAGAGACCTCTTTGGCCTTAGTAAACTACAAACCCCAGAATTCCACAGGATGTTGAAAGTGGAATAATACCACTACAGCAGTGTGGTGTGGAAAAGCCTGCAGTTTGGTTAGTAGCATTAAATATCTCCCACACCCAGATACCTATCAACATTTATTTGTACCAGATTTTGATCAAAGAACTGGGCTTCTGCTCTGCAAGAATTCAGGTTGAACTGATTCATGGATTTACTAGGGACCCTTCCACACTACAAAATTATGGTGCCATGATCACACTTTAATCTCTGTAGTTCCATTTTATGGAATTCTAGGGTTTGCAGTTTAGAATATTCTGTCAGAGAACTCTTCTAATGTTTCAGCAAACTACAAAACCCAGGATCCCATATGATGTTGCCAAGACCACTGAAGTGTTGTCACATCACTATAATTGTGTATTGTGAAGGATCTGCAGATAATGTGCTAGTGCCTCTGAAAACTGCCACACTGCTGATGGGTTATGGCTAGGCCTTGCCACTGTGTCAGTGAAGGTAGTTGGAACATCCCACCTGTTGATAACTAAACCAGACTTCTTCTACTTCCAGCTGTGTGTGAGTACCGTAGAGTTGGGACGTATGCAACTTCCAGCAACTGAAATAGTCAGTGGTAAAGAATTCTGGGAAGTGCAGTCCAACAACATTTGGATGGCTTCATAATTCCCACACATGCTGGGAGCTGTAGTCGAGAAAGGTAATTCATTCAAACTCTGTCTTTAGTCTGATCATCAGAGTTCTTCTCATGAACTTTTCTCCTGGCTTTAAAAGTCTCCCCGTCTCATTGGCTTAGTTTGCTTCTTGGCCAAACACATTCACAGCAAATGTTTCATATTCATATCTTTTCAACTTTTCCATTTAATTCTGAAGTTTGCTTTGCTTATATAATTCAATTACAGCAATGGTACTCTACATGTAAAGATGCCAACTTCTTCCTTCTGTGTCTTAAGCTTCATTTCATTTGGAGAAAACATTTGTTAATTATGTAGGATGGATGCCCATCTATTGTAAAATAGCTGGGAATGCATCATCTCTTCCATTTCTGTTAAAACATTATAGCACAGAAGGAAGAGTGGATTAGTAAGCCTATTACAAAATTCACCAAGAAAAGCAACATTGTTGGCTCTGTAAAAAACCACACTCCAGTGTAATCTAAATAAACACCCACTACTACTTGCTCTGTAAAGCTTTGCTTTACTTTTGATGCTTCTTAAATACAGCATGCTGTGTATCTATTAGCTGGGTTTCCAAAACCAATCATATTGTACTGTTTTCCAGATATCATTTCCCATTTCCTACGAAATTTTACAAGAATATTACTTGTCCATGCAGTATTTTTGTTTTCTAGTGATTTCCCAGTAAATCTTGTCCAAAGAGATTATCTTTGACCTGAACAGTCCCGGCATTAGCAAACCCTAATTTTTCCCTCAAATGTAAAAACTACTAAAGATTCTAAAGCAGGAGTTCCTAACCTATGGCCCATGGCCTGCATGGATGCTCTTCAGGATGCTGATGAACAGCTATGAATGTTTTTCTCCTTTAGGTGTCCTTCCCATTGTTACTCTGTTCTCTGGGGGTCCCGGGATGGACACCTAAATAACCAAACAATAAAACACAGCCTTGGGGAAAATTAGCTGGAGCACTCACTTAAGCTAGCGAGAGGCAGGGTAACTTAGCAGGATCTTGCAACGCAGCATCTACGGGGTCAGGTCAGTCAAGCAGCCAGATGGGTTTAAAGTAATAAAAGTGATGTTTTATTGAATACAGACAAATGTTAAAGACACCACAGCCACACAGATAACTATGGAATCAGAAATTGAGTTAGAGAGAGAGGGGTTTTCAGAGGGAAATGGGTGATACGACACCTGTCTTATAGTCCTGGAGCTTGTGAGAGAAGCCGGGGATGCGGAGAAGAAGCTCAGCTCAATTAGCTGAGGGGAGCTCGAAATGGCAACAAGGTGGGATGGAACTCTGGAGCGGGTTGAGCGATCCGAGGAAGGTCTCGGAATCAGGGGTTTTTATAGGGTGAATTGTGACTGCAGGCTATGCCTTACTTGGGGAACAACAATGAGTTTTGGGCGCGAGACAATGTCTCGGACAGGTCACAACTTTGCATGATGGAATCAGAGCCGAATTAACAATAGTGTGGCCAGTATGCAAATGTGCGGCACTTACCAGTGGACGGCACAACCTTTGTCCAGCAGCCTGTTTGGGGCAGGAAGCTTTTGTTAGTATCGTGCATATGTAATGAGGTATTTGCTGGAGAGGTCCTTGAAGCAATGAACCAGCTGTGTCTGGCCTGTTTGGGTGGAGAATGGAATGTCCAGCAATTATTGGCTGTACCTGTTTGCGTGCTTCTCCAGTGGCCTCGCAAACACGTGGAGCGGGGTGGTGGAAGAAAGCCGAATGGTTTGATATCAAAATGATATCTAGGGGTGTCCCCAGGGAGGTCTAAACTGCAGTAACACCATTACTTTGAAAAATGCCCCAGGTATTGTTTCACTCCAAACAAGTGGCATGAGATGTTACTTTGCAAATAACATAGGCCATTTCTGCACTACACTGTTATAGTGCTATTATTCCACTTTGAACATCCTGTGGAATTCTGGGGTTTGTAGTTTACTGAAGCCAAAGAGCAATCTGGCTGAGAATTCTAAACACTCCTCCCTAAACTTCAAACCCCAGGATTCCATAGGATGTTGAAAGTGGAATAATAGCACTATAACAGTCTAGTGTGGAAATGGCCATACGGTCATCATCAGTACCATGTTTTGGGGAGGGGTCCTTCAATTTCATCAAATTCTCAAACATGTTTGCGATCTCCCCAAATGTTGAGACCCAATCCCCGATTAGCCTTTAAGTTTGTACCTTGTCTTTTGCGGCACCAGAGTTTTCTTAAGATTGTTGACAAACAAACCTGTTAAATAAAATAACAGTAGAACAGAACAAACACTTCAAATATCAATAAAAGCAACATTCAAAATCAAGTAGTAGCTAGACTAACCTAAGATGTTTCACTGCTCAAGACCAAGGAAGAATAGTGCTCAGGTATAGATTTGTGTTTGTGAATCAGCTGGTGTAGTGGTCTGAGCATTGGACTATGACCCTGGGGACCAGGACTTGTTGCCCCATGTTTCCTTTTTGGGTGATATAGCATCCCTGTTGTTAGTTTCACTTCTCCTTAGCTATCTTGGATCTTGTGGAAGAGGTCGCTTGTTATACTTTTTTGTTGTCTTCTATTTCTTTTCATTTATTGTTATTACTGTCATGCCCTGCTCCCAGGACCTAGAAATAGACTCAGAGACTGAAACAGCAGAACTTGCTGAACAGGAGACAGTACCACCCAACCCAGACACAGAACAGGGGTCAGTGCCAGTCCCAGCGGAGAGCCCTACTCCTTCTGACACAGAAGATAACTTACTGATACCCACCTTCACCCAGCATAGGCACCTACACCGTTCCTAGCGAATTTATAACAAACAACAATTAATCAAACACTAGCTGCGCTGATCTCTGAATCGATAAAAGTTGAGCCATTCCCTTCCAGAACTTGCCAGTGATTAACTGAGCGTGTCTTCTGCCATGCCTCTGCCTGTTTCCTTGCCTGTTGTTCCTGCCTCTGACTTGTGATTTTATTGACTGTCTTTGATTTATAGATAATGCTAGGACTGATGTTTGCTTCATATTTGTGTAAGACTGTTTCCTTACTAGAGTAAATAAGGACTTTGTTGCAAGAACCTCTTGCTGTGTGCCTCTAATCCTTATCAGCTTGGTTGACTGCCCAGACTGAGCATGGCTTTGGTTGACTTTGGTTGACTGCCCAGACTGAGCATGGACAATTGCACTTCTCTTTGTTCCTATGTACAAGTTGCTGAACAGTTGCATTCAGGATTCTGACCTTGTTTCTATCACTTTTTCCTTTTGCTTATCAATCACCTGTCTTTAATACTTTGAAAAGTTTCATCAGTCA
Source organism: Iguana delicatissima (assembly GCA_948472985.1). Taxonomy (NCBI): domain Eukaryota; kingdom Metazoa; phylum Chordata; class Lepidosauria; order Squamata; family Iguanidae; genus Iguana; species Iguana delicatissima. Next base: position 469,866 of record CAOKZL010001651.1, read on the forward strand.
TGCTATAAGGCATTTCTTTGTTTTTGGCTACAGATAGCATATTTTGCATTCTGATATCTGATAGCCTTATCTACCATTAATTTGTCTAATCTGCTTCCTAAAATGGTCCAGGGAGTCATCTTTTATTTCCTCAGCATCCATCAAAACATAGGATATAGATACAATCATACATATATGCATATACACACACATGTTCAAATTTGATCAACAGGCTAGCTGACATGTACAATTTCTCATAAGACAAGGCATACAAAATAGGGATGTCTACTCAGTTTTACATGTAAGAATGAAGACGTTCAAAAAAATTCTCCTCACTGGATGAGGTATAGATATTGTTTGCACTTTTTTCAATAATTTCTCACATTTTGGGGCCTTGTTGCAAAAAAAAAAAAAAGGTTTACTGAAAGATGTTTTTTGCATGCATTTTTTATAAAGTGCAAAAGGATTGTTATTTTTCCAAACAGTTACACAATGCAAAAGCAAAAGTAAAAACAAAACCTCATGCTGGGTTGAAACATCCTTTCTCACTGAGGACCAGAAAATTTCGTAGTGTTGTTTACCTCCCAATAGAGCAATTCTGAGACTTCTGCATCTTGTCCACTGTACTCCACCATAAAACTATGTGCAAGAAGTGAGACACAAAAGTACACTTGTTAGAAGATCCTATATCCCTGATGGAAAATGAGATTTTCCATCATGGAAAACGAGTGAAAAGATCCAAGTCAGTGGAGAATGTTCCTCTTGGTGCCAGTTCACTCTAAAGTTGATACATATTAGAAAAAAGGAGTGGTGTGTAAGAGCAGGGCTCATTCCTGCAATTTGTAATAAGCATCGCTGATATTTGTGGGTCATATGAGAACTAGCTGGTGACGGATTTGTCTTTTCATTAGCTCTGTGTGCATCTTTGTAGCTGGATTTCAGTGCACCTGAATTAATTAGAAGGTTGCCCCTAACTAGCAATGCTTCGCTTTGCTATTCTTTTTACTCTCATGTTTTGTTATGTCTAGTTATCCAAAAATAAAAGCAATGATATCCCAAGTGGCAGAAAATACAGAATTCTTAATGATTATCTTTGACCTTCAGAGATAACAGATCAAACTTATCTATGAGAAGAAGGCAATTAATTGTCTGGGTGGATTTAAAAAAAAAAAAGCAAAACCCCAGAAGCCTATTAAAATATAAATTGAATGCACCCATAGTATGCATTGCAGATTTTGCTGGCACCAAACATATCACAATCAAAATAAATTGTAGGAAGATGAGTTGAACTCTGGTTATAATAAACCTGTTTCAGGCTCAAATAGTGGAAAATATACTCTACTAACTTCTCATTAGGAACATTTTTGTTTTTCCATCATTATAAAAATGTTTCATCAGTACAGATCACTGTTAGGCTGAGACTCGGAATTCAAAACTGCCTTACAGCCTGAGAATCAATAAAATAAAGCCTACACCCTCTCCTTAGCAACAGTTCCAAACATTACCAGTTCAGAAGGCAGGTGGCCATGGAGCATTGCAGGAACCTACAGTCATAGCAGAACTTGGAAAGGTTACTTTCTGGACTACAGATTTTCCCAAAAAGCATAGCCAGTGAGCATGCTGGATGAGAGATTGTGGGTGTTGTAGTCCAAGAAACCCAGTTCATCCCAGATCGATCTGTCTGTCTGTCTGTCTGTCTGTCTGTCTGTCTGTCTGTCTGTCTGTCTATCTATCTATCTATCTATCTATCTATCTATCTATCTATCTATCTATCTATCTATCTATCTATGCGAAATGATAAATTCCACATGTGTTGTGTGCATGTGTCATTCCACGTCTAGAATCCCACTGATAACTTATGCTGGAGTAATCCCTAGTTACATCATCCTGAATATTTTTAACAACAATGCACAAGGAGCTATCCTGTCTCTCTTTGTACAACAATTTTGCCCCCAGGGTGCACAAGGGTCCCAAGAGGCTGTTGGGTGCAGTTCCTCCCACTGGCCACTGACTGGCCACAAGAGTGTGTGTGGCAGGCATCTGGCTATCCTTGCAGATTTAGGAATGAAGAAGCACCTTCTGTCCTTGCTTGGGTATGTGTCTGTGGATGGTGGTAAGAGCAGTTTGACAGTTGAAAATGCTGCCTTGGAGTGTGGTGGAGTCTCCTTCTTTGGAGGTTTTTAAACAGAGACTGGATGGCCATATATCAGAAATGCTTTGATTGTGTATTCCTGCATGACAGGCAGTTGGAGTTGTGGTCTCTTCCAGTTCTATGATTCTATGATTCTAGGACAGCTGCTTCTTCACTTATCTTGAGTGCACAAGGACAGCTAGATGGTTCTGGGGAACACCCCTTGATACTCTAAGAGGTGGGGGATGATGGGGTTCACCACAATGTCAATGTCTCCTTAAAATTTGGAGGAATATAGCTTGAAGGGGCCTGCAAGAGGAGGGTAACAGCAGGATCTTTTCACTTGTGTATACAGTACTAACTGTAGAGAGGGCTCCAGCTAAAGTTGAATAAAGTATTTTATTTGAATTGGCAAATATACAAGAAATCAGACACTTTTAAAACCATACAAGGCTATCGGAAAGTGAGGTGGGAAAGGTTGGATAGAGAGAGATTAAGGTGTAAAGGGTGACAGTTACCAGTCTTGAAGAAGGAGATCACAGTGGAGGGGCTCAGACAGCATCTGAAGGTAGCACGGAGGAGCAGCAGTCTGGACTATGTTCTGTGTATCATGCATTATGTTCTACATACTACAATTGGCTGGGATCGAAGCTAGGATTTTTATACCCTATTTCATACCCTAAAGGGATATGTTGGGAAAGCCATAATGGCTTTCCCATGGGACTGACAAAGGGGGTCCGCAATGGCTGATTGCTTTAACTCAGGACTGACAAAACATTGTTGGGACTAATGACAATCTCTTAATGTTTGGTCAGGTAGGGTGTAAAGGGAAGATCAAGGGATGGTTTCTGATTGCTTTATCTGGGCAGTTCATCTTCCATTGTGTTTGAAAATGCCAAGAGCCTGAAGCACTGAAAGGATTAGCACAAACCCTTCAGCACTGAGGTTTTCCACATAATCCTATCTGGATGTTCCCACCATCATGACCCTGAACATGTTTCTGGTCAGCATGATCCAAATCATGTTTATCAGTCATTAACAAGTCCAATTTATGAAAATCACTTAACTTGTAGGAGGGTTGGTAGGATATGGTAACACTGTGCTAATCAGTGGCTGGGGCGGAAGCTGTGCTCAGCAATCTTTGGTTGCATTTGTATACCCAGAGAAAGAGAGAGCTGTTCTTTCCTCTTCCCAGTTCCCAGCACCAGCAGTCGTGTTGGATCTTGCATGTAACAACACTAGCATGTCAGGAAAAAGGATTCAGTATGGTCATTAGGAAAACAGAGTTGTAAATGCTTAAACACACTACACGCTTAATCTGAATAATTCCAGAAAAATCTGTTCAGTTTTGTTTTGTTTTTTTAGTTGTGGAGGATTCCAGTGCTATTCTTTCTGATTCCATATTAGGTCACAAATTTCCACACTCCTTCTGCATATTAATGCTTATTTTTGTATGCATTCAAATGCATTTTCTGCACGGACTGAACCACATCTGTGTGCACTTTTTAGTTATGCATGTTTTTCAAAAGTATGGCATAGTTTTGTGTGGTTTTTTTCTTTGTCAAGATGTTCTTTATCCTATAGCCATCCTCAGGGTATGTGTTGAAAAACCGCCCGGGGCATTACCATCAATAGGAAAAACATCACAGCCAACACGAGGCAGCAGGCTAACAGTCTTTATTGCGGGCAATAGATCAAGTAGCAGACTATTAAGTTACAGCGCAGCGAGCCATCTCCTCGCCCAGAGCAGAAAGGGACAGGAAACAAGAAAAAGGCACAGCCTGTTCAAAAGCCGTGTTTTTAAGTATACGTATTCAATAACAAGGCGTTCCCTTAACCATAACAATGTTGCGGCTACAGGCAGCAGAAGACCTTGAATACGTTTAGGTTTCACACGGGAAGCGTTCACAGAAAGCTAGACTAAACAACTACAAGCAGCTTTGCGTTCTCACCCTCTAGTGGTGGGAAAATATGAAGCCAGGAGTAACAACAGGTCCCATCATGCTACTCAACCTGTGACAGTATGAAATAGATATTTTCACATGGAAACACAAACCCAACGTATTTCTTCTCCAAGCCCTAATCAGCACTCCAGTTGACTGCATAAAATGATCCTGACTTTAGTGTTTTTGAGGCAAGTTGGCTTCCAAAATGTCCTCCTTTGATGTAGCATCATTCACACTGGATCATTCTGTGGGAAAAAAGAGGGATACAATGCTACGGGTACCAAAGTTGCTTTTGCTTGCTTAAGCTTGGTGCGAGGACTTTTTGTTAATTACCATCAAGTCAACTTCAACTTACAGCAACCATTTTAATGTCATCCTATCATCAGCAGCCCTGCTCAGTTCATGAAAACTCAGGGCTGTGGCTTCCTTGTAGTCTTCCTCTTTTCCCAAGTATTCCTGTCTTTTCTAATGAATCATGTCATCTAATGATATGTCCAAAGTATGATTGTCTCAGTTTGGTTGTCTTGGCTTCTAGGGAACGTTCAGGCTTGATTTGTTCTTGGATCCATTTACTTCTCTTTATGGCAGTCCGTAGAACTCTCTTCCACCAGAAGAACTGATGAAAGAGTGGAACCTCCATCAAATTAATGGAACTTGTATTTAATTTTGAAGCATCAAAAGAGTGGTTTATCAGATAATGAGGTGGCAAAAGACGGGGGCTTCCTGTACACTATTTTGTTACTGACTATTGTTTGAGATACCCAGTTACTAAAACAGTCAGTGCTACAGTAGAGGAGGCTGGCTCTCGTATTTTGAGCTTGAAAACTTACTTTTAAAAAGTAATGTTTTATACTTATAGTGTCAAGACTCCCAAATAGATTTTTACTCTTACAGCTTCAGTTTTCCAAAAACAACTCCTTTAATTTTTCCTTTCCCAAAGCATCTATATAGCGTTTTTAGTTACTTTTTTCTATGTTTCTATTTTTTCTAATATTTCTAAATTCAATCCAAAATCTATAACTTAAAAGAATATGAGGAATGGCATTATGTAGATTAAAGTCAAACATCTCTCAAATGAAAAGAAATCTTACAATGCATGACAAATCTATCCTCTCCTCTCCTCAGTTTTCTTCCTTTTTCTCTCTCTCTGTCACATACACATATGCATATCCCGTGCTTTGTCTGCTCCTTTGAATGTTCCCATTACAAGATTATATTTGCTGGGCTTCTCCTGGTCACACAACTGGAGAACTCACTAATTGCTTTTATTAATGAAAGAAGCCTTCCTTCCTCAGCTGTTATTTTGAACTTATAGGTCCTCTTTGCTCAACAAAGCATAAATCCTCCAGCCAATACCACATTCAGGTATTTTCTTAATAAACCAACAAATTAAATTTAAAATGGGAGGCAATATTTGAATTTCAAGCAGAACCCATGGCTAATTAACTTTTAATGGTAATAATTAGTTACTGTCAAGTGATATTAGTTTTAACAAAATTAATCTGTCTGAAAAAAGTAAATATTGTCGATGTTTAAAAAAGGATTAGCCCTCTTTCATAGAGTGTTCTGCAGTTATAGTATGGTCACTGGAGTTAATATAAGGCTTGTGTAGTGAGCATTAACAATCTGTGTGGGTTGGAAACAAAATTAGCAGCCCTCCTTTCAGTGCAGTTCTTAATAAATGGGTGACACAAAGAGAATAATCTTGCCTTCATGTCCTGGAAGCAGAGTTTCAGAAGTAAAAGCAAATGATCTATGTGTTAATACATCTTTAACTTTAAACCACTTATATCCCTCTTATACACACAAGGCAACCAGTCTGGATAGTTGTGGATAGCAACTGGCTGGTATTAATTGCTCTTTCCCCCCTTTTATTCACAGTTAAATGCAAATACAGAAAGCACAACCAATAGAAGTTCAGGTATCTTTATTTGATCGTGTGATAAGGAAAAACCCAAAGAAGATATTTTAAGTCATCAGGGGGGAAAAAAGACTGTTTTAAATGGAAGCAGCCGCAGTGGTAGATACATGGATTTTACAGTCTTAAGTATGTGAGGGCTGCCTGTGATCCTGCAGTGCTCTTGCTGCACAGCTGCGGTAGCTGAACAAAGGATTTCCTTTTTCTTTGTGGCAACAGGCCTGTGATCCTAGAAAATGAAGCACAAGCAGTGGTTTCTCAAGCACTCTCTCTCAAAGAACACAGTTAACTGGGGCATCGAAAAGCTGCCACGCTGGTAGTTTGGCAGAAATGTAAGGAAGACGGAAATAGATCATGCACCACATTATGGGATGTAGCAATCTGTTCTTTAGCATTTATCATTGCACTTCCAACAGAAAGAGAAGCGCCATTCAGAAAGAGAAGCTCTGTTGACCTACTGCCCCAATTATAAGCGCTCTACGCAGCGCGTTTCAAGGATGGGTACAGCAGTCTGATCATAATTGACCACAGTGCACAGTAGGAAAGTTTCAGCCCTGTCTTTCCCACAGAATGCTCAACTGCTTTGCTGATTCATCCCCTGGACTCCTCTTCACTGAACACAGCATCACCCACATGTTAGGTACACTTGAAAAATGTTAAACTTTCTTATGCACAAAGTCATTTATTTAATTGTCTGCTTGACTGGCCAATGAGTGGAAAAGCCTTCTCTGTCCTTGTATGTTTTGCTACTGTACAGTATATCATCAGTTTCCTTTGAACAGTGTGGATAGAGAGACATCACGTCACTGGAAATCAGCAGAGGCACATTCAGTGCAGACAATACTGGTACTTAGGAATCTGGCACCAAGCTCTTTCTGAGAGACTCACATAGACCAGATAATGTGATCAGAGGAACAGCTAAGCAGGACTCATTCTATGAGATTTGATTAGGCATGGAAAAGAGATTCTACCCATCCATCACTTTAATATTCTGCCTTTCTTCCTAACAGGGACTCAAAGTAGTTTCACATTTTCCTATGAAAATGTTCATTTTGCACCTTATGAGACTGGAGGCAAAATGAAGCATTTCCTGTGTCAGAAATCTGTACAGTTCTCAAAGGTGATGGCTGGGAATTCCTATGTCAGTGGACTGGAGAATCCTCAACAGATTTTAGTAGTTGTCCAAAGTGCTGAACCTATTTGGGAGATAAAGTCCAAACTAAAACCTGGAACAGCTACATCACTTTACTGACACTGGACCCATAAGCTGCTCTTATATCTGATGCAAACTAAAATGCATACAAAACCATGTGTACATTTGAAAACTGTGCACAAAACCATATATACAAGCAAATATATTTAAAATGCACATATTTGAAAAAAATGCAAACAAACATTTTTTGTTTGCACAAAAATCCCCCCCCCCCAAGTGTCAGTCTGATACAGAACTGGGATGAGATGTGAATGACAATGATACTCAGAGAACTACAATAAGAACAAGATTGACAAATGTTCACATCCCTAGGCCTGGTATCCATTTTTCCCCCCAGAATGTTAGCAGCATATTATACTGGAATTCTAGCTTTCCATAAATCCCTGTGGAAGGACTTTGTTACAGTTTGAGTCTTCGGCCATTTCTGCACGACAATGCTCTTCTGCGTCATTGTGCTGCAGTCCAGGTCTGGAAGGGAGCATATCAGCAACACTCCCCTTCACATCTGCTAGCTCCCTGCAGAAGGAAGCGCGATTGCTCCATCTCTTCCTTCTGCAGTGCAGCCGGGCACTTGCCATTGCTGTGCTGAGGAGGGAAGCGTTGTAATTGCGCTTCTGCGGCTTTGGTACAATGGTACATATGGGAGCGCTGCATGATTGGAGGTGAAAAATGGTTTTTTTCCGTTTTGCAAATGCTGAGCAAGTGCAACGCTTTGTGACGGGATGGTAGCGGGTTGGAGACAATGTCATGCAGAAGCATGAGCTGCCGACCACTGCCATCCCGTGGCAGAAACGGGACAGTGACGTCATGCAGAAAAGGCCTCAGACTATTTATAGTTAGCAAAGCAAAAGTTCAATATAGAGTTTTTGTTGAGCCAAAAAACAATTGCCTTCTCAATTTATTCTGTTTTTATCTACCTCTGCTATGTTTTGGAACTTGCTGCTGAGAGAACAAAGCATTTTTATTTTTGTTAAAAAAAATGAAGTAGGATTTGGCAGTCTGCAAGTTATAGCTTTCATTGGTCCACCAGTTTTTCTTAGAACTGGAAGGCAATCACCTTCAGTTTTCCAAAAAGCAGGTTTGAATTCCTTGTGAATGGAAAGCTTAAGAATGTGACTGTATGGAACGATTAATACTTAAAGGAAGATGAAATAATACCTTCCTGTGTAACACCAAGAAACAAAAATGATTCAGCTAGACTTAGCTCTGTGTGTGTGAGTGTGTGTGTGTGTGTGTAAGAGAGAGAAAGAAGAAGAAGAAGAGTGTAGAAGGCAATAGTTAAGGATGGAATTACATCACAATGGCTTGATCTCTTGTTTTTCAGACAAATAACTATTCTTTTTGTCAAATGCTAACCAAATAATCATTTCAATCCATGGCATGTGATGAAGTCCATATCTTGCACATATGAGGACCATCGGCACAAGTTCCTATAGATCAGCTTATATAATCTGATAGCACAAGAACATAATAGGCATGTTGCACAATGTGATTGCCTGCAGAATAAATGGCAGCTTTGGATGACTCATGAGAGTGAGTCACACTATCACAACAGTGGAAAGTAAAACTCCTGAAAGTCAGTAGCAAATCTTTAACCTAATAAAAAGCAATTTGCAGGGTCAGAGTTATTTATTATTAAGTAGAGTTGAGGCGGTTACCTCAGGTGGGAATAGCTGGGAGGCAGCAGCAAGTTGTTAGAAGACAGAGCTCCGTGCCATAAGGTCTACCCTAAACTACTCTGCCACGATCAAGTGCAACATAGAACACTGTCCTACTGTCAATGTCGAAGAAGCACTGTATCCAGTGAATAGTAGAATAGTTGGAATGTATCTTTTTCTTCCAATTTCTCAGGCATTGATCATTGCCAAAACCTTTTAAAGACTTGCAAGACTCAGCTCATGAGATGGATATTTGTTTCAAACATGATTAGACGACTTCTGCAGACCATCTTGTTCAAAGTGAGACGAGGGACACTGGAGGTAGAAGTGGCAAGCATAGCTCTGTCCTTTTTACACTCGCTGCCTATATTCTAGCAACAGAAAGAATGTTTGGTCCCTACCAGGGATTATGGTTTTGTCAAAGTTCAAGTAGTATTGAGCAGTGGCAAAGATTCTTTGCAATTTAGCAATAGCAGTTAGCAATAGCAGTTACATTTCTATACTGTTTATCAGTGTCAAGCACTCCCTAAGCGGTTTACAACGTGTAAGCTAATTGCCTGCAACAAGCTGGATACTCATTTTACTGACCAATGAAAGGATGGAAGGCTGAGTTAACCTGAAGCGCAGCAGGATCGAACTCACAATGTTGTGGCTGCAGTACTGGCATTTAACCACTGCACCACCAGGGTTTTCTCCATAAAAATGCATGTAGTTTTTCTGTGCAAAACGTAACCATTTGCTGTCTTCTGCACAGGAAAAACATTTTCAGCACAAATCTGTGGGTTTTTTTCCACAGGGGAAAAAGTATACCCCTCTGCAGGATATTTTCCGCAGCAGCTTCACAAAATAGGAATACCCCTTGAGTACTATGAAGAAATTGTTGTTTTCTCTCACAATGGGGAGAATATGGAAACGTTTTCTCTTGCATGCGGGGACAAAGAATGCAAAGATTTACATCTGTGCTGTAACCCATTTGGCATAAAGTGAATATTTTGTACCTGTCATTGATGAATTGAAGAATTTTACCCTTGTCCCCTTAAGGGAAAACTCCATACTGCAGTTTTTTTTAAAAAAACATTGGTAATATTTTTCTGGAATTTTCCTGTAATTGACTGTTAATCTCTTCTAGCACAAAACCCTGTTTCTTATATTCTCTCTCTCTATTCTTTTTCCTTATTCCTTCTTCATTGTGTTACAACTGAATTTGCCTTCCTTCGAAAGTGATTGGGGAATGCTGACTGGATGGAAACAGCTGTGTGCATTTCCCTTGCATGGTGTTCCATTGATCAGGGAAGAATCTTTTGTGGAAGAGATGTTTGGTCCATTTCCTTCCTCTTGAACCTTGTTTGGTCAGTGAGGTCTTCTGGAGGCCTGTTAAGGTCTGCTTCATTGATTGTTCTTTGGCCCTGCCTCCCATTTTGCTTCCTCTGCTTTCTCGTCCTGAACTCCAGCTTACTTCTTAACTTTGCCTATTGGTTGTCATTTGGCTCTCAGTGTGATCCCAACCACTGGCTTCTCTGATGGCTCCTGGTTCCTTTTTTCATATTGTTGTCTCAGACTGTTGTCCATAGCCAAATTAGGATACTGAGTAGAAAAATGGAGTGGTGATTGTACTACTAAATTTTGTGTATTGAACATCTTAAAAGACACGTACCCTATTGTGCTTGAGAGGATGCCTCTTCTGAGCTGTTAACTGCTAGGACACAAATATATGTCATCTTTCAAAAATGTGTTTTCCCCCTTTGGAACATCTAGTCCAGTACCATCAATTCTGGCAGGCAGTGATGAGTAGGGTTTCAAGCAAGATTCCTTCTTAGCTTTACCTAGAGATCCTATCTTGTATTCTGTGCTGGTCTTCCATTCAAGTAATACCAAACCCATCCTTACTCTGCATCCCAAAACAGATGAAACTGAGTAAATATGGGGTGGTATGGTTTTGTTTAGTTCCTTTGTTGTTGTTGTTTTGTTTTGTTTTGTTTTATTTTTTTTTTTGGCTGGTCTTAATTTTTGTGTTGGCTCTCAGTAGTTAGTTCTGATATTAGCTTTGTAGTAATGCTTCGTTATTGTTGGAAGCTACCTTGAAAAGGATTTTAGCCTTAAAAGCAATCCAGAAGTATTTAAAATGAATGAAAGAACTGGACATGAACCCAATTTTTGTCTCTTTGGAGAAGGAAGGATGCTTTGTGGAAAGAAAACATTGGTTTCTATCCTGCATGTTTTCTTTGAAAACAGCATAATCTACTTGCCCCTTGGTGAAGAGGGGAACAGTCTTTCAAGGGGCTGCACAGATTTCATAAAACTGTTAATGAAAATATTACTTTTGTATTTCCCTGTAGTATCCCACATTCAGTAATTTCCCTTTTGTGTTGATGGAACAGGCAGAAAATCATGGGACTAGCCATGTAAACTCCTATGACAGTCATTTTTAGCTAAGGTTATTATAGTCAGAGTCACAACTGGTATAAACTCAACAGGAAGATTTGCATCTGTAGGGTGCCCACCTCAGTTTGTAAACTAGATGCCGGGTAAGGAAATATTATCGTTAGAGGGAATAGAGCTGTATGGAATTCATCTTTAAGAATTTCAAACAGTTCTCAGAAAGAGGTCTGCATTTTGTGATAAAGGTGGTTTTGATTCCCTCACTGTTCTAAGCAGAGCCAAACTGCCTTTGGAAATGCAGAAACAGCAGCGATATTTTTTATCCAGGGATTTTTTTCCCCTAAGATAATACTAGCCACTTCACTGCAGGAAGCTTTTTCAGGAAAGAATGGATTAAAAATCAGAGATCATTTCCGCACCACCCTGTTATAGTGCTATTATTCCACTTTCAACATCCTGTGGAATTCTGGAGTTTGTTGTTTAGGGAGGGGCATTTAGAATTCTCAGCCAGAGTGCTCTTTGGCCTCAGTAAACTACAAACCCCAGAATTCCACAGGGATGTTGAAAGTAGAATAATAGCACTATAACAGTGTACTGCAGAAATGGCCTGAGATGACTGAGTTATGAGGACCCCTTGTATTTTAAACAAAATATTTGGGACTTTAAAACAAGGGAGATGTTTCTTAAGGAAAGCAGAAATCTTAGGTGGTTTGCTTATATGCAACTTAAAGATAGATTTAACTATGATAAGAGAGATCTTGCTATAGAGTTTGGAGAAAATGAGTTTCACCTAGAGTTGTGTAAGGGTGATAACCATGTAATTTTAAAAAAAATGTGCAAATACCTTTTGAAACTAGAGACTGAGGATGAAACTATGAAGGAGTATATGATAAGGTAGACCCCAACATTTTGGGCATTACATACAACTGGAAGAATGGGAAAAATGCAGTCTAAAGATATAAAATTTACTTTATAATAAAGATAGTTTTGATTATATTACTGTTCTAAGTGGAGCTGAACTAACTTTTGAAAATGCAGAACTAACAGCAATACTGTTCACCCTTGGGCAAATGCTGGGGCCTCACTATCCGTCACTGAGACTTGTCCAGAGCCCCGTTTGTCCTCATGTACCAGGATGAAAGATTTTGTCCCCAGATCTACACTGGGTTGCAAAACTCTAAGAGAAATAGACCTACAATGTAGACGTTCTGTGGCATTATCACGAGATGAAGGGTAAGTAATTTCCCTACATTTCAGACATTTCTGCCTTATGGCAACCCTAAGGTGAACCTATCATGGTTTCTTCCTGGCTGGACTTCTTAAGACAGGGTTTGCCATGGCCTTCATCTGAGGCTGAGAGAGTGAAACTTGGCCAAGGTCACACAATAGGTTTCCACAAATGAATGGGAATTTGAATCCTGGGACAAAATGTTAAAACACATCTATAAGGTCTACCCGTTGAACTACTTCTTCATGCCAGCCAAAATTATGTGAGGAAAGGTTGGACATGACTTGTAGTCCAATAAAATATATATCAGTGGTTCTCAACTTGTGAGTCCCCAGATGTTTGTGGACTTCAGCTCCCAGAAGCCCCAGCCACTATGGTCAATGCTCAGGGCTTCTGGGAGCTGAAGTCCAAAAACATCTGGGGACCCACAGGTTGAGAACCACTGATATATATGATGCACATTGAGGTTTGCACCTGGGAATGACAGTGAATGATGTAATCCCATGTCACTCTTGCTGAGACATTGCAACATGTAACCAGGGCAGAGGGTTGCATCAGACATGGGAACATGCAAAGTTGGCTAGAGTTGCATCAGCAAGGTATGTATATAAAGGACTGACTCCTAGCCAACTGTCCTCTTGATTGTCTGATAGAGCGGCTGGAGGCTATGTCGGATGCATGCTTTGGAATGCTGAAACTCGGTTGGAGTACTGTAAATATGTATATATCATAACTGAAGAGTAAAAGCCTCCAAGTTGGAAGATAATATTGCGTGGGCGTATTTTTGTGGCTTCAGAGCAATGCTGCTAGTGTTTATACTCTGCTGGGCATGCTTCTAAGCTGTGTGTATAGTGCTCTGCTATATGGTGGTTTTTGACACACTTGACTTTGTTTTTGCCAGAGCTCAGTGCAGGAGGGAAGTGCTATCGCGGTTTTTACGTAGTTCCCATCATCCACCAATCTCTCCACAGATTAATGTATTGGGATCTCCAGATGTCCTGTGCTGTTTTTCGATAACATGACGTAACAAAACCATAAGGCATGTTCTCTAGTTGTTTCACTGGTTGCTCCCAACAGAACAGGGGCATTTAGTGATATTATAATCATTACACAAAGCCCAAGCAACCTAGAAATAGGTCAGCTAGTGGCCATTTTGCATGTGTCTATTTCAGACCATGCCAGGCCTACAAATATGGTGTATAGGGCCAGAGTCATGCTCTGTCTAAACTAAAATCATTCAGATACTCACTATGGGAGCAAGAAGTGCCTAACATGAGGATGGGGAAAGTTGAAACCTCTGTTTGCTTCTGACTTTTGCTAGTTGGCATTTACCTGAAACTGAGATTTTCTTGATAAGGAGGTTAGTACTGAACACAAACGCACACCTGTCAATATCAGAAAGAAGAGAAGAATAAGTCAGCATAACAAGAACAGGGCAGATAAAATAATTATATTTTAATAAAATGATTTATTGATATTACATGTTAAAAAGTATGGGCAAGTAACAACATCTTTGCTTGCTGCTGGAATGACACTGCAGATAGCACTAGGGAAATTTATCTGGATAAAGCTTTCCAGAAACAGGGTACTAAGATGGAGAAGTTTCTTTCTCTGGACAACAGCTAAATGTTGGGGAGGCCAGGAAGAGGACCTCAGATGACAAAGTCTGAGAAAGCTAATGAAGTCCCAAAACTCTGATTGTACTTTCCCCATTTCTCATTTTTTCCCCAATCTAAGTTTCTTCTCCTTCATTTCTGCATTGGTCTGTGGCATTTTAAAAAATTGCATGCAAATTTGTATGTATTTTCATTTTTTCCTAATATAACACATTTTATACATTTGTTTTGCCTAATATATGAAAAATTTGCAAGCAGTTCTCCTTACCATACTGCACTTTGGTATTACTCATTATGTACATCCTTTCTCCTAATATCTGCACCATGTATGCGTTTTTCTTTTTTTGGCATTGTGAAACTTGCAAAGAATTGCAAAAACAGTTGCGTTACAGTTCACCTATTGATTTGTGAAATTCAAATTAAATTCTCTCCATTCCTAGATAAGAAGACCCATAAATATGTACTCCTTTTACTCTCCTCCGCATAGCAGGGCATACTGCTGGGGAAAGAATCATCTGCTCTCTCTTATCCTTTCTTATCAAGGAAACAAAAACAACTGATGTTGAATGTCTTGTTCTTGAGTAAACTGAATTTTCTTCCTTTCACAGATTATTAATTGTCCTAATATGTTGCTGTTTGTTCATGGTGCAGTGCTCTTCCTTTTGGCTCTGTCTCTTTCTATTTTTATGAGTGATTGCCATAATACCATAGCTGTATCTAGGGAACACTGCTTTATTCATTCACACACAAAGTTCTACTGTTACCAAGCAAGCACTAAAACAAAACCTACAAAACCAAACCAAAAAAACACCAGTTGAGGTAACAAAATTAAATTACATGCATTTACAATTCATTGTCTCATTTATTATTTGATGATGAGTTAAATGAACTCAAGGATCTCTTTCTTCACATTTTATCTTTACCATAATCCTGTGAGGAAGGTCAGGTCAAGAAAGAGGGACTGATCATTTAATGAATTTCATGGGTTAGTGGGGAGTTAAACCTAGATCTCCTAAATTCCAGTCAAACACTCCAAACCAGGAGTGGGCATTGGTCGCAGGTCCACCTCCACCTCTCAGAACCTATGGCAGACTGCTCCACACTATTGCTTCTGCTTTTGTTGCTGAAATCCTGTGGCATGACATTATGAAAACCGAAGTCCTTCCTTTAAAACAGGAATAGGACAAAGTGGAACCCTTGGGCTGCATGCAGCTCTCCTGGGCTGTCTTTTCATGAAGGGTTTCATTGGGGAAAAGTGCCCCCCCACAGCAATAAAAGCCCACTAAGGATCATGTTGGTTAATTTTGTCATGTTCTATCTACTGTCCAGCATTTCACAGATGAAAACCAGGACATGTGTAGCTAAGCAATATCAGAATGGTCAAAAGGTTGTGGCTAGGCAACTGAAGGGCAAAAGTTATTAATGGGGAAGACCATGGCAAACTAATATTTTAATCATAGAAGCCCAGGTAGTTATAAAAGCCTACAAGGGAAAAAAAAAAGGAAAGGAAAGGAAAGGAAAGGAAAGGAAAGGAAAGGAAAGGAAAGGAAAGGAAAGGAAAGGAAAGGAAAGAGAGAAACTGCAACATTTTAAAACCAGCTGAGAAAATGTGACAGCAGAGGATTAACTGGTAAATTGGGACAGCTGGAGGGTATGGTTGGTGGGGGTGGGAGGCTCCAGTGAACTAAGGCCATTTCTGCACTAGCCTGTTATAGCATGATGATTCCACTTTCAACATCTGTCTGGCCCCCCCGAAACTGCAAACCCCAGGAATCCAGAGGATGTTGAAAATGGAATCATCGCGCTATAACAGGCTAGTGCGGAAATGGCCTAAGTGAAGCTCCAGCTCCAGTGAACTGGAAATGATTCCAGGTCACTTTCTCTTGGGGAGAAAAATGCCTCTCCTGGCCATATAAAATGTCCCAGGGGAGAGTGAAAACAAACAAAAATGCACATGTTACCCAGAGGGCACTGGGATGGGGGAACTGAATTGCCCTTTGTGGAACATTGCGATGGGGGCCCCTCCAAATCTCCTGAGAGGCAATACAGTCCCCTACTCCTCAAATGCTGCCCACACATGCTCTAAAAGTATCACTTTTGCTTTCAAACATGGCTTGCCTTGCTTATAAGTAGATTTACAGTTCTAGACAGCTTCCAGGATTGTGGATTTACTCATAAATGTGATGTGCAGGGAACATACACCTTCTTAGAGGCAAAACACTGCTCTGAGCAGTCTACACTGCCCAATTATAGTGACCAAATTGGTAGCGCCAGCAGAAGCAGTGGACTTCTGGGGAACCATGGGAGGCTGAAAAAAAGGGGGGCACAGCAGTGGCTCATATCTTTTTTGCATTCTCCCCATGGTTCCCCAAAATTTCCCTGCTTCTGCTACTACTATCAATTTTGCCTTCCTCTGCTGTAATCAGTGTATGACATTGGTTCTTCTCTTGATGCCACTATACTCATTCTGACTAGTGTTTGATCTACTAAGCAAGACTCTCAGGTTCATTTAAGGTTGCCATTGTGAACAACAGACATGGCTTCTGTAAAAGAGGGAATTTCAGCAGGTGTTGCTTGCCATGCAATTGGATTAACAAGTAAAACCTGCCACACAACCATTAAAGATACAGGAGCTCTCTTCCAGTTTTACTCTGGCAACCCCAGTATCTAAAGCAGTGGTTCTCAACCTGTGGGTCCCCAGATGTTTGTGGACTTCAGCTCCCAGAAGCCCTGAGCATTGACCATAGTGGCTGGGGCTTCTGGGAGCTGAAGTCCATGAACATCTGGGGACCCACAGGTTGAGAACCACTGATCTAAAGCTTACTTGGCACTATCTCACTTAATTCAAAGAGATCCAATTCCAAATAAAAATACATCTGAATGGACAAATGAATGCAATGTCAATGTTTCTGTGACCTCCATGAATAGTAACATTTGGCGTCCATGCTGCTTTTTAAATTGGCTTTTACTTTTCAGCAGAGATGGGTAACCTGGACAATGAGGTATGAATGCAGCAGGGAACACCCATGGTGTGTGTAAGAGAGAGAGCATGGAGGGAGGAAGAGAGAGGATTATACTGAATTAGAATAGCTAAGCAAGCAGGAAACTACAGTTCAAGTGGAAGCTAAAGGTGCTGAGTTAGCAGCACTGAGTCAGCACAGTTTCTATGGCCAGAAGAGTTTTGAAGGTACATTAATGATGATTTGCATGAAAAGAATCATTGGGATTCTGTTAAAGTGCAGTCATCATTATAATCTTGTGTGGGTTTGATTCTATAAAGCCATGGTTTTCAGAGGTGACTAACAGACTTCCTTTAAAAAAAATGCTGTGAGCTAACATTTGGCAAGCAGAGTGGGAGCTTGGAAATGAAATTTTGTTTTACTGACAAGTTGTGAGGAAGAGCTGATTAAAAGCCTTGGTTGGAGTTCAGTAAGAACATGAGATATGGCATTACCGAGTCACCTTCCTGCCCTTTTTTAAAATGCAGTTTCATACTGAGTAGTAGTGGAAGGAATTTCAGAACATCACCCCGAGGACTCTTTTTACAGCAATTGTTTTTGCAAGAAGAAGTCACTGCCTTTATATACCAAAAAGCTTTTGAGACCTGCTATACAACCAGAACCAACCTGCACATTTCTATGGAGATCTGCTATTACAACACCTGATTTTTTTTTTAAATGGCTTAAACCAATTTGGTTGGAGATGCCAATTGGATCAAGTCTGAGTTAACCTCCTTCAAAGATGCCATTTTTCATTGTGTGTGTGTTGTCTGTGTTTATCTATATTATTCCTGATTTCCCCATCTCAACAGGCAGTAGCAGGCTTATGAAAAAATGATGTATAAGGAAAGGATTAAAAGTGCCCTCTGCTCTAGCACCTGAATGAGGGTTTGTTTGTTTTTTTAAATTGGGAGATCCCCTCACATACTCCCATCTAACATTTGGGCCTACAAAACAGGCTCTGAATATTCAGTGAGCCTAGAAAAACCTGGAAGTTGCTGGCTTTCGTGTCAGTGGAGCACTGAACCAGCCCTGAGCTTAATGCAGGCTTTGAAAGAGTTCATTGAAGTGCTGAGCCCTATTTCTCAAATCAGTTTAGCACCTTGTACCACCCCTTTTAGGCTCAGACTAAATTCCCAGTGGATTCAGGACCCTACCTTAGTGGAAGTCACCAGCCATCCCTTGAAGAAAGTCCTGAAAAAGTGTGCTGAGATAGGTACATTGAAGCTGTTATGAGTTCCCAGTTCTGCCATCAAATGCAGTAGGCTTGGATCCCTGGCAGAGAAAATCAAGACAAGATGGTCAGTGGGAATGCTGGAATTATCATGGTGATGACTGTCATTGTGACAAGGGTCACACCTTGGTTCTTCTCTTCCGTTAAGTTTGAGGCCCCTCCCTAAAATGCAAACCCCAGGATTCTATAGGATGTTGAAAGTGGAATAATAGCACTATAACAGTCAAGTGGCCATAGATTTATGCTCTAGCAGCTCTCACACTTGAACTTCTCTAGTGTTTCCTTGTATCACTAGATAGCTTCATTGTGGAGGCTGTTTCTTAATGTTTCCCAGTTGCACATTTTACATTACCAAAGGACAAATTTGCCAATCAATTACTGGGAGTTTAAAGCAAAAGCATTTATATTGACAGGTATGCATGTTCAGGTTTACTGCTCTTTCAAGAGCACTTAACCTCTATAAAAAGCCCCAGAGGATGTGCTGCCCTCTGAAGCAAAGGTCTCATTCTCACAAAGAGTAATTAAGGGGGTAGAGTTAAGTCTGGACTGTACCACCTGTATTCAACTGCTGACATTGCTGAAGTTCCCACTCACTCATCCCATATTTTTACACACAGCATAGTAGCTTCTCAAATGGACAAGACTTGTCCTATCATTAGGCAGAGTGAGCAAGCTGCCTCCTGTACCTGGTTTTGGATGTCAAAGTGTAAGGGTCTGGGTCCTTGACCGAGTCTTTTCAGGATTCTGCCCTCAAGGATCTTGGCCCTTATTACAGTCTCCACAGAATCCTGCCCAGTACCTCAGGCACAGCTGACTGCTCAGATGCAGGGCACTGGAGCAGCCAGGAACCAGCTATATAAGGGCTGGGTTTTCTCCCTAGCCTTTGCCACAGCAACATGGTCTTCTGTACTGCCTGTAGCTGCTCCTGATGCTTCAGTGGTCTTAGCCTTGCTGACTTTTGGACTCTGACCTTTGGCCTGTTTACTGGACCTGCATCTTGCTTTTGGCTCCTTGGACTCTTGATACCAGGTCAGACCTCTGTTGCCTTGGACAGTTGCTGAACTCTGACCCCTGGCCTCCTGACCTAGGCCATTTCCGCACTATGCTCTTATAGCACGATTATTCCACTTTCAACATCCTATGGAATTCTGGGGTTTGCAGTTTTGGGAGGGGCTGTCTAGCCCCTCCTGAAACAGCAAACCCCAGGATTCCATAGGATGTTGAAAGTGGAATAATCGTGCTATAAGAGTGTAGTGCGGAAATGGCCCTAGTGTCTGTTCCCTGTCCCAGCATCTGATCATCCTTGCTGCCCATGCCCTGGACCCCAACACAGAGAGCAGCAAGTGGGTAGTAGTTTGATTTGTTATTCAGCTTTTCTTGCCAAGGAAGGGGAGAAGCATCTGTGGGACTTTCTGCCTCAGGTAGAAAAAAAAACTTAACTGGCTTTGTGTACACGCAGCAAAATGTCTGCAGCTGGCTCTAGGTGTACTGACTAGGAAGCCCTGGAGAGTCATGTTCTCCTGTTTTGTATTTCAGAACAGATTGCCATTTTTACTGTTAACTATCCTGAGAATTCTTTGGGACTGAAGAGTTGGCTACAAATATATTAAACAAAGACCAGAGTAGAGCCATTGATCATGTAGTAGCTGTTAAATTAAGATTAACAAGCTCCATTTTTAACCCATTGGTCTACTTTAGGTAGGGCTAATACTGGTTTGATCATGGTTTGATCCCTTACTTTGCTATGGAAACCCACTGGGTGACCTTGGACTAATCACACATTCTCAGCCCTGATATGTTTGCCTTCAGGTTGCCATAGGTCAGAAATGACTTGAAGGCACACAACAAAAACCAAAATTCTGCATGTAGCCCAAAGGTGGGAATTGGGTGACCATTCAGTGTTGTTGCACTGCAGATACCAGCATTCTTTATCATCGATTATGCTGGATAGTGTTGCGGGGACTTGTAGTTCAGCTACATCTAAAGGGCTATGGAATACACACCCCTGACATAGCCCAAGATCTTCATGCTGAAGAAGATAAATATATTGCTCCCCTGGGCAAAATTACATACCATACCATGACATACATAATAGTATCTTTCCCCTTAACAATCATCATGTGCAAGATCATAGCATTTTAGCCACAGATAATCTAAAATTAAGAATAATTATGATCCTTGTATCATATTCACAAGATCACAGCCCTATAATTGTTCTGCATCAAATCAATAATTACTCTTGCCTGAGTCTGTATTCACACTTGCTATTTCTTGATTGCAATTCCTTCTTCATCAAAGTATGCCTGAATATGACTACTGAGAAGTAAGTGCTATTGAGTTTAGTGAATTACTTCTCGGAAACTGTGTATAGAATCAGAGTCCTAATGACTTGTAGATCAGGAATTCTAACAGCAGGAGGAATGAAATAAAACTTAACATTTTGACCCAGCTGGCATTCAGTTGCATACTCATGGATGTTCACCCTTTCTTGCCAGCCATATTCATACAGGAATCCCAAGTCCATGCAAACCAGGCTTTCTTTTGGTGCCTGAGTAGATGATAGTTCTTTTGCTAGCATGGCAATTTTTATAACAGAGTTTCAGGAACAGTCTCTCATTTCTCCCAATGACAGACTCAGTTTTCTTACGATGGAAACCAAAATGGTTTCAGTGTAATGACAAAGGCCCAAAGTCCCTTGCTACAATAATTCCAGCAGCTATCCTAAAAGGGAGAAGGAGTCATAAATCATTTCCAGGACCTATGTGTACCATTTTGTTCCCTTAGTGACTAAACAGATACCGGTGAGAAGCCCACAAATAGATCACAAACGCACTAAGCACCCTCCTAATTGTGCTTCCCAGCATCTGGTTTTGAGAAACACACTGCCTCTGATATTTGAACTAATATGTAGCCATCATAACTAATAGTCACTGGTGGTCCTAACATCTATGAATCACTTTTTCAAATCATCTGCATTGGTGGATGTCACTACAAGTAGTGATGGTGAATTCCATGCTTTAATTATGTGTTGTGTAAAAAGTATTTTCTCTTATTTTTCCTCAGTGTTCCAACATTCAGCTTTAGTGGATGATTCTGTGATTTAGTATAACTTTTTCTATGCACTTTCCCCATATGAGGGAGTGTGCTGTTTTTAGGGTTCCTTTATCATAAAATGGCCAGGTAAGAGACTCACTCTGCCCAGACCATGGGCTGCAAGCACTTATATCATGAATAATTTTCTTTATTTTTATCATGTTTCCCTTTACTTGTTTTTCCACCTGATCTAACCACCTCCCCTCCCAGCTTGTAATCCTTCCTCATAGTGGAATTGCTCCTTCATCAATTTGGTTGTCCTTTTCTACACATTCTCCAACTCTACCACTGAACAGACCATCAAAGTGCAGATATATACCGTATTTTCCGGCGTATAAGACGACTTTTTAACCCAAGAAAATCTTCTCAAAAGTCGGGGGTCGTCTTATACACTGGGTGTCGCTGAAACTTCGCTCGCTCACTCGCTCGGCTAGTGTGCTGCAGCTGCTGCTGCCTCCCAGCGCTGCCCAGAGGACATCCTCCCAGGAAAGGAGGAGGAGGGATATTAAAAGGGGGGAGGGAGGGAGGGAGGGAGCAGCTCAAGTTTGCTCAAAAGTCCAGCGGGGCTGGCAGGAAGCGCCTGGGGCTGGCGAGGCTGCCCCTTTTTGCAAGGATGTGAGCCCGGTGCTTGGCTGCTGGCTCCTCCGGAGCGACGGCGAGGGAGGAGGAGAGGAGAGGCTCTCAGCGGCACGCCCCCCCCGAGAATGAGAACCGGGCAGCCTTTCTGGTTCCTCCACCGCTTCCTCGTTCGCCAGGCTCTTGTAAGATAAACATGTAGAGTTTCAGCTGGAACACGGCTGGTTTGGAAAGTCTGACCTTTCTAGCCATTTGCATTTACTTAATACCTCTCTCTGTAGCCGAAGGGTAATGATTGTTGATTAACATTGCCTAAAGCAGATGGAGAGACGTCAGGCTTTGTAAGATCTGCTTGTTTTTCCCCAGACCCTTGGGGGTCTACCACCCAGAGACAGGCATAGAGTAGTGGCTTGTGCTGCCATGTGCTCATTTTAGGAATTCCTAATGAAAGATGCGCAATAATATATATATATATATATATATATATCACACACACACACACACACACACACACACATATATTTTAAATCCCACCAAGAGGCATTCCAGGGCACCGGCTCCACTTTCCCTCCCTCTGGACAACTCATTCGCAGTGACTGGGGCATCCGAGTTTCCTGGATCGGGCGAGCCTATCAGCAGCCGCGGAGGGAGGGAGGCTGGCCAGAGTTGCTCCTGTTGCTAGGCAGAGGACCGCCGGGAAGGAGGAGGAGGAGAGGACGACGGGGGGTGGAGCCAGCGCTGCGAAAAGGGCCATAGAGCAGCGCTGTGCCCAGAAAAACACGCCTCTTTCACCCACCTGGCCCGCCCTTATATCCTATTACCGTACCTCCTTCTCTGCCTCTCAGATTCACTGCAGTCCTCAAGAGGGAGATCTATCACTTTGATAGTCTTGGAGACAGAGAGGGCTGGGCAGGCAGGGAGGGCTGACCAGTCCAAGCAGGCTTTGTATACAACAACCAGCCAATTGCCAGTAAGGTACATCGGGCTGGTTGTTGTATACTGGGTACCACATACACTACAGCACCAGTATCATCACCTGTTCATACAGTGTAGCACCAGTACATACAGTACAGTATACAAATGTCCAACAGTCAAAACCCCATCATGGCTCCACCAGCAAGAAGAAAGAAATATGAAGCCAGTTTCAAACTTAAAGTTGTAAGCTTTGCCATGGAACATAATAACTGCGCTGCTGCAAGACAATATGGAGTAACAGAAAAGATGGTTCGGTACTGGAAAGCAAATGAAAAAGCATTAAAGAGTATGCCAAGGGGTAAGTGTGCATTAAGAAGAGGCACCCCACATTGGCCAGAACTCGAAAAACATGTGGCAGACATGGTGAATGAGCATCGCCAAAATGGTTATGTAGTGACACGAAATCAAATACGTTTGTTTGCACTTCAGTGGGCCAAATCTAACCCAGATCACAGCAACAAATTTAAGGCCACTGTATCCTGGTGTACTAGATTCATGGCAAGGCATAATATGGTACTGAGGCAAAAGACAAAAATTGCCCAAAAATTACCTGCAGATCTTGATAACAAACTAAATAGTTTCCATCGATACGTAATAAAACAGCGCACTAAACATGGCTATGCGTTAAGTAGTATCGGAAATATGGATGAAACTCCAATGAATTTTGACATGGTTGGAAATAAAACTGTCCATCAAAAAGGTGAAAAAACAATTTTACTTAAAACAACAGGACATGAGAAGTCCAGTTTTACAGTGGTACTAGGCTGCACAGCTGATGGTGCCAAACTGAGACCAATGATTATTTTTAAAAGAAAAACAATGCCAAAACTCAAGTTTCCTGTTGGTTGTTTTGTACATGTGAATGAAAAAGGCTGGATGGATGAAGAAGGGGTAAAGCTATGGCTTGATAATGTATGGAGCAGGCGACCAGGTGGACTTATTCAAAAACGCAGTCTACTGGTGTGGGATATGTTCAGGGCTCATTTAACTCCCAGCACCAAGCAAAGGCTTGCAAGACTAAACACAGATGCGGCAGTTATTCCTGCAGGATTGACATCGTTGGTACAGCCACTGGATGTGTGCCTAAGCAAGCCATTTAAAGATCGCATTCGAGAACAGTGGAATGAATGGATGGTTAGCGGTGAAAAGTCATTCACAAAAGGAGGAAACATGCGTGCTCCACAGTTGGATGTTTTGTGCAAGTTTGTCATAAAAGCCTGGAATGATATTGATGCAGAAAAAGTAATCAAGTCTTTCAAGAAGTGTGGCATATCAAATTCATTAGATGGTATGGAGGACGACTACTTGTGGCAAGATGAAGAGGAAGCCGAAGCTGAGACCACACCATCTGATACGGAATTTGATCCATACGATGACTGCCTTACAAATGTATCACAAGATGTCATTGATGTACTTATGACATCAGATGACGAACAGGAGGATTTTGAAGGCTTTTAAAGGGAAGCTGTCGTGCCAGCAAAACCTGTAAAAATACTGTAGCTTGCTAACTGGCCAGGGACTTGCCCAGCACTTGCTCTCTCTCTATAGTTTGTTATCTTCCTCCTATCATCATCAGTTCCAGTTTGGTTGACAGCTTAGAAAACAAACAGCATGGCAGCTCCCATGGGTTTATTGTCTTATCCTTCCTTTCAGCTTTAGAGTGAATTAGGAAAAGTTTAATCCACTTGCACTATTTTATGTTTACATGTTTGATGACAAACAGCCTTATGTTTATAAGTGACAGTTTTCCTGCTAAGTACCTGCATGTCATAAGCATTTGAATTAAAATTACCATATTGAAATCAAATCTGATGTTTTTTTTATTTTTTATTTGGTGTGCTTTGGAAGAGGGGTAGTCTTATACGGTGAGTATATCCCAAACTCTATATTTTAACTGGAAAAGTTGGGGGTCGTCTTATATGCCCAGTCGTCTTATACGCCGGAAAATACGGTAATAGATTTCTATCAAGGTACTATGACAGCTGCAGCTTTATTTTCCATTTCTAATGGATTCTGACATGGAACATACATTTGTCACAGGGACTACATTAGTGTGGTAGCCTCTACACAATATCTGGAAGATGGCAACTAGGATGATTCATCAAGCGTGCAGCAGGCCAGGCTGAGTTTAGAAACTTGCTTTTTAAAGTAGCTCATTAGGATACCACCTCTGAGCCCAACAAAAGTGGTTTGCTACCATTATAGTTGCCATTTTAATAGAGTAACTCTTTACCTGAAAGTAGTTGGTGGCTCCCATTTTTGTAACAGAGGGAATAACTAAATGGCTTCCATCTTAGTTATTTTTTTTTAAAAAAAAACACCTTCAGAATGCTACATATACAAGTGATACAAAACACATCCAAACTATACAAGTAACTAAGAACAGTTACTCTTGCACCAGAAAAAAACAAAAATATGTTACAACTATACAACTATAGAATCATAGAGTTGGAAGAGACCCCAGGGCCATCCAGTCCATCCTCCTGCTATGCAGGAACACACATCAAAGCATTCCTAATAGATGGCCTGCTTAAAAACTTCCGAAGAAGGAGACTCTACCACACTCCGAGGCAGCATATTCCACTGCTGGACAGCTCTGACTGTCAGGAAGTTCTTCCTGAGGTTCAAGTGGAATCTCCTTACCTGCAGCTTGAATCCATTGCTCCTTGTGCTAGTATCTGGAGCAGCAGAAAACAAGCTGATGTTGTAGTGTTGGGTAGTACCCTGGGGTCGTGTAGCCCAGGCTCTGCCAATGCAGGAGTCTATAGTAATAAAGTCCTCCTTAGCAGATGGATTTAACCTCTATTTAAAAAACTTCAGCTTAAAGGGAGTCCTCCACCTTCCCAGGTATTCCATTCCACTGCTGAACAGATCTTCTTGTTGAGATCTTCTTCTTAATGTTTATGCGGGAACTCCAGTTTAGGAGCTTTCCACATGATGTTGCCATCCTACTTATGCCACAGGATGGCAGCAGTCAGCAGGTCATGCTTCTCCATGTCGTTGTCTCCATCCCGCTACTGTCCTGTTGTGAAGTGTTGACTTGCGTGGCATTTGCAAAATGGAAAAAATCCATTTTGAACCTCCAATCATTCAGTGCTCCCGTACTTACCATTGTGCAGAAGCTGCAGAAGCACAATTGCGATGCTTCCCTCCTCAGCGCAGCAATGGCAAGTGCCCGGCTGTGGTGCAGAAGGAAGAGGTGGAGCAATTGCGCTTCCTTCTATAGGGAGCAAGCAGATGTGGAGGGGAGTGTTGGTGACACGCTCCCTTCCAGATCTGAATTGCAGTGCAACAACCTGGAAGAGTGTTGTCGTGCAGAAATGGCCTTAGAATACAACAGCTTAATATATGATATCTCACAACTTCAAGATATATCCTCATCTGATACGTTCGTTTTCTCTAACTGTATCAAGCAAACACTGGGACCAGAGGGAGAGATAGAATCATAGAAATGTAGAGTTGGAAGAGACCACAAGGGCCATCCAGTCCAACCCCCTGCCATGCAGGAAAACCCTCAAAGCACTCCCGACAAGTGGCCATCCAGCCTCCGCTTAAAAACCTCCAAAGAAGGAGACTCCACCACACTCTGTGGCAGCACATTCCACTGTCGGACAGCCCTGACCGTCAGGAAATTCCTCCTGAGGTTCAGGTGGAATCTCCCCTCCTGCAGCTTGCATCCATTGCTCCTTGTCCTGGTCTCAAGAGCAGGAGAAACAAGCCCACTCCCTCCTCGACATGACACCCCTTCAAATATTTAAACATGGCTATCATGTCCCCTCTCAACCTTCTCTTCTGCAGACTAAACATACCCAGCTCTCTAAGTCTGTCCTCATAGGGCATGGCTTCCAGGCCCCTCACCATTTTGGTTGCCCTCCTCTGGACCTGCTCCAGCTTATCCATATCCTTCTTGAATTGGGGTGCCCAGAACTGGACACAGTATTCAAGATGAGGTCTAACCAATGCAGAATAAAGTGGTACCAATACCTCCCTCGATCTAGACACCATACTCCTATTGATGCAACCAAGAATTGCGTTGGCCTTCTTGGCTGCCGCATCACACTGCTGACTCATGTTCAGCTTGTGGTCTATGAAGACTCCTAAATCCCTTTCACTAAATCCCTGCCAGCCACGTGTCCCCCATCCTATATTTCTGCATACCATTTTTTCTGCCTAAGTGTAGGACCTTACATTTCTCTCTGTTGAAATTCATTTTGTTAGCCTTGGCCCAGCTCTCCAATCTGTCCAGGTCCTTTTGAATTTTGATCCTGTCATCAGGCATATTAGCAGCCCCTCCCAATTTGGTGTCATCTGCAAATTTGATCAGCGTGCCCTCTATTCCTTCATCCAAGTCATTAATGAAGATATTGAACAGCAGCGGGCCCAGGACAGAACCCTGTGGCACCCCGCTAGTCACTTCTCTCCAGGATGAGAATCTGCCATTGGAGACCACCCTTTGGGTACGGTCAGTCAACCAGTTACAAATCCACCTGACAGTAGCCCTGTCCAGTCCACATCTTACTAGCTTCTTTGCAAGAATGTCATGGGGAACTTTGTCAAAGGCCTTACTGAAATCAAGATATACTATGTCCACAGCATTCCCTTCATCTATCAAGCAAGTAACTCTATCATAACAAGAGATAAGATTAGTCTGGCATGACCTATTTTTGAGAAATCCAAAAGATCTTGCAGGGCTGGATCAGGGCCAGACTACATCATGAGAAAATGGAAAAGATTTCTATTGCCCTGTCCACATTCCATGTAGTAGTTGCTTCTACACCTAATGGTAGGGCTGAGTACAGCTTGAACTCCTTTTCCCAGTCCCAGCCTTCCAGACTGAGGAAAAGGCAAGAAATAAGAATGGTTGTGGTGAACCCCCATGCAGGGAAACTCTGTGCCTTTCTACGCTACAGTTATAGTGCTGCTATTCCACTTTCAATATCCTATGGAATCCTCAGGTTTGCAATTTAGGGAGGGGCATTTAGAATTCTCAGCCAGAGAGTTCTTTGGCCTCAGTAAACTACAAATGCCAGAATTCCACAGGATGTTGAAAGTGGAATAATATCCCTATAACAGTGGAGGATTGAAAGGTCCTCTGGGAGTTGAAGGTTTCTCTCCAAGCCCTGGGCTGGTATTGTCTTTTGTATATTTTATCTTTTTTTACTATATTGTATTTGTTTTAATTTGTAAGCTGCGTTGAATCCCTGGTTTTAGGGAAAAGGTAGATTATCAAGATGATAGAAATAGTAGTGGTGGTAGTAGTAATACCCCACCACAGACGTTCTGTCATCTAATTTGTCTCCAAATCTTACTTAGTCAGTCAATGCACAGAAGTGCAAACACCCACAGACGCCTGCTATGGGCAACAATATAGTGGTGCCATGTTCAGATGGAGACTGTGGCATTGCTTACTCAAGGTGAATCACAAGGTTTTACAGCATCATCAAAATATTGGCAAGGCATCTTTTAGAAACACAGATTTTCATGGACGTTGTTTGATCAAGATGAATTGCTGTTTATTAGGCCATTTTGTCTCTGTGGGCTACACCTCGGCTGTAAAGAAAGAGAAGTCTTTGCATGAAAAATTAGGTGTTCCAAATATGTTGCTGAAAAATTGGATACGGTAAGAGTGATGCATGAATTGCATTTGTTCAAAACGTGGGGAAAAATAGACACAAGCAAGGCAATGCTAATCTACTAAGGGCTACTGCCAGTTAGGCTGGATTGTATGGTTTGTTTGTTCAGTGTAGAGAAAAGACCAGAACATCCCCTCACAGTCCAGAATATCTGAGCTCATTCCCTGAAAGGCTTTGGAACAGATTTAGAAGAAATTTGCCAACTCTCTATGCAGTTGAATATGGACATTGCCAAATGTCTAATTAGAAAAACAGGATGAGGAGGCCTGGTGACAAAAGCTCCTGACTCCTGAATATCCGTAACCATTGAGATAAATGAGACCACCGAGCATCTCCACTAATTTGGTTCTAGTAAGTACAAACACCTTATTAAATCCAAGTTCCCAGATGTAGAGGATGGACTGTAGGGAGTTTGACACAATAAAAATAACCACCTGAGCCTTCTAATGTAGTTTCAGGTGAGCCCAGCCATTAACAGAGCAAGCTCTGTATGTTCACACACTGTTTTTATTTTAAAATGCTAACTTCAAGACAAAATTCAGATTGTAAAAATATATCACTTCTCAATGTTGTTATAACTCCTGTTGCAAGGTTGTAATGCCATGTTACAGGGAAAAGAAAATCTAGCATTATATTTTTCCCCTTGATACAATGGGATTATAATTCTCATTGCTCAAATACTAGGAAACTCATAGCAACCTTTATAGGGTAATGTTTTGTTTGGGGGAAGGAATCTTGGGCATGTTATGTGCCTTCATAATAAATTTACACATTTATGGATTCAGTTAGCATGAGTACACAGAAAAAGAAAATTGCAAGGAGGAAAGGGCTGGCTTCAAAGCAAACATTACAGCACGGAAATTAAATAACACCAAAGCAAAACTATTTCAGCTGGCCAAATTTATGCTAGTTTGTTCTGCACATGTGTGCTACAGCAGCTGATTCCGTCTCCAAACACTTCCAATGTGTTGTAGTTTCCATTATCCCCATCCACCACAGATTAAATTCTGGGTGATCAGAGTTGTAAGCTAAAACATATGGAATATTCTAGCTTTTGGGGGGAGGGGGGCTTCACCAAACTATTTGGTGATTTGGATCACATTCCAGATTCCTGGAAACAGAGGCGTTTGCTGTGTTTGTCAGACCACCCCTAGGTTAATCTAGTGAAAAGAAGCTATAGCTTTACTTTGCAAGGCAGAGCAGTATGGCTCACAATAATTGTGGATTCATGGCTCTGATGTATGTGTGTGCGTGCGTGAGCACACACATGCACAAACTCACTCCGGTTAGCACTGACCTTATTGGGAATAGATTCATATGCAAGTATCAAGTTCTGTACCAATTTTTTTTCCTTTCCTTTACACTTCTGCCTTCATATGTTAGCTTTCACTTGCTGAAATACCATTCCTTTATTTAGGGCCTTTCCTCACTACACTGTTATAGTGCTATTATTCCACTTTCAACATCCTGTGGAATCCTGGGGTTTGCAATTTAGGGAAAGGCATTTAGAATTCTCACCCAGAGAGCAGTTTGGCCTCAGTAAACTACAAACCGCAGAATTCCAGAGGATGTTGAAAGTGGGATAATAGCACTGTAATAGTGTAGTGTGGAAAGGCCCTTAGACTGGATTTAAATTTGGGAGGTTTAGGCTCAAGTCCTCACTGAGTATCCCTGGGCCAGCCAATTTCAGTCAGAATTTTATTATTATTTCTTTATTTAACTTATATCCCACTTTCCTCCCAGCGTAAGATTCAAAGCATTGTACAACACCTTAAAAAAAACCAATGGCACAATTAAAAAAAAGTCCTAGTGCAAAAATTAAAACACAATTATGCTAACTTTGATTTTAAAAAAACACAAGTTAAAAATGTTTAAAACATAGTAAAATAGAAACACTACATACATACCCATAATAATTCCATTTACTAGAAAAGACTGCTATGAAGATAACATAGGATGTAGTGTTACGTATGCCCCCATGAACTATGTATGCCCCAGAAGGAAAAGCAGGCTATAAATGCAACTAAGAATGCATAAGAATAAGAATTAGGTTTCATAGCCTCCTGCCTGATATAGTATTTTCTCATGTGTCAGCATCAGGAACTGGAATGGGTGGAAACTTGTTGAGGTCCATGCCCCAACTGGGATCCATTGTTAGGAGGAATTTGACTTGCTGGTCTTGGACATGCTGCTAAGCCTCCTCCCATAGATGTTTGCTTCCTGCCCTGCCCTGTGCCTCCAGTCTAAAAATAAGCAACAAGAAAATGATGGTGATGTTGATAATAATTTGTTTGCTGCATTTTTCTTTGGGCAAGACAGTGGGTGATTGTGATGGACAGAAAGAGAAGCAAAAGCACCTGGTAATAATTGTTAGAATCCATCATGATGTATGCCTTAAGATCATCACTCTCAGCATCTCCATCTTGTTTCTAATATCTAGCAGCAGGATTGCATTTTGTGGTGCCCGTACATTTCTTAGCCTGGAGTGGGCAATGGCTCCGGTGGCCAGTTTTTGCTTCTGTGTTCTGCTGTAGTTTAAATAAAAGTGACACAAAGCTTCATGTCACTTCCATTTTTTTACTTTGGGTTTTGCTTGATTTTTGCCATTTATTTTGTGCCTTGGAGGACAAACAAAGCCCAGTTGCTGTATTTTGGTGTATTTATGTGGCAATCTTAAGTGATTTAGGGCCAATTTTTTTGTCAATTTTTAAAATGGAGGCTGTGAAGACTTTGGGGGTGTCCTGGGGCTTGGAAGGGTACAGAAAAGGGGGTTTGGGGTGCGTGCAGCCTATACTTTCCCCATTTCTGTTTTAGCAACTCACCTGCTCATAGAAAGAGTAGGCAAATGTGCAAGGTAAAACATTCATATCCATGAGGTAAACATTCATATCCATAAGGAAATTGCAGACTGATCCCATGCATATTTAATTGGAATTAAGGCCATTTCTGTGCTAGACTGTTATAGAGAAGGGCCTCCTTAAAGTACAAACTCCAGGATTCCATAGGATGTTGAAAGTGGAATAATAGACCATTTCCTCACTAGACTGTTATAGTGCTAAGTCCCAATTGGTTTAGTGAGCCATTATGGTAAGGGTGGGAATTTTCCAACCTTCCATATGTTGTTGCGTTGCAATTCCCAGCATTCCTCACCATAGGCTATGTGGAGTAGGGCTGCTGGGAATTGCAGTCCACTATCTGGATATCCAATACCATGATATCCTTGTAATATGGTATCATAATTTTAGCTTACCATGACCTGGATTGAAATCTATTCTGTTATGAAGCTCAGTGCATTACTTTGTACCAGCTGCTAAATTTCAGCCTAATCTACCTCATGGAGTTGTTGTTGTAACATTTAATTTATTTACTTGTATTTCTAAATATAGATGAAGCCTAAATAACAAGGGTGGCAACATATGGCATGTGACCCCAGGAAGCCCCTCACCCTTTGTGCGGATACTTGGCCTGACTGACAGATTTGCTACCATGCTGGCGATATGTGGTGATGCAGTAGCAACAACAAAAACAAAAAGGGAAATTTAACTTTAAATTTGTGGATGCAGCAGTGGTGACAGCAAAAAACTACATTTTCTTTCTCAAACAATACATGGAGGGAGTGTTGCTTTGTTTTTTCAGCTAAATCAGGCTAGTTGAGGTGTGGTTCCATTTGAAAATAAGGAAATGTTCTCCGTGTGACTTGTTTTAAAGCAGAAACATGCTAGTGTACTAGCAGGGTCAGTGTGTCATTCCCAGTAGATTCCATGGGGGGAATGTAGACACCACCCCCAATTCTAATTTCCCATCCCTCTATATATGATATTCAGAGTTTTTGGGGAAACAGAAGGACAAAAATATGATGTCCTAATGAGAGTTGTTGTTGTTGTGTGCCCTTAACTTACGGTGATCCTAAGGCAAACCTATCACAGGGTTTTCTTGCCAAGATTTGTTCAGAGGGGGGTTGCTTTTGCCTTCCTCTAAGGCTGAGAGAATGTGACCTGTGCAGGATCATCCAGTGGGTTTCCATAGCTGAGTGGAGACTTGAATCCTGGTCTCCAGAGTCATGACTGGATGTTCAGACCACTACTCCACACTGGCTCTTACTAATGGGGCTTACTCATATATAAGTGGGCACAGGATTGCAGCCTTAGGAAATGGGACTGATGACTTATTGACCGTTTGTTCTGGAATTGACTTTTTGTCAGAGGTCATCTAATAATTTTCATTTTTTTTTCTAAAAATGTTTTCTGCCCTGTTTAAACCAAAGTCTCAATGGCAATTAACAGATTTTACAGCTCAATGAACTTGATCTTTCTATTGCAAGTCCCACTGAAATAAACTGGGCTTGCGGTGGTGAAACCCTTTTCTATACCATTAGGCACTTGTAACATTTTTTTCTGTAATCCTTTTAAATGTTCTTTAGATTAGTAAGGCCTTATCTTGCTCCTCCTGTTCCTCTGGGCTCCCATTAATGTTGCAGATGTAATTAGTGGTCCAAGGTCACACTTCTTTGTTTTAAGGAAGGAAGGAAATACTAAGCCATTCACATTTCATTGTATATAATAGAGAACAACAGCCACAGCTGGCCACAGAGTTATACGGTTGTACTTGAGTGCTTCTGAGTTCACAAAGGAGGCATCATGCTTCTCCTTCAGGCTTACTTCTCCCTCCCCATCCTTCTCTGTTTTAAACAGATTGATCTTTCTTTTTCTCCTCTGCCAGTCTGGTTGAAAGTGGAGTGGTAGAGGCCTTGTCACCTATTCACACTGGGACTGATAGGTGAGGACTGTCTCAGACCCTGAATTTTTAGGACCAAAACCTGAGACATGTCCCTTTGTGATGTCACATGACAGCATGGCCATGATGATGTTACAAGGGTCATGTTAAAAGGGGCAGCCCACAGTGATGACAGGAAGCATGATGCATTAAGCATCAACTGGAACAGTGTTGTACAGGAAGCCTCCGCCTTTTGATGACCCATTATCTGATGACTCACTCTTTCAACGCTTCCAAATTGTGGACAAGTGCCATTAATTCCATGTGTAGTCTGCTCTTTCATCTGTTCTTCTTGCCTATAGAGGCTTGCTTGGGACCGCTCATATGCATGTGAGGTCCCAAGTCTTGCCTGCAAGAAGAGTGGATCTCTGGTTGAATGAATGGTACTTGTCTGTATTGCAAGCATTGGAACAGCGGGCTTCCATCTGTTCTTCTTGCTTACGGAAGTGTTACCCTGTTTGCTGGGGGTCCCGGGGGGTTACTCCAGAATGTGCTCAACTATAGGTGGGGAAAATTAGCTCAGAGCACTGCTTTAGCGTTACTAGAAGCAGGGTAACTTAGCAGGATCTTGTAACCCAGTGTTTACGGGGTCAGGCCAAGCCAAGGAGCACACCAAGTTTAAATTGAGATTTTATTAAATACAGACAAACAGTGTATGCAACACACTCACACAAGTAGCTAAGGAAAATAAAGGTTGGAGTGGTATAGAGGGATTTTGAGAGGGATTGTTGAATTGGGTGACACGACATCTGTCCTGAAGCTTGAGTTCATTGGTCTGGAGTCTCAGTACGTGGGACTGAGGGGACAGCTCACCAAACAAAGCAGCAGCAAGGCTGGATGGAAGTCCGGAGTGATCCGAGGAAGGTCTCGGAATCAGGGTTTTTTATAGGAAGAAGTGTGACTGCAGGCTATGCCTTACTCGGGGACAACACTGGGTTTGGGTGTGAGACAATGTCTCCGAAAGGTCACAATTTAGCATGATTGAGTTAAGTCCGATTTGACAAAGAGGTAGACTGTATGCAAATGCTCAGTGCTTGGCAGTTAACCTTCTAGCTTGCCAAGTTACCTGCTCGGGGCAGGGAGTCCTTTGTAAACAGTGTGCATACATAATTAGGGTGTTTGCAGAGAGGTCTCCTAAAGCGGTGATCTGGCTATTTCTGGCCTGCCTGTATCGTCTTGGGATACTGCAGTGTTTGATGGCCGAGCCTAGTTCTGCGCTTGTCCGGGGGCCTTACAAACGCGTGGAGAAGGGTGGTAAAATAAGGCCGAATTATTGATATCAAAGTGATATCTAGTGCTATCGCCAGGTAGGCCTAAACTGCAGTAACAGAAGCTTGCTTGGGACTGTGTATGTACTGCATGCAAAATGAGCTCAGCAGGGGAAAAGGTGCCAAGCCAGCTGAGAAACTTTACAAGCAGTATGTGTGCATGGTTGGTCCCAAGCAAGTTTCCATAAATCCTTCATGTTCCCTACAGTAGATGGGTTCTGCTTTTTGACCACCTCCGCTTTCTGACAATGCTGTGGCCCCTAACCTATCGGATAAGTGGGAGAAGCCTGTATGTCATTCAAATGAAAAACATCATCTGCCAAATGAGGAAAGTGCATATACATGTACTTCTCAAGACAGTGCTCGCACCCTGAGAGTCCTCCCTTGTGCCCTGAGATTAGAAAAGGAGGCCCATGCCCTGAGATCTGGGAACCATAGTGCACACTCAGTTCTTTTGTTCTAGTGTGTTCAAACAGTTTGGTGAAACTGTGAAAACCTCTTTATCAAACAACTAAACCACGCATGCTGAGAAGTTCTCTCATTCTTTCTCCCTGCTATCCTTAATTCAATTTAAAAAAATAGCTGGGGTTACTCTGAAATCAGGGGTAGATGACCAGTGTGGAGGGGTTTGCTTAACCCTCTCTCTTCCTGATGCTTGCCTTCTTGCAATTGTCCCTTCTCCAAGTTCCTTTCCCATCCAGTGGGAAAAAATTTTTATGCATCTCATATATTTTCCCATGTAGGAACAATAACATCTGGGGAAAATAATTCTGAGCAGCTGGAATGCTGAAAGGGAAAGGATTAAGCAGCCTCTTTGGCTTCCAGTTCTCTACTCTCCCTTTCAGCTTCCATTTAAAATCAGTTGGGAGAAAGCTCAGCCTAGAAACAACAGCTAGATGGATGTACATATAGGCAATAGTTCCTGCTTTGTAGCTTCCTTTATGTGTGATTTGTATGCAGCTATTCTATGCTATTAAAGGGGGCAGTGTGGGCACATCTCTGGCTATGACCTGACATTCTATAGCTTTTCCAGCACTGCCCTGATGTTGTCAAACATCCAATTCTGGGTACCTCATTCAAGAAGGATATTGACAGGCTGGAATGTGTCCAGAGGATGGCGACCAAAATGGTGAATGGTTGGTCTGGAAGCTGTGCCCTACGAGGACCGGCTTAGGGAGCTGGGTATAGGATGGAGGACATATGGGATGGGGAACACATGGCTGGATTACAGTATGTGTGAAAGGGATCTTGGTAGACCACAAGCTGAACATGAGTCAGCAGTGTGATAGCAGCCAAGAAAGCCAACACAATTCTTGGTTGCGTCAATAAAGTGTGGAGTCTAGATCGAAGGAGGTAATGGTACCATTCTATTCTGCTTTGGTTAGGCCTCATCTGGAATACTGTGTCCAGTTCTGGGCACCACAATTCAAGAAGGATACTGACAAGCTAGAGCATGTCCAGAGGAGGGTGACCAAAATGGTGAAGGGTCTGGAAGCCATGCCCTATGAGGACTGGCTTAGAGAGCTGGGTATATTTAGTCTGCAGAAGAGAAGGTTAAGGGGGGGCATAATAGCCATGTTTAAATATTCGAAGGGATAGAATCATAGAATCATAGAAATGTAAAGCTGGAAGAGACCACACGGGCCATCCAGTCCAACCTCCTGCCATGCAGGAACACCTTCAAAGCACTCCCAACAGCTGGCCATCCAGCCTCTGCTTCAAAACCTCCAAAGAAGGAGATTCCACTACACTCCAAGGCAGCATATTCCACTGCCAGACAGCCCTGACCATCAGGAAGTTCTTCCTGAGGTTCAAGTGGAATCTCCTCTCCTGTAGCTTGAATCTATTGCTCCTTGTCCTGGTCTCTGGAGCAGTGGTAAACAAGCCCTCCCCCTCCTCTATATGGCATCCCTTCAGATATTTAAACATGGCTATCATGTCTGCTCTTAACTTTCTCTTCTGCAGACTAAACATACCCTACGTCTTTCCTCATAGGGCGTGGCTTCCAGGCCCCTCACCATTTTGGTCGCCCTCCTCTGGATGTAACATTGAGCATTTAGCTCATGGACTTTCTTGCTGCAGGTGTCCATATTCAATGCATAGACTTTAAAGGACAGGCCAGTGACATGTGTCTGCTGTCCCTTTAAACATGCAGTCCCTTGTTAATCAATAAACAGGATAGCTACCCTCTCTGAAACAACCACCATCTGCCCTAGT
Source organism: Iguana delicatissima (assembly GCA_948472985.1). Lineage (NCBI taxonomy): Eukaryota > Metazoa > Chordata > Lepidosauria > Squamata > Iguanidae > Iguana > Iguana delicatissima. The sequence continues at coordinate 506,702 of CAOKZL010001651.1, forward strand.
GTCTCTAACTGTGAAGATATTTGCTGTTGAGCTACTTGTTTTGCAGCTAAGCAAATTCTCTTCTTGAAAGCCCATATGTTATCCACACACCCACACAAAACACACAACTACCATAATTCAGCAAAATGGGTAAACCTCTAATATTCTCCACCTGCTCCTGTTGGATCGCCTCCACTACTGCAGTTTCCATCTTTATTACACTGACACAGTGTGCTAATGGAACGAGTAACTTCATTTTGTTTTAGGTCACCAAGGCTCTAGATAGAACGTTGCCACTACTTTAGGTATGATTAAGTTCATGATAATTGCTCGCAAATCTTATGCATTTTCCTGCGCCAAACGCTTGTTGTATTCTGGCTAGGGAATACTGTATTTGTTTAACTCAGGAGTGGACGCTGTTGGCTAGTTTTCATGCCCTTTCCCCTTGGCAAGCCACATTCCCACCCAATCCAATCTAGTTTGTGAAAACAAAGCTAGAATTAATGCCCAGTTTCCATTTTCAGCCATTCTTGGCTAATTTTTGTTGCTTGAAAGAAACTGGGGAGCTTTGACGGTACCTGTTGATCCAATCTGACCTGCCCCTCACTTTAGGGAGTGTGTATATTTGGGAATGTACAGTGGGGATCTGAGGGGCTAAGACCCTGGAGAGCAGAGTTCACCTCCCCACTCAGCCCTGGAAACCCACTGGGTGACCTTGGGCAAATAACATTCTCTCGGTCTCAAAATGTTTATCTCACACATTCTCAGCCCCAGATGACTTTGTGATAGGTTTGCCTTAGGTTGCCATAAGTCGGAAATGACTTGAACACATACATGTACCACCAACACCAACAATATTAGTTTTCTTTCCAAAGCAAGCAACAAGTAATTTTAGCACTTTTCTTCTTGCTGCGAGAAAGTCTTCAAAAACAGCACAGATTCACAATTCAAGACTTATTCTGCACAAAATTGACACATGGTTGTTCTTCACAGCAAACAGCATTTTCTACACAGGAAAAAAGCATTTTCTGCATGGAAAATTATACTTGTGCAGAAGTGTTTTTTTTTTCCGTGCAGAAAATATTTCTGAGCAAATGTTTTTTCTGCACAGAAAAATGCTGTTTTCTGTGTAAAACAACCATGTTTGAATTTTGCATAGAATAAGACCCAACATGCAAAGATTCTCATCTGTCCAGGTTTCTTGTTGCCATGGTTTCCTGACACTGGAGAAATGTATTTTTGACCATGTTTAGAATATTTTCAAATATTTTTTTCAATTCTGAAGCTTTTTCAAGCTCTGGCCAGAAGCTGTCATCCACCAATGTCAGCAGGGTCACCCAATGCCCACTGCTGATTTAAAGAGCTCTAAAATAAAGCCAACAAACTAGAACAGCAAAATAAAAGGAGAAGCAGAACATTTTTTTTGAAAAAACAAAAGTCTCTGTGTGTATGTGTGGGGGTGTAAAAGTCATACAATACCGAGATGAAAGTTAGAAGCCATGAATAAAATGCTCCATGTGGTTCTCCAAGTGATGTGCTTCAGCTTTCATTTAGTCTGCTATACAAAATTTTTACATGATATCTTCCTTAAGAAGACGTTTATCTGCCAAATGATCCTGGTCAGAAAACTAGCCTGGGGGAAAGTGTCTTTCAAATTCAGCATTATGGAATTGGACCTGGGCACCCTTTTCATGGAAGATTAAATGGTTCTCACAGTTGGGTCACATTCTTTGAAGGATTACTTAAGCAAAGGGTGAACCGCATTCTACCTCCCACAAATATCCAATTAATTCCAGCTAATGCTGGAACAGGAGTTTGTGGAGCAAGAGCCAAGTCTCTTGCCTGTTGAAAATATTTGGTAGAGGCATAAGGATGGTTTTCTTTTTGTTTTACAATGTTGGATCTCCCTGGAATATGCTAGCTGAAAATTAGCTGTCATTTTTACTGTATGCAGAATAATTTAAAAAGATGAAATCATTTGGATAAACAATAGTAGGTCAACTTTGCTGTCTTTAATGCAGGGCTGGGAATTGTGTAGCCCTCCAGCTGTTGCTGGACTATGATTCCCAGCATACCTCACCATTGTCTATGCTGGCTAGAGCCGCTGGAATTTGCAGTGCAACATCTAGAGTATTATGTGATTCCCACACTGCTCTAACCAGCAGAGCTGATGGTCAAAGGGTTCTAGAACCCACATTTTAACACCTGGGAATGCATTATACTAACATGCAGCTGGATAACCTTTGAGCAGTCAGAAAATGAAATGTGCTGTAGGAAATAGTATTTTTGTGCAATATGGGCTTTAATTGGAAACAGGTTTATTTCTTAAAATGAATAGATCAGGGTGAAAGATAAAGAAACTTTTTTTTATTAAAATATTTTATTTTTGTCTCTCAGTCTTCTGTGAATAGTGTATTATTGGGAGCAGATTACCCCATCTGGGATAAGGATGCACGCATGAAGATATGTCTAGTTACTTCAGATGCAATGGTATGGCTGAAGGCACTGTCAATTGTAGCCAGAATTCCTTTTGCACCATGGCTCCAGAGCTCACTGACACCTTTGTCACCAGAGTTTGCAATGATTCTCACCATTACATAAAGTTTGCCAATTCTGGTGCAGTCCACAGTATGATCATGCTTCAAGAACAATCAAGTGTATCTTCAGTTAGTGTCTCGTAGAGGTTATCTTTGTCACTTTCTATAAGGCACTGCCTGCTCCTGCAAAATAATGCATGGAGCTAGGTATCTCTTTGGCATTGGCCTCGTGGCTTCTTGTGCAGTAGGGGAAGAATAAATCCTGGTCTTGGGAAACCAAGACTGGAATTGCTGTTTTAGTTGATTCTGCCTCATCTTACCACCTTTCTTCAAAATGACAAGCTGATGGGATTTAGGTTGGGCTGATTTGTGCTATCCCAAACCATGAAAAGTTTACCTCCTTTAGCACATGGGAGCAAATCTCAAGTTTCGCTGCTGAGTTCCACGCAGATAGGTTTTTATGAACTGAGATATATGGGCTGGCATCCTGTTGGTGACATATGCAAATATAAGTTCATGTTATACCTACATAAGCCTTCTCTCTCTGTGTGTGTCTGTCTGTCTCCCTCCTTCCATGGGAGGGGTTCAGCTCACATCAAGATTTGCTGCTGCACCCCCTCATATCCATGGTTCATGCCCATCCCTGCTTTGCACTCCAGCTCCATTGGCCCAGCCCTCAGAGCCAATCCTTATTCTGAAGTTACGGATCCAGCTTGCCAACTTCCTTTACTTACATTGTCCCAACATGCCAGAGGATGTTCACCTTTGAGATCTGCTGCGGATATGGGTGCGGCCCAGCACGAGATTTATACCCTCTCCCCTGGATTTGCCTTCCACCTTCTGCTATGATCAAAGTCCCCATAGCTGGTGGAGGGGGGAAAGTGATCAGAGAAGAATCTAGCTATGCACTATAGCTAAATGCAAACTCATGTGATCATCCATTGGGACCCTGGCAGATCCTGGGTGTGGTAAGTAGAGAATTGTCAGCAGAATTTCACTCACAGAACTCTTATGCCACACTGGGCAATGTAGGATCTCACACAAGTTGTATAATTATGCATTATTTGTGTGTGTGTGTGTGTGTGTGTGTGCATGCATGATTTCCCCATTTGTGCACACTATCCTCAACCAATTGGTTAGGAGTATCATAATTCCTGATGTAGTGGTACTTGCAAAAATGATGGTCCTGCTTGAATGCTTGTGAGTTGTCTGGAAGCAAGTGGAGTCTTGCTCACCTCAGTCCTGCAAGCTGTTCCCAGCATCTCCCTCTTAGCTTGGAAAACAGGTGATAGAGACAGAGGTACTGGGGGCTCATCAAGACCTAGTGCTCTGTGCTTCCTTCTGTGGTTTCTGGTAGTCCATATCAGCAAGGAAGAATTGCCATGCCAGATCTGGGGGAGCTCAGTTCCTCCTACCAATGTCTTTGTCTAACTTGTCGCCCAAAGCAGAAAATGTAGTAGTGGGTTCTGAGTGCTCTTTTCAAATGAGCAGCGGTACGCTTTCATGTATGCTTGTCCACATATGTAGTATATGCTCATATGCACATTTACAAAATATGCCCATTCAAAAACCCCCAAAATATGCTCTTATGATCTTTTGAAGTATTCATACAAGGGTACACTGTGAACCAGCCATTACTGCAAGTATTTGTTAAACCAAAGCGCATTGCCCATAATCTCACAATCACGTTCCTTATCCACAATTGGTCAACAGTACTTTTCTGTTACTAGTGTTCCAGGGTTATGTAAGAAGCTGCTTCCTACATTGCTTCCAAGGCAGACATAACACAGGAGTGAGAACAAAAATAAATGGCCACATTGGCTGGGGGATTTTGGGAATTGTAGTTTTAAAAAGGATTCCCCCCCCCCCCAGCTTTGAACTAGTGGCACCTGAAAGATAAATATGTTTCAATTACTTATTTACTAATTAGTTTGTAGACAATTTAATTCAAATTAAAGAAAATATGCATTTGGGAGAGAGAAGAAAAGCAGAAAGAAAAAAAAGAAAAACTAAAACACAGTACTAACACACTAAAGGAAAACACTGAACATTAGTTAACTAAAACACTAACTTACTGGAACACAAAAGGGTTCTGACCATCCAAGACAAACTGTAATGACAGAAAAAAACAATTTTTTTTTTTAAAAATCCTACTATTATAGATTAAACTAAATGATCCTACTAGAATTACTAGTAACCATACCCACAGGTTATTGTGGTGTTAAATATTTTATTATTCAAAAAGTCCATAAACAGTTTCCAAAACCAAGCATGTTTTATTTGACATAAGCTTTCATGGGCATCTGATGATACAACCTTATTGCTTATACCAAATAAAGCATGTTCCCACCAAACTCTTCATTGTTTTTTTGCTCTGCAACAGTCTAACATGGCTGCCCCTGAGATTTATAGAGAGAAGGTTACAGAGAACATAAAATAATAAGCTAGAAAGAAGCAGTCATCCACTCTATTGCTTGTTTGAAGAGCATCTGAGCTGACCTCATCACTGCCATTTACCCCTGTGTTCACAAACTGTAATCAGAGAGACATTTGGGCATTTTCAGGAATAGGCACCACAAACACAGTGGTATGATGTCAACACTTTCAAGCTCAGCTGTAAATCCATGTGGGCATGATATATATTTTACAAGGAACTCTTCTGGGAAATAAATGCACATAATATTTTATTTTCGTGGACTTTGAGCTGCTATTCCGTACAGTCTGTTTTCCAAAAATAGTATAGCAGGTGTCCCTAGGCCTTCCAGGTGTTTGGCCTATTCCAAATGTTCCTGGCTGATTTTGGTTGCCACTGGAGTGGAAAGCTCTGTGATTCCATGAGGTTGTGAAGAAGATTGAGATGCCCCACTCTAGTGCGGGAGAGAAGAACATACCCTTAAACTGTACCGATTAAGCAGAGAAAGTCCCAGTGAATCTTCTGTTGTGCCACTTTTTAAGGCTGCTCTTAAAATCTCTCAATTTCTTTTGTTCCCTGCTACTTTCCCCCTTCAGTTTTTAGTTTCTTTCAGTTGCTGCAAACTTAGTTTAGAGCACATGTGTCAAACACAAGGCCCGAGGGCCAAATCTGGCCCACCAAGCCATTTCACGTGGCCCTTGCACCTTTCCTGCAGCTGCAGCACTCCCTTGCTTGGTGAGCCTGATCCCTACATTGTGGGCCTGGCAGCCGACATTATCTACTTTTACTTCTGACTGCTCTTCTGTCCAAGTCTCACCATCAGAGCATTGTCACAAGTTACCATGGCAGTGCTCCCCATGACTCACAGGAGTTGGATAGAGGAGCAGTCAGAAGTAGAAGTAGATTGCAAGTGCTAGCTGCTGAGCCTCTCTTCAGAATACCAGCAGCTGGGAGCCCACAATGTGGGAATTGGGCTTACCAGGCACAGAGAAGGTGTAGGGGGCAGAAAGAGGCACAGAGAGGGCCTGGGGGCAGAAGGAGACAGAGATACATTTATATTATCTTACAGATACAACTGGCCCTTTGAGGGCAAGCTTAATGCTGATGCTGCCCAAGATGAAATTCAGTTTGACACCCCTGGTTTAGAGTGCAAAAGTAGTTTGCCCTCAATTAACTCAGCAGACGAGAGGAGAGAAAAGGTGGAATCTTCCCCTAGTCTCAGGGAAAAGCAAATTGCTACAGTGTCTCCTAGCTTTCCTGTTCTTCCTCATTAATAACTTTTGCCATCTTAATTACACTCTGGTGTTGCTTGGCCACAGATGTCCCTATGATACATGGAAGGGTATGGAAGAACTGTGTCTGAGTATCAAACCAAGAGCATTGTAGGTTGTTGTACCCATAGGGATTTGCCTGCATAAGGAGGTCTTGGGGATATGTGCTAGAATAGTGTCCAACTATATTCTGGCATTTGTACTGAACTATGGCAATTTCCACAGTACAATGTTATAGTGCTATCACTCCACTTTCAACATCCTGTGGAATTCTGGGGTTTGTCATTTACTGAAGCCAATGAGTTCTCTGGCTGAGAATTCTAAAGGCCCCCCTAAACTACAAACCCCAGGATTCCATAGGATGTTGAAAGTGGAATAATAGCACTGTAACAGTGTAGTGGGGAAATGGCCTAACAGCGTAGTGGGGAAATGGCCTATGTTGAGGATATAGTCTTTTAAGAAGAAGGAACAGCCAGCTTTAGGATGAAGAACTAGTTGTATCCAGAGCAGAGAACATCAGAAAGAAAACAGTTTCTAAAATATTCCCTTTTCCTGTTTGTTCTTTGCAGATGGCAATTCCTGCATTCATTTCAAAACAAGGAGAAACATACCATCCTTATGCTCCTGTCCCTTGAGTCTAGCTCTATGTGGCATCAGCCTTGCCTTAAAGCCTACAAGCCACCAGAATATTTTACAATTCATGCATTGGTATAAGGTTTCCTTTGGCCTTCTCAAAAGCTTTGCTGTTACTGTGCAGTTTTTATCATAAATTGTTCTGTCCTAACATGAACTTCATTTTGTGCCAATCAGATAATCTGGGTGGGGGTGGAGAAGGAAATCATAGATAGAACCCAAATGTGCTAACTTCTCTAGCCCTATACTGCTGCTCATCCCACTTATACTGAATGAAGTGCTAAATGCCCAACAGGGATGCATGTTTAGCACTAATGGCTGCAGGGCAGTATAAGCATATTAATCAGAATACATTTACAAGCTCCCTTTGACTGAACAAGAGTCTTGCCTTTTCAGAATACCTTAGTACAGGAATGTAAGCCCATTCAGCTGAGCATGCTTATAACTCTCTTTGAAGGCTAACTTTGAAAATGAACATTGTAGACACAGTTAGAACGTTTGCAAGGATTTGCATTTTTCAAATATGTAACAGAGAATCATAGAAATGTAGAATTGGAAGAGACCATGGGGCCATCCAGTCCAACCCCCTGCTATGCAGGAACACCCTCAAAGCACTCCTGACAGATGGCCATCCAGCCTCTGCTTAAAATCCTCCAAAGAAGCAGACTCCATTACACTCTGAGGCAGCATATTCCACTGCCGGACAGCCCGGACTGTCAGGAAATTCTTCCTGAGGTTCAGGTGGAATCTTCTTTCCTGCAGCTTGAATCCATTGCTCCTCGTCCTGCAGCAGAAAACAAGCCCACTCCCTCCTCTACATGGGATCCCTTCAAATATTTAAACATGGCTATCGTGTCCCCTCTTAACTTTCTCTTCTGCAGACTAAACATACCCAGCTCTCTAAGTCTATCCTCATATGGCATGGCTTCCAAGCTCCTCACCATTTTGGTCACCCTCCTCTGGACATGCTCCAGCTCGACCCATGTCCTTGAATTGGAGTGCCCAGAACTGGACACAGTATTCAAGATAAGGTCTAACCAAAGCAGAGTAGAGTGGTACCAGTACCTCCCTCGATCTAGACACCATACTCCTATTGATGCAACTGAGAATTGCATTGGCTTTCTTGGCTGCCGCATCACACTGCTGACTCATGTTCAGCTTGTGGTCTATGAAGACTCCTAGATCCCTTTCACACATACCGCTATCCAGCCACGTGCCCCCCCCATATTTCTGTATTCCATTTTTTCTACCTAAGTGTAGGACCTTACACTTCTCTATGCTGAATTTCATTTTGTTAGCCTTGGCCCAGCTCTCCAATACATCCAGGTCATTTTGAATTTTGATCCTGTCCTCTGGTGTATTAGCAACCCCTCCCAATTTGGTGCCATCTGCAAATTTGATGAGCATGCCCTCTATTCCTTCGTCCAAGTCATTGATGAAGATATTGAACAGCACTGGGCCCAGGACAGAACCCTGTGGCACCCCACTAGTCACTTCTCTCCAGGATGAAAAGTAGCCATTGGTGATCACCCTTTGGGAACGGTCAGTCAACCAGTTACAGATCCACCTGACAGTAGCCCTGTCCAGCCCACATTTTACTAGCTTCTTTGCAAGAATGTCTTGGGGAACTTTGTCAGAGGCCTTACTGAAACAGAGATATGCTACATCCACAGCATTCCCTTCATCTAACATAAACTACAACAACTATATGAACATATTCCCCCAAATGGATACTACATATAAATCCATCCCCTAAGTTCCATGCACCAAGAAGGCACCAGTGCAGGAGTTGCTTGAAATAAATCCAGTCTCTTGACCCTAAAAATTAGCAAATCAGCCTCAAAACATCATATTACAATTAAGATGGCAAATCAGCCTCAAAACATCACTGACCCTAGATGATTATAGCACTATGATTCTACTTTAACTGCCATGACAACATCCTATGGAATCTTGCCAGAGAGATCTTAGGTAGTGGTTTTCAGTCTTTGGGCCTTCAGATGTTTTGGACTTGAATTCCCAGAAACCCTGCCCATTACCTATGTTGTTTGGGCTACTGGACATCACACCCTCACCAAACTAGAGACTGCAGGATTTCATAGGATGTTGCCATGGCAGTTAAAGTGAAATAATAAATGCTAGAACTGTCTAGTGTGAAAAGGCCCAACCCTTGATAATCATCTCTTATTCTGTCCAAATTCAAAGTTAAGATGATAAGGGCCAAATTCCTGTTCCCAGGAAATGGGTTCTTCATTTTTCTGCAGTTCTCTGCTCTCTTCTTCTTCTTCTTCTTCTTCTTCTTCTTCTTCTTCTTCTTCTTCTTCTTCTTCTTCTTCTTCTTCTTCTTCTTCTTCTTCTTCTTCTTCTTCTTCTCTGAATTTGACACAGTCCCTTCCTTAAGGATCCCTTACCCACCAGGCTAAACCAATGATTCCATAGAAATTACACTTAGAAACTCCCTATAGTCACCTTCATGCTTAATGTGAAATGATTTACAGAAGCACCAGACATGCCGGGAAGTTAGAGGTGGGGCTTCCATGGACATTCTCACTCTGCTCTCCAAATTTGGCTGTCATATATATAAAGCTGAATGCCTTCATAGGGTTATTGTTGGATGGTGAAGATAGGAACAGAAGTGTCTTCTTTGACCTCAATGTGCTACTGTCTTTAAAGACCTGGAAGGAGAGCAGCCAGAATTCATATGGATTATTCTTTTCCTTATCTTTTTTTTTTAAATTACCCCATGGAGTGCTTTGTACTCCTGTCATATATTTGAGAAGCCCAAGTACCATTACCTCATTGTATTTCAGGGAAAATTGGATGGTATTTTTGCTATAAAATCCAGAGCTTTTATCACACCCATTTTAGCTCAGATCTCATTCCTGGCATTTTAGTTGTGTGGTTGAGTAATGCCTAGGCGATAAATGCCTCCCTATATTCAACTTTTTAGCAATCTGATGAATTTCAAGTCAACATAATGTTTTCTGGGGGGAAAAAAGAGTGTGGGGGATATGAACTACGCAGAGACATCTGTTGAATAATAGGCACAGCCAAATGTATGTCATTTACTAGCACTATGATCCTCAACCTACTTACCACTGAGCAGCCCCATTGTGATCTGTGGATTACTCCAGCATAAGTCGTCTGAAGATTGAAGTCCGAATGCCTAGTAACAGAGCCGCATTATGATACAGAATGCAAAGAATAAAATCACATTGCAGCACAGTGAATGACAACATGAGAATAATAATGAGGTTCAGTTTCAGTAGCCAGAGATTACTGAAATTTATTACAACCATTAAAGCCTGAAGAATTTTAACAGATAAAACAGTAATGTCTTTAAGCACAGAAATGTACAAGGGATTGAAGGGGGAGACACCCTAACTAATGTGGCTTTGCTGAGTTGTCCACAGCATATGATGACCTTCAGGCCACTGTGTGAGATTTAGCTCAGGCATATGAGAGGGTGATTTTGGTGAGAAGATATTAAACTATTTTGTCATATCAGACGCTATCTTGAAGACAAGCTTATAATCCTGTGACAGAAGATGTATTAATCTTCCTGTTCCTACCACAAAATAAATCAGTCAATATAGGTAACCATGATTCCATACAGAGAAAAAGAGAGAGAGAGAGATGGGATCAAGGTGTCCCCACTTAATTGGGGTTTGTGGTCTACATCTTCCCCCAACAAAATTTGTGGCTCACATCTGACCCTCACTGCCTATGTGAGCATAGGGTTGGCTGCATCCACATTGACAAATCATGGCAGATTTCTCCTTATCCTTCCCTTGCTCTTGATTCAGGGAAGAATCTGGGCTGCCTTGCATTCTTATGGGGTTTTGTGGTGCAGAAGGATGCTCTAGTCCCCACTCTCAAACCACAGAGCCTCTGCAGTTGTCAGCAAGTGTTGGTAGCAAATGTTGTGGTCTCCCTGACAGCAGCAGCATATTGGACAGCAATGTGGTGTCCAGTGGCTTCTGAGAAGTCCATTCTGGGCCCCAAGACCTGAGTTGTGTACCTCATGTAATTGTACCATTCTCCCATCTGGCAGCCATTATATTCCACTGCCCTCATTAAACTCTTTCTAGATAACCAGATCATCTACTCCCTCAGTGATGCATAGATTATACAACACCCTATGACGCTTCAGTTCCTATGCTTCTGGTCAATAGTGCTGGACCTCTTTCTATCTATTCTTTAATATTTCAGTCCTTTATGTGGTCCTGCTCTGCCAGGCAATTGTATCCCCCTGTTAGTAGTTTCTCCTAACCCAAATATCTTGTGTTACTCTTAAGGAACATCACAAAGAACTAGTCACAAACTTTGCTGTTGTATACATACATTATGTCAATTTAATACTTTTCCACTGAACCTGACTTACAAATGCAATTTCTTTATTATTTATTTATGGGCACTTACCTGAATGTATAGTATATACTGAATGTATAGTATATATGGGCATGCAGGAAAAAAATCAGGACAAGGGCCGCTGCGTTTGCTCCGCAGCCGAAATAAGTCAATTAATGCCTAACCCTGGAATAAAGAGACCAGATACAAGACATTGAGCTACTTTGTTGACCTAAAATTGTTTACAGTATGCTGGCCTGTAACATAGTAAGAGGGAGGAGCAACCTGATGTAGGTCCAGGTGAGGCCAGGTGTTGCTCCCTCAACTACCTTGTCAGCCACTCCTGGGTGACACACCTGGGCCCCGTGAGCAATCCAAAACTTCTGGGTTGCTGAGCAGCTGCCTTTAGTTGGAAAGTAAACCCAGTGAGCTCCCACTGAAATCCCAAGACCCTGCAAGTGAGAACCCAAACCCCACGTTATCTTCAAGGATGGTCACCTTCCCCACCAAGGGTTTCAGGACCCTGGAGAAGTGGTTCAGAAGCCCTGCCCAACACTCAGTTTGGTGCCAATAGTGTACACTTCTGTCCTCCCCCACTATCAGCCAAGTGAAAACCTATTTATCAACACCACCTGAAGCCAGTTGCCCTTCTCCTCTTGGATACAGTATGAGTAAAGTAAATAAAATATCTGGAAAAGGGGCAAAAATTTCCTACCTAGCCCCAAGAAACCTGGAATCACACACTGCACTGTGGGCAGATGGGTAGGTCATGCTCAGAATTAACTGCAGCCACATGTGGGGTGGACTGGGCTTAAATAGCCCTGTTTCCTGCCCCATCACATGATGTGGCCCAGGGAGGGCATGAAATCCCTACCTTCCCCTGCAGCATTCAGACACACAGATCCAGGTAAGCCTTCCAGCTGATGAAGCATCTTCTGCCTTTATTTCAGATCAGTGACTGGAGATAGGAACGTATTTAAGGGCGTGTAATCTTTAAACATCTTGCATAGATTTGAGCTGCGCTTTACAGGCATGAAGGCCTGTTGCATGAGAGTGAGTTGTGCTTTTGCAGATATGAAAGGTATTGCAAAGAACTGAGCCATGCTTTCCAAGCATGGCTGCTGTTGCCTTGGGGCTGACATCTAAGCAGAGATGCATACAATTGTGTTGCAGTCTTGAGTCTAGAGTAAAAGATTGTTGGGGGGGTGAGAGATGTAACTGTTAGCTATATCTGCTTAGCCCCAGGGTTTCATAAGCCTCCTGTCCCAACATGTCTATCTCCAGTCTAAATTTACGTACTGAAGAGGGCAACAAAGGGATGTAAAGGGAGTGGAAAGTAAATGCAGCAAGAGATAAATATAAGCAGCAGCAGTTCCAGGTACTTAGGCTTGCTTCTAATACATTCTTTCTAAACATTTTGGCCGATCTTACAGAGCTTGGCATTCATAATATGAGTGATGACCAGGAAGCATTTACTTTTCAAGTGATCTGCAGTATATCTGTGAGATAGGAATGAAAAGCAGCCAAAAGGAAAGGAATACATATTATGTTTATGCATTCTACACAATTATTTTCCCATGCCAATCACAGTATTGTGCCAAGCCAAGTGCAATGAGGTGTTCTTGGCTTGCCAGCCCAATGCTGAATTTGACAAGAGAGAAAAAAAAGGAACGAGTATTCCTTTGACATTTTGAATAGCATTACATACGTTTTCTAAATGCAGAGGTGAGGGAGGAGATTTGAACTTGAGCCTCTGCCTAAATACACTAATGGCACCAATCCCATCTGATCTTGAAAGCTAAGCAGGGTCAGACCTGGTTAGTATTTAGATGGGAGACCACTAATAAATACCAAACGCTCTTGGCTATATTTCAGAGGAAGGAACTGGCAAAACTACCTCTGAGTATTCCTTGCCTAAGAAAACCCTATGAAAGTCATGGAGTCACCATATGCTGACAGATGAGTTGAAGGCAGGCGTGCGCACACGCACACACACCTACACCTACCTCCCTATACTTCATATCCTGAGGGCCAGGCCTGCAATCCTAGATGTGCTATTACTTTGTTGTCAGTCTTCTGGATCCAGAAAGGCCTTCACTGAACATATAAACAATCGCAGAGGAGAAATCTGGCAGATCTCCTAAGAGAGTACATACCACAATCTAGCCACCACCCTTCATCTCATGGCTACCTGTTGTATCTCTGGTGATAGCAGAACACAAACAATAGAGGCTGGTGGCTTCCAAGGAGCAGTGAATCACTCCAAGTTTTAGCCCAAATTTTAAAGGAGCTATCCAAGGTGCTGAATGCTATCTCTTAACCATCATCTGCCACTTCGACACAGAAAAAGAATTTGGATGGTGTTCTTAACATTCAAGCAAGTTCCTATGGGAGTCAGATGTTCTAGTTCTGTTGTCCTGCCAGAGCCAGCATGGTATAGTAGTGTGAGCATTGGGCTATGATCCTGGAGACCAGGGTTTGGTTCCCCACTTGGCCATGGAAACTGACTGGGTGGTCTTGGGTGCATCACACACTCCCAGACCCAGAAACTCCCATGATAGGTTTGCTTTAGGATCACCATATGTTGGAAATGACTTGAAGGCACACAACAACAACATTGTCCTGCTGTGCACTGACAGGTTGAGTCAGTGCAGGGTCCAGCTGGTCAGAGTCATGGTAGTGTGAGCAGACCTCTTAGGAAACTGATTCAGTTATCAAGAGGTCAGGAGTGCTGTGAGAGGGTGGGGTGAAGAGTGTGTGCTGGAAACAATCCAAGGTCAAGAGCCAGATAGTCCATTAATTTCAAAAGATCCAAGAAGTTCTTCATTAAACAGCAGCGTGGGCCATAAATAACAGTCAGTCACAAACAGTCACAAACAGTCACAAACAGAGATACAAAAGACTCAGGAACTGGTTGCCACAGGGTTCTGTTCTGGGCACAGTGCTATTCAATATCTTTATTAATGACTTGGATGAAGGAGTAGAGAGCATGCTGATCAAATCTGCAGATGATACCAAATTGGGAGGGGTTGCTAATACCCCAGAGGATAGGATCAGAATTCAAAAGGACCTTGACAGATTGGAGAGCTGGGCCAAAGCTGACAAAATGAGTTTCAACACAGAGAAATGTAAGGTCCTACATCTAGGTGGAAAAAGAATGCACAAATATAGGATGGGGGACATGTGGCTGGATAACAGTATGTGTGAAAGGGATCTAGGAATCTTGGTGGACCATAAACTAAACATGAGTCAGCAGTGTGATGCAGCAGCCGAGATTCTTGGTTGTATCAATAGGAGTATGTTGTCTAGATCAAGGGAGGTAATGGTACCACTCTATTCTGCTCTGGTTAGACCTCATTTGGCATACTGTGTCCAGTTCTGGGCACCTCAATTCAAGAAGGATATTGACAAGCTGGAGCGTGTTCAGAAGAGGGTGACAAAATGGTGAAGGGTCTAGAAACCATGCCCTATGAGGAGTGGCTTAGGGAGCTAGGTATGTTTAGTCTGCAGAAGACAAGGTTAAGAGGGGACATGATAACCGTGATTAAATACTTGAAGGGATGTCATATTGAGGAGGGAGCAGCCTTGTTTTCTACTACTCCAGAGACTAGGGCAGTGGTTCTCAACCTGTGGGTCCCCAGATGTTCATGGACTTCAGCTCCCAGAAGCCCCAGCCACTATGGTCAATGCTCAGGGCTTCTGGGAGCTGAAGTCCATGAACATCTGGGGACCCACAGGTTGAGGACCACTGGACTAGGGCAAAGGGATGGCCCTGCTTATATTTTGATGGTTCGTAGTCCCACTGAGCTTCTCAGCTGTCATCAGTCAAGGCATTCTTAGATGTACACCACCTGAGTGGGGTTTGATTGGCCCCACACTGCACCTGAGGGCATGAAGTTGAGTTAACCACTTTTGCCTGTATATCTCTCCAAGACTAGGTGGCTGGTCCTGTCTTGAAAAACGGAAGAGGAACCTTACTGCCTGGGTGGCTGCTGGGCCTCATCCATTTGCTGCTGGTGAGGCTTGCTCTTGGCTTGAGAAGTTATTGAGAGAAGATGTAATACCTGGGCTACTAAGGGCTTCAAGCCAGCTCTTTGAATTGAGTCAAGATTGATAATCAGTGAAATGCTTACCTGGACATGTGTGGCACCAGCACAGCGGGGGAGGAAAGTGATTTGAAGAGACCAGAAGGCTTTGCTGGGGTGCACTGCATGTTGGTGTGGAGCAATAGGGTATTTAAAGCCTGTTCACCCCATATGTGGTCTCTTTGGACTCATGCAGCGCAATCCACCCATCCCCACCCTCAGTGCAGTGTGTGATATCAGGTTGCTTCTGGGCCAGATAAGCTCCCCCTTATTTGCCAGGAGTTTTTGCCTACCCAATAATCTACCAAATGGATTTCCACAATTGGTTCAGGTGGTATCATTAAAAAGTGGTCACCTGACAGGTAGTGGGGGAGAATATAGGTTTGTGGTGTACACTTTGGGCACCCCCCTTTGAGTGTAGGGGAAGGCTCTGAATCTTCATCTTTAAGATCCTGAAACCCAGGGGGTGAGGAAGAAAACTGCCCTTGAGGCTAACCTAGGATTGGGACTCTCACTTGCAGGGTCCTGAGATTTCAGTTAGAGCTCCCTGGGTTTATCATCTCTAGAACCTTTTACATGTACTGTAATCAAGCCAGGTGTCAACCATCCTATATTTGTACATTTCATTTTTACCGCTTGTTGAAGGTTATTCTGTTAGATTTTGCCAAGCTCTCCAATCTATTAAGGTCATTTTGAATTCTGATCCTCTTCTCCAGCTATCCCCCCTAATTCATCTGCAGATTTAATAATTTAGGCCCTCTATTCCATCATTCAAGTAATTTAATAAACATGTTGTAAAACAATAGGCTCAGGACCAAGCCCTGTGGCATTGTACTATGCACTTCTTTCCAGGATGAAGAGGAACCATTGATGAGTACTCTCTGGGTTTGGTCCTTCAACAAGGATGAGATAGAAACATCTAAATCAATCAATCAATCAATCAATCTGTGAAGGTAATTGCCAAATAATTTAGCTGTTTTTAACGCATACCTGAATGGCTGAAAACCTCTTGCTAAAACCTGTTTTTGGTGTTTCATGTTTCTATCCAGTGTTCCATATTTTTAAACATCTAGCCTATTGAACAGTTTTGGTGTACTCAAAAGCTACCACATTTTTATATTTGATACTAACTAAAGTATTGCCCAACCGTGCTTTTTGGGTTTTGTTTTTAACATTACTGTTACATAGCAAAAGGACCTAAATAATCTCTCATTGAATTGGAAACCTCATATAATGTACCTGGAGCTTTGTTAATGAAAATGAATTAATTACAATTAGCTAGCTCTTTGTAACTAGTTTCTTCCAAGCACTGCTCTGATGTTTTAGACTTCAGCTTCCTATAGCCTCAGCCAGCAAGGCCAATGATACAGTATTATATGTCGGCCAGAATCCCAAAACATCTGGGAGGTTAATGTTTATTCACCCCTACTTTCTCAGGCTGACTGAAAACTCCAAAGACATAATTTTGAAGAAAAGTTTCAAAGTCAGGTACAGAGTATTATAATAATCTCATCTGGCTGTAATTTGAGGATGGATCACTAAGGCATGGTCCAGCACATCTAGGGAAAGTCACAGCTGCAACACTGGCTTCAGAAGACACTCAGGCACTTCCAGGGGAAGAGGTATCTCTAAATATCATAACCCAGTGCAATGATATTCCATTGCCCCCAGTCTCCCCTGGCCATTGCTTGTCTGTCTTTGGGAGGGCAGGAAAACAGTGCGTCTCAGAGGAAGGAGGTTTAGCTAATGTGTAAACCACTTTTCTCTCTGATGCAAGAATGACTGTAAAAAAACCTGCAGTTTTTGAAGGTATTTCTGTATTAGGGGAGAAAACTGAATAAATTATCTGTGAAAACTGGACAATGAAGAAAGCTGGCAGTAAAAAAAACTCAACTCATTTGCGATGTGGAGCTGGAGGAGATACCTCGGGCTTCTGAATATATACCATGCTAATATACCATGGAGGTGCCATGGACTGCCAAAAAGACAAGTGAATGGGTCTTAGGGCAAGTCAGGCATGAAATCTCACTAGAAGTGAGAATGACTAAACTGAGTCTGTTGTATTTTGGACATATCATGAGATGACATGACTCATTAAAAATGACTTGGTAGAGTGGAAAGCAGAAGGAAAAGAGGGAGACGGCACTACAGGTGGATTGATTCAATCAAGGAAACCATGGCCCTGAGTTTGCAAGACATAAAGAGAGTTAATGATTGGGGCTCCTGAAGGTCTCTCATTTATGAATTGCCATAAGTTGAAATCAGCTTGACAGTGGTTAACAACAAAAGGGAATGAAATTATCAAATAATTACTTCCTTAGTATTCAGAAGTTGTTCTTCTTCTAGGACCACTACTGCAAATGTGGTATTTCAGCAGGAGTGCAACACCTAACAGTGCAACTGCAATGTTGTTGTACCTTACACTGATCCAGTGGTACCCGGTGGCTGTGATGCTGGGCGAATCCACTCCTGGTTTTAGTCTGAACTTTAAAGGAATCACTCATATAGGGGAGCCATTGTCTTTAATATAAGAGGATTCTGTCTGTAATATTTAATAAGACTTAAATTGAGAGTGGAATCACTACTCGCACTGAAAATGGAAGTTGTTAGTCATTACCACCCCGACCATTGGAACCACTAACCATTAACACTGGTCTCAAGAGAGCCAGCATGGTTTGGACATTAAACTATGACTCTGGATATCAGGGTTCTAATCCTCACTAAGCCAGTCATCCACTGGGTGACCTTGGGTAAGTTACACTCTCTCAGCCTCAGAGAAAGACAAAGACAAACCTTCTCTGAACAAATCGTGCCAAGAAAACCCCATGACAGGTTCACCTTAGGTTTGCCGTAAGTCAGAAATGACTTGAAAGCAAAAAGCACACAGCAATAACAATAACAAAAACATGTGGATTAAATATTAGTGAGAATAAGGCAGTTATTTCTATGCTCTCTTGGTTTCTTAATGCTTGCTTACAGAGACTCTAGTGGGAGAGTATCTGTGTGCATTTAATTTTAGAACAGGTGGTCTGCACCAGTTTTTCTTTTCCCCCTTTTGCACAAGAGAGAACAGAATGAAGCTATTAATAAACACTGCATTGTTCAAATAGATGAAGGCAATGACCCTAAGCAAGCTTGCCAGGAAATACGCTCCACAGAAATCAATAGGGCTGGCTTCCAAGTAAATGTGGTTTTTGGAATGGAAAAAGCAAGAATGAAACTAAGGAGTCAAGTAAACTGAAAATAATGCACATTCATCTCTTATTGAATCCTGCTATTAATTACCCCTTTTACAGCTCTTTAAATATATAGTGCTCGTGCTCTCAGCTTTGTTTCTAACCTAGCATCTAAATGAGTGAATTCAGCATAAGAGCAGCCCTACTCAGTCTAGCATCCTCTTTCTCACAGATGCCAGTCAGCTGCCTATGGGAAGCCCACAAGCAAGATGTGAGGCCAGGAGTTACCTCCTGCTACTATTCCCCTGAAACTCATATTCAGAGCAATCACAGTTCTATCCCAGAGGCTGCATGCAGCCATCACTCATAAACCTGTCTAATCCTCCCTTTAAATCAGGGTGGGTAATTGTGCTGGGGGAAGGGGGCAATTAGGTAGACTGCTTTTA
Source organism: Iguana delicatissima (assembly GCA_948472985.1). Lineage (NCBI taxonomy): Eukaryota > Metazoa > Chordata > Lepidosauria > Squamata > Iguanidae > Iguana > Iguana delicatissima. The sequence continues at coordinate 525,592 of CAOKZL010001651.1, forward strand.
GCATGTAATGTGCATTTTAAGTACTTTACTTGCTTTACTCTTTGTTAATAAAGTAGTGTTTTAATTTGGTTGTATGGTTTAAGACTTTTAAAACATTTTTTGTACTCCATGTTGTTTTAGATGTCCTGTTTTAATTTATATTATAAGCCACTTTGAGTTCCATTTGAGAAAAAAAAGGTAGGATATAAATCAAATAAATAAATAAAATTTGCTCCTCCCTTCCCTAGCAGGCCACATGGCCATGCTTTCAGTTAAGCAGAGGTAAAATGATATCACTTTCAGGCCATTTCCTCACTAGACTGTTATAGCACTATGATTCCACTTTTAACATCCTATGGAATCCTGGGGTTTGCAGTTTCGGGGAGGCAGCTGTCCCCCCCCCGAAACTGCAAACCCCATGATTCCATAGGATGTTGAAAGTGGAATCATAGTGCTATAACAGTCTAGTGCGGAAATTGCCTCAGTCTGGGCCTATTATTGTTTGAGGAGGTCGTGGAGGGCAAAATAGGCAAAAATATAATTTCTCAGGGGGCAGTTCTGTATCATTTGGGGCCATTTTCAGGTGAAATTTGCCCATTTTTAAGAAGACTTAGGGTGTCTAGGCATTGGGGTTTGCAAAAAGGGCTGGTTTATTTAGGCTGTGCTGACTAATGCTGGTTTTCTAGGGTCTTCCTTTCTCAGGACCAGACCTGGTAACTGACCCTTTTATTGGAGATGCCAGGCGCTGAACCTCGCAGCTTCTGTGTACAAAGTATGGGCTCTACTGCTGAGCTGTGGTCCCTTCCCAGTGGGGCTAGCTGAAGACATTTTGGCATAGGGTTGTGCCCCTCCACAATCCCTGTATACAATATAACCAATCTGGTACTTTGGTTTGATTCTTCTCATAGCATTGCCTCCTCCCTCACAAAGCTAGTTTAGAAGGCCAAGGGTAAACTGTACGGCATACACAATGTTCTGTCCTGCAGCAATTGATGAGTTCAGGAAGCTGCCTCTGCTGTCCGTGCTCTAATAGCGGTGCCAGCTCACCTTCCTAAATGAAGAACCTCAGGCACATAAAGCAAGGTCTGTTTTCTTCACACCGGGCTCTCTGAGCCTAGGTAGCACTGTAAATGGGCTTGGACGAATTCAGCTCCATAACAGATAAGGATTAGAACAAGCTGCCTCTCTCATTCCAAGGTATCTCAAGTTCAGCCTCAGGCTGTTTATTTAATGGATTAGAAGATCAGTCTTCTGGCCTTCATGGAACATGTTAACAATACTTTAAAACTGTATTTTCTATGCCAGCAACTTATTTTTAACAAGGCATGCCATTTTCAACTGTGCATAGGCTGAAAGCCAGCAACGTCAGTTGTCCTTATTGATTCACCTCCAAAGAAAGCTGCCATATACTGCATCAGACTATTTGTCCATAGAGTCTAGTGTTGTTTATTTGGCAGTCCTGTCAACTTTGATTGGTCAGTGGGTCTTACTTTTCCCATTAGTCACTCATTTTTTTTCTAATGGGAGATGTTGGGTTGGAATCCAGTAGAGATGGTTCTCATTTCAATGTTAACTAGCATAGATACCTGGCGTAAACTAGCATAGATACCCAGGATTTTATTTTCTCATAGGTAATACTTGTTAGAAAGCTTTGAGATCCTTTGTTTCTAATTCCCCAAACTGTCTTGTACAGTACCTGTAACTTTCCCCCATATTCTCCAATCCAATCTGTATTCAGAGTTATTAACACACAGCAGTTGAGTTCCTGAGGGAATACACTGCCCTCCTCCTTGCTGCTAGGCCTCATCTCCATAGCAACCAGCTGATTCAAGACAGATACAGTTGACTGAGGCCCATGAGCTGAGAATTCTAAAGGCCCCTCCCTGAACTGTAAATCCCAGGTTTCCATAGAATCTTCTTAGGCAACCATTCATATGAGGTCTTCACCTGACACAGCCAATGATATGAGGTCTTCACCTGACACAAACAAACAAACTTTGACTTTTATATATTAGGTGGACCTTATTCCTGAATTCCAAACTAATATGTAAATTAGAACACATATTTTCTTCAGTCTAATCTTGAAAGTTAAGCCAGGGCAGCCCTGGCTAGTAATTGGATAGGAAACCACCAATGAATACCCAGGGCTGTAGGCTGTTTTTGAGAGGAAGGAACTAACAAAATCATCTCTGAGTATTGCTTGCCTAAGAAAACCCTGTGAAATTCATGGGGTCACCATACCTTGATTTAAAGGCACACACACAGACATACACACTTGTGTACTTGTCAAGATTTTAGATTTTGGATTCAGCTTTCCAATTTAAAAAATGCATATAAAAATGCTATGACCTGGGAGAATTGCATACAAACAAGTTAGGTCAGAAGGCATAAATTAATACTGCTTGCAAAATCCATATATTAGGAAAACAGCATACATATTTCTGTGCATATAAAAATATGCGTGACAGTATGTGTGAAATATACACCTATGACAAAGTTGCTTTGGGATCAGCTATTTGGAATGCAAGTACAACTTTATGGTGGGGTTGTTAGACAACAGGAGTGATAGCTTAAGAGTGAAACTGAGCACAGTGGTGCATGTGGGAGGCGCTTATGGATGATAAGAGTTATATATAAGGTAGAGTGTCCATTTTAGAGAACCTTCAGTGAGATCTTGGCCAGAGAGGTTGTGATTAAGCAACTGTGAAAGGACACAGAGAACTGCTGTCTAAGGCTGGGAGTTATTGTCATAGACTGTCAGAAGTTTCAACTGGTTAATGTAACAACACTGCATTTTACGTTAACCTTTGACAAGATGCTTTAATTCTAATGTTTCTGCACTAAAGGATACAGTTTGTTTTATAACTGCTGAGTTGGCCTGTGTTGTCTAAAATAACTGATAACGAGAAATGACATGCTGCCTTAAATAAACTAATTGGTTCTGGAGGGAGCACTTAAGACCCTAGCCCAGTGGTTCTCAACCTGTGGGTCCCCAGATGTTTGTGGACTTCAGCTCCCAGAAGCCCTGAGCATTGACCATAGTGGCTGGGGCTTCTGGGAGCTGAAGTCCACAAACATCTGGGGACCCACAGGTTGAGAACCACTGCCCTAGCCCTTTTACATGAAGGTTGTGTTTAAAGGGTGGAGTTAAGGCTAAGTGTTAGTGTCAGGGTGCCTTATTAAGTTGGACCTGTGAAACCAGTCTAGTGAAAAATAAGGGCCTATCACAATACTTTTGAAAGAAATACTTGCAAATTGATGAAGAAACAGGATGAACTTGGGGTTAGAAAAATGTGGAGAGAAAATATAGCAAAAGAGACAAATTCATCCACCCCTAGAGTCTGGATCCTCTACATCAGTGGTTCTCAACCTGTGGGTCCCCAGATGTTCATGGACTTCAGCTCCCAGAAGCCCTAGCCACTATGGTCAATGCTCAGGGCTTCTGGGAGCTGAAGTCCATGAACATCTGGGGACCCACAGGTTGAGAACCACTGCTCTACATGCAAACTATTCTAGCAGTGAACTCTGACACCTTCCTACAGGATCTGAGATGCAGACAAAGAATTGTTTAAGCTCCCCAGCACGTGAAACAGTCAGGCAGGGGATTACTGTTGCTCTGTATCTGCGTCTTTGTTTGTACATGGAAATTTGCAGTTGCAGAAACTGAGGTATCTCTACTCAAGACTCTTTTCCATACTATGGAGTGGGGGGAGAGAGAGAGCACCTCCAGCCTTTAACAACAGTTTAATAAGAAGGTACTCCATTAGATGATCAGTTGATGAGGCTAGTGTTTGTCTTCACCTGCTCCTAACATTACTTTCTTCATTTTATCAGACTGCCTTGACTCATGACACTGGCACATTTCCTAGATTACTCTTTCATCTTGTACTTGTGTTGCACGGGGGCCGGTAGGATACTTCTTTATGTGGACTTCCAGATGTCAGCGCTCTTGTGGATTCCAGGCACCAACCGAAGCCTGACTCTGACTTACTAAATCCTTGAAATTACTGCTTGCTTAATTGAGTTTTTTGGCTGTAGTGGGCACTTGCAGTCTTGGCCCACGACAGCTGCTCCCAATCCCAGAGAGGCACGTTGCCTGCTTAAGGTGACCACACCTCTCCTCAGGTGACCAGGTTAGAACAGTCTTTTCAGTTCCTCTGGCAAGCCATTTCCTGTACTAGGGGAAGTTTCTCCCTATTCCACTGACATGGAGAAATTATCCAACATCTATGATGAGCTGCCTGCATATGAATTGCTCCCAGTATAATAGCCACCAAGCATTCTAGACAAACCCCCTTGCGATGACCATACTGTAAAACACCAGTATTAAAAGATATTCCACACCCCGGCAATTGCAGCTTGAAAAGACTATTTGTTTCTAATTGAAATTAATCCAGGTTGAACATGTCTATTTGACTGTTGCAAATTAGTGTAGTAGTTTGGTCCACTTTGGCAGCCAGGATTTGGATTAACAGATGTGATCCCATGGTACGCTTTTGCATCCACTGCTTCTTTAAGCCTTGATTAAAGTTTTGCATTCCTTCTGGAAGAAACAGCACAGAAAGAATTAATGCCCTTTTATTCTGTGTGCTAGTTTGCTATGGAGAAGACAAAAGGGCTCTGCCAAAAGCAGGGCAACTGGCAGTCAAGCAGGAAAATTCTTACCGATGGAACAGAATGGTTGGCTGAGTTTATGCATAATCATTCAATGTTCAAGCCAATGAGATGCTCGAAAATTAAGGGATGATAATTGATGAAGCAAACTTCACTCCAGAATGCTGCATTGATTCATTTTCCTAAAAACACTAACTTATTCTAGTTTGTGCCCTGAAGCTTTTTTTTCCAACCAATGGATTTATGTAAAAGCAGCAGTGAAAGAGCACAAATAGGTTGCAGCAAATGAGAGTCTTTCTGGGTATAAACATTCCAGCTTAAGTCATAGATATCATTTTGTAGACTCCTGACCCAGCAAGAAAGCATTCCTAGAATGTGGTATATTCATGGGGGAGCTGGTAGCTTCAAGGGATTCACCAATGCCAATAAAGCTGAAAATACACATCCATGCTTAATGTAGTGTATGCATTTCACTATTTTAATGACTCTAAGGAATTCTCATTTTTCCCCATAGGTCACTTACCAAAACAACCTCTGTTCTGGTATTGTGAAAATGGATAAGAAGACAAAACCTGGAGCATAAAAGCAAACACAAAAAGAAGCAGACATGTAGCAGCCCATCAGTACAGAAGCATGTTCTAGCCTTTGTTTCAGTGGTGTTTTTTAAAATCATTGTAGATATTTTACACCAACAATCCCTGGATACACTAACATGCACAGGCCTTCATTCCCATTTTCCCATGCCATTTCCACACTACACTGTTATAGTGCTATTATTCCACTTTCAACATCCTATGGCTGGACTTTCCAAACAGTATGTCACGACACGTTAATGTGTCGCCTGAAGTGTGTTGGTGTGTCGCCTCCCTGAGCTGAGAAAGACCCCCCACAAGCCTCTCCCGCTGCTGCTGCAGCAGCAGGCGGCCAGGATCACGTAGTGGGGCTGCCTTTCCCACTGCTGCTGCCCTCACTGGTGTTTTACCTCAGTGAGGGCGACCGAAATGAACGAGGATCAGGTAGGGGGGCTGCCTTTCCTGCTGCCGCCGCCCCTGCTGGAGTCTTTCCTTGGCAAGGGCATCTTTCCTTGCAGTCTTTCTTTGGTAAGGGCAATGGCAGTGAGCCAAGATCAGGAAAGGAGGCTACCTTTCCTGCTGATGCTGGCCTCACTGGAGTCTTTCCTCAGTGAGAGCAACAGCAATGAGCCAGGGTCAGGTAGTGGGGCTGCCTTTCCTGCAGCTGCTGCCACCCTCATTGGGGTCTTTCCTTGGTGAGGGCAATGGCAGCAAGCCAGGATTTAGTGCGGGGGGGGGCTGCCTTTCCTGCTGTTCAACCTCTGGTTTGCTAGTAAAACTGAATTACTGTGTTGTGAAATGATGCATGTCCAAAAAGTATGTCACCAACATGAAAAGTTTGGAAAGCTCTGTCCTATGGAATCCTGGGGCTTGCAGTTTAGGGAGGGGCCTTTAGAATTCTCAGCCAGAGAGCTCTTTGGCCTCAGTAAACTACAAACCCCAGAATTCCACAGGATGTTGAAAGTAGAATAATAGCACTAGTGTAGTGCAGAAATGGCCCCAATTGCCACATACAATCCTATTCCCACATACATAAACACTCCATTACTCACTAATGAAAATTGTTCATACAAGTCATTTTTCTTTCCAAATCGCTCTCCAGTTGAACTCCTTCTACATATATATTGGTCCCATCAACTCGCCAATCAGCTTATGGTGACACAATGAATTTCATAGGCATACTGCTGACTAATTTACTGAAACTCACATGTCAGAAGCCAAATATCAGATTCTTTCCTCAGTTGCTAAAGTATCATCTGACCTACTCTAATTGACATTCATTCTGCCCTACAGAGCTCTTGACGCCTTTCCTGGAATCACCTGTAATATGGTAATCCATCTCAGTGGGTGCCTGACCATTTGCTTGAAGTAGCAACACTCCTTCCACCACAGATATGGTAGATGGGAAACACTCCACAGAACCTCTTGGTGCCGCTGCTATGACTGGGTAATGATTGCCCCAGGAAAGCCACATGGCAGACCTAGGCCCTTTTTGCACCTTACTTGTCCTGGAGACATCTGGTGTGGGTCCTGGCATCGGCCTTGCTGAGAACGGAGCACAACAGGAGTGCTCCCCTCTGCACTGGCTGCCTCCAGGATCCAGGAAGCATGGTGGCCATGCCTTTTCCTGCTGCAGTGCAGCTGGCTACTGTCCCAGGCTGCGCTCGGGCAGGAAGCACAGCCATTGTGCTTCCAGGGTTTCCAGAGGGAAGGTAAGTGAAGGCATGTGGCAGGATGGTGGCGCGATCACTAGTCATTGACGAGGAAAACCCATCAATGATTTGCGGCGAGATGCTGCTGCCTAGGGATGGGAGAAGGACAAGATCATGATTACATCGTGCATTAGCATCATTGCAGTCTTGTGCTTCTCCCTCTGGGGTTTTGGGAGGATGGAGCGGAAAGGGCCCTAGACAGGGATCTGCAAGATGTGACTGAAACGAAACCTTTTCTTTTCAAAATATTTTTATTAATATATAAATATATATATATATATATAAGCATGACATAATATAAAGAACATAATATTATATGGTACATTATAACTATAAATGTATTTACATAAATATTAACCTTAGTTTCAATATTTTATGTCTTCTTGTTCAGTAGTTCAGTAGTTCTTCCCTCTACCAACTTGCTTCCCTCCAAAAGTTAATTGTTAACTATATATTATACTTCTTTGGCTTTGTAATAAATAAATAATAAATATGTAATCACAAATGTATCTCTATTGCTTAATTTAATTTGTTGTTAATTGAGGCATAATTCCACTTTCCTATAATTTTATGTTAATGAATTCTGTCAGTCTAATTGTTGCTCTTCCCATTTGATTTCCTCCACCAAATAAATCTGCATACATGAAGACATTTCTGTATTCATACAGGTACATATACATGTGTATCTCTAAACTTTTTAGGATATTTCTATCTTATCCTTTTTCTTTTCAAAGTTAAGAGAGAATTAAGGAAGAATAGAGCAACTTGATTCTGCCACACCAATAGTTGCTAAATTCCCTCAATTCCTTTCCCACAATAGGGATTTTTTTTCCATTCATCTTTAAGATGATTCACTATCTTATCCAGTAATAGCATTGTCAGTTTATTTAGTTCTGCCATGTCATATAGTTTCATTAGCCACTCTTCTGTTGTAGGTATTGATGTTTGTTTCCATTTTTGACTGAATGTCAGTCTTGCAGCACTAGTCATGTATAGTAGAATTTTCCTTTGAACACCCTGTATTTGTTTCATGTTTTCTATCAAATTAAGTAAATATATTTCTGATGTCATTGGAAATTTAAATTTAAATGCTTCGTATTTAAAATTAAATATGTATTGTGTATTTTTTTTCTAAAGTGTGTTTGTTGTTTGCATTTCGACTGAGGCTTAAGGAGGCAAGGTCCAGGACAGAGACTGGTGGAACCTGGAACCCACTGAATTTTCTGTGATTTTCTGGCAAAATACAGGTTGATTGGTTGTATCAGTAAATTATGAGTTGCACCCAGTTTCACAAGTGTGACTCTTTCAGCTCAATGATGTGCATATGTATTTGGACTGGGATAACTCTTTCTGAGCGTGCAAGGATATTCACACAAGCAGGCTCATGTGTACACCCAAAACATTTCCTAAGGCATAGGGAATCCTCAGGCAATGATCCACCTCCCTGTTTTTCCTTAAGGGTCCCTGACAACCAGGAAAAATATGGGTAGCATATGTACTGCATGTATGAGGCTTTCCTAAGAAGGACACTTTAATCTTGTTCAACAAGTTAGACTTCTCTGGAACATCAGAACAAATAATATGCTAGCCAGAATGAAATAGACAGCGCTGGCTACCAGCAGTGGTGGTTGGAGGTAGCAAGAAGGTGACAAGGGTCATGTGAACCATATGGTTTGCCTGATACTTCCTACACTAGCATATTCCTCTGCAATACTGTGAAGAATATCACTGCTTGTTTACCTGTGTTCTATATTTCAGCTGTCAGTGTAGTCATTTGCTGCCAGTGGAGTTCAGGAGAGGGAAACCAACTTGTTCTATACTTCAAGTGGCAAAATGTCTTACATCAGTTGCAACAGATCCCTTCTCAAAGTTGGTATTTGTGAGTTTTAAGATACTCTAGAGTTCAGAAGCCATGAGATTCATGATAAAATGAAGCATAATGCTTTCAGTGCTAATCTGGCTCTCTCTGGGACGATGCACACATACATGTATTTAGAATAGGATGTTATACTTTAAGCCAGTGGTTCTCAACCTGTGGGTCCCCAGATGTTCGTGGACTTCAGCTCCCAGAAGCCCTGAGCATTGACCATAGTGGCTGGGGCTTCTGGGAGCTGAAGTCCATGAACATCTGGGGACCCACAGGTTGAGAACCACTGCTTTAAGCTTTTCTGGTTGCACGGTATTTTGGAAATGGAAAGTTTTGCCACAAGCATTGCACAGGGAAAAAAAACCCACATGCCAAACAGATTTATTTTTTGATTCCAATGTGATGAAATATCCATTTTCACATCTGAGGACATGACATATGAAGTCTTTGAACTATTAGAGCTTGGCAACATTATAGATCCACCAACTAATGGCTAGTCCTGAACTGCTCAAGGCTGGAATTCAGAGAGAGAGAAGAAGTAAGCTGTCATGCACACAAAGCTAAGACAGAAGTTCATGACTGCTATTGCATTCCCCTATTCCCTGCCCTGTGAATTCCATGAGGCAAATTACAAAACAGTAAAGATATTCACACTATAGAAAGTTAAAAGCCATTTCACTTGGGGCATGAAGGCTGATGGAGGACCAATGTGGTGTAGTGATTTGAGCACCAGACTGAAGCTCTGGAGGCCAGGGTTCAAATCCCTTGACTGTGGAAATCCACTGGGTGACCTTGGGCAAGTTGCACCCTCTCCGCTTTAGAGGATAGCAAAGACTAAACAAATCTTGCAAAAAAAAAAAAAAAGTTAGCTTTGCTGTAGTGTTACCCTGTAAATTGGGGGTCCTGGGAGGGGTGCCCAAATACCAAACAAACCTAGCAAAGATGGGGAAAATTAGCTGGAGCACTCTCTTGGCTAATGAGAGGCAGGGCAACGCAGCGGGATCTTTTATCCTATGTATACCGGTTCAGGTCAGTGAGGAGTCAAGCAGTTTCAAAATACTAACAGTATTTATTAAACACAAAATAAAAAAAACACAAGCACACTCCTAACTAGAAAAGGAAAGAAAGAGAATTTGGGGAATGGGCAATACGCCACCTGTCCGAAGTCCTGGAGACACCAATTGAAGAGGAGGAAACCCGCCGTAGGGGCCGAGGGGAATCTGCTGGACCAAGCAGCAGCGAGGTGAGGAAAAGTGATTTCAGCAAGTGATTTTCAGCGAGAGTTCCAGTGGAGTTCAGCCAGGTCCAGCGAAGTCCACTGAACTACCAAAACTGTGGATTTTTATAGGGAAAGGAACGACCGCAGGCTAGACTGGTCTCTGGTGAGAACAATAAGGTTTGGGCTGGAGACAAAGCCTCCGAAAGGTCAGAATTGAATTATATGCTGATTAGTATGGCCGGTATGTAGATGCAGCTAGCTCGGCCATCAAGTGCCTAGCTCGCCAGGGTGTTCTCTCAGGCAGAGAGTCCTTTTGTTTTACTGTGCATTTGAAACTGAGGTGTGTGTTTCGGGAGGTCTCCCCCTGAAGTGGATCTGGCAATATCTGGAGGAGCAACAAGTATCATCCATGTCTAGCTTCGCGCTTGTTTGGCAGGGCCTCACAAACACTTGGCTGGTGGCAGAAGGCTGAATTATGATATCAAAAATGATATCTTTGGCTCACTAAGGCCAGACCAGATTGCGGTGGTAACAGTAGGGGCACCATAAGTTGGAAATGACTTGAAGACACCCAACAACAGCAATGTGCCAATCAATATTAAGTTAACTATTTCTGTAATTTCTTGGATTTCTCTCCATTTCAAAGATTAAGAACATAGAAAAAGTTACTTTTCTTGATCAGTGTTGTTCTTGGAGGATTTAGAGAGTCATTATCCAAAAGAGTAATTTTCTCACCCTCTGCAAAGATCAGTATTACAGTGACTGATTTCCAGTACCAGAAATTTCATATGTTGGCCTGTTAGTATAAGTCAGTTTGAAGAAGAGGTAATTCCTAGTTCCACGACATGTGTACCCCTATCCAGATTATTATTAAACATTGAAAACTCACTATGTAAGCTGTAAGTTAGGTTGGAAAAATTACTTTTTTGGATACATCTCCCAGAATACTGGACTCAGCATGGCTGCAGGCTATGTTTGTTGTCCCAAAGGATAATTTTTCTTAGCTCTGAGCAGGGATTGGGGCTATGCCAATTAGCCAGATATTGATGTGACAATTGTCACGTTATACTGCCCTTAATATCCATGTTTGCAACAAGGATGACTGTAGAGAAGGTATCTTCACATGGTTTTCTATTTATTTATATCCTGCCTTCTCCAAGTTAGATTACCACTCGATCTGAACAGAGTACAGCTAAAATCAAGTCGTACAAAAGAATGAAAAACCACTAAATGAATAGTCCTGTTAAAAATACTAAATTTAAAACCCATTTAAAATAATTTAACACATAATAACAAAATAAAGTGCAGCTCTTTCCCTTAAAAGACACTTCTTCTACACCAGTGGTTCTCAACCTGTGGGTCCCCAGATGTTTGTGGACTTCAGCTCCCAGAAGCCCCAGCCACTATGGTCAATGCTTAAGGCTTCTGGGAGCTGAAGTCCAAAAACATCTGGGGACCCACAGGTTGAGAACCACTGTTCTACACTGAGTTTAAGAGACAAAGGTCTGTCTATATCAAAACACATTCAAAGACATAGCCATGATAATCTGTATCAACCTACAAAGGAATCTTATAGCACCTTTGAGACTAAGGCCATTTCCGCACTACACTGTTACAGTGCGATTATTCCACTTTCAACATCCTGTAGAATTCTGGGATTTGTAGTTTGCTGAGGCCAAAGAGCTCTCTGGCTGAGAATTCTAAAGGCCCCTCCCTAAACTGTAAACCTCAAGTTTCATAGGATGTTGAAAGTGGAATAACAGCACTATAACAGTGTAGTGCGGAAATGGTCTAAGTGAGAGAAAGAAGTTTGTAGCATAAGCATATATTTGGAGACTGTATATGATGAAGCAGACTGAGTCTATGAATGCTACACACTTCTTTTTCTAAATATTAAAGTATTTGCCTGTCAGCAGAAAGAGAACAAAGAAGGGGCCAGCTGAGCCTTCTGTGGGAAGGAATTTCATAGACCATGGGCTTTTTCGCACTTTGGGAAGAAAACGGGGCAGTCTGTAACTCACCAGACTGGCGTGCTCCCTCCGACGCTCCATGCTGATCCGGAGCAGTGCGTGCCTGCGCTACACACTGCTCCGGGGACAAAAATGGAGGCTTCCGGTTGGTGGAGGCTCTCCACCAATCGGAGAAGCTCGCCAGCCAGAAGCCCGCCTCCAGAAGATCTGCAGCCTCGCGCTGGTGCGAGCCTACAGATCTACACAGGAGCTCAGTGACGGACTAGGGCGCGCCAGGCTACTGAAAGACCTGATTTGAGCGGTCTTTCAATAGCACGGAGAACCACCAGTTCTAGTCATTCTGGAGCAGGCTGGAGTCTGAAACTACGGAAAGTAGTCCAGACCCAGTTTGCCCCCAAGGGCAAACGTCCTCGCTGGAGGAGGCGCTGCCCCCATTTTAAAAACAAAGTGTGGAAAAGGACCGTGTCTTTCTCAAACATGTCTGTGATGGTAGTGGGAGTGAGAGAAAGCCCTTCCCTGAAGATTTTAAAACTCAGGTAGACTCACATCAAGACATACAGTCTTTCAGATAGTCCAGACCCAAACCATATGGGGCTTTAAAAGTCATAACCAGGACTTTGAATTGTGCATGGAAATCAACGGGTGGCCAGCAGAGCTATTGTAACATGGGAATTATGTGCATCCTGACACAAAAGCCTAAGTTATTTGCAGGCTATGTGCAGATGTCAGGACGGGTATATATATGTATATCATAATGGAGGGTGGACAGAACTTATCATCACAGCCTTGCCTAATGTTTGTGTGGTGGATTTCTCATTTTTAATCATTCTTGGATAAGACATGTGTGCAGAATGAATGTATGGAGGGGTGAGGAGGGATTGCATCATCTGGCCCTATGGCGTGTATCATCCATACATCCAAGACCTTTATGCATATCTGGACCATGGACTTATTCAGGTGCTTCTCAGAATGCTGAATCAATATATGGTGGATGGGGAAGGTCTTCTCAGTGCTCCTCTTGCCCATGCATTAATTTGACATGCATCTGTTGGGTGAACAGGGGTTTAATGTGTATCCTACTTCAACAAAAATAAACAGGAATGTGGATTTCAAAAATATAAAGATAAATAGAGCATTGTGCTTCACATAATTTCTTGTTCAACATTCCAGCTGACAAATGTTAAAAGTCTTCAGCTAGAGGGAAGAGGAATGAATTATGCTCAGTGGACCTAATTCATTCCTATTGTAAATCCACTTGTCTCTTACAACAAAACTCATCATCCCCTGGTAGGGAAACCTTTGGCCCACAGCTGTCAATTAAGGTGCTTCTTATGACCCGTAACAAAGTACTTGCCTCTCAAAAGAGAAAGTTCATATATATCTCCAAAGTACTGCTGGAGCCCACTTTTTGAAAAATAAGATATGCTTTACAAGGAGTGTCCTAACCTTCATTAACATTGTGACTTTCTATAATTCACAGGAGTGGTGAAAAACTTCATTAATACTGTGACTTTTTGTAATTCATAAACATTTTGTCTGCTTCCACCCAGCTTTTGTAAGGCTGCTGTTCCTTTTGTAGCTTCTATGCAGATTTGTTTATAGTTTTATTCATATGTTACTACACACATAGTGACCAAAGCATTAATGTGAGAAAATAATCAGCAATAAAAGTAGAATTTAAAATGGTTATCAATGAGCTGTTAATGACAACTACCCTCACATCAATAATCATACTGGATCAGTAAATTATTTATGCAGATGATGTTTACTGAAGCAAACTAAGAAATTAAAATATTGTTTTATCGTTTCCCTAAAGACCTGTAATGTTGGCAGAGTATTGGGCCAAGGCGAGCAAGCCACTTTTTGGAGGAACGCCGTTGTTTGACAGATACCCTGGGAAAACCCTGGGAAAGTTCTGTTCCAAGCTTAGGCAGCAATAACCATGAGATCAAGGAACTACAGAACCAAGCATGGTGGTTATGATTCATCATCATTATCCATTTGGGATGTAAAGTACAAACACAAATTTTCCTATCCTCAACAAGATAGGATGTTTCAACACACTGAAACATCTCATTGGGAAAATTGGTGAGGGTTTTCTTTTCTTTCCTTCCTTCCTTCTTTCCTTCCTTCCTTTTTTTTTTAGTGAAAAAAAATCAGGGTGGAGAAAACTTGTTCTATTTAGTTTTGCCTATGATATAGCAAATTGTTAGGTAGACATTATTCGTTCAATTACATTTCTCAAATGCTCATTTGCTACTCCAATTTCCAGACATTTTTATTGTTTACTTATATTACATCCCACTCTTCTAATTCTCCCAGTTATAATGAGCTTGAAAAAGAAACTTCCAAGGCTACCTCATTATCATCCCTTCACAGTGAACCAGGCACCCCTGAGCACATGTATATACTTGCACAAGCATGTGCGTGCATGCACACACACACACACACACACACACACACACAGAGTGGCACATGCTTTCACAATACATTGACAGAAATATCAATGGTTCCAACCAGAGTAGACCCCATGACCTAGTTGCTTAGTCAGTTGGGCTACACACAGGCAAATCCCATTCTTCAAGTAGATTTATTCTACTTTTTGCTAACCAATAAGACCTAGGCCATTATATTCAAGGTTATAAAGAAGCGTATTAAATTTGTTACATTTGCATCCCTTTCTTCCTCCTCAACAGTACTCTCCTAAAAATGATCCAGGAAGTAGCAGTATAGCCTTGTTAATATATGGCATGTCTTTACTGCTGCCATTTCCAAGACATTTGGGCATGGAGGGTACTAAGAAGTGCTTGGAGACCTCCATATACAATGGCAATGCAATATGATTAAGGAGATAATGCCAGGATGGGCAAGCTCTAGTCTCTGGGTCACATGTGGCCCTCAATGTAATTTCATGTTGATGGCAAAAAAAGGATGGATAACAAAAAAGGAGAAAAGTGGATGCTTCATCTAATTTTGTCTCTAACAAAGCAGCACTGTGCTCCACCTCTACCTGACTTGCAGCTTCTAACAGATTATCTATGGGGAAATACATGTGGCCCTTAACAGAGGAGAAAAGGAAGGTGAAGATCCTGGATCAGGACATGTATTGCACATGCATAACTATGATACACCCCCCCATCCTTTCCTGTACGAAACAACTTTTCTCTCATGGCCAACATGGCCATTTCCTGATCTGTGGAGAGCAAGAGGAGCTGCAGAGAAACATCTAATTATTTTTCTACAGCTGGATGCATAGTAATGACATCATCCTCAGATACCTTTAGAGGACTGCTGGGAGGTCCAAGGGGATGCCTGCTATTGTAGAAAACAGTTGGGTCATTTCTTTGCCACTCACCTCACTTTCTATCTGCCATAAAATGGCTAGTTTGATGGTGGTTGCAGCTGCAGAGAAAATGTGGATTGAGGGAGATTCAGGTCATTATACAGTCAGTACAGAACTCCAGACTCCACAATGAACAAAAAACGTGAGTTATGACAATGCAAGTTGGACTTACGCCACCAGTACAATTCCAAGATATAATTGCTGTGTTAGACCATTTCTGAACTATGTTCTTATAGCGTGATTATTCCACTTTCAACATCCTATGGAATCCTCGGGTTTGCCTTTGAGGCCCTTCCCTAAACTGCAAACCCCAGGATTCCATAGGATGTTGAAAATGGAATAATTGTGTTATAAGAGTGTAGTGCAGAAATGGCCTTAGTCTGGATCAGTATGCAGAGATATTGTAGCATCTTTTGAGACTAACTGAGAGAAAGAAGTTAGTAGGATAACCTTTTGTAGACGGAGTCTACTTCTTTAGATGCATCTGATGAAGTAGACTCAATCTACCAAAGGTTATGCTGCAAATGTCTTTCTCTCAGTTAGTCTGTAATAAGGTGCTGCAATATCTCTTTGCATCCTTATGGTACCATGATTCACTTACAGGGTGCCAGTCAAAATTTTCCCACTCACCAGGCTAGGTGGAAACAAAAATGGAAACAGGAGGCATGTTGCCTATTTCTGAACAATGGAAAATTCCATAAACTTGAAGGTTTCCATTGTCAGGAATTTAATAATGTATGCAGAGCTTGGAAAAGTTAGGTTTTTTAAATTACAGCTTCCCAAATTTCCCACCCATTCTAGGTAGTGGCCGTACTAATTGGAGAATTCTAGGGATTATAGTCCAAAAAATGAACTTTCTGAAGTTCTGAATGTAAATTCAAGGGAAGATTCCTTCTGAATCAGACCAATGGGTCATTCAGTCTCACATCTTACTTTCCATGATGGCTAACCATACAGTCCCAATAAGACCACGGAGTGGCAACTGGTAGCTCCCCAGTCAGTAAGGCTAGTGAATCTGCGCTGGTTTTCAGTCTGAACTTGAAAGGAGCTTTCCCGGGGTTGAACCTTATCCCTAAAACAGATTCATCATCTTGCACAACTCCTTAAGTTTGTATTAAAACTGAGAGTGGACTCATTGCCCTACTGACATGGGAGTCACCAGCTGCCGGTAAGCCCAGACATAGAATCTGAAGGCACAATCCCTCTGCTGTTGTTACTCCTCTACGTCTGTATTCACTGGAATTATGTTGCCTCTGAACTTGAAAACTCCATACAGCCAGCATAACTAGTAGCCACTGATGATGTTCCACTCCATGAATTTGCCTAATTCCTTTTTAAAGCTCCATGAAAAATAGTGGAAAATGATACTTCTATTCTCAGTCAATGCATTTTTTTAAAAACCAAAGGAAAGTTAGTGATTTTAAGCCAGTGTACTAATGTGTATCTACTGCTGGAATTTTGAAATTACTGTCTGATACAGCTTCTAATTGAACTTTCCAACAACAGGATAACTTTGTTCTTCTATGTTTCCTTAAAAAAACAAACATCTGAACAGCTAAAGGAATAAAATGCAATAAAAGGCGTTTTCATCTTTAAAACCAGGTGAGCTGCTTTAAGCTGAACACATAAATGCTGCAAACGCGATCAGTAAAAAGGGTGCAATTTTCCGTAGCTATTTCTCACAGTGGACCACAAAAATGAACACATTGACTTGGCTTTTAGTATGCTGATGGAAGGCAAATTATGTTCTGCCTAAAGGCAGAAAAGTCCATAAGCACACCACGAAATCGTCAAATACTGTTGATCATGAAGATTTTATTTGGGGATATCCTAAATATATGATTTGATAAAAGCACTCAGCTTTATCCACCAGAATGTTCTTTCGTGCAAACTGCATCAAAATGGAGCTGTGTAAAAGCATGACTGTGTCCTCAAAGAGGCGTGTGATGCTTTAACAGAACTTTATTTTCGTTTTTATTATTTTACTTTGCTTTATCAGATTTAAAGAATTACAACCTATCCTTCAAAACACAGTAGATTTTCAAGGACGATTGCCAAACAGAATGAAATCTATGACTCTTTCCTCCCAAGGGGGCTGTGCTGCTATGGGGCCAGGATGGCAGTGGTTGGCTGGTTGTGCTTCTGCATGACGTTGTTGCTGGTCTCCCACTGTCTTGCTCCCAAGCGGCAATGGTAAAACTGAAGAAATCTATTTTATACCTACCATTGTGCAGTGCTGCCACCCTTCCTAGCCATGCAGAAGGGTGGAAGTGCGCTGGTGATGCCTCCCTCCCCAGCTCAGCAATGGCAAGTGCCTCGCAAGGCTGCAGAAAGGAAGAGGTGGGGCCAGCGTGCTCCCCTCTGCAGTTACCCAGCGAGGTGTGGAGGGGAGCGCTCCTGGCACGCTCCCCTCCCTGCCAGCACTGCAACGGAAGGACTTGCCAGAGTCCCATCATGCGGAAATGGCCTCTGACTACGTACAAAACAGATAACATCAAACTAGAATGTAGTATGTGAAATGTCAGGGCACAGTCCTCCCAAAGACCACCAAACCCCTTTCTTGGGCTTCTACCATTGTCATGGAATCCATCGTTGACTAAAACTGCTTTACTTCACACAGCTTCTAAGTCATTGGTCAGAAATTTGTGGCCCAACAGATGTTGTTGGACTACAAATTCCATCAGACCTAGACTGTATACTCAACAGTGAAGCACACAAAAGCTCTATAAAGTCATAAGGCTCCTTGGTTGATTTTGTTACGGTGTTGTTCTAATAAAACTGTTAACTTTTGAATCTTGTAAGCTGCCCCAAGTGGTGTTTTTCAACTAGAAATTAGAAACATTTTAAGAAAAGAATAGATCTTTGAGCAGTTTTGTCACATGCTTTTCTGACTGAGAACTAGTATAGGTGAGTGATTTTTTAAAAGGAAAACCTACACTAACTGGGAAATTCTTTTTTTAAAAAAACTCATTACATGTCCTTAGACCAGGACTGTGCAAACTACAGTCCACAGACCACATGCAGCCACTAACGCTGTTTTTGAGGCTGACAAGGGCTCTCCAAACAGCCACCTCTTAAAAAGTGCATGGGAGACAATTTTGCCATTTTATCGTCTCTCCATGGGGAACTGTTTAAGACAAGGTGCATTTCCCCCAGTTAACATCTTGGTTTAAAGGAAGCCTATCCTGGGCCTAAAAGATGCCATGGGGGAAAACATGGTGAAATTTCCCCATGCCCTTTGGGGAGGTGTAGACACCCTTGGGAGTGTGATGGATATTTGGCCAAAGTAGCAGGGTAAGGATTACCAAAAATAAGATTTATGAAATGATTGGGCCAAACCAGAAAGAACTCACCTAAATAAGCATCCACTATAATGATGAAAGTCAGTGTGGTATAGTGATTTAAATATTGGATTAGGACTCCAAGCAGCCAGTTTTCAAGCTCCTGATGAGCCATGGAACCCCACTGGGTGAATCTGGGCAAGTTCCACTCTTCTGTCAGCCTTAGAGGAAGGCAGCGCTGAACCTCTCTGGAATAAATCTTGCTGAAAAAAATCCTATGGCAGGATTGCCATGAGTCAGAAATGACTTGAAGGAACATAATAACAACAATGATT
Organism: Iguana delicatissima; assembly: GCA_948472985.1. Taxonomy (NCBI): domain Eukaryota; kingdom Metazoa; phylum Chordata; class Lepidosauria; order Squamata; family Iguanidae; genus Iguana; species Iguana delicatissima. The sequence goes on from CAOKZL010001651.1 coordinate 544,484, forward strand.
TACTCTGTTTCAGTAACCGAAAAGATCACGTGCCATAACTCAGGAAGATTTCAGGGGCACAATTTTCTTTAATAATAAGATACCCCTGCCACACACACACATGTGCTTATTTGCAAGATTGGAGACTTTGGTTGTTTCTGCACTACACTGTTATAGTGCTATTATTCCACATTCAACATCCTGTGGAATCCTGGGGTTTGCAGTTGGAGAGGGTATTTAGAATTCTCAACCAGAGAGTTCTTTGGCATCAGTAAACTATAAATCCCAGAATTCCACAGGATGTTGAAAGTGGATAATAGCACTATAACAGTGTAGTGCAGAAATGGCTTTTGTTTCCAACTTTGCAGCAAATTTGGCAACAGCTGTAGCAGATGAGATGCAGCCACTGGCATTTTCTGGGAGTGAGTGGAATCTGATACAGCCTTGGGAACTGCCTGCCCCAGATCTATGAAATTTCCACTAAAGCTAAGAAGGAAGAACTTTGGGTGTCTAGGAATTAGAAAATGAGATTTAATACCAGAAGAGCATTTATATCCCCCCTGTGTCCTACATGCAGATGTACACGTAAAAATAATTTATCTAAACCTCAGAATTAAAAATTTGTAGGGACAGAATTTGGGGATGTGCCATCCTGTACGTGTTGAAAAGTTAAAGAAAGCCACTAAAGAGAGTGCTGATTTTATAAACATATACTTAGCTGAATCAAGGGAAGATTCATCTAATAGTTTCTGATGTTTCAAGGTTTGCTGTTTTTCTCAACATGGAAGAATATTATTGTTTCATAAGGCACGCCTGAGGAGACCCACTGGGAACAATAAGATTAAATATAGCTGCAAGTTTAATGGAGATCACTTTGACAAATCTCATGTAAAAATAGTACTAGATCAAGAGCTGTTCAGTGAATACTGTCAGTTATATAATAGTGACAAAGAGAAAAAAATGCCTAGTTTTAGAATCAAGGTTTAGTACAGTTATCTACAAATAGAAGTCCTGAAAAGCTTTATTTCTCAGCTTTGTATGTGAATGTTCCATATGTGAGGTTTTGTGGCTATCCAGACAGTCCAGAGAAAGAATATTAAAGCCATGGGAAGAAAAACAATAGCCAGTCCCACAACTTTTGGAAGGGCACATCCTGGTTTGGAGATAAACCATCACTGTGATTGGGAAGATCCTGTTTGCATTCTCTGAGGAGATGTGTACAAAATGGCTGTCACGGAGACAATAACATATATGATTTCCTACAACAGGGGACAGTAGTGTTATATTACACTTTAACTGCCATGAAACTACATCTCTGTGTAATCCTGGGATTTACAGTTTAGGGAGAGTTATTTAGAATTCTATGCAAGAGAACTCTGATGCCTCACCTCATTACAAAATCCAGGAATCCATGATTAGACACTGGCCCTTTCCGCACCTTACCTTCTTCCGGCGCTGGGGTGTGGGGTTTGTGTGAGCAGCCTCTGTCGAGAGGCTCTCGCGTCCAGGGTCCTTCAGCTCTACACGAGCTGCCTGCTCGTGCGAGAGCCCTGCCTCTTCTTTCCCAGGCTGTGCTGGGGCAGGAAGAGCGACCGGTGCAGATCTGGAGGCGCCGCATGCCAGGTAAGTGCATGCGGGGCCTGGGAGCAATGCGTGATTGTGCACCATTTTTGGCTTCTAGCCGAAAATGAAAAGGTAAGCAATCAGCGCCTGCCCTGGAGCGTCGCGCGATTGTGAGTGCGTCACGCAGATTGCTCCTCACAATCACGCAACACTCCAGGCACCCGTTCTCATGGAAAATGCCGTGTGAAAAGGGCCGCTGCCATAGACAATAACATATAATCATAGGGCTATAACTGTGTAGTATGAAAGGGCACAAATACAGCCCAGTTTCAGGCTAGCAGATACAGAAGTGAGGCACTTAGAACAGGGATGAACAAAGTTCACCCCAAGTCTGCTTGTTGCCTTCCAAGGCTGCTTTTGCAACTGCTGCCTGCTCCAGATTCCACCTTTCTTCTGGCTGTTTTTCCAACCCTTATCATTTGACTAGGTCACAGAGCCTCCTGCAAAATTTAGCTTCAAAATATTGTGTTTTTCTTAATCAAAATTTAAAGCAGAGTTTTGGCCTCTCCTGTGGTTTGCTTTCTCCACCCCATTTTATCAGGGGGGATTTTTGGCACTCCATGTAGCCCCTGGAGTGTACCAGGGACAGAAAAATACCCCCAGACCAACTGAAATTAACCATTCCTTACTTAGAATTAAAGAATTCCAGACCAGGAATTTATTTTCAGGACCAAAAACTGAACTAAGATCACAATCCTTCTATACACAGTCTACTTCAGAGAATTTAAAGCTTGCTTGCTTTCAAGTGGTATAACTGGGGTGATAGTAGTCATTTTCTTGCTGTAATTGTGAAACAACTGGGACATAGAAATTCTTGCTATCTACTGCAAATCACCCAGAGATCAATCTGTAGTTCCAGGGGGTCTTTCACACTATACAATTATAGCACTGTAATTCCACTTCAACTGCCCTGCCTACATCCTATGGAGTCCTGGGACTTGTAGCTGGGTCCTGCATAAGGAGAAAGGCAGGCTATGCACTGAATGAATGAATGGATGAATGCTGAATGCTGAATATAGTTTGGTCTCTGACTGAGAATTCTCAATACCTAAACTACAAACTCCAGAATTCCATAAGATGTTGCCATGACAATTAAAGTAGAACCACAGTGCCATGATTGTGTAGTGTGAAATGGTCCCAACTTGGGCATTATCTTTCTATGGTGGTGGGATTGGATGCTCCTGTGAAACAAGAAGCTGTGCCAATGGTAGCATTGCTGCTGGTAAAGACTCCCACATCAGACAGGCTTTTGCTGAGAAATGAAATGTGCCAGACAATTACTGGACAACAGCAGTAACAGGGGGTGACACTGGAAGTTGATCTCTCAGACACAATGGCAGCTGTATTCTAGCTACTCTAAAGGAGCTAGTAGTGCACAGAAGACAACAATGGTAAACTACTTTGGAAGCCTTTTATCTTAAAAATGCTATGATGAGACAATCCAAAATGACACATGAGATAATGCCAGAAGATGAGACCGATCAGAGGGCCTCAACCAGCTACTGGGAAGAGGAGAGGACATATCTGAGTAAGGATATGTCTAATGATACAAATGGACTCAAGCCAAAAAGGACATTCAGCTGCTGACATGCACCAAAGAGGGGGAAAAAAGTTTGAAGCTGCATAGTGTAAATGGTAGGAACATGGAATTTGAGAAGTATGAATCAGAGAAAGCTGAGAATCATAAAGGAAGAAATGGAAAACTGCTGTGATAATAACAATCACCATGATAGATGTTTTGTATGCATCATTGTATTAATCTTTTTCTGTCAATCTTGTTTGGTTCTTTAAGGATCTTTTGATTATAGGTTGTTGTCAGTTTTCCTGGTTTTGAGGCCATGTTCTATTAGTATTTTCTCCTGATGTTTTGCCTGCATTTGTGGCTGGCATCTTCAGAGGATATGGTGGCATAGAAGTGAAACAGAGTATATATACTTGTGTATATATTGTTGGCATGGATACCAGTACTGAGGAACACCAAAATCGAGACTCAGAAACATGCCAATGAACACCACCCAGACCCTGGAGGTCCCTCTACAGGGAACAACACAATGGGCTGCTAATGTACTTAATGCACTGTTATACATATTGCCTGACCATCAGTACAACCTGGGGGGATATCCCATTTAACAACAGGCCAACTGTAACACGTGCAAATTGCTCCCTCCCACCCAGGGGGCTACACAAGAATATATACTCTGTTTCACTTCTATGCTACCATATCCTCTGAAGATGCCAGCCATATCCTCTGAAGATGCAGGCGAAATGTCAGGAGAAAATACTAATAGAACATGGCCTCAAGACCTGGAAAACCCACAACAACCTATGGATTCCAGATGTGAAAGCCTTTGACTTTAGATCTTTTGACTGTTCGCTGTATAATCCGAGATCCCTGGTGCTCCCTTTCTCTAGGATCCTACCCTGTTTATCTAACTCTCTTCATTTAAAAAACAAACAAGCCCACAAATAACTTCTGCTGCACATATGCTACAATCCCAAATTGAGTAATTTCAAGATGCCTTCTGGACAGATACACATTTCCTATGAATATGGAACCTCATAAGAGTTCAACTATGGTTTTTGAAGATAAATGGCTTAGCTCCATGTGCTACCTTTCATGAAAAGAAGGGCTCTGCTCAAACAATGTATTCCCATTCAGTTTTCAGAGATTCTTCCTCAGTCCTAGCACAGACCATGCAGAAGGATTTGCCAACTCTCTATGTAGAACTGAGTTAACATTGTGATGCAGCTGCCAAAAAAAGTCAATGCATCAACAGGAGTATTGTGTTCAGACTGAGGCCCTTTCCACAGTGTTCTCCCATCCTGGCTTGGGCATGGGAGAGGAGCAGGACCGTGATGATGCTTCTGCATGATGTCATCATGGTCCCACTCCTCTTATGTCCCCAGGTGGTGTGATCGCAGATTAAATCATTGAAGGGTTTTCCCTTTCAATGACCTGTGATCCTATACGTGAACTTATTATGGGTTTTCTGGAGCTGAAAGCATGTGATGTGCCTAAGGTCAGACAGTGGGTTTCCATAGTCAAACAGAGAATCAAATCCTGGTCTCAAGGGTTGTGGTTCAATGCTCAAACCACTATACCATGCTGGCTCTCACCCAGTCAGCTAGTCACTCATATTTTTTCCAATTTACTGTTCATACTCATGCACCTCATTTTATGCCTTAACTGTTCAATAATCCTGAAAGCTGCAAATGTGAAACACATCAATTGACTATAATGATTGCACAAAAGAAAACAGACTGTGCAGGACTTCTCACCTCTATTTTGTACTGCACATAGACATATTTCAAATGAAGTGACTCTTGTACTTTGTCTTACACAGAACAGCATGAGGGTTGATTTTCTCTGGAAAAAAAAATCTGCAGCCTCTGTGTGATGCCCTTGCAATTGTTTGGAAATGTTAATCCAGTCCTCTGAAAAAAGGTGGGTAAAGTATGTCCTTCCAGATGTTGGACATCTCAACTCCCAGCAGCCCTAGCTAGTGACAGGGAATGCTGAGAGCTGCAGTCCAGTGATATTTGGGAGGGTCAAATATTGCCCACCCCTGCTCCAGAGGCATATTATACTTTGGGGGAACTCTACACCAAAGGGGTTTTATCTCTATGAACCATCCATACACCTGAGGAACTAAGCACAGGTTTACACTAGGATGAGGTAGAATACGTCCCCCACCACCCACATGACAATGGGTGGAGTGGGGGATGGTCTTTGTCACCCTACTGCGAGAGGAGAACACTGGCGGGAGGAGCTATTTAAGGCGCTATTTAGGGCTGCCCCGCCTCCCCCTCGGCCTCTTCTCTCCGGATTTTGGCGACCCACCCTCCCACCCTATGGTTTCAGTGTAAGTTCGCTGGTCGCTTCGGGGCCGGGTAGGAATTTTTTCCCCCTGTTCAAGGGTTTTTTTCGCCTACCCTACACTGCGCCAAGGGATTGGGTAATTGGCTACACAGGGTGGTATCTTAAATAGGTGCTAAATAGGTATCCACAGCCACATTTGCAGTTACCCTGGCTGGTAAGGGGGGGGTCTATGGGTTCGGTGTGTACCTCTGGCACCCTTTGGTGTAGGATAAAGCATATCCTTGAAGAGGGCCCGGGACTAGCCCTTACTGGCGTGAGCCCGGGGGGCTCGGTTTGGGGCTCACCTTCCAGACAAGGGCTGGCCAAAGTCTTGATCCACCTTCTGCGCTTGGCTTTGGGGCCTGGTATCTTGCCCTACGGGCTAGGGAAGATGGTCGGGAGCTGACTCTTGCCCTAGTCCACCCATGCTGTTGAGCCCCCCTTCTCAGGATAGAAGTTCAAGATCAAGTTCATGTTCAGATTCAAGTTCATTTATGTTTAATTAGGCATATTAATAAATTGCCCTAGTTCAACCCAAGCCCTGTGTGTGTGGTCTCCTCATTTCGTGGGTTGGGCGGCAAAACCTCAGCAAGCTTTAAACAACTTTGAGCTACAACTGCTGCTACAACTACTCCACAGCCTTTGCTAAAAAACCTTGTATTTCTCAAGGTTTGAACAAGTGTTTTGTTTGATTCTTTCAGTGACCCAAGTTGGGGGGAGGGCCTCACTCCAAAAAGGAGGGAAGTGATCAGTCCATGAGTCATCTGTAGATCTTCTCATGATAATATGTAAATATCCAATGGTCAACCATTCATGAACATCCTGTTCTGGACATGCTGACTGATGTTCCACTAATCTGCACTTGCTGGTGTTTTTTTTTTTTTAAAGTGTTTCCTTTACCTTTAGTTCGTAGCTTTCCTGTTTGCTTTGTCTTTTACCTTGTTGTTGCTGTTCTCTGCCTTCAAATCATTTCTGGCTTATAGCAACCCTATCATGGGGTTTTCTCAGCAAGATTTGTTCAGATGAGGCTTGTTTTTGCCTCCCTCTGAGGCTGAGAGAGTGTGTGACTTGCACAAGGTGATCCAGTGGATTTCTATGGCTAAGCAGGAACTTGAAGCCCAGTCTCCAGAGTCATAGTCCAGTGTTCAAACCACTACACTGTACTGGCTTTCATTACTTTGTTATATGGCTATATATATATATTTTAAAAAATCATCCTAAGTAAGTTGTCTCTTTATGCCCTTGTCCTTTCCTTTCCTTTCCTTTCCTTTCCTTTCCTTTCCTTTCCTTTCCTTTCCTTTCCTCTTTCTGCTGCTCCTTATATTACTTTCTATTCTTTCATTGGAAACACAGGAATCTTAACATTCCAAATGGTCTTTTAATCATTCCTTAATTTCCGTCCCACTCTCAACTTGTATGCTAGCAGCTTGTCTTTGAGGTTATTTTTTTTTTCCCCTTGACTTTGCCTTGCTATGATACCTGAGGGCAACATCGCAGGGCAAGTTGATCACAATGTTCTTGCTCTGTCTGTTTCAGCTGATATGATTATCATGCTTGGTGGATTATATGCTGTTTCCTTTCAAGTCCTGATAAATGGCTGGAGGTTGTCACCGGGTTTCATTTGCATCCCCTTGATGTTTCCACATTGACTCTCAGGCAAATGCATCCAGTGTTTTAAATCAATGATGACTTTCCCCACCTCTGGCAGTTTATATGGCTGCTGTCATGAAGGATGATAAGCAAGCAAAGGTCCTCTAAGTCATTCCTTCTCACCGGTTCAGTTCTGCACTTCACACTTGCACTAGGCTCTCTCATGGTATGTGTCCTGCTGCTGCTGGGAACAAGCCTGTGTAGTTTTATTCTTCCAAGGTCAATTTGATAGTGAATGCTTTTAATCAAATACTACCACAGATGACTCTCAAACCTCTGGCAGAACAATATATATCAAATTGTGTTGCTTCACATTTGTGTACAAAACAAAAGTCTCATCCAGATCATTCTAAAAAAGACCATCCAAATTCTCAAGCAGGAGTCGTGTCACAGAAGTCTAGCTAACCTTCCTAGGATCTCAATTAGCCTCTGACTGACAGAAAGTCTGATATACATTTCCTGGGTCACACCACTCTCACCTACTGTCATCTCTAGCTCCTCTGCTTTCTGACTGCCTCTCAGTCAAGACTCCATTGACCAGTTACCTAACCTATTTGATCTTTCAGTTCCTGTCTCCATTTACTGGCTGCCCTTCCCTGTACTCTTTCTCTGCTCTCTAGGCTGCCTCTCTGATGATTGCCGATCTCTGTTTCACTTGCTGAGCGCAGAGATGCTCTTTAGAACTGATAAACGGGAGCCAGTGAGATGCCATTACATCTGCTCCTTTCCAGCTTTGTTCTAATGAAAACTTCAGGGAGCACTGGTCTTTAAATGCCTTTTTTCAGCATTCTTTTTCAAACTCCTCTTCTCCTTTACAGATGTAACTATCTTAACATTTTAATATAGCATTCCTATATTGGTCTACAAATATGTTAATTCAGGTTAAAATGCTCCCATGTGACCAGTTTCAATCTGTGTGTCCGATTCCCTGTCTCTGTGTGTTTAGCACATTGTTCTGAGTCAAAGCATAAAAGATTCAATTCAGCTAGGTTTAGTTAGTAAAAACAGGCCTGGCTGCTAAATTCTTTGGGGACTATACTCCATTGCTAGCATTTGCTCAGGAAATCTATTACTGCTAAATTAGGCATTTCTCTGGTCTGGTTTTTTGGCTTATTTTGTTTTTGTGCATCTGTTCTTTGAAGGAGGAAAAAGTAGAGTTTGAAGGGGGGAAGTACCTGCAAAGCGTACAATAGAGATATGCTTGGGAACCAAGCAATTTGTTTGTTTGTTTGTTTGTTTGTTTAAAGACTACAACTGTGAGAACATGCTGGTTTGGGGATCTGGGAGTTATATAAGGTAACAAGTTCAAGCCCTCATTTCAAGATTCTTGGTTTGAACACTTGCTGCCTGTTTGAATGTCTCATCTCTTCAGACTTCATGGTTTCACTTCAGAGCTATGTGGTGGTTCTAGTGCATACAATACCTCTTTTCATGATATGTGAATCAAAATGGAGGCAGCCTAGGAAGCAAAGGAAGAATATATGCAAGGGCTTTAGTTTTAGGCTTAAAGCATTGGTTTTAGACTCAGTGCCTTAGGCTATTTCTGTATATTACCTGATCCCGTTGTTCTCTGGTCACAATCCTGGCAGCACTTTTGGCAGGAAGAAAGTGCAACAGGAACACTCCCCTCTGCTCCTGACCAGCTCCCTGTGGAAGGGAGCATGAGGGACACACTTTTTCCTTCTGCAGTGTAGCCAAGTTCTTTCCCATGTTGTGCTGGGGCAGGAAGCACCTCCATCATGCTTCGTGCCCTTCTGCATGGCCAGGAAGAATAGGAGCATTGCACAATTGGGGGTCATTGATGAAGAAACTCCGTCAATGATTTTCCTTGTGATTGTGCTGTCTGGCAACAGGCAGGACTATGACAACGCCATGCAGAAGGAGGTACCAGATACCTCTTTGTGCAATGTCTGATAAAGTAATCCATAATTATGCCAGGGGTTACATACATCAACAAATGGGTTTGGGACACAGAATACATCCCACTACACCTCCTTCTTACCAGCACATCAGGCCTGGAATCTTGTTGGTGTCTTATGCATGCGTAAGTTCTCCTTTGGAAGGGATTGGACATTTTTATTAGATATTAAGTGTCTGCCTTCAGTTCAAAACTATGGAAGCAGATTCATGCAGGTGGTGTCAAGGTCAGAGACTCCTGCAGTGAGCCAGCCCAGAGAAGGGAGAGGGAGAGATAGCAGAGTCCCACCAGGAGGAGTCAAAGCAAGCAATTACTCATAGGGAGTCCATTTACCTAAGCCTGAGTGACAAGCGAAAGCCATTAGTCAGAGTCCAAAATCCAGGGGTCAGAAGCCAAGAAATCAATCCAAGGTATCAGGAACCGGGTGCTGGAAGCAAGGAACAGACAAGGAGAAGACTTGTAGAAAGTTTGCCACAAGCAAAGGAAAGCTTCCAGGCAGGCAGTTATATAGCCCAGGCACAGGTGTGGCCAGTCACTGCTTCTTGAACTTAATCAAGGAAGCCTCCCTTTGCAAACCTCTCTTGAGTCTCTGCCTTGTTTGTGGGCTGATTGATGCAGGCTCCGGGGCATCCTCAGGATCACAGCTGAATCCCTGTTGCCCTAAAGGAGCACGCAGAGGAACCTCTGAGCCTGCTTGGTCTATGGCAGCAGGGGGAGCTCTTGAGCTGCAGGACATCTCCAGCCAGAGCCACAGGGACCAACAGCTGCTGCTCATCAGCAGTAGCTCTGACAGGGGCTTCAGTTACCACAGGTGGTGGCATTGAGATGCACGTACTATTCAGCTACCCTTTTGGTTGTACATTCAGTTGCATATTTGAGTATGCCTTCATAGAATCATAGACTTTTGGAGTTGGAAGCTACCACAAGAGCCGTCTAGTCCAACCTCCTGCCATGCAGGAATATACAATTACAGCACTGCTATAAGATGCCCATCCAACCTCTGCTTAAGGACCTCCAAAGTTAGAGTCCATCACCCTCTGTTCCACTGTTTTAACAGCTCTTACAGAAAAAAAAAAGGTCTTCCTAACATTTAGGTGGAATCTTGTAACTTGAATGCATTGGCTCATGTTCTAGTGTCTGGAGCAGAACACAAACTTGCCACTTCTTCTACATGACATCCCTTCAAATATTTAAAGATAGTTATCATGTCACCTATCAGTCTTCTCTTCTCTTCTCTTCTCTTCTCTTCTCTTCTCTTCTCTTCTCTTCTCTTCTCTTCTCTTCTCTTCTCTTCTCTTCTCTTCTCCAAGCTGAACATACCCAGCTCCCCCAGTTGTTCCTCATAAGGCTTGGTTCACAGTCCTTGGCTGCTCTTCTTTGGTTGCTCTTCTTTGGTTGCTCTTCTTTGGACATGTTCCAAACTGTCAATATCCTTCTTCAACTGTGATGCCCAGAACGGGACACAGTATTTCATCAGATGAGGTTAGATTGAAGCAGAATATAGTGGGACTACTACTTCCCTTGATATGGACACTATATTCCTGTTGATGTGAACCAGAATTTCATTGGATTTTTTCAGCTGCTGCATCACACTGTTGACTCATGTTTAGTTTGTGGTCTACAAAAATTCCTATATCCTTTTCACATGTACTGCTCTCAAGCCAGGTGCTACTCATCCTATATTTGTGTGTTTCATTTTTCCTGCCTAGATATAATATCTTACTTTTATCTCTTTGAAAATTCATTTTGTTAGGTTTGGCCTAGATCTCCAGTCAGTTAAGGTCATGTTGAATTCTGATCCTATTCTCTCGGTTTTAGCCACTTTTCCTAATTTGGTGTCCTCTGCAAAATTTGATAAGCTTTCCTTCTATTCTATTATCTATGTCATTTATAAAGAGGTTAAACAACACCAGGCAAAGAACAGAACGCTAAGGGTTCCCACCAGCCATTATTCTCCAGGAAGAAGAACAGCCATTGGTGAGTACTTTCCGGGTTTGATCTGTCAGCCAATTACAAACCCACCTAACTATAACACTGTCTAGCCCACAGTTCACCAGCTTGCCAGCAAGAATAGCATGAGAGACCTTGATAAAAGCCTTTCTGAAATCAAGATATGCTACATTTACACACTACCTTGATCTATCAATTTTATAACTGTGTATAAAAAAAGAGGTAAGATTAGTTTGGCATAACTTGTTTTTGATAAACCCATGCTAGCTCTTAGTAATCACAACATTCTTTTCAGGTGCGCACAGACTGACTGTTTAATAGTTTCTTCTAGAACCTTTCCTGGTATTGATGTCCAGCTGACTCAGGTTCCCTTTTTACTCCTTTTTGAGGATGAGGACAATATTTGCCCTTTTCCAGTCTGCTAGGAGTTCTCCTGTTCTGCAAGAATTCTCAATGATTGTTCACAATGGCTCTGAAATTACATCTGAGATTACTACATTCCTTTAGTAATCTGGGATGCAGATTATCTGGCCCTAGAGACCTGTATTCATTTAGAGTAAGTAGGTATTCCTTTATTACCTCTTTAACTCTTCTAGGCTATGGCCCCTTTACTGAATGATTTATTCCATTTTCACCAATTACAGTACTGTTTACATTTTCAGGAGAAGACTGAGAAAAAGCAAATATTATATAATTCAGCCTTCTGTCTGTCACCTGTTAGCATTTCACCATCGTCTCTAAGTGGTGGGCCTACTATTGTCCTGTTCTTTCTCTTGCTCTGAACATAATTTAACAAACAAACAAACTTCTTTTATTGTTTTTAACCCCTCTGGCCAGCCTGAGCTTATTCTGAATTTTAGCTTTGCTAACTTGCATCCCACAGATATTGGCTATTTGTTTGCATTCCACTTTGTTGGTTTCTCTCTTCTTCTGTTTCTTATATAAGTCTCTTTTAAATCTCAGTTGTGAACTATTGCCATTCAGCATGCAGAGATAATGTGAAACAATCTGATGCAGGATCTCAGTCCTGGTGATTAGGATTGCAATGCTAATGATCCACCAGGTTTTGGAATCCCTGAATCTAACAGTCCTGACTTCTCCTTTGATTTAAAAGAAAAAGTTTTTGTGTTTTGAAAGGAAACATATTTAGAAGCATTTCATTTTGTGTGTTATATTGTGAGGACCTTAAAAATGCCAATTTCAAATTGTTTTTAAATATGAATGGTCAGAGGAGTAAAAAGAATGAATAGATGGGAAAATGACATGGATTGGAAACAGAATGATTAGCCCATCCCAGTGCTGATATTCTTTAAAAAAAAAAAAAAGCATAAACACCGTAAAACAAGAAACCAGGCATTTCACAAAGCCCCATCAATTAGTGAATGCACCTTAAAAACCCATGCTATTAAAATCACCATTCCATTTTGAAGACAGTCCTTTCTGAAGATTTGAGAGGCATAATAAAAGGTAAACAAGAGAACAAAAGAAAAACTGAATGACGATATTAATGCAAAATGAATGAGAGGCAGAAGAATATCCTATTCAATTATGAATGATGTTGTGGGGGGTAAAGTGCATACATTTTGTCTCTGAACAGCTTGAAAGTGAAGCATCATGGCTTAAACAGTGGCAATAACAAATTACATTAATAAATACTAGCCTGAATCTCTTTCTCTGCCGTCTTGGATTAGCCTTACAGCCAGTTCCATAAGCTGCAATGAAGAAACAATGCAGAACAGATGTGGCTTGTTTTTCAAAGGCACAAGGAAGAGATGCTTCCATAGGCAAGATTTCATCCAGCAATCAACAGCAGTGGCACAGCCTCATACTACTGTTCTTTAGTGGTCATGATGAATATATTAGAAGCAGGATGCCTCATTCCTACATGCCAAGCATTGGATGCCAGTTTAGCCAGCCTGGCACAAATTACCAACCAGCATCACTCTTTAGTTACTCTTTAGCCATCCATGGCACATTAATAAAAAAGCAGTGCCAACCTGAACCAACCACACATGCTCTTGTCTTCAGTATTTTTTTAATAATAATTTTATTAAGTTTCACAAAATAAAAACAATTTTTAAACCGTATTTTAACATGCATTATTTCTGATCTTCCACCCTGCCTTGATCCCCACCTCCCGAAGCCCTCATTAACAATCATGTACCACAATACATTGCTGTTTTCATGCTTGAACAAGCTTCTCCTTTCGCCGTTCCCTGTTATGTTAAAGTTATCTCACTGACAATCACCATTCCAAACCAGTCTTGTCCAATGATAGTTCCCAGCTGTTACCTGTTTTTGGCCTTTCTTCTTCTCTCTAATCCTTGTCAATATCTGTCTGTTCTCAATCTCCTCATTTTTTTCCAATTAAAGTCTCTATCTATTTTCTTCCCCTCTTCGCCTCTTGTAGATTCCCTCAAACATTTACTATATATTTTCTAGCATTCTGAGCTGTTATAACATCAATATCCACCCTGAATTATTATCTGTCCTGCTTCCGACTATTTTCCATATTGCTGTTTAACCTCTTTCTCACTGTCTCTATTTATATATATATATATATATTACTGTTGTAAGCATATGTTTGTTAAAGTACCTACTGCTTTGTTTACATTAGGACACCGTGTCTTGCCACATCGCTCCCTCCCCTCCCCATCTGGGATTCCACGGCTGAACTGATATCTAAAAAAAAATTCTATATTGCTTATCGTCGCTTAAAAGGCCATTACACCCCAGAGGGTGGGAAAACATCGTAAATGACATCTGACCTGGCTCCCCCATCACACCAACCCCTCATCCCTTTAACAACATCAATGACCATATTAATTCCAATTTAACATTCCAATAGATGAACTTCTTTTACAGTACCAAGATACATTACATATTCAATATTCAAATCAAATCCAAAATTCGCCTTCTTTACACCCCTTCCATCCCTGCTCAACTACCCAGAATTCATTTCTGGATTTCCTTTGTCTTCTCATGGTTGCTTTGAATCCGGGCAGTTAAACAGGAAGAGAGATTATTTTGCTTAGTTGACCTTCTGTCACAGAGTTGTAGCCACAACAATCCCAGGAGCTCAGACACAAACAGAAAAAAGCAGGAAACAATTCACATACCAAGGAAAAATACACTGCTCAATAACTGTTATCTTATTGCTTCCCGCTTATAGCATTATTCTCATTGCAACCCGTCTCCCCACTCCCTTCTGTGACATTACAGCCCAGAACTCATCTCAAATATTTCAATGTATGCTTGTTGTCGCTTTAAAGTTCTGAGCCGTCCCGCCACCAGGGGTGGGAGTGTTAATGATATCCACCACAAGCTCCCCAATCTCTTCAAGACCTTCAACTCTTAGAATATCTCATTAAACATACAAATACATACAAATATCAATGTATCATTCTCAGAAACGTATTTACCATTACCAATCATCATTGCGCCCATCAAATCTCCCCCAAAGCCCCCTCCCTTCCCAGATTTGCTGCAACTGATTTACTTCCCATATTTGCTTCAACTGCTTCTTCTAAAGCTTCTTCCAAAACTTCTTCTGTTTCTCATATTCATTTTCCAATGCAGCAAAATCCAAGGGAGTGAAGCTGCTTACTTGACTTTCCAGCACTGTCAGTCAGTCAGTCAGTCAGTCAGTCACACTGAATCACAGTCATAGACAAATCCAACAGTCCAAAATCCCTAAAAAGAGAAGCAGAAACATATTCTTGTAGCTTCAAAAGTCCCAGAAACAGCATTCCAAATCCTACATCTCAGATCCACCAGAAGAAAATTCGCTGCTCATGTGGAGGTTATTAAATCTATTTCAAATCCAGTCTTATTCCACAGCCATCTAAGTTATTCATTAGCTTAATGAATATGTCAAATTTATCGATTGTTGATTGTTGATCCAATTAAATTGATCCAATTAAAAAGACTCTTTTTTTTCTTTTTTACTTTAACAGCTCAGTCCACCAAACCTCTCAGAGCCTCTCTTTTCCTTCATGTCATCTGCCCCTTTAAGAAAACTCACAGTCAAAATAGCCAAAACTCATGTAGCTCACATAAATTCTCCGGGCCCTTCCTCCTTCACTTCTGCACACCGTAGCAAGCCATAAGCAATGTGGTATTTCAAAAGCGGGAAATCAAGACAGGATACAAGCTTTAGGCTCTTTGATTGTTTCTTCTTGCTTCTTTGTTAAAAAAAGTCATTCGGTGGTGCTTGTGCCGCTCCTGCGGTGTCCCTCTGGATCCGTCAAAGTCCTTTGACCCCCCCCAGTGCTTCTTGCTCTCCCATCTGGGCAGAGCAGAGCCATAAACCAGTTGTGGGGTCCCCTTGGGACCGCTTCCAAACCCCCTGTACCGGGGGGGGGGTGTTTAGCCACCTCAGGGTCACAAAAGAGGTGGCTGGATTCCAGCAGGAAGCAGCCTGGAGCTGCGCCATTGCGCAGCTTCAATCCGAGCTGCCACTCGCGTCCGCCATTCGACCGGAAGTATTAACAGTACCTCCTGCTGGTATTTTTTACGTATTAGAAAAAACAGAGGTGGCCACACAGCTCGTGTGGTACAATGATGACCATTGGATTATGGCTCTGGAGACCAGGGTTCAAATCCCCACTTAGGAGTGGAAACCCATTGGGTGACCTTGGGCAAATCACATTCTGTTAACCACAGAAGAAGGCAAAGGCAAATACCTCTCTGAATAAATCTTGCTGATAAAACCCTGTGATAAGTTTGCCTTAGGGTTCCCATAAGTAGAAAACAACTTGAAGGCACACAACAACAATAGAGTTCGCCAACTTTGATGGGCTGGGGAGCTAGTTTGCCCTTGGGGACATGACATGGGCTGCACATCTTTCCACACCTCTTGTACAAATATTTCTTTATAGCTTGTGGACTCTTGTATTGGTATGAGTTGGACTAAATGACCTTCAGATGACCTTCTAACTCTACAATTCCATTGTTCCATGATATGATGATAAAGACTGTGCCATGGCTCTGACGAGAATATGTCCAATGTATAGTTAATCATGAGTTCTCCAAGCTGGTAGCCTCTCAGATGTGTTGGACTACAAACAAGTTGGATAGTAGTTGTAGTGGTTCTCAGATGCTGATTCTTCATTTGTTTTGCACTTCAGCTCCCACAACCCCTCACCATTGGATCATGGATGGACCTTCTTGGAGTTTAAGTCCAAACCATCTAGAAAAGTTTGAGAACCACTGAGCCAACACATCTGGTAGCTGCAGAAGCTGATAAATGTCTTCAACATCAGAGTGCATACCTTCTGCCTGTTCCCCACTTAACATAGCTCAGGCCCTTTTTGCATGGCGTTTGCCATGCAAAAGGGTGCCTGGAGTGTCATGTGATTGTGAGGAGTGATCTGCACGACACACTCACAATCGCGTGATGCTCCAGGGTAAGGCAGACGCTGCTCATACACTTTTTCATTTTTGGCTTTCAGCCAAAAATGGTGTGTGATCGTGCATTGCTCCAGGGCCCCGTGCACACTTGCCGTGTGTGTGGAACCTCCAGAGCAGTGGCAGTTGTGCTTCCTGCCCCAGCGCAGCCTGGGAAACTTCCAGGCTGCATTGTGGAAGGAAGAGGCAGGTCTTTCACGCTACCTGCTTGGGAGCAGGCAGCTCGAGCAGAGCTGAAGCAGCAGGGATGCAAGAGCCTCTCGCTGGAGGCTACTTGAGCGATCCCTGTACCCAAGCGCCGAGAAAAGGTGAGTTGCAGAAAGGGCTTCAGTGTTATATTTCTGCTAGCTTTGTGTCCATGAAATCATGGATTTGAATCCCTCCTTACACTGTGAGAGGGAGCAGTGGGAATTGGGAAGAATGGGTAAAGCCAAAGTTTTGCATGCAGAAAGTCTTAGGTTTAGTGACTGGTAGCTTCAAAGATGATGTTAGCAAGGATAATGCTGGTCTGTGTGTGGTTATGTGTGCAGGGCAGTGTTATAACTCCTGTTGCAGCCTCAGTCACTACATTCACAGTCATAGAATCAGGCATTTGCCATTGCCTTCTCCTACTTCTCTTTTGGCCTGAAAGGGGTCTTGTCCCCAGCCACCACCTTCTACATTGGCATGTGCACAAAAAGAAAAAGATGTAAGAGCACAGTGTGCGGTGGTTGGCCCCATGTAAATATAAGTGTGGTGCTTTGCTTCCTGGCTCATGTGTCAGGAGAGCCTGTGCTTACTGAAGACTATATTTCAGTGAATAAAACAGCATTTACTCCTAAGTAATCATGCATAAGTATTACAGCACAAGGGAACCCAACCTTTGAGATTTAAATAGGTGGCAGCCCCTTGTGTTGTGTCCTGTTTTACTGCAGTGAAATTCTCAAGAATTGCTTCATCCATCTGTACTTCTGTAGCCATCAGTTGATTGCAAAGGCACAGCTGGCTCCAAAGTCAGGGAAACCTTTTCAATAAATCAAGCTTCAAGTCTTGATTTTCTTCTGGGTAAAAATAGCAAAATAATAGAAGTCTGTCCTAGCATGGCAACTTAAAAAAAAAAAGACTGATGAAGATTTGTAATAATCTGAAAGAAATTTCATACATCACTGAAGACAAGGAAAAGTGAAAATAAAATAGATTAGGGTTATATATCTTTTTAATAATGTCAGCCAAAAGTGTTCCAGTCTGTAGTCTGATCACATCATGGATGGGGCCAAATTTAACACTTCACTTCACTGAATAGCTATTTCCAGGCATAAAGAGAATCCTTGTAAAAGCTGATGGTAAACCTTAATGCTTACTATCAACAGAATAGCAAAGTGACAAAGCAACACATCTTGATACAGCCAGTGCTGAGCTCTTGAATATTTTCAATCCTGTGAATACCTCCACCCCATTTTGAACCCTGTGAAAAATATCTACCCTTTGAAAGGGGGCAAAACATTAACAAAAAGCCTGACACAGGAAGAAAGGTAAATGTGCTGATAGTGGTGCTCCTTTATGCCTTCCAGTCACACATAATTAACTAGATGGGCTGGAAAGTTTGTAATAATTTACATTCAAGTATTCATCAAAGTGTTGGAAGTAGTGTAATCTTCATGGACAACATCTGTATTCAGATGTATATCCAAATGCAGATATCATCTATCTACACTGCATTATTTTCCAATTCAGATACATTGCTCTGTGCAATACCTAGCTATGCACAACTAGAAATGGATCAGCACAAACCTCTTTCTGTACTGCATTGATGGGCAGTGAAATGGCCATACATGCAAGGTAGACATCTAAGATATCTGTTTGGTTGTTTGCACAATGGTGGTATATCCCCTCATGCACTGAAAGAGTTAATGAAGAGCCTTGATTGGCCTCAGCGATGCCTTGTTTCAACTAGCCCATTTGTTAAGATATGATAGCCCACAGCTGGGTGAATTTATTTGTTATACTCCACCTTTCTGACAAAGATAACAGTACTCAAGAGGGTTGATAGCAGGGGAATAGTGAAAAAACCACATAGCAAACAAGGCTCCCCTCCTAAAAAAGCACACCCCTGAAATTTTTGTGCAATCTGCAAATTTCTAGCATTGCAGTTGATTACTTAGATCAGTTTAGGCATTATGAAAAAGAGAGAGGGGGGATATTAGATTCCTGCAAAACCCAAACACTAACATTTCATGAATTTACTAAAACATTGTACATGTACAAGGAAGCCTTTTGACACATATGCAGTTTGTATGCGAAAATTTTAGAATCTTTTTCTATAACTCTCTTTGTATGCAACACCAGCAAGCAGGGAGAATGCTGTCTGAACCAACAGTACATTCAAAAGTAAAGCATTTTTATTTTTTTTTTGCAAAAATAGAAAACTATTCTTTATTTAACACACTGTCAGGGTAAAAGGTAGTTAGTAGAGTGAGGATTAGCAACCAGCACAACACTTGTATATTGAAACCCAACAAACACTTTTTCTCTCTCACACACACTCTCAGATCAGATCACTCTCTCTCTCTCAACTTCAAAACACACTCACACTAAACCAACTCTGTTTTTTAGTTAAATTTCAGTTACTCACTCCCCCCATCTAGCCCTTCGCTCTGGCTATCCTGGGTTCCATTTTCACAAGCCAATCAATTTAAATCCTAGGGGTTGCTAGGGTACTCCTTTGCTAAGCCCCTCTCAGAGTTCGTCACAGACCTCCCCCTTTTACTCTCTCATTGCATTGCTGAGACTCTCAAAAGTAAAGCAAATTTAAAATTTATTGAAATGATAGTCAAAGTGGTAAGAAGCAACATATGACTATAAAACAGTGAGTAATATAAAATATGAGGTAGTAGTCATGATAACCATTACAGCAAACCTAAAATGTCTAGCAAATGAGAACAACACATGATAGCTAAAGTACAATGACTAAAAAGGCCATAAGGGTAGCATCAAACAAAGTAATTAAAGCAGTTAATAGTGTGACTAGCACAGAAGTCTATGATGAAATAATGAATGAAATAATAATCAGAGTATCATAGGGAGCAACTACCTTATAAGAAAATCAGAATAAATCTCAAACACTAAATCTTAGCTTGATCCAACATCCACACTAGTCTAGCAAATGTAAGCATTTTGAATTTCCAGTTAAAAACAGAAAGTCTCTCATAGTCAGTTCAGGAGTCTTAGACCATTTCCGCATGTGGTCAATACACTGTAGTGGCATCGAATTCTTACTCTCCCATCTGCACATTCTAGTGTTTTAGCATTGTAGTTTTCCTTGTGGTTCTGCATGTTTTCAGCTCCTAGCACAATTCACTGTGATGAGAAACCGCTGTATGTAAAAACCAGATAAACTCTGATGTAAATCTCCCAAACTGGTTCTGCTTTGTTTTTCGCCTACATGCAGAAGAGTAACATTGATTCACAATACCACAGATAAGGTAGTAAGAACAAGTTTGAAACTGACTGTCCTACCCTGTTTATTTACAGGAATGATTATGTTTATACTAGAACGGTCACAAAGACCCTGCTCTTTAGTCTTTGTTACTTTTTACATAATTTTCACTCATGATCATGTTCTCTCTGATCATATAACGCTGAAAGTTCTATAAACTTTCTGTTGCTGCCAGATTTGACAGACTCTAGCTATGAAGCTGGGTTGAAAGCAGAGTCTGGGAAAGTGGCCCTTCTTTTCCAAAAGTAACTTTGCTTTCTTCTCATCTTGGTTCAGGTCTCAATCCAGCTCCATGCTATACCTGAGAAGGCATGGTAGGGCTGCTATCTCAACAGGTGAACATTAAGAAAATAAGAATAATGAAACAGGTTATTTATATGACTTTAAAGCAGATGACGAAGACATTGAAATAAATTCAAGATTTTCTGTACCTTGGCTCAGTCATTAATTAGAATGGAAACTGCAGTCAAGAAAACTAGGATTTGAAGGGAAAGTTTGGAAGGAGCTAGACAAGATCTTGAAGTGTCAAGATATAATATCATTTAATATTAAAGTTAGGATTGTCCATAGCATCATGTTTCCAACTTTTTTGTATGGTTGTGAAAGCTGGACAACGAAGAAAGCCAATAGGAATAAAATAGGAATAGGAATAAAATCAGCTCATTTGAAATGTGGTGCTGGAGGAGAGTTCTGCAGACACGGTGGACTGCTAAACAGACAAATGAATGGGTCCTAGAACAAATCAAGCCTAAACTTTCCCTAGAATCCAAGCTGACTAAACTGAGATTGTTATACTTATTGCAAACCATGAGAAGACATGACTCACTAGAAAAGACAATAATGCTTGGTGAGATAGAAGGCAGTAGGAAAAGGAGAAGACCACATTGCAGATGGATAGATTGAATCAAGGAAACCATAGCCCTGAATCTACAAGATCTGAGCAGTGCTGTTGGTGACAGAGCGGCTTGGAGATCTCTTATCATAAAGTTACCATAAGTTGAAGTCAATTTGATTGTAATTAACAACCACCACCATTTATCTTATAGGTTATCCTCTTGGTAGCAAACCCAGCTGAGTCGTGTTGAGCAAAGGGATTATACCAAAGGGATGATATAATACTACATATAATACTGTAGTATTATATGTAGTATTATATTATATCAATAGGATTTGCTAGAGAACTGTCCACTACAGGCATTCTCTACTATCTAAAGATTCTCCTGAGTGTCCAGCCACAATAACATGTACATGTCGCCCAACTCTTAATTGAAACAAAGACTTTGGATTCTTTAGCTCTCACTATAGAGAGAATCAATGTGTAAGCAACTTCTCAGACATATCTATTTAGATCAGTGGTTCTCAACCTGTGGGTCCCCAGATGTTTGTGGACTTCAGCTCCCAGAAGCCCCAACCACTATGGTCAATGCTCAGGGCTTCTGGGAGCTGAAGTCCATGAACATCTGGGGACCCACAGGTTGAGAACCACTGATTTAGATCAAACTGATTTAAAATAAAAATAAAATTAACATAAACTTTATTTTTATCCCATGGTAAGATCATAGCACAAAACAATAAAATATAAATTTAGAAGTATTTTAACACAAAACATTTTAGAAAGCATTTCTTGATCGTCATGATCTGTATTATTTATTAATATTAAGAGATATTAAGAGATAAGTCTTAGTTTTGAAGTCTATTTTAATGGATGAAAACTTTCTAGTGCAGGCATTGTCTTATCTTCAGATATTCCTCATAAGCCCATCTGCAAATGAGTAACCCATTCTTTAATGGCTGTCCCAATCTTGTGTCCTATATTTCATCTTCAAGGACACACTAGTCTGACTACTGTGGGTTCACATAACTGCAAAATTCTATCATGGCATCTATGAACCAGTGATGGTCTCTCTGAACCAGAGTCTTTGCTTACCAGAGATGTCAGCCTTTACACCTCAGACTTTTCTGTTTCTGCCACTGCAAGACATTCAATAAATTAAGTTACATTTATGTTCTCCTGATAAGGCTTTCCATAGGCAATAGATTGACCACTGTGCAAACAGAAAATTAGTTAGATCCAGCATTGCTCTTTGTACGCTGTTGTTTTTCTTATTGTTTGTTTGTTTTCCAGAAACAGTCCAAATCAACAGTATGCTGCTGGACTCACCTTTTGTACCTCTACAGTTGTGCAGGAAAATTTATCCTCAGTTTTAACACATGTGCTGACACCATAGCAGTGTACCATGCTTCTTCAGAGAAAAGCAAATTTGGTAATCTTGGCTTTTGAAAATAGTATACTTGAAGAAATTTCAAATGGACAGTTTCTTTGCAGGTTTGCAGAAAAATCATGGTGCCTTAGACTCACTAACAGTTCAGATCATCATAGCAGGATGACTTACACAATATGCATTTATTTCCTAGTCAGTTTATTTAATTAGACAACTAGTCGGCATGTGAAAATTATTGTATTTTAAATTGATTTGCTTTTTTTGGAAGCATTACAACATACTTTTGAATTAAAGTGCATTAATTTGGTGATTTTTTTTCATTATCTATGGAAACCTTTTTCTGCTGAAATCTCTTATATAATAAACAATGACCAAACGGTTGTGCCCCATCCCATTTTTTTTGTCTCTGCTCCCTTCTGTGAAATTGTCTCTCTATTCCCCTAGCTGATAGTTCAAACAGATTGAAATAGATAGTTCAAATAATTTACAGTAGAACAGACAATTTTAATCATAAATCACAGTAGAATCTGAAGCAAGAGCTTGTCCAAAGCATTCTAGATCAGCTAAGGTGGCCAATACTTTTTAAAAGATATCTCTTTATAGAACTTTTTTGCAGTCTCATATGCATTGGTGATGTGGAAGGAAGGAAGGAAGGAAGGAAGGAAGGAAGAGAGGCTTGGGGCAATTCAAATGCAATGTGAATAAGGCATGTAATATTAAGGAATCTCCAGGAATGGGTACACCTGGTACTCTAGTCTTAGCTGTGGAGGTCCACTATTGACTACTGTTAAAACTTGGGCTTTCAGGTGCAGGACTTAATCTAGGGGTACACCCAAACTACAAACCTTGGTCTTCTACAGGAACATGATCTTATCCAAGATTAGCTGAATCTCTATATTCTGATCAGCCTTTTAAGCATTCAGGAATGCCTCTTTCTTATCCAGCTTAAGCTTGGAACACTGGTGTGCTTACCATTTGAGGTAGGAAAATTGCAATTACAGCAGGATAATAGCTTCTTCATTTTTCTTCTGTTGTTCTTCTGCCACTGTTCTCCCAGTGGCAGATCATTTTGAAGACATTTATTTTACAAAGGAGGTAATTAAATGGTTTTGTGTATATGTGTGTGCGTGCACGCCGCGTGCCGCGTGTATTTGTAAAAGAAACTCTCTTTCCAAACAGAAGAGGAGCAGTGTCATGTGATAAGTCCCAGCCAAAGATGCTATTATCTTGCTGCAACTGCAATTTACTTGCCTTGTATGATAAATTCCTGAGTGACACTGTACATTATTGGAGAGTGATCAGAAAGGTGTCAAGCAGTGTGGAGCTTGGAGTGTGTGGAGGGGGGAATGGGAGGGGGCAGGACTATGGTGTGAGGGATGTGACTGCGGTGTGTGGGGGCATGGCCAGGGCACGTGGGGGCATGATTATGGGCCAGGACACCCCAAAAACATTGCCTCCTGGGGCAAATTGCTCCCTGCTCCCACGTCCCTATGTGACTGGTGTTGACTGTCTCACTTCTGCACCGATCCTGTCCATGGTCTTGGGTTGAAAACTGAAAAGTATCTATTATCATCTATAGACAAGCAGGGGCCACAGTGACATCCACTGAAGCTGTATCACCTGTAGCCATATTCAGGCACTACTCACATGGCAAGCATATCTGAAGAAAGACTTGTTCATGTGGAGGTTGTCCATGGCATACCACAAGGTGCTATTTGGTATGTGCACTGAGGCAAAAGGCAAGGGAAGGGGGAGGAGGGACACATGCACCTTCCTACGCCATGCACAGTGTCCTCCCCTCCTATTCTCTTGCCTTTTGCCCAGACACAGAGAATGTGGGCCAAGGCGAAAGGCAAGGGAATGGGAGGGGAGAGCCCTAGAAGTGAATGGGAAGGGGAGTGCAAGGGGAAGTTATTTGTGATTTTTCCAATTCTTATGGGGGTTCTGCACTCTGAACTCTGGCGAAAGTAGAGAGACCACTGTACTAAATAAAACAGATTCATGGTTGATGATAGCAAGGTATCATGAAAAAAATTAAAGGGGAAGAGATTTTAGTCATGGCTGTTCTATCACTGCTGACCATATCGCATCATTGTAAAACTCTTCATGGGGCTGTCACAAATGCTGACAGCACAAGTTGGGCAAACTACTTGGGTGCACTACAACTTCAAAATCCCCAAGCCAAAATGGACATTGCCCATTATTGTTCTCAAATGCAGGTTTTCCGGATCCTGGTTCACAGCTGATTACTTGCGTCTCTTCATAGTTTGATTTCTGCAGCTGGCTTTCCCATGAAGCAAACTCTCTAACCAACAATATGTCAGAGAAATTCTTTGGCCAGAATCCTCAGGTCGCTCTGTAATAAGATTACTCAGTCGGCCTCTTGTTCAGAATTGCCAATTACCTCACCCACATTAATTGTCCATGGCTGGAGAAGAAACCTTGAAAAGAATAACAAAGTGTTTTACACTGTCAAGACATAACAAATAAAGGCCAGAACTGATGAGCGGATGGCAGCCACTCTTGTTTGCTAATGTGTTTGTCCTGTTCACATATAAAGTGAAAACAGGGCTCTCATTTTAACTTCAGAAGAGATAAGTGGATGAGGAGAATTAAGCCTTTCTCCATCCCAGGGCTTGTTGCTTTAAGCACGGCACCCAAATGCAGTTCATGTCCAGTACTGGAGCCAATATGGGAAGACAAAGGTCAGATGAGGAACTACAAATAGAGAAACTGGATAGGGATGGGGAGAATCAGGTGATATATCACAGGCAGATAAGGCAGAAGGTGGGGTTTGAGGAAGGTTCAGTTTGTGGCCTTCTCATGGGCATCTGGTTGGCCACTGAGTCAACACCGTGCTGGACTAATTAGGCCTTTAGTCTGGTCCAGAACAGACCTTATGCTCTTGCACTGTCATGTCCACTCTCCTTTCACTGCTAAAATTAGATACAAACATCACTTTAAAAATCAACAGAGTACAAGAAACATGAAATCTGCCATTGCCTCATCTTGTCCACATTTGCAATTTGCCCCCATTCTCTGAGGAATATTTGGGCATGTTCAGTCCTTCTCATTTTACAATATGTGCCTTTTTATATTTTGCAGAAGCCCTGTAAATCTTCCAACTGTGTGAATGGTGGAGAAGAGGTGCACTTTTTCTCACAGCATGTCTCAGGAGGTGTGAAAAAAACACTTTCATTGATCTCTTCAAGACCTAAGCAGATCTTCTTGAGCAAAAGTGCTCCTTTCTTCCTCACATATGGAATGAAGCCTTGTTATTTGCTCATTATTTTTCTTGCAGTTCCACTCTAGACTATCTGGCTACACTGGGTACAACTTAGTGGTGGAATACATGTTTTGCAGGTAAACAAGGATCGGGAAAGTGCCCTGGCTTGTATCTGCCCCAGTGCTCAAGCTACCTATCCTCTCATTTTTCACCATTTTCTCCCCAAAACTCAGAAGTTGATTTCTGATTCAGTTTCTGGGAAAAGAGAGTCTTTCTTAGGTCTAAGAATACTATGGTGAGGGATATAATAGCATCATTTTCCACAAGCCCTGGGAGTGAGTTAAAAAAAACACACTTTTTTTTAATTCTAAGGATGGGGCAAAGCAGATGGGTGTGATGGACTGTAGCTCTCAGAGTTCCGCAAGGGGTTGATACAGCCCCTTAACATCTCACAATTGCCCACTCTGATATAAAATGTTCCAGATTCAATTTCTAGCATTTCCAAGTAGGCATTTCTATCTGACACACTGCCAGATAGCGTGATTAATATGAAACTGACTCACTGTAAGGTAGCTGCCTATGTTTACAGGACAATCCAGTATCAGTGCATCTATGAGTCTCAACTAGAGTTGCCAAGTTTTCCTGACCTCAGTACAGGACAACTCTCTTTGATGGCCAGACAGCTCAAGGCTGGCTGGTAGACATGAGGCAGTCTTATATGAAGCCTACCTTAAATCACATGGAGGAAGACTACTCACAAGACTTCAAGGCTCCGGTGAAATTTGAGACTCAGTCTTATTATTAGAGTTGCCAGCTTTTGCATGCCTATATTCGCTATTTACTAGTTTGCATGTTACCATCTAGAAACTTAGAGTATATATTTATGGCAACTTCCTTTTTGTTTGCTTTTCCATACCTTTCCTCTTCTTGCATCTCTCTTATCTACAAGCACTTTCTTCCATGTTTTTCTCTTCCATTAGAACATATATTTGATTATGCACAGGTTTAATTAGTAAAGCTACTTTCATATGTTTTACAAAGATATCTAAGCTTATTTTGTTTTCTCTGCTAGAACCTCTGCATGCACTGGGACTGGTTATTGTTCAGCTTATGCCTTGTCAATTTGATTACTCTGTTTGAAAGATCCAGTACTTTAATATTTCCCAGTAGTATCTCCAATTTACCCTAGGGAAGGGGATAACCCTTAAACTTTCAATCTAGGGCCTAAATCAATTCCCCCCACCCTTGGCTGTGTTGGTGGGGAAAGATGGAAGATATAGGCCATTTCCGCACATGGCGAGGGAATTGCTCCCTGCCGTTACTCACCGGATCTTCTGGTGGTCCGGTCCGGTCAGTCCGGTCCGGTCCAGCGTGAGGCAGAGCAGTGTGTGGTCATAGATCCTCACTGCTCCGGCATCCAAAATGGTGACTTTGTAGGTCTCGACCAACTGCTGAAACTCACCAGCCTAAAGCCTGCCGTCCACAGATCGCAGGCTTGTATTGGTGCGAGCCTGCAAATCTGCACTGGAGACCAGACACACAATGGCGTGTGCTGGCATTTTGAAAGACCGGAAAAATCAGGTCTTTCAAAAGCATGCTGGAGGACCACTCGGGGTCGTTCCAGAGCGGACTGAGGTGCAGATCTACAGTAAGTAGTCCAGACTCAGTCCGCTCCAAGATGCAGACGTCCTCTATGGAGGACGCACTGCACCATTTTACTTACCCCATGCGGAAATGGCCATAGTCCAGAATATCGGTGGGGAGATAGTTTGGAGACGGCTGATTTAAATGTTGGAGATGTATTTCTACACATTTATTTTTACTCAAGCTACTGTAATGCAGTAGACAGTGGGATTCAATGCCTAGCTCACC
Organism: Iguana delicatissima; assembly: GCA_948472985.1. Taxonomy (NCBI): domain Eukaryota; kingdom Metazoa; phylum Chordata; class Lepidosauria; order Squamata; family Iguanidae; genus Iguana; species Iguana delicatissima. Next base: position 571,667 of record CAOKZL010001651.1, read on the forward strand.
TTTCGATTGACACAAGCTGCAGTGCCAGTAAGGAGAGAAGGAGAGAATCAGTGGCAATGCTGACAGGTTGGCGTTTTTAAGCAGTACTGAACAATGTTTCCTCCCCACCCCCACAACATACTGGAATATTTCTTCACTGCCACCCTGGCTGCTCGTTTTTCTCCCTTAATGGTGAGGCCAGTAAGAGCCTACAGCATATGACTGCACACGAGGTGGGAGGTTGCTTAAAATAGATCCTCAAATGCATGAAAGCAATTCAGTCACTCAGAGGTCTTTGGAGATAAAAAACTTACCTTTTTAAAGGGTAATGTTTCAGAAAATGACAGCTGAAAAAATAGCTGCAACAGCCGTGAATTACATACTGTATGAGAAAAACAACAAGAGCCTTTCCAAAATGCTTAAGATGGCAACTCCAACTGTGGGCAGCAAGCAGCCTGTGGCTTGGAAAGAGGGGCCCCTTGAGCTGATTGAGGGCAGCAACAGCATTACCATTGATGGTATGCAAGAAAAAAAATTAAAATGGCCTTTACAAGGTATCTAATTCCCTACTGATCCTTAAATCCTTAAGGTTCTGTTGAACATGAAAAGTAAAGGACAAGCAGCAGCACACCCGGGGAAGTAACTTGGAAGATGCTTTTTATTTTTAGAAGAATATAATACGTATAAGATAATATTACCAGCATTGCTGAAGGCATGGAGAGTGCTGGCGGATAATGGTGTGATGTGTATTTCTGAATTTTAAGCACTCATGTCTACTGAAGTTTATGTCCAGAAGAGGGGACTATCAAAAGTAAGTAAAAGAAAAGGAAAAAATGGGCAAGAGAAGGCTTTCTTTCCACCCTTGTTGAAAATGTTTTTCAAAATGTTCATTTTGCTCTGCTAGAGGCACAATATCTATTATGCAAGGGTTCAGAGCTATTTAAAGCCTAGTGGTGCATTAGTAATATGCTTGACTATTTATGCTGAAATCATGTTGGCTATGGAAAGAATAAGTTCAGATTATGAGCATTTGAGTGGAGGGATATTTGCTTCTTATTGGAAAAGCATCAGCTGAGATTTCTTCAGCATCTTGTCTTAAGATTTTAACTTAGGTTGGTTTAGAATATATCCCGAAATCTAATTTCAACAATTCTGCAGTTATGTGAGGTAGGCTAAGGCCATTTCCACATTACACTACAGTACAGTGCTATTATTCCATATTCAACATCCTGTGGAATTCTAGGATTTGTAGTTTCCTGAGCCAAAGAGTTCTCTGTATGAGAATTCTAAATGCCCTTCCCTAAAGTGCAAACTCCAGGATTCCATAGGATGTTGAAAGTGGAATAATAGCACTATAACAGTGTAGTGTGGAAATGGCCTAAGTTTAATTCTTTATTTCATAAAACATATAATTCTCTTTTCAAGAAGGAAAAGAATCTGCCCAAGGCTGGTTTAAGCAATAATTCAGTTATGGCTGGTGGCTTCCATGTCAAGGGGACAGTTAATCTGGTCTGGGTTTCAGTGCAAAAGTTAAAAGAACTACCCAAGGAGTTGAGCCCTGGCTCCACAACAGGTACCTTGGTTTAGTTCTGTTAAAGTTCATACTGAGATTACATGTACTTTCAACACAATTAAATTGATAGTTAAGAATAACAAAACTCAAAGTGTATTCTAAAGAATACGTTGAATAAATCATTAAATATACCAATATTTTGACAGAAATGAATTAAAGTAAGAGGCAGAAAGGACTGGAAGTTTGAAACAAATATACATGTAAAGAAGTTTATGTAGATTTACACAAATAACTCTAACAAAGGATTAGAAGGAAGTATTAAGAAATGGTCAGTTAATGTTTGTGGATAGAAAGGGAAAGAACTGGTTTCTTATCACCTAAGTTGAAGGAGAATCAAACACTTGTGGTAAACTTACAAATCTATTTGGCTTTTTTATTAGTCTGTGATAACTTCTAAATTTAGACTTTCATTGTAAAATGCAAAAGATATTCAAATTCAACCTGACAGGTGTTAAATGGTATCCATATTGTTTTGAAATGTACAATAATGAACTATGTGTATTTTTTAAAAAATAAATTTAAAAAAATGTATAAAGTTCATACTGAAACATGGAATGGATGTACTGCCATATGGTCATGGCCTCAACTGCCACTCCAGTAATTTGAATGCAATTCAGAAGGGTGTTACTGTAGTTTCTAGTCCGGGCTTGTGGTATATTAGATATCACTTGATATCAATACTTTGACCTTCTTTACCCACTCCTCTCCACGTGCTTGCGACGCTCCCAGACAAGCACGCACACAGGCACGGCCGAAAATAGCTGGACCATTCAAAACAAATCCAGGCAGACCAGTAATAGCCAGACTGCCACTTTAGGAGACCTCAAGGGAAGTACTCTTTAAGATCACATTATGTATGCATGCTGTGTACAAAAGACTCCCTGCCCCGAACAGGCAGCTCAACGAGCCGAATACTCAACTGTCAAGCACTCCGCGTTTGCATACTGGCTACTCTATTGACAACTCTGTCATAACTTCATCATGCAAAATACTGATATTTCGGAGGCTTTGTCTGCAGCCCAAAACCTATTGTATTCCCCGGGAACGGACTAGCCTACGGGCACATTTTCCCCTATAAGACCCCCTGACTTTGAGAGCTTCCTCGGATCACTCTTGGCTTCCATCCCGCCTTGCTGTCACTTCGTTCGACAAGCCTTCCCCTCAGCTCCTTGTGCTGAGAATCTCCTCTTCTATGGACCTTTTCTTCAGACTACCAGGGCTTCAGGACAGGTGTAGTATTTCCCATACAAAAGCTCCTCTTAAAAACCCTCTATCCAACTCCTACCTTTATTTCAGTAGTTCTCTGTGTGAGTGTGTTTGCATACACGTGTTTGACTGTGTTGTACATCAATAGAGAAAACAATAATTATTTACTTCTGTTTGCTCCTTGACTTGGCCTGACCCCGTAGACATTGGGTTCAAGATCTCACTAGGTTGCCCTGCCTCTCGTATTGCTAGCTTGTGCTCTGCTAATTCCCTTCCCCATTGTGAGTACATTGAGGTGTCCCTCCCGGGACCCCAGAAATCAGGGTAACAAGGGCTTGTACTTCAGGTTCTGCAAAGTCACAATGAACTAATGAGGTGCTATTATACAACTACTGCATAATTCTGTGAATGTAGCATTGTGGTGTTGATGCAGGAATTCACTCATCGTTTTCCTTTGTTATTTCTAAGCAGGCTAGCTGTCTTCTAATGCTTTAGAGGATATATTGTTCCAGAAGGAGGTTGGTGGGAGAGGGTTGTCAGAGGTCTATTTATGTGAAGGATAGAAGAATGGGGTTTGCCAGCCTGGTAATATTTCAAAAAACATTTTTATAGAGTAGGGAATAAACTTCAAATCTCAGCACCTTATTGACGTAATCCTTACAATGGTGTCTGCAGCCTCAAACATCTGGATTAGCTGTCAACCCTTTGAAACTTTTTCAAATGCATGTTGAAGTTTCTTCTCTACCCCCAGTAGATGGTAAGAAAAACAAAATCCAATTGGTAGCTGACTTTTATCCAAACAGAGCACTTTGTCCTGCTCACATCTTGTATAAACTCTTATAAGAGCTGACTAGAGAGGAATGGTACTAAATGAGCAAGAAGGTTTCCACTGGCCTGATTTTAACCAATCAAAATTCCATGCTGGTCAAGATAAGGCAGTGATGCCCATTGATGTCCTGCTAATATGATTTTGCACTCTTCTGAAAGTAGCAAGACAGAAAACAGCTGAACCACAAATAGGAAAGAATAAGTGGCAGTGTCAGATGCTCCAGCAAAGCATCAATAATTTTTACATAATAGGAGCAGGAATAAAGCCTGGCTATACATGAATAGTTCTAGATGTCACCCAAAATGTCAGTGTCTTCTGACAGAAAAAACTTTTGGATGACCACATGCTGATAAGCACTGCTGAGATGTTTCCATAATTCATCTGTCTTTTGCATCCCATGCATCTGTTGGATTTGGAAAAGATTGTAAAGGGTTTTTGTAACAAAATACATTGTATAAGAAGGCCTCTAGTATTTCTGTATTGTAATCTCTCATTAGGAGATAGCAGAGAACAGATATAAAAGATGACAGGGCACTTGGTTGTGTGAAGCAGGTTCAGCTGATCAGCAAGGTGAGAAAAGCCGAATCTGATGATTTTCCCTCTTCTGCACAGTTATTAAAGGAATAAAAAATCCCTTCCTGTTTTATAATTGGCTATCTATAAGGTTAATTTAAAGAAAAAAAAATTCTGAAAAGAAGGCTGGCAAATCCTCACAGTGGTATAAGTTCACCTGGGTAAAGACACCAAGCAGGTGAAAAGCAGAAATTTCGTGTTCTCTTAACAGTCGACCCCATAAACTGAGCATGACAACAGATACAAATAAAGTATGGCCTTTGGCATTTTGGCATTTATTGGGGTCTTATTTTTGGAAGTCCAAAGACAAGAGATCCACAAGAGAGACCTAAAACATCTAAAAGTTACTTTCTTCAAAGAAAAAAAGAGAACAGCCAAACACTAAAAGAAGACTATAACCTTAGATATATACTTACAGGAGACCTTAGGAACATTTCATTTCCTAAAGTCCTTGTGCTTGGCACACTGTTACTGATCAGAACAGTGCAGCACAAAAGAGGGAAGAAAAAAGCCCACCTTTCTCTCTGTGAATCTACCTTGCTGCTACCAATTTAAAGGAAGGGGAAGGCAAGGGAAGAGCGGGGAAGCAAACTTCTATTTTGTTTAATAAAAACATATTGTTTCTTGCATTCTAACTTTGATCAAGGCAATTTATTCAACACCATTGGGTAAGTTAGTGGTAAATTAACAACTAAAAATGAAGTACATAGGAGATCAAGTTTTGTCTGTACTGTTTGTCTTTGCAGTCAGTAGGCATGGGAAGAATATTTGTTATTATTCCATTGCAGGGCAATTCCAGGTAAACAAATGGGATTCCTGATAGAGTAGTTCTGTCATGCCCTGCTTTGGGGACTGTGGCAGCGAGGAGGAGGATTCTAACTTAGAGGCAGAGGCTTCCCCACAAGCTGAAGTGTCCCCAGAAGCTGGTCCAGAGGGAGTTAATACACAACAACAACAAGGGCCTGAGCAAGGGGAACAAGTAGAGGAAGAAATAGCTGACACACCTACCTTGCAGCAGAGATGCCGTGAAAGGGAGGGCTTGTGTTGCTTGGTCCGTTTAAATAGTAAACAAGCCCTAATGAGGGAAAACCTGTGGTGGAAGCAGCCATAGATAAAAGAGGGCTCCAGCCCTCTTTCCTCCCAGGGTCAGTAATTGGTCTTGAAATCTTGTGCTCTTGGATCTGGTTGTCTTGGAACTCTGCCTGTTTGGACTGTGGTTTGGATTTGTTTGCTCTTGCCTGCCTTTCTGTTTGGACATTCTCTGACTCTCACTTTGTGTGTAGGAGCTGTGCTGTTTGTGAGTAACTGCCTGCACTGCTGCAGACATGACAAGTTCCTGTGGAACATTTGGGATGTTCAAATACAGGGAAAATATTGTGGAAAGATTTCATTTTTGTTGGGAGTTAGAGTTTCCCAGGGTGTTAGCCCTTTGGGGAAATTCTATGAAAGCTAAAACTGCTGGGAATCAGCCTTCTTTTAGCAAAGTAGCAGAAAAAGTATGTCCCAATCTCTGTGTGGCTAGCAAAACAAGGCAGGCAGTTTCAGGTTATAAACTTATAAAAGTTTACTAATGAATTTTACAATAATGTATGCACTGGAGAGCCCAGATCCTAACTAAAAAAAAAGATTAGGTAAGATTGTAGCTTCATTCTTAACTCACCATCTTTTTGGTGGAGAGACAATCATGGTCAGAGAGAAGGAAGTTGAAGCAAACATGGCAAGGTTAGTGAAAAAAGGGAAGAATGGTCTTTTATATAAGGCCAGTGACCCCAGGATCTATCCTGGGTCACATGGTCTGGCTACTATAGGCATTCATTTAAATAACACAAGGAGCATGACTGAGGCTTTGGGTGAAAGAGCAAAATATTTTGGGAGGCAAAGGGGAAAAAACTCTATGCTTAGCTAGCTACATTTGTCCTACAACAAAGGAGGGGGAGAGAATGACAGAATTTTCCAACAATTTTCTCCTTCAGCAGGGGGAAAACTACCATCATTATTAGTACCTCCCCATGTGAAGACAAGAAAGTTAAGTATTTACATTCTTAGCAATTAGCCCATTGGTACTGCAATTGGGCATACCATCCAAATCCATGGTATCCAAATAAATCAATTTCAGAGCATGACAACTTTGCATATAAAAGCAATGCTCTCTTTAACAAAGCTGAAGAGCAAGGTGATTACTACTCACCACATTTCAATTTATTAAAAAATGCATCAGAGTATAAATCAAAATCAAAACAAAACAAAATGCTGATTTTGTACAAGTACAGCAAGAATCAGCAGTCTTCACTACTAATATAACATTGATCTAGGATAACAAATGAAATTATATATAAAATTGACTTTTAGAATAAATTTCTCTACTAAGCCTTTGTATATGTTATCTTTGTATAAAGTTAAATGCAGACATGCTGTCTCATAATTTCTGAGTTAATCCAAGGGAGTATAAAAGAGTTTGCTTACGTGCGTTTATCAATAAGAATATTTTTTTAAAAGACAAAGTCAACCTTTTCTTTAGTTTTATTAAATTCCAGAAAACATAGCACAGATGAAACAAAATATCTCAGTATGCATAAATACAGGGATATTTTCTAGTCCACAGTTAAAGTAAAGAGCTATATTCTAAAAAGGGCAACTAAATTAAAATGAAATCTAATGGATCAGCTTGATTTCTTCCTATTTTGGTCTTTTGAGCACTTTTTCCCAAGTATATACTCTATGATATCTACTGCTTGGTACTTTTCAATAATGGCATTTCAGTTAACATACATGCCTAGTCTGTGTTCATAGAATCATAAAATCATAGAATCATAGAGCTGGAAAAGACCACAATGGCTATCGAGTCCAACCCCCAGCCATGCAAGAACACACACTCAAAGCACCCCAACAAATGGCCAGCCAACCTCTGCTTAAAAACCTCCAAAGAAAGTTACTCTGAGGCAGCATATTCCACTGTTGAATGACTCTTACTGTCAGGAAATTCTTCCTGATGTTTAGGTGAAATCTCTTTTCCTGTAATTTGAATCCATTGCTCTGTATCGTAGTCCCTGGAGTATCAGAAAACAAGCTTGCTCCATCTTCATCATGTCACCTCTTGTTCTATGTACTCTCCCACTTTCCCCTTCTTCATCTTCTTTCCTTTTCTTTTTCATTCTCTTCTTTGTGCTTATATCTTGAAAATTCAGTAAAAAGAAAAATAATCAGCGACTGTTTGGTCAATTTCTAAATTTCTCTGTCTTGCCAATCCAACAAGAAAACATCCATTTTCGTTCTTAAAGTATTCCTGTCTGAGATTTTTCCAGAGCTAAACCATAGGTTGCTATTGTAGCGAAATATCTCTTTCCATACAATGCTATCGCAAAGCAGGTCAAGCTAGAGGAAAAGAGAATGTAAATACTTCTATTGGATTTTTCCATACCTATGCTTGGAGAGGGCACAGTTGAAAGGACTCAGTCCAACAAAATGTCTACTTCACCTGGCTTTTCCTACCTTTGTACCAGGAAGAAGCTAGAAGAGAGAGGTTCCAATTCTAGCTGCACAGCAAACTCTGCCAGATTTTGCTATCAATACAAATCTATACCAAGCAATAACTTCTGTACCAGGAAGTCCTTGAGATGCCGGATTATGCAACCATTGCATTATATAGATCACCCATGCCCAGTCTGGTGTCAGTCTAACTGCCATGGTCTAACTGCTTACTCACTGCTTATCATATCTCAATTACCTCAGGCCATGTTATTCTCTCTAAGATTAGCTGCAATCCTCACAGTAGCTGGAATAGGGTTTAGCAGCCAGGTGAACTATCCCTGTTATGCTACAAAATATTTTGGGATTTCTTTGTCTTAAATGGAAATTAAGTTGCTTTAGGCTTGTTAACGACTAGCTGCTGGTCAAGGAGAACGCTGAGCGAACTGGCTGGAAGGTGTCTGTTCTTCACAGTTGAAGTATGTTAGAAAGAAAAATAATTGTGCTATAATCTATTAAACTCAACATCACATCAAAAGATGTGGACAAAGGATTTGAAATTCACTATTATTTAAAAGAAAAAATTTATAAGATGATGTATATGTGGTATTTAACACCAGAAAAACTTTCTAAAATGTTCTACAAATAAATGTTGGAAATGTAATCAACTTGAACAAAATGTAGTAGACTTGTGACCAGATAAAGAAGTATTGCTTGAGTGGTTGATGATACACTAGATAACAGAGAAAATTTTGAAAATAAATATTCGGCTAACACCAAACTGTTTCTCCTGGGACTGACACATGACAAAATGAGCAAAGACTGTATTATAATTATACAATATATGACTGTTGCAATGAGAATTTTGTATGCTCAGAATTGGAAAGATGCAGTGATCCCATCACAAGAAAAGCTGATGCTGGATGCTGAAACTTCTGGATATGGAGGAGATGGACAAAGTGGCAACATTGTCAAGAGATCATTCTTTTACGGAAGATAAAAAACATTGGGAGAGGGTTATGGCATTTTAGTGTTGACTGAATGAAGATAAGCTGTAGGAAGAGTTGACTGAAGAATAAAGTTAGATTGATGCTAGTAGAACTGTTTTTTGTTTGTCCCAATAAATGTTTTATGGGCCTTGGATAAAATTATAATTATATGAAATAGTAATATGAATAAGACAGAGAAGTAATAGTTATGATTATCAAGATATCGGGTTATAGGATGAAGAGCAACCATTGCCTGGGGAGCAGGAAGTCAACATTATACGTATAGTATTTGTATTAGTTGTAGGAGGGTTTTTTAGGTAGATTTTTGTTTGTTTTACTGTAGACATGTCTGTTGTATGTTTTGTCTGAAGACTGTAGTTTTATTATATTGAAATTGTATATTTCAATAAAAATATTTATATAAAAAAACTTCAACATTATTTTCACCAGGGTCATAAATGGCACACTCTGTATTGTGTGGTGGGTGCTTTAATGTTCTTCACATTTGTATCCTACACAGTGAGCTCAGTGAGGATCATCATAACCTTATAATGTGTGCTGGGCTCAAATAGTGAATGACTCATTGTGAACTCCGTGGTGGATCAAAGATGTGAGCCTGGGACTTTGCAGCATGCTAGTCACTACATTGTTTTTGCCAACTCACTATACTTTGGCTATCAGCTGATTCTGACAAATTAGGTATTATGCAAAATATGGCCGTGGTCATTTATGAATGAACACAGCTACCTGAACTTCAGGTCTTTTCTTTAACCGCCCCTTTCAGCATTATTAGTCTAGCTAAGAGCCCTGGTGGTGCAGTGGTTAAATACTGCAACCACAACATTGTGAATTGATCCTGCCAGCCTCCAGGTTGACTCAACCTTCCATCCTTCTGTAGATCAGTAAAATGAGTACCCAGCTTGTTGGGGGCAATTAGTTAAACACACTGTAAACTGCTTAGGGAGTGCTTTGCACTGATAAGCACTACAGAAATGTAACTGCTATTGTTATGATGAGAGACTGCACTTCAGAATTTTTAATTACACCATTACTAGTGACCCCCAGATGCTTGGGCTACAGTTCCCATGTGTCTAAGTCCAATGTTCAATTGTCAGGTATGATGGGAGTTGTAATCCAAAACTTCTGGAGGGCACTGGTTTTGGGAAGGCAGATCTGGGCTAATGGAAGAGGTTGCAAAATAAAGCTTGGGGGCAAAAAACAGCACTACAGGAGCTATCACATATAAAGATATGTATTCCTGGTGCATTTCCATGTCTGGAGAAGCTGTCCTGTGACACTGACTTGGGAATGTCCACACTGTGAAATCATGGCCACTGTATCCTATGGCTGTATCAGGAGAATAATAAAATTGTAGCATTCAAAGGGACCACAAGAGCCATCTAGTCCCTCCCCCAGCATGAAAGAATAGACAACTACAGCACTTTCAAAGAATGCCCAACCAACCTTTGTATGAAGAGAAGAGTCCGCCACCCTTCAAGACAGCTTGTCACTGCCAAACATCTCTTACAGTAAATAAGTTCTTTCTAATGTTTAGGTAGAATCTCTTTTCTGGTAATTTGAATCCACTGTTTGGTGTTCTAGTCTCTGGAACAGCAGAAAACAGACTCCATCTTCTACATGATATCCCTTCGGCTATTTAAAGATAGCTATCATATTTAAAAATAGCTATCATGTTACCTCTCAGTCTTGTCTTCTCCGATCTAAACATACCCAGTTTTCTCAATCATTACTCATAAGGTTTGGTTTCCAGACCTTTGATCATTCCGTTTACTATTCCCTGGATAGAGTCCAGCTTGTCAATATCCTTCTGGAATTGTGGTGCCCAGCACTACACACAGTATTCCAGGTGAAGTCTGACTAAAGCACCCCTGTTTATCCCTGTCAAAATTCATTTCATTAGTTTCAGCCCAGGTCCCCAATCTGTCACGGTCATTTTAATTCTGATCCTATCCTCTGAAGTATTAGCTCCCTAGTGTTATCTGCCAGTCTAATAAGCATGCCTTCCATTTTATCAGCTACATCATTTATAAAGATGTTAAACAAAAGCGGGCCAGGGGCTGAACCCTGTACTCTACTAGTCACTTCTCTCCAGGGTGAAAAGCAATCATCAGAGAGCACTCTCTGGATTTGGTCTGTCAACCAACAGTAGCACTGTCCAGCTCACAACTCACCATCTTGCCTGCAAGAATAGCATGGAAGAGCTTGTCAAAATCTTTAGTGAAGTCAAGGTATACTACTTTGCTTGATCTACTCATCTTGTAACTTCATCAAAAAAATGAGAGATGAGATTAGTCTAGCACTGACTTGATTTTGAGAAATCCATGCTGGCTTTTGGCAATCATAGCATTCTTTTCTAAGTGTGCACAGACTGGTTGTTTAATGAACTGTTCTTGAAGCTTTCCAGGTATTGATGTCAAGCTGACTGGTCAGTAGGTCTTCTTTTCAAAGATGAGGACATTTGCTCTCCTCCAGTCTTCTGTAACCACTCCTGTTCTTTAAGAATTCTGAAAGATTATAGACAGGGGCTCTCAGATTACATCTATAAGTTCCTTTAGTACTCTTGGTTGAAGACTGGAGACTTGAATTCACTTACAATAGCTAGGTATTCCTTTATTACCTTTTTAACATGTACTGGGATATAGTACTCTTACAGGATTATTTATTCTATTTTCACCAGTTACAGGACTGTCTTCTGTGTGGGAGAAGACTGAGGCAAAAAAAATACTGGACAGTTTGGCCTTCTTTCTGTCCCCTGTTAACATCTCACCATCTTCTTTACACAACAGCCCTGCCATTTCCTTGTCCTTTCTCTTGCTCTGAAAATAGACAGGCTGTCAGAGTGGGCTATGGGCTGAAGTTTGGAATGATCTAAAAGTCTGGAACTGGGATCAGTTATACCAGCTACTTGCCAGGATTGAACACCAAGTTAATACCAAAAGATGAACTAAGAGCCAGGACTGAGAAGCAGTCTAGACACTGGGACAAAAGGACAACTAAGAATACAGAAACAGGTCAAAGGTCAAGAAAAAGACCTTGTTGCTTGAAGGAGGTTCATCTGTAACAGGAAGACCTTCATACTTGTTCTTGCCCAGAAGGATCCAGTGTCTGATTTTGGACAGCAGAGTCAGTCTAGAGCCAGAAGAAGTTGTCATGGAGAAGTGCAATGGATCACTATTCGGGGAGTCATCTATATAGTGCAGTGGGTCACTATTTGGGGAGCAATCTACAGATCCAGTAATTCCCAGTAGCTACTGGATCTGTAGTGCTCTCATGTGATGCCTATAGCATGTGCTCCTGCTTTCAGAATCATTTTCTGTTGTCTCCTGTATACAACTGTCTTCCTTTAAAAAAGAAAAAAAACAGAGCTGGCCAAGATAGTACTATATATTCACTCATACTTAGGAGGGGGTCACCATAACCACTGGAGCAGGCAACTCTAATAGCAGTGCACTTGAGAGAGGGAGACAATTTTGCTGTTGCTGCTGACCCTTTTTTTCAGAAACTGAACTTGGCCCCATTATTTTTGGTATTTTCCCTCCTGGCCTTGGCCAAGTTATTTTCAGCATCAACTTGTGCAGCAGCTGAGCCATTTAGGATTTTCATTTTCCATTAAGGAACTATTTTTCAATCTATCTCCTGTGATAGAAAATGAAATTTCTAAGTGACTAGCCATCAGAGAAGTAGAATAGAAGAAGCAATATCTGGCATGAAAGACTTTTTAAAAGACCATTCTCCAGGGATCTCTCTCCCTCTCCTTCTTTCTTTCTTTTCCTCCTCAATTTTTTCAGCTCATATAGCCTGGGTGTTTTTTCCCTATCTTCTTCCTCCTTTTTGAAAAAGTAACCAAGCTGTTGTGATCATTTTCTGCATCAAAAGGCAATCCGGAAAATATTAGATTATCTTGATAGGTTACTTTGAATAATGGAAATGAAGATTTCTCAACTACCTGAAATGTGATAAATTCATACAAGGGTAGTGGAGCACAAGAAAGCATTATTTTTAAAATGGCTAGTAGTTACTAATCTGTCATTTTAAAAGGGTTTTATTAATAATTTGTAGAACCAAAAAGATCATAAAATTCTTAATGCAGCAGGACTAGATATATGGATATGCTTTTTACAGTCAGATCATAGCCCCGTGTAGTCTGTTTATAACAGGGATGGGCAACTGCATTGAAGTGGACCCAGAAAAATGCTGAATTTTGAGAGGGCTTTGGAGGTTTCCAGGGGGGCTCCAGGAGCCAAAAAAATGGGGCTGTGGGGCTGCAAGGTTGCATACAGGTTGCAGGCCACACTTTCCCCACTCTTAGTCTATGGTGAACCCCAATATTCATCCAGTCTAGGGTAGCTCTTACACAATCATAGAATCATAGATGTCATGCCCTGCTTCCAGAACATGGACTGTCACTCAGAGTCTGAAACAGAGAGCATGCCAGGACCTGCTGTACAGGAAGAGGGTGGTGCCAGCTCCAGCAGAGAGTCCTGCTCCTTCAGACACAGAAGATAATTATTAGTACCTACCTTTGTTGAGCACAGACAAGATAGAGAGAGCCTACAATGATCCCAGAGAATATATAACTGCCAACAATTAATCAGGCAGCAGCTGCGTTAGGCTTCTGACTTATATAGCTGCCACTCTTCCTCTCCAGGGGTTGTCAGAGCTTATCTGACCTCTCTGTTAGCTGGATGCCTTGCTGAATTCTGTGCCTGACTCTGGATTATCCTGACTAACTTTGGACTTGTTGCCTTTGAACCCTGTTGGACTTTATTTTGACCTTGTGCTTACTGAATAAAAGTAAGTAATGAGCTGGGAGCTATTCAGTTTGTTTTGTTTGCATTATCAGCTGTGCTGCTGGGACTGAGATAGGACAATAGGGTTGGAAGGGACTTCATGGGCCACTGAATCCAACCCCCTACTTAGTGCAGGATCTCCACCTAAAGCATCCCCAACAAGCAGCTGTCCAGCCTCTTTTTAAAGATGTCCAATTAAGGAGACCTCACAACCTTTCTAGGAAATTGATTCCATTGCCAAACCATTCTTATTGTCAAGAAGCTCTTTCTAATGTTCAATCAAAATCTAATCCTCTTGTAACTTCAAACCATTAGACCTGGTCCTACCCTCTGGGGTAGCAGAGAACTACCCTGACCCCTCCTCTATGTGACGGCTCTTGAGGTATTTAAAGAGTGTGATCATGTCACCCCTCAGTCTTCCCTTCACCAAGCTGAACATGCCCAGCTCCTTCAACTTTTTCCCCATATGTTTTGTTCTCCATATCTCTTATCATCCTTGCTGCCTTCTTCTGAACATGCTCCAACTTCATGTTATATGTTGAAGTGATATCAGGGACAGCATCTAGCATGCACTATTGTTGGGCTAGGCTGTGCCATGATTGTCCCTTTTCCCTAGTAGGACTTTCTTTTCATGAAGTATCTCAGTGTCTGTACAGGTTTTCCAAAATCCCTCCATTTGTTCTGTTTTAAAGCCTTTGTCTTTTGATCAAATGATCCCCAAAGGCAATTTGTAAGTGATTATAACACAGGACAAAGCAATTAATGCCTCTGTTGTGCAAGCCTGTTTGTTTGCTTGTTTATTTGGCCAAAAAGTGATATAAAAAAAATCTGGAATTCAGCTTTCTAGGTTCTTCCCCCACCCATTTTTTTGCATCTTTAGGATCAGTGATGAGATAATACTTGAACCAGGCTATATAAAACCTGTTCCTTTCACTTTGACTATCTAGCTTCTTGCAAACACTTGGAAGTACTTCTGTGTTTATTTTATAAGCTGAAAAAAATGACATCCTCTTGGCCTTTCCCACAGTGGCAGAGCTTGGAGTGTGTGGGGAGTGGCGGGAGGGGGCAGGGCTACGGTGCATGGGGCCGTGGCCTCAGTCTGTGGGCCATGGCCAGGGCATGTGGAGGCGTGGCTATGAGCTGGTACACCCCCAAAACATTGCTGCCTGGGGTGAAGCGCCCCCCACCCCCCTTCCTACGCCACTGCTTTCCCATATCTAGCTAAATTCAGCCTGCTCTTAGAACTCATAGTGGGCTAGATTCTGTTTCTTCTAACAAATAGTCAACAATATTTGCCAAGAGCACTTCTGTCCACCAGGAACATCTCCTTCATGAACTGTACAAAAATGTACGAGAACTCTGCAGTGCCAAATTTACCTATGGTGCATTTCAGAGGAGTTTGTATAGAAATAGTTGCCGCCATATCCATTCAATCACAGAACTTTTCTCTGGTAGTAAAAAAAATAAAATAAAATCAAAACAGGAATAGCGTATTTTTTTCTTTTCTAAAGGAAATCAATGTGTTTATTTATTTTAAGAAATCATGTTTTAACATAGTTCACATGGGAAAAATTCAAAGTCTGCTATTGATTTATATCCATAATGTCTTTGTCAGAATATATTGATTATAATCACACACATTTACAATGCCTGTAATAAAAATAAAGGCCAAAATCCTATATCAGCTACTAATGTATACTTAACTATGGACCTTTCTGCACTACACTGTTACAGTGCTATTATTCCACTTTCCCGTGGAATTCTGGGGTTTGTAGTTTACTGAGGATGAAGAGCTCTCTGGCTGAACATTCTAAGTGTCCCTCCCTAAACTGAAAAAACCTCAGGATTCCATAGAATATTGAGAGTGGAATAATAGCACTATAACAGTGTAGTGCAGAAAGGCCTTACATAACCTGTGCTGACCTATCCCCCTCAAACCTGACAGAAACATTATTCACGTACACTCCAGTCACTGGCAAAATAGATCTCCTTCTCCCAACGCAGCTGATGTCTGGTAAAGTAGGTTTGAGGAGGAGTTATGATCACAGCAATAGTGTCAGAATCATGACTGAGTAGCAGTGATGACTACAAAACAGTTATGGATAAGTAAACCTAGGTTTTGTATCCATGGTCACCACTTGGTCGTGATTGTGAGACACTTTTGCCACTGTCATAACAGTGCTTAGCTAGTTTCCAAAATCAATTTAAAACTGGCACAATGTTTTTTTAAAAAAAATAATTAGGGGGCTGGAGGTTACCAGAAGAGTTTGGAGACTGTAGAAGTGATGTTCAGGAGTCTCATGTGTCGCACAGCCTTCACTTTTGCCTCCACTGGTCTACAAAAACAGACTGAAATGAGAAATCCTAAGAAACATTTTATGTTTTTAAAAAAGAATTATATTGAGTCGGTATGACTGTCATAAGCTTTTGTTGCTCAGTGCCTGCCAGTGCATGTTTCTGGAAGAATTCTATATCAGCTTGTTTGGGATAGATTCTGTACTTCAAAGCCAGAGTCCAATCAGGGCTGTTTTCAACTCACTAATGCCTCCCTTCTTTAATCCAAAAGGGTGGTGGTGGGAGATTTCCCTTTGCAATAGTTATGAAAACTTATGCTGTCCTATGCCCAATATCAACTTGTTTCATATTTCATATTTACAATGCATGTAAACCGATCATTTTGTTTCTTTATATTCTATACTTTACCTCATCTTTCAGTAACAATAACAACAAAATCCAATCTTGTAAGCACAAAGAGAAACTTAAAAAAAACACAATTGTCACTTAACAAATCCAACTTTCCATACACACAGCTCTGTTCCAATGAGATTTAAAAACAGCAGAGATGCTAAACAGAATTAAAATATCATCCACTTAAAGCTTAGCAGAACAAAAGTCTTGAAATTGTACCTCAAAGTTAATAATGGAAATGTCATGCAAGGGAATTTTAGCTCCACAAGGCCACCACATAAAAGGTCCTGACTGTAATTGCAATCCCCACAACTTGCAAAGGTGAGGTTTATCAAAGGAGGAATTCAGTAAAGATCTCAACTAGCTGACAGGTAGATATATGGCTCCCAAGTTATACTGGTCTTAAGCCTTTTAGCACAGATAAACAGCATCTTTGAAGGTCAAACAACTAAAAATTTGAAGATCAGCAATTCTTGGAAGTTCATCTGTTCTTTAGAGGCAATTTTAGGTATGTGCTGGAAGTGAGAGATCTATTCAGTTATAATGCAGTGAATGCCTACATTGTTTTAAAGGTGTTCACGTGCTTTGGGTGTTCACCTAAAAACACAGAACTGCTAATGGTCATATAAATTGCAGTGCTGTTTTTTAAAATTCACTCTCGTAACATTGTTCTTGTAACAGAACACAGTGACTGACATTTTAATTGGTTAAATGTTCATGCATCCTGCCAGTGTCTTATTTTTAGTATACATGAGGTAATAAAAAGGTGACAATGCATCCTAATCTAGCAGTCAATCTTTCTAATGCAATAGGAATTAGCAAGCCAATTATTGTGTTCCTGCCACTGTACAAATGCTTAGCATGGCAAAACATGTCAGCCTCATTGGTCTAATCAGCCTGTGGATGTGAGAAGGAGACCTCGAGAACGTCTGCAATGATTCAGTGCCTTCATCAGCTTTTCCCAAAACAGTGCCTCCTATTCTGGTGAACTACAACTCCCATCATCTTCAGCAATCATCTGGCCATTCCTATGCATCCTACATGAATACCTCTTGTGACAGCAAAGAGGCAGTGCATTTATGTATTTGCAGTTTATCATGGCAAGTCTTTAATTTGGCAGCAATAGTATTTTGTGGTCAATCCACTGAATAATTAGATGAAGGAATGTATAAATTGTTCATGCTATACAGCAGTGAAGGAAAAAGGAAGGAAGGAAGGAGGAGGGAGGGAGGGAGGAAAGGATTTTTTTCCTACTACATCCGAAGCTTAGTCCTTCTGATGATGACTTAATGGATTTGGCACACAAACAAGGTCAGTAATTGTCACAATGTGGTTTGACCTTTTGTTCTCCTGGGACCCAAACAGGCTTGGAGAAGTAGGTCAGTCTTTCATAGAGATGGTTGACAAAGGGATCTAGCTGTTGCCACCCACCGTGGTATAATGGTAAAATTTGAAGTGCATGAGCTCAGTGTAACAGGGGCCTGAATCCTATTGGTTAGTTCAAACTAGAGTAAACCCACTGACTCACTTTTTGAAAGGTAAGTCAATATGGAGGTAAATCCTATTAATTCTACTCTATTTTAGACTGATAATAAGATTCAGACTGGAATGTGCTTGCTTACAATTTTGTACACAAGGACACAGGATATCACCAAAAAAGAATAAGAATTTAAATGTAACACCGAATTTATTAGAATCAGCATGACTCTAGCCCTATGCACTTGGATATAAATTTCATTTAACTTGGTGGCTGCCTGCTTCTGACTGCATTGAACTTTAACAAAAGATCTTCATCTAACTGAAATGCAATCAAATAACCATTAGTTATTTATAAATGTAAGTACTCTTGCTTGAATACAGTAGGTGCCTCAGAAAAGATAAGAAATAAAGTTTCCAGCTTCAGCTTCACTGTTTTTCCCATTCTGTGACTTCCTCTGCATTAATCTGCCTCAAGCAATAATAAAACTTCAGAACTTCATTATCATGCCATTTGCTTGCCAGAAAAAGGAGAATCCTTGTTACCCTATTGCTCTGCCAAATGTTGTTGCTTCATTTCTCTCACTTCCACAACCACTATACCATACACCCTGGTCACAGTCCCTCATGGCATTCCCAATAATGGATCATCATTGTGTGCTACTATTACTTTGTATCTTGACTAAGATGTTTGTGGTTACTGGAGGGGCATTGGCCCACATGGTTCTTCAGACAAGTCTTGGGTCATCCCACAGTATTGTTGCAACACCTCAACATGCAACATTATATTACTGGCACAACACAAATATCCAACATGGATATCTGCCTAGTGCAGAGTCTCACAGGACTGAACCTAAATTTAAGCATCAGTTGTCTTATTACTGCCTCGATAGGAATTTCTAGGCCTCATGAAACAATTGGGTTCTTCCACTGAGGACTGAGATCCCACATCAGGACTGGTGAGATTCCACACCAGGACTGCAAAGCCTATATCTATGTATGTAGAGTTATGCAATGATTGTGCTATGTGACTCTTGTGTTGAATGACAACACTGCACAACTGAATATGCAACTGAAAGAGACTACTGCCAATGTCAGCAGGGGCAGACAAATATGCATCAGCTGAGAATGCCCATTCTCATGCACAGTGGTACCAAACATGAACAAGTCTCCCTCCAAAATCTTGAAGTCAATGTCAAAATTATATATTGGACCAAAATGATTAAGTGCTTCCAGTGAGCATGGCTTGTCCCTGCAGATAGATGGCTTTTTGAATCCTTTTCAGCAGCATAGCTAAGCATTAACATCTGTCCAGTGGCATTTAAATGATCAGTTTTGCTTTAGGTTAATATTTTGAAGATAAGAAAAGATTGACTATGAAAGGGACTGGAGGGGTAAATTTACCTTTCACCTAGCCATTAGGATGGAAAATAAGTCACAATGTGCACATCGATTTTATTTGCTTCTGCACTTCATAAACCTTGGATATCCATCTTCCATTGGCCTTGCTGGGGAGGGAGGTGTGCTGTAGCCCATTAGGCAGTCATGGAGAAATTGAGGTCAGTCATGGGATAGTCTGAGTAGAATTAGTTGCTGAGGGGCCAGTTTCTATCACTTGTTAGAAGGGGATGCTGGAAACTATCAGCTGAGGGACTCTGATGCTTTCTTTGCTGTACACCATCTGCTGCATCATTTGCCACCAATAAAGCTTATTTTATAACACTGGTGTGTGTCCATTTTCAGTACCAGATGAAATCTTGAAGAGGCTTGGAACTGCAACTAGTTCCAGCTCAGAACACCACTTCCATAAGGGAACTTATGCATGAATAAGATATCAGCAGGATTCTGGCCCAAATCTAGAGGATTTGGCAAGTACACTGTATATTTAATATACTTGTGCTATGTTCCCCTGCTCATGTGCAAGAGAAACTGGAAACCTATCTCAAGATGCTCTAAAGATGGTTCTTTTATTGGTCTCAAAGCCCAACACATTTCAACGTGTATGCTTTTTACGGCCTTGTTTGGGAGCTACATGAAAGGACGATGCATAAACACATAATTTGAAAATACACAATAAGATATAATATTAGTGTATTATTTGAGGCTTGTGAATACTTAGAATCTAACTTCAAAAATTCTCTGGACCAGAAACTATCAAACCAATTAAAGCATGAAAACTTGTGAAAACATGTGAACAAAGGTTGAACTTTTTTATATCTTGTAAGCATATCGTCTAACATTACACAGATGAAAACTGGGACACATGTTGCTAAGCAATGTCACAGTGTGGTCAAGATAGCAAATGTTATTAATGAGGACGAGCATGCAAGCTAGGAGAATGCGCAGCAGTTTGCTTTTGCCTGGGCATACTGGGAAGGGAAAGACTCTGCTCCCTTGTCTTCTCTCCTCATGCCTGAGTTAATTGAGTGTGAACTACTTTTGCACTTTGAATTCAGTTTGCAGCAACTGATGTAAACTGAGGACAAAGGGTGAGAAGGAGAGAGAAAGTCAGGCATTTTAAAAAGAGCTGAAAACATAGGATGACACAGGATTAACTGGTACAGTCCCTGCCTAATTGCCTAATCAGGACTGTTGGAGAGGTACATATTAGCAAGTAGTAAAAAAAATGTATAGATAACATACATATTCAGGCATGGTTCTCCACTTCTATCACTTTACATTAAGGAATTGAAGGTCCTTTGTCTTTTGTCAGCTAATCTGTATCTGTCTGGGGTCCTTTTACTACCATCTGGTTGCCTGGGCATCTAGCACATGACCAACATAATACTACTGGCTTGTAACACTAAGGGCCAAAGATTTTAATCATAAATTCACTCTAATCTCTGGCCCTAGGGAGGACCTTGACATCCTCCCACTCTCTGACAACTCTATCCAGAAAAGGATTGGGTGTTTTCCCCTTTGCCAAATATGGAAAATTCTTGCTTCTTTTCCAGTCAGTTACTTCACCCTATTGCACTTTCAGTGCAAGATGATTTTGAATGTTTCCTGGCTGAAGTGGAGATTGGGAATGCCAGCCATAAAGAACCAATTGAAATAGAACCTCTCCTCCTAAAAGCATGCTCAGATATCCATTGCTCACTCTTTCTCTCCCTCCTTTAAATCATGTACTGTGTTTTGAAAAGTAAAGCAAAAACAAATAACACAAAACAAAAACTTCCTGGCAAGGTATACAAAACTAGTATGTTGCCCCCAGTTCCCATCTCACCAGTCAATCCATCTTTGTTGTTGTGTGCCTTCAATTTTTTTCCAGTTAATGATGCCCCTCAGGTGAACTTATCATGGAGTTTACATGGCAAGATTTGTTTGCCTTTGCCTCCCTTTAAGGATGAGAGAGTGTGACTTGCCTAAGGTCATCCAATAGGTTTCCATGGCTGAGTAGGGATTCAGACTTGGTTTCCAGAGTCATAGGCCAACACTCACATCACACTGGCTCTCAGTCCATCTACCCCACTACTAAGTTTGGCTTAATAAAAGCGTCATGCCATTTCATAAGAGATTCCTCAATCTTTCTTTCTGCAACCTCTACTGCTTGGTAAGCACAAAGGAGTCACCTTACCTGCACAATTAACTTCACAATTGCTGTAGTTGAGTTTCCATGGTGCTTGACTAGATTCTGAGTTTGTGCATAAGCTTAATAATTCATTAGCACATCGTGTCTTTACGAGCAACATGATAGATATGTTTACACAAACAGTTTAAGTTCCCTTAAGCTCCCTTGACAATCCCAACCTTAATTAATGCCATTATCAAACTTTATTACTGACACCAGCCCTCAAAATATTCTTTTCCCATTATGAAACGTGGAATTCAACAGAGTGATATAGGCTGTTCTTGGACTGTAGAATGGATCTCATACAAAGAGGGCTGGTTGTAGCCACAGAGATGGTCGTGTACCAAAATTAGACTTTTCTGGCAAAAAGTGGCTCATTTGTATGCCATATTATCACTCTGAAAATCCATGACATGTTTCATGTTTCTTTATCCCACATGCATATTGGGCTGGTCCAAGACATTTTGCTGCCTGATGCAGAGGTAACAAATCACATACACACAAACACCAAGTTAAGATACAGAGTATCCAGACAAGACTGTTTTGATACAGATAACAGAAAAAAACCACACCAAAAGTATCTCTACCACTCCTGGTTAGTGAAATACAATAATAACAAGTTAAACAAATTATAAGTTGTTATCCTTTCATGGAATCTGAAAATGCCTGAGGCAGCCACCTAACTCTGCCTGATGGTAGGGCTGGTCCCAGGTATACTGTTAACCTTCTTTGGGAGATCAGAATGAAACTGTCAAGGGAGCAGGAAGTCTGGGAACCCTTGGGATACTGAGAAACTTGGAGTAATATGACACTTTGGAAGGTGGGCATCATAGAACATAGTCCAATGCAAATAAAGTTTGCAAGGTCTCGGGGTTCTTGACATAGACTCAGAGAACTGCTGTGCTTTCCAGATCACCAAGAGGAAGACAAATCTCTAGAGGCAATGCTGGTGGAAGACTTTTTATATGAGCTGGCTTTAAAGCTAGGGCTCCCATCTCTAACCTTTTTCAGCTGGCACCAAGGCTCATTGGCTTAGCTTGAAGGTGTTTGTATATGTGTTGTGCCTGTGCAACAACAACAACAACAACAACAACAAAAGGCAGGAATGATGGGAGGAGATGAAGAAGAGAGTTGGCGGGTGCATTCACTTGGGCCCATGATGCAATTTGGAGTGAAGTTGGAAAGAGAATCCCATTGTCATGATTCTGGGTTGCTGTATTACCTGAGTATCTGTGCTTTGCATGGATTTCCTTTGTGTCTCTTTCTACAAGCAGCTGCCCCCACCCCTGATCATAGGCAGTTCCAGAACCTCTCTTGACCCCTTCTGCTTTATCACATCACAAGGACCCACTCCTGGTGGCATCCTTAGTCTTGATTGAAAAACTGTATCAACGAGAGCCTGGAAGTTAATGTTGTACAGTAATTAGTAACAGTTATAGTTCCAAGGGTCCTTGAGCTATTTGCTATCATACAATTTTAAAAGTATTTTCTTATATTTGTGTTTCTCAAATTAACCAAAATACTTCTAGTTACTTTTTAAAACTGCAAAAATGTTACAACCTGCTGGCCCATGGTACATTCTAACATACTTAAGTAGCCCATGACAGGATTAAAAACAAATGCACACACAGACAAGATAATTAAGACATCTGTCCCTTTTGCTCTGAGAGAACAGAATAAAGGTATCCACAAACCCACATGTACCACTCAAACATAATACTCAAGAGCAATGTCACAGAACTGCGTGCAGAATTACAATAAAAATGTGTTTTTAATATACAGCCCCATTCTCCCTGAGAAGAACCAATTATGTGAAGCGTTTGTCACTGAATAAAATGTACAAGACTGAAAAAAAAAATCCTAGGGGGACTTTTGCAACCTTGTGCATTTTCTTCAAAAATCAGGCATTGTACAGAAAAGGTATATCAACAATACATTCCCATAATATGTATACTGTGAGAGCCAGAGTGGTGTAGTCATTGGAATGATGGACTAGGACACTGGAGGAGTAGGTTTTGAATCCTCACTTGGCCACGGAGACCCACTGGCTGAGTTTCAGCAAGTCACACTTTCTCAGCCTCAGAGGAAGGCAAAGGCAAAGCCCTTATGAATAAATTCTGCCAAGAAAATCCTGTGATAGGGATGCCTTAGGATTGCCTTAAGTCAGAAATGACTTGAAGGCACACCACATTGTACTCAAAGAACAAAACAAAAAAGCAGCAGAGTAAAAAGCAGCATAGTACAGAGAATGCGTTTACTCAAAAGTAAAAGGAATGAATTACTCAAGAGTAAGCTAGACCAGAGGGCATGATTGGCCTATTTGAATAAAAAGGGACAGAGGTTTGGGAACAGCCCTCTAAGGTCTAAGGAGTACAACTAGGGTGAAATCACCCACCTTCTGTCTCTGTTATATTACTGGCAACAGCCTGATAATTCCTTACCATATATTTTAATTGACAGAACAGTATTGTTCAAATAACAGATGTGGTCTTATTTTGTGAACTTTGGCTTCTCTTCGCAATATTTCTCCATTCAGTAAACAAATTTTGCCTACTGTCATTGCTTTTGAATCCAGCCTGAAGAACTTAGATGCCAATGTCCGCTGCTTCTTATCTCACATGTCTCTTGCTACGGGTCTCAGTATCCAGTAATAAATTTCTCTCCCCCAGTCAGCTGTTTAAATGTTTGATCTCAGGTTCTGATAAAAATAATTAATTGCGAGAGAGCTCAGAATTTTTAGTGAGTGTTTCTTTTACTTCATTATGAAGCTGCCTCCTGCTCCATCTGATCCAGTGTTTGCTTACAGTCTTGGCTGTGTGCTTTCTTGCCTTCTTTCATTTCATTTTAAAAGTACTTTTTCCATTTTAATTATTTTTTTTGCATTAGAACTACCTATACTGAGTATAAATTGATATAGACTAAGATTTTCATTTTCTAAAAGACTACTAAATTTCAATTATGTCAATGCAATTACATTATGTAAATAATAATGTTTATTTAGTTCAATAGGATTCTATGCTTTATCTCAACTGTAGATACAGCTTCCATTTTGATACGGTTTCCATTCAGAGATCTGGGATTCAGGCTTCCTCTATAGTTAGAAAATAATTGACTTTTTTTTTCTATATAGATCAGCAGGCCTTTCCCAAGTCATTTGGGTGGTTCATGAAAAGGACAAGATGGCACTCTCTCGACTGTTCTCTGTACAGAATCTGGCTGGACTGGTAGTTGAATCTTACTTCAGTACTGGTGCTAGGACAGGGTCTTCCACTGCATCTGAGGGCAGCAGGCTAATTGAAGAGGTTTATTGTTACTGTTGTGTGTCTTTAATTTGTTTCCTACTTAGTCATTTAGCCCAACTCCTACCAATGCAAGAGTCCACAAGCTGTAAAGAAATATTTGTATAAGAAGTTGTTGAAAGTTGGGCAGTGCATGTCATTTACTCAGGAGCAAAACTGGCTCCCCACCCCATCAAAGTTGGCCAACTCTGTTGCTGTTGTGTGCCTTCAAGTTGTTTCCTGCTTTTCAAGTAGGTTTCCTACTTTCAAGTTTAACTACATTCAATTTTTCAAGTTGGTTCCATTTTGTTATTCCAGTTTAAAGTACCTTTCCTTTTGGAGAAAGCTTTAACTGTAATCATAGAATCATAGAAATGTAGAGTTGGAAGAGACCCCAGAGGCCATCCAGTCCAACCCCCTGCCATGCAGGAAAACCCTCAAAGCACTCCCGACAAGTGGCCATCCAGCCTCCGCTTAAAAACCTCCAAAGAAGGAGACTCCACCACACTCCGTGGCAGCACATTCCACTGCCGGACAGCCCTGACCGTCAGGAAATTCTTCCTGAGGTTCAGGTGGAATCTCCCCTCCTGCAGCTTGTATCCATTGCTCCTTGTCCTGGTCTCAAGAGCAGGAGAAAGAAGCCCATTCCCTCCTCGACATGACATCCCTTCGAAATATTTAGACATGGCTATCATGTCCCCTCTCATCCTCCTCTTCTGCAGACTAAACATACCCAGCTCTCTAAGTCTGTCCTCATAGGGCATGGCTTCCAGGCCTCTCACCATTTTGGTTGCCCCCCTCTGGACCTGCTCCAGCTTATCCATATCCTTCTTGAATTGGGGTGCCCAGAACTGGAACACAGTATTCAAGATGAGGTCTAACCAAAGCAGAATAAAGTGGTACCAATATTTCCCTCGATCTAGACACCATACTCCTATTGATGCAACCAAGAATTGCGTTGGCTTTCTTGGCTGCCGCATCACACTGCTGACTCATGTTCAGCTTGTAGTCTATTAAGAT